>QUSF01000003.1:9775862-9875045 GCA_003676055.1 Chloebia gouldiae
GGGAGGAGGTAGAGCTGGAAATGAGGGGCAGGGGGGAATAGTTGTTTTTAAAGTGCTACTTTACATTTCATCATCCTGCTCTGATTTGCTAGTAATAAATTCAATTAATATCCCTAATTCTAGCCAATTTTGCCTGTGACAATATTTCATCTGTGTTCTCTCCTGGTCCTTATCTCAACTCATGAAATCTTCATTACATTTTCTCTTCCCTATCCAGCTGTAGAGGGGAATGATAGGCTTTGGTGGGTGCCTGGAATCCAGCTAAGGTAAACTCACTCTAGCCCATTATTTTTAATGGAAATTTAGGTAAACTAGAACTTAAATCAGATTTAGGGTAAATTTTCTATGCATATTTCTCTTCCGGAGATAATATAACTCATTTTACCTTACCATGACGATGTATTGTAGTAAAAATATTAAAGAGTAGTAGATGCTCAGAACTTTGTGCTAAGACCATTACTTAAAATGTCCAAATCTCTCAGAAATGTTCTTTTTTTTTTTTTTTAGAAAATCTTTTTGGATGTACAGTATGACAGAGAATTAAGACACTAAGAAAAATGGTAAATTCATGAAGTACCCACTTCTGTAGGTGAAACCATTTTACAGTGGAAACTATTCTGAGGATAATCAAACAGATAACTGGTAATGATCAGAGATAAAGGTAAGGTTTTCCATACAAATGGAATATTGTGGCTATAGAGTACCAGTGGAAAATGTCACTGTCAACTGATATCAATTTGCTGTTTGCTGAGGGAAAATTAAAGTAGACTTGAATGAATGGCTAAACTGGCAAGGCAAGGACTGGCACGAAAATAAGGGACGACAGATATGGTGCAAACACTGAATAACTCCATGACCGTAAACTGACCCAACAGCACTTATGGAAATTTAGCTAATTACTTGTAAGAGGGGAAAAAATGAGAATCCTGAGAGAAAAATAATTCAAAATGGATTATGCTGCTTCTTCATTCACCAGCTGTAATATGTCATCTTGTAAACTGCAAAGTGAGTGATCATTCTATAAAACCTTTAATTCAAATGTGGTATCTACAATACGTATGTAGAAGTCCAAAAAATCTAAGCTAAAAAAAAGTATATGAATTCTTTCAAGAACAAAGACCTTCTAAAGGATGCAAGTGCCATGTAGGCTCATTTTATAACAAATGATAAAATGTAAGAGATTAAAAAATGTCCTTATTTCTAACATAGCCCAGAAAGAAAGATAGAAATGAAGATAAAATGGAAAACTGCTTCATATTCAACCAAATAAAGAAACTATCATTGAAGAGATCTTAAAATAAGGAAAGTAATTATCATTAAATATCAATGAAAATATTGAGAAAAAGCATGAAAATAACTAAGAGACAGGAAATTTTTTCCTTCCTGAAAGAAGCTTCCATGGCAGATTGCAAAACTTAACTTCTGGAGTTTGACGATGCTGCTATACAAGTACTGCACCAAATTTTAGTGTGAAATATTCAGTGAAGAGAAATCCTCACTACCAGGTATATTAATTTAAATTAGGAAAAAACATAGCACCCGGTGTTTTGTCTTCTTTCCCATTCCTCATGATGGAATGCATTCCACCAATTTCCAGAAGTGATCTGGGCTCAAAAAAGCCCCCGATAAAAACGTTCCTCAAAATGAAGCAAATGCCTTTCTTGGGTTTTTTAAACAGCACTTTAAAAAAGTGCCACTTCTGATAACTTCTCTCTGCTACTTAACAGATTCTTCTTTTTTTCCTGCCCAGAAGGTGCAGCTCAACCTTCCCAGTTGGCCCTGGCCAAGCTCCCGCTCGTTCCGGCAGCGCTGCGATGTGGCGGCAGCGCCATCCCTGAGCCTGGAGCCCCTGCCAGACGCTCACACCACGTCAGTGTGGACTGAAGGCACAGGAGAAGTGGCTGCCAGAGCCAGCTGTCTGTCTGCTCCCGCCCTTCCGTGCCAAAATCCTTCTCCTCACCAGTGTGCAGGTTGCTAAAGGCACTAAAAGCATATCACCCTTTCTACAGCCCAGGAAGATTTTAGTTGTTGAGGAGGGCATTGCTTTTTCCTTAGGGGTTTGGCCAATGTAGCTTTTCTCTTGCCTTTAAAACTAATTTTCTCCTTTAAAAATGAGACATACTACTAAGAGGAAGGATAGATGCAGAAACAGGAGCAAAAATCCAAAAATCTTTTAGAGAATGACATTTCTGTCATGTGGCACATTATCATGAAATACTCTAGGGGAGCTTCACAGTTTTAGTCCCCCATATTTTTAATTCCCAATTATGAAAACACTTAGCTATTTCCGCCCCCCCCACCCCTCCCATCTTGGCATAATGAAGTTACATTAAATGTACTTCAATATTCATGGGATAGGCTATTTACTGCCATTCTTCACTTCTTTTATGGCCGTCTTGAAGTTACAACTGTTCTGTCTGAAATATTAGATGATTAGCAAGGTCATCAAAATATCAGACCCTGGCATTTATTTACTAATGATATTTCTACTGTTTGGTTTTTGTGCCTACACTTTCAATAAAATATGGAAAAGACAGCCCATTTCCTGAAGTAAAGAAGAGAAATTCAAAAACAGTATAAATAAAAATTAATTACATCTCCTTTATGGACATGGAACAGAATTACAGAGACTGAACAATGTTGCCAACATTGAGCAGAGATTCTAGGCAGAGGTAGGAACCCAGTCCAGACATCCTACATACTCTTGGTATAGACACATACTATATATTTTTTAAAGAGTTGAACCTTAGAGTACTTTTTTTTTTCTCACCAGACACAATCTGTTTGAAATTCTCAGAGAAGTGCCGCTAAACTTACAGTTTTTAAGAACATCCTCTCCAATGATGTTTTTGCGTGCTCTCCTTTGACTCTAGTAAAATCAACAGAAATACTTTTAACCAGTGCAACTCTGCTTATCCTTATAAATAATTCTGAAGCAGTTCTGTTTGAGTTCCAAGGTAAGGTTAGAGTTGACTGTCACTGCATTACATTGCATAAGGATATCACATGGTGTAAATTTTTTCCTTAATAGTCTGTGTGTTCTGGAAGCTAAGTCATAGGTGATTTACTCTCTAGTGAGTGTTGTTAGTGCAGCATATTACACACTTGGCTAGCCCCGTTCTTATTCATGGCTTTTTATTTTTATTTTCAAGGATTAGGCTAAACCACACACAGAGGGTAGGTAAGAATTTTTATTCTCTTTCATACTCCTGTGCTTGGAGGTATGCAATGGAGAAACACATTAAAAAAAAGGTTAAATTGCAGAAGCTTCACTTTTTTTTTACATAGATACTGAGTACTAAAGAGGAATATACAAGAAGGTTGAACTCTTCAGCTCCTTTGAGTTTACATCTGTGTCATGCTTTATGGATTGGAGAAAATTTTGCAAGTGTGAAGATCAGGAGCAGAGCTGTGAAATTCAATTACTATGCTTTGGGAAATTTGGGAATCTGTGCTGACTATCTAATAATACAAAGTATAGTGACTGTCTCATTTTCCATTTTTACAAAATACATCTGATTTTTTTCTCTTCCTGAAATAATTCCTTTTCTATAATTAAAAACAATAAAATCATTCAGGTTTTTTCATTCTCCAAGAAAAGAGAAATCTTTTCTTCAAATCAAATAAGAGATCTAAGAGACTATTTTTCAGAAAATTTGAAAATCTTAAACTTACTTTCTAACTTGCACAGAGAAAACGCCCATCATTTCATGAAAACTTTTTGGCTGATGCGAGGTAAAACAGGATGTGATTAGAATTGAAAGCTATCCAGTTTTATTTATCCCTGCTTCTCTGATTTAAAATGAAGCCTGGCTGTGTGTAGATGATAACTGTGAGCAAAGGTTGACATCAATTGAAGCTGTAGGACGAACTGTCTCTGTGTGGGGGAAAATATCACCTTTTTTAAAAGATGCCAGGTGACACTGACAAAATAGACAAGGCAGTCTAGATCAATGACATAAAAATAGTTGTCGTATAATGATTAGTGAACTACAGCTCATAATAATCGCCTTCTGTAGACTCCTCTGAGGATAATGTTTGATTATTTGAACACATCATAGTGTTAATTATGGCTAGGCTGAATTTTACAGTCTAATTTATATTTTTACAGTATGTGACATTTGAAAGCTAGAGGTAATTTTCAGTATCTTATTAGGTGTTTGAAATTCAGTTTGTAGCTTTTGCTTCAAACAGCAGCCTTTTAATTTAGCAGCTCTTTAGCAGAGTGGGCTTGATATGGATTAGGTTTTAAGGTAGTCACCATATCTGTAGGGAGTTTCATGGGAAGGTGTCTATCAATTTATCCCTTAAAAGCAAAAAGGTATTTACAGTCATAAATCTAGTTCAGTTCCTTTTTTAGCTGCAAAACAGGGGAGATTTATCTGACAGGAACCTGGGCTATTCTTAAAATCCTCTAAACTATGGATGAATTAACTGGTTCAAGTAAAATACTAAGTTATATACTGAATACACATAACTTTATACATCAAAAGAAACCAAAGAATTTAACAAAAATTAATCTCATATATGCATCTGTCCTTCTCTTTCAACCCATTCATCTAGGATATTGTCCAGTGAATCATGATATTTGGATAGCACACAGTTAATCCTTACCTTTCACTCCAAAGATGAAGAACTATCTCCTATCTTATACAAAAGACAAGTATAGAGAGAAATGTTAGTAAAGATATGCAGATGCAGTCAAAATGTGTACCAAAATAACCTGAAAATCAAGTGTCCTGGTCCTGCCCTCTGTGTGTTGGGGCAGGGGTTTCATCTCACCTCATTTCAGGTGTCTGCAGTCAGTCACACACTTTTCCTCTATAAACAGTAAGGAGGAAGAGGCACTGGTTCATTTTGTCTCTTCTAGGATCAGCTGGCCTGGGCTTTAGGGGGTTTATTGCTCTCTCCTGACTGCAGTGATAGTCCAGAGGATCTAATCAAGTGGAGGTGCAAGGTGAATCCCTACTGCTGGTTATTCATGTCAGATAGGCTTCAAAGAGAGTGAATATTGGTCCATTTTCAAGTTTTCTGCTGAGGAACATTAGTTTATGACATTCACCCTCCAGTCTCTCCTAGAACTGTCAGTGCCAAGAGCAAAAAGCCTGCTTTCTGGAAATCTGCATACTCAAGCAATTCACTGTTTTACTTTGAATAATCTTTTTGACATTTCTTGGTTCCAAAACTCTCTAGCAGAACTATTCAAAGTCTCTTGAGACATATCTGAACTGGAAGACTTGGTAACAAAATATTTAATGATCCTTTTCTCCTGCTGCAGATACTCCAAACTCGTATGTTTCATGAGATCACAGAACAGATTCAATAATAATGGGATATGTTATTAATTACAGCTGGTAGTAGCTCATAGTCACTTTGCAGCTATGTACTTACCTCTAAATCATCCCAGTGTTTCCAGCTTTCAAGGCAAAGCTGGTTTAGAACAGCATTATATCAAATGATAAAAAAATCAAGAATTGATAAATATCTACTTTGGGTTTTATTAATTAAATAGCTCATCTATTCCCAGTTTAACTATTTAGAATAACATCTAGGTTAGCCAGTGAATAGTTGGAATGTGAAAGACAGTCTGAGCTACAAGATTGAGGTAAATAAGTGTTTATTATCTAGACTTTTTCCTTAGATTAACACTGTTGACACAAGTGATGCTACTGATAAGCTTCATCAATTTTTCATTGTATGCAAACATGAGCTATTAAATACACAGAACAAATTATCAGAGCAACTATGCAAAATAAAAGCTGAATTAATCATAATTCTTCCCTTTCTTTTAGTTATCATCATGTCTTCTTTGTAGGCCATGTTTCTCTCTCATAAAACAGATTAGCTCCTTTTTAATTGGATTGAGTCTAACGGCTCAGATTGATTTGCTTCTGTTCCACTTTGAGGAATCACAATCATTCCCATCACCACTGAAATAATGCCCTTTAGTTCTGTTAATTAGAGGTGGGATTGGTAACACTCTTCACACTCACAGTGCCCTCACAATGGATCATGTCTGGCCACCAGCAGGTGCAATTCACTTTGCCCCAATGATACAAACCATTTCCAGTGATGTAGAAAATGACACCACACTTAATTCATTTGCTCAAACATTTTCCCTTTTGGAAACTGTCCATATTTGCCTTGAACTGATCTTTTAAAAATAGATTACCAGGCCAGAATAGCAGGCACTGTGAATAGATTTTGCAGTTATAGGTGTGTGCTCAAAGGCTGTGATTGCCACAGCCCCATTCAGTACAGAGGAACTTGCTCAAGGAGCCAACTCACATGGACACGTCTCATGAAGAGCTCTCATGGACTGCTAATGGTACAGAAGCTGGAAGGCAAGCAAGGGCTGAGCTGAGGATTATGGAAAAAGAAAGGAGAGCTCTTACTTTCATGGGTTAATCAAGTTTGTGAAACAAAGTATGACCAGAATATTTTCATGAGTGGTCACTTGGTGTCTGGCCTGAGATTTTTGGCAACTGATTTCAGTAATGGTTTATCATTTGCAGTTTAATTAGTAGGAAAATTGTAGGAAAATTGTAGAACCTGATAAAACATTTAAAGCATATAGGTTGTGTCAAAAATGAGCATGTAATTTTGACCTTCTTATGTGGATATTTTAATTCTTCGCTTCTCAAGAATTTTAATATTTCTCCCTTATTTTAAGGGAGAAATTTTCTTCCTTATTTTAAATGTGCTGCTGTGAAAATAAATTAATACATACCTGTGAAACTCTCAGATATTTCAAAATTTTCTATGGGAAAAGAATGTATACTATACTAACTGTGGACAAAAACCATATGACAGAGAAAGTCTGGCATTATGATCGGGTTACTCATCAACCAAAGAGCAAAAAACAGTAGTGAAGAGCATGAAGAGTACATCCAGTGGGATGTGCAAAGTAAGCATGCTCTGAAAAAAAATAGAGCAAGCAACTAATTACAGCTTGATTATCTCATGGTGTACTAAATGGGCTAGAGCGAGATAAGGCAGCTGCTTTAAGACTTCCTAAAATTTCATAGCTTAACTTACCTGTTGAATAATTATTTAATTTAATCTACTTCATTGTTTAGTTGGGGTTTTTTTAATATATAGCATTAAAATGTAAGCAAAGGTACGTTTCAGATGGAAATGAAATATATTTAGATTAGTTCTATACCTTTAACATTATGGCTTTAGTTATATTGATGAAAGATACTGGTGAAGGACATCAGCAGTGTCTGTCTAAAGATAAGGATTGTAAACCACCATTTATACTGAAAATACTGTTTCTCCATACATGCTTTCAGGTTAGCAATAGGTTTTTCAGACTATACAGCCATGTCTGAGCTTACAGGTTGATACTTTGGAATCCCTTTTGTTTAGCTGCCTTTAAATATTCTGTCAAACAATTCTGTTGAAGCTAAAAAATTATGAGATTATTAAGGAGCATTTAGAAAAGCATGTTTGGGATGGAGAACTACTTAGCAATGCAGTTCAGATTCTAAAATTATACACTTTACATAACCAAGGAGCAAAAAACTTCAGTGTGATATCTATTATCCAAACATCTTTAACTTTGAATGCCAAGTGTGCCAATGCTCTGCTTGGTCAGAAATATTTATAGAAAATATTCAACATTATATCTGAAAAAACCCAAGAGAGTACTCATAAATGTTAGCTCTCAAGGGTAATATTTATAGAAAAAAGGGAGACTAATATAGAGACAAGAGCATGATTTTTGGTAATTGCTAAGGTTTCCGTACAATTTAACTCATTACATTTTTCTACAGGTTTTTACTGAAAAAAAAACCTGGAAAGTAGTTTAAAGAACAAAATCCAGTGCTGTTCATTAACAAGTTATCTATGTCCCTTCACTAAGAAGTAAATTAACACCAATTTCTTTCAAAATAAAATCTACAAGAGGCTACCTAAAGCACCAGCAAGGTATCCACATGTCAAGCATATGGAAGGTGTCCTGTGTGTCAGGGTCATGCATAGATACAGGAAAAGTTTCCTGGGAAACTTTCCTTCCAGAAAGTTGCAGTGTAGGAAACAGCCACGTTTTCTGTCTCTTCTCTGACTGCCCCAAGCTGCCCTTTGCACACTGGGACCTTGCTTTCCAGCTGTAGCTCAGAGCTGGAGTGAAGGTGTATGACAATGATCTCTTCTCTGCAGTCAGCTGTGACAGGATCCGAGGGAACGGCCTGAAATTGTGTCAGGGAAGGTTTAGTTTGAATATCAGAGAAAGGAGGGTGAAGAGGGTGGTTGGGGAGTGGAGCAGGGTCCCCAGGGCATGGCCACAGCACCAACCTGGCAGAGTTCAAGAAGCATTTGGACAATGTTCTCAGGCAGCTGGTGTGACTCCTGGAATGGCCTGTGCAGGGCCAGGAGCTGGACTCAATGATCCTGGTTAGGCCCTTCCAAATCAGACTGTTTTGTGATTCTGTGATTATGTGATAAGAGCAAGATGCCCCAGCAAGAGAGAAAGAAATGTGTCTCCAAGTCTCTAATCATGAATCTCACGAAGATCAGGATATTAATATGTTGGAATTGTCCTACCCCATTCAGAACATCCTTGGCATCACATGTACATGTTCTTGCTCTCTTCAGAGAGAGCTGAAACAGCACTGAGAAACAAAGAAAGATGAAAATTGACCTGAATGCCATCCACTGATGGACATAAACAACAACTTGGAGGTTTTCTGCTTACTAGTAAAGGGATTTGGTTAACCTGTTAATAAATTGTAGTCTTGATGGTTCTATGGTGATAGGAAAAGGGTGATGCTTTGAAAGCTCTGAGAATAAACTCCGGACAGCTAAAAAGAGAACAGTTAGGAGTCTCCCTATTTTAGAAAACCTGCTTTCAAAGAGAAATATTTATTTTGTTAAAAGCTCTTAATTAGATTTATGATTCTAGTTGTAAAGTGAAAAGGTTAATATGATAACATTTACTTCTATGGATATTGATAGCAAAATATACATTCTAATTTCAGATTATTCCCCCAGGTAACTTGATTATTACTATAAATAAATTTCAGGATTTATTGAAATTTTTAACTATTCTATCCAAAAAGTTAAATTAAAAAAAAAGATTTAAAAAAACACTGATGAGTTTTATTCATGAGTGTTGCTTCATGTGCTATTGCTGTTTTGTAAAAATGACATGAACATTTTGGAGTTCCACAAATTTCTTTGTATTTCCTCTGTTTCCATGGCAATAGACTAAATCAGGACATTCTTAATCACAGTATATGGGAAGCTACAGCCAAATTTGAAAAGCTGTGCTTGATATAATCTTTCTGTACACACTGCTACCTTGAAGACAATTGTGGGAAATTATTAAACTTGGTTGAATAAGGGCATTAAAATTAAAGTGGCCCATGGAGACAGATCAATGATAGGAGAAGCAGGAATTTTAGCATTTTTATGTACTGATTCAAAAGCAAATATTTATGTCTTAATTTTCAAAAGATTGTGTTTAAATCTGTCTTTGTAAGAACTAGCCTGAATCTACCTAACCCTCTAGGGAACTAAATTTATTTCAATTTATGTGGATAAACCACCCACATATCATTTCCTATCCCAGGTAACAAACTTTTCACCAATAACAAGACAAAGACCTGGAGACCAGAAAACATAATTTCTGAAAGTGGTGTTTCTTTATCTTTCAACATGCTTTCATATCTACAACAACACAGGCAAAGATAACATCCTGTTACAGTGAAACTATGGTTCAACTCTTTACATCCAAAAATAAGGAGATGAAGGGGATTATAGTCCTCTACCAGCAATATCAAACTATTGAAGGACCTCATTTTATTTTTATAGGTAAAATCAGTGCAGCAGCACCCACCCTGAGTGAGAAGGAAGCACTGCTTGAGCTCAAAACTGCTGAGTGCTGGAGTTTGAAGAAAGAGGTGCAGAGACAGTGCTCCAACAGGTGGCTTTCCCAAATAATGCTTCATTTATTTCCAACTGATGTCTAGAGACCAGCTGTGCCTCTCACAGGTCAGTGCTACGCTGCAGTGTTGCACCCCCTTGCCACAGCTCAGAGGACTAGTTGAAACTTGATTGGTCTGAACAAGCAAGAGTTTTCAGAGGAGAAACTGTGAAAAGCCTAAAATACCCTACAGTCTGACATGAAGTCTGAGATGTTTAAGCTCAATAATGAAATTAATGTTTCCTTTCCAGTCATGAGCCACAGAACTTGAATGACTGCATATATTAAATGGGCAGAAGTGTCTCCTAAATTGTCCAGTGCTTCCCAGATGGTTCTGAGGGAGACTTCTGGCTTGTCCAGCAACAGGCCTAGCCTGACTCTTTATGGTTGTGAATCATGATGAGAGGTAACCTATACTACAGGAAAACAATGCCACAGCCACTGCTAAAATCATTCTCCTCTTTATTTTCCACTGATTACCTTCATTTCACCCACCTCTGTATCAATGCTTCAGCTATTAGTACTTGACACTTGTTTCAGAGATATTAGTTCTACTCCTTGGCAGGATTATCACAAATGTTTGTAACAAGCCTTATAAAACCTAAATTCTTTAGGGATTTGAGCAGAGAGAATGGAATATACTCACTGTCAGAGGCACCTACTGGAGATTTTCCTGGGCTATCAGAATTGTTTGAGGACACTGAGAAAGGAGGCTGAAGAACTTGCCAATATGAATACATACTTGATTAAATAGGTTAAAAAGGGTTCTAGACTTTCATTCCATTTGCATTAGGAGAGAGCAACTTCCAATGAACTCCTGTCCTGATGTTAGGTTATGGCATGGAGCAGGTTAAGCTGTTGGATATACATGATTGATATAATCAAGTACAGCGAGTTCAGTTCTAGCAGGAGATAAAAATTTTTGCTCTCTGAAGGGAGGTCATATGCAGTCTTGAGAAATCTGCACTTTCCAATGAAGAAAGGCTGTGAAAGACAGTTTTAGGGAACACAGAATATTGATTTCTAATATTCACTGAAACTCTCATTGTCTCTTCAGAGTATATTTTATAGCTTGAAAATTCCTGAGTCTTAACCCTCTCAGGTTCTGATGAGAAATTTTGTGAGGAATTTCTCACATTTCTCACATTTCTCATTTGGGAATGAGAAAAAGACTTTGAAGAATATACTTTCTGCTTAATACTTCTTTATATCATAGAGCTAGACTTCAATGTTGGTATGATGCATAGCTATACAAATTGAAGGCTGGACCCCAAAAATACCAACTTTACTGATAGAAATGTCGCTTTGATTAAAATAGAAATTTAGCTCCTCATCCTGAAGGACAGATCTGTAATGGATTTTCAGTGTCCAGAAACTCAACTATCAGGTTTAGCTATCCAGCAGAAAAATAGAAATAGAGTATTTAAAATTCACATTAGATGAATTTCAGGTAGTTTGATTTTATAAGTTTACATATAATATTCATTTAAAAATTACAAAAAAAATACCTTAATTTTTTAAACTTTCATTTAGTTTAATTAATTTACCAGACCTAATGTATCAAAAGCAATTTTGAAGTTGATACTTCATAAGCAGTCATAGAGCTTCCCACATTCATTGCTAATGTTCATTGTAATGACTACAAAAACTATTAAACATGCTTGAATGGGAGAGTATCATCAGCTCTCCCCCTACAGAAAGACTTTTCTGTGACATCTGAAGCCTGGCTTAGAGTCTTTTGTTAGGATACCATTAACTGTATAATAGACTTGTCAGCTTCAAAATCGAGAAATTCACATCCTCTTTCCCTTCCAGATACTTTCCAAACACATTCCATAAACGATATTTCTCTCTGAAATGTTTTTATATCGTTTTTCATCCTAATTTCTCCTCCAGATATCCCAACCTCTCAAAGAGGATTCTCTGCTATCTGTATCTATTTCCCTTGAGAAGAACTTCAGCTGTCGTTATCCTGAATCACTTCTCAGCTGGTTTTATAATTTGCTTTGCCCCCCACCAACCCCTCTCTAAAGGAGCTGCATCTCATAGCACATCTTTCTAAGACTAGATCCTAGGTGGACCCAGACTGTTCTGTGACCCAGACTGTGAAAGATATGTTCTAAAGATTTACTAGAAATTATATCAGGTTGAGGCAGGGAAATGGGGATGGCAATATGGAACTGTTATGCAACATAGAGACTAAAACAGATTAAGCAAATATACAAAGAAAGAAAAACACCATAAGACATTAATTACTCAGAGCTCGACTTTTCTATAAATAACTCACGAAAACACATTTTAGGGGAATAGAGTAAACCAATTCTTATTTTAAATAGGACAGGGAACTAAGGACTATGGCAGGAGTGCATCTGACATTCCCATCCATGAGCAAATATCACTTTCCAGTTGCTGGAATGCACTGCTATATATTGGGGTGGGGTCAAGGAAGGGATTAGAGAATAAAGAATAAATCCTTCTCATGCTAACAAAGGCAGTAAAAGTGTTTTTTTTCCTCTCTGTTGACTGTAAAGGCAGACCACAGCAATTAGCTTAGGTGCTGGTATCTGTATTGCAGTATAGAAAGTAAGGTGAGCTGAGTGTCTGGGAGTCTTTTCACTGTTTTCAGGACATTTCTTTAAACTTCTTCAAGCTATTTCATATTCTTATTTCAAACAGAATTGGAAGGGAACAAAAAAGATTAAATCAGAGAAAAATTATATTATTGTATCATTTCTAAATACATATTTTTGTATCAGTACTAAAGGGAATTTTCCGAAAGTCTTCCCTTGTTTTTACTTTATAGTTTACAATCTTCCTCTAGTCTTGTGATACTGAAGATTAAGAGATTAAGGTAATCAGAATACTTTTTAATTGAGCCCATTATATTTTTCCCCCTTGCATAAGGCACTTGCAATAGATGTGCTTTTCAGAGATCAAGGAAGGACAAAAGACTAGGGAGACAGAAAACAGGTACCAAGTCATTTCAAGGCACATCACTGATAAATAATGCATTTAAGGGAAAGGTATATTTATTTTTCTATCATGGTGGTGTTCTCATTGTTTTGATACCGCATGCACTTATGCAATTTACAGAGTAATTTTATGGCTGTTAGTAGAGATGAGATAAACCTGATGGGAGAAAAAGGGAACACCAAAGCCCTTCCCAAAACTCAGTCTAAATGCTGAATATTATCCAACAATTTATATGGTTATGATATTATACATTTAAACTGTGTGAAAGGATTACCCTTTAGATCTTAACCCACTGATTCCCCTGTTAGATTGATCAGATTTTGTAGTGACTGAGCTGTATAAGAGTAGCTATGGCTCTTGTTTTCAGGTCTTGGCCACGCTGTAGCTCTGTAAAGTGTGGATGGTGAATACCTGTAACAATGACCCATTTAATGGGAAAAAAGAGAGACTAACAATGAGACCTAGAACATGCCTTTGGAGGTGATAAACATCTACCATATTTCTCTCCCTTTACTATCTTGTAGTAAGAAGCAGATACAGAATTGATAAACTATCATCCCCTGTCCAACAGCCTTATCCTGTGGCTAGCACATGGTTTGAAGTCTATGACCCACATGAATAATCATTGCTTTGACCTTTAGGATTGTGATACAGTGTCAGGAAAGGGAGTGACATCAAAAAAAGCCCTTCCTCCTTTTGTCCCTTTAGGGTGTCCTCATGAGCAAACATAAAATCAAAAAGTAGCACAGCAGAATGACTGAATAAGGACCTGAACTCCACCCACAGAATTCCTCTGTGCTTGGAATGAGGCAAACCAGGCTGTGTGAATAGACTGGGGAATGAGAGGCTGGAGAGCAGCCCTGCAGAAAGGGACCTGGGGGTCCTGCTCAGTGGACACTTAAGTAGGAATCAGCCGTGCCCTGGCAGCCAGGAAGACCAACCCTGTCCTGAGGGCATCAGTCACAGCATGGCCAGCCAGACAAGGGAAGGATTGTCCCACTCTGCTCTGGGCTGGAGTGACCTCACCTCGAGTGCTGGGGGCAGTTTTGGGCACGTCATTATAGAAAAAGATATTAAGCAATTAGACAGCGTCCAAAGGAGGCCACAAAGATGGTGAAGGACCTTGAGGAGAAGCTGTGCTTGAGGAGAGTGGCTGAGATCACTTGTTTTTTTCAGCCTGGAGAGGAGGGGACTGAGGGGAGACCTCACTGCAGTTACAGCTTCTTGTGAGGGGAAGAGGAGGTACCAGTATCTTCACTCTCATGACCAGTGACAGGATTTGAGGAAATGGCACAAAGCTGAGTCAGGGTTAGGTTGGATATCAGGAAAATTTCTTTACCTAAAGTGTGGTTGGGCACTGGCACAGGCTTCCCAGAGGAGTGGTCCCAGCACCAGTCTGACAAAGTTCAAGAAGCCTTTAGACAATACTCTCAGGCACCTGGTGGGATTCTTGGGGTAGTCCTGCACAGGGCCAGTGATCCTGATGGGTACCTTCCAATTCAGTGTATTCTATGATTCTATCACCATGCATCAGGACCTCAGAAAGGAACTTCCTATTTAAAGACTTAAATAAAAATAAAAATCCCTAACAATAAGTAAAACACGTAAGAAAGGTTTTCATCACTGGTGTGTTGCCACAATTGGAACAGCTAGATAAACACTGACATCTTTCCCCCTCAGCTTGGTGCAGAAATATTGCACCTACATTACTGAACACTTGCAACATCTGGTTTCACCAGGTCTCACTAGCTTTAACAGCAACTGTGTGCACAATTCCATCAGTAAGCAGCTTTGAAAAGTTCCCATTTCTGTGGGTAACATGTTTTTCCTGAAAGCTGACTGTGTCCCAGCACACACAGATCAGCCAGCTCTGTTACTGGCTATCGTTCCTAGCAATCCTATCTACTACAATTGGAAAGCATCCACCTAGAATTATGAACTGTATGGAAGATGATTTTAACATGCATTTTCCAGTGGATTTTTATGAAGTGATCTGAAGAGGAAACCATTAATTCAGCTAGAGATTAGCAATAACAACTGCACTACTTAGGGCAGTATCAAGGATCCCTTCCTTCCCAGCAGCCTGGCACAGACAGCCATGTGGAACTCGAAAGCCTTTTCTGCATCTTTTAAAAGCCTTCCATTTTTCTTTTGTGCGTGTGTCCTCAGTGTCTGGTGTTATAAATGAGCAGCCTGTGACCACCCCTCCTCTTGGCACAGCTCTCGTGTAGCGCCGCGGAGCGCCGGCACTGCCGGCATCCGCAGAGCTCCTGCTTCCCTGACCTGTACCCACCGAGATTACAGAAGCACATTATTTCCCTGTGCAGCTCTTTCACCTCTCACTGCAACCATTTCCTACACAGACACAGAATTTATATAAAAGGCTTTCCTCAGCTTTCATCAAATCTAGGTTGCAGGCCTATTTCGTAACATTAATTCTCTCTCTCACCAACCGCCACATCAATTCAGTACTTTATAAACTATTTCAGGGATCCGATTTATCAGGCCTGACAGAGCTTCACACTGAAATAAACAGCACTGCCTCTGCTGAGCTCGCTCAGTGGCTCCTATTTATCATTATTTAATTCAAGGGCCTAAAATTCTCTGACATTATTAATAGTAAGATGAATCACTGGAAAACTACAGAATCTGTGACCAACGAGGCTGAAATAATCCATTTTGGTGAAAATGTCTACGTGGAATTGCATTCCCTGATGGGTAGCTGCTCTGTCATTAGCGGCTCCATATGCATGGGTGGTAAAGAACTGAAGCATGAAGTCCCCAAAGAGTGGGATACTTCAACTGCCATTCTCTTCCCAACACTTAACACCAAAGCAGAAAATAAGGGAATGCAGCACAGCTCTAATGCCTCTGTCAGTTGAATTTAAATGTACTAATTTAATCCTTTTTGTACTTGATTAACTTTAACTTGTCTGAGGTTGAACTTTTGTGTTAACTGGACCTGCAAATCCATTAGTTCATTATGAGGACTGTATTACTTAGGCACCTTGATGAGAGATAATCAGCTGCCTGGAATGTATATGAGCACTTGCTGCCTTAATTTGGCACCTCATTAGTGATATTTTTCAATTTTGTTTAACTGAAAGGGATTGCACTGGGAGTTTGTCTGGGGTCTGCAATTTCCTTTATGAATATCCAGCCTTATTCAGCAACTGTACAACACAGTAAGAAGTTAAGAATTACAGAATTCATTTGGTTCTCTGTCAGAAACATTCTGGGAACCTAAGGTAGCTGGAGAGGCAGACCCTGAACTCTTTCTTCAAGGCAATGAATGCTGTCAGACCACCTCCCTAACAGAGGTGACCAAGGAACCTTGACAAATAGAGGTGTTTTGTAAAATTACTTTTAAAAATTAATAATAATAATAATAATAATAATAATAATAATAATAATAATAATAATAATAATAATAATAATACCTTTAAAAAACAATTAATTATTTTTATTTCCTGTTCTAGAGATGAAATTTCTAATTGCTCTTTGTTATTCACTATCATTCCCTTGAACTTTGGCAGCTGACTTCCTTATTAGTGCCTGGACAGAGATTATACATTTTGAAAAGAAAAACCAAGAACAAAGGACCAAGCAGACACAAAATTTCCCTCTGAAGAATTTATGCAATTGTTCTTGTCCCGTAAATTACCTCCTAAACAATGAATCGTTCACCTGAGTTAGAACTTCCAGAGCTGAAATGCATTTTCACCCTCTCCCAGGGTCTGTCTTCAGGCAAAAGTCTGTCTAAATGACAGAACCAATTTGGATTTCTCTGTTTTACACAGTTTCCCAGGGCTGTTTTAACAGTGTGACATCCTCAAACACCTGCAGCATCATCCTGCCCTATCCCAGGGTGTACAACCCCTTCAGCACCGTGTTATGGAAACATTCTGGAATGTTGCAACACAGCTTCTGTTATTTCAGATGCTTTGAACTAAAAACATGCAAAACCAATACTGACATCTGAGGGCCAATATACAAAGCAGGAAGGAGGTGAGCAAAGCCAAGGGACACACAGCACTGGTAAGACCAGTCTGCTCCACAGACAATTATCCTTTTAGCAGTAAAGTCACTCCATGCTATTTGGTCTTGTCTCTTGGAAGCAATGATTGTCTTCTGAGCCTTTTTATTTTGTAATAACATGATACCCCGAGGGAGAGTTCATGATTTGAACTCTTTCCCCAACATCTCAAAAAAGAAGTCAAGTCCTGGACTTTCATATCACACCCCACCACAATGCAGATCACAGACAGGCACAATTTTATTTATGTTTTCCAGATGACTAACATGTGAAATATGCTCTGTTTCTACCAAGTCAGGATCTTTTGGTAAAATACAGAAATATTTATCTTCAGATATTATACAGAAATAATATCTTCAAATGCAGAAAGTTGAGCAGCATCAAGATCTGTGATTTTTTTACTTTCTTTCCAGGAGAAAGCTAGCGAGTATTGCTGTGGGGTAATAAAAATAGCAGCTTGGAAAATTCATAAATATACCAGGTTAGGCTCTGAGAATGTTTTATGTTCTGATATAAAAAGTATAATTACTTAAACTAACAATATCTTTTAGTATTAAGTCACCTTTGTGAAGTAGAATTAACTGAGTTACTGGGGTCTCTGTGGGGGTTACTGTGGGGTTACTGTGATCTCAAATATCATCTAAAGGATAATTTCATGAAATCACAGAATAGTTTGGGTTGGAAGAGCTCCTTAGAGCTCACCTAGTCCAACACCTCCTGCAGTCAACTAAACCAGATTTCTCAGGGCTCTGTGTTTTCAGGGATGGAGCATTTACCACCTCTCTGGGCAATCTATGCCAGTGCTTCAACACTGCCATTGGAAAAAAATTTCTTCCTTACATCTCCTCTAAGTCTAACCATTTTACCAAGTTTTATCCCTTGTCCTGTGAGTTGTTTGCAAATGTTTTATTCCTTGACTCTACAGTTCATAATATGTTATTTGGTTTCTGCTGAATTTGGGGTTGACTCCCACTGATTGAATCCACCATCCGTTTCTCCCCACCTTGCTCCAGTCTGGGGTCCCTGAGCAGTGGTGTCAGGTGTACAAAGGAGCAAAAAGCTGTAAAAGCAGAGCAAGAAGCACATCCAGGCACAGAACATTTCCGGGTGAAAATCAATAAGTCACAAAGTCCTAGTTTATGATTTTCAAAACATTTTATTAATAGGACTGGAAGTAGGACCCAATGAATTTATTAGCTGTGTTTTCATGTGCTACCATTATCATCAATTCAAAGAAACCCAAATTCTCGATATTAACAAATTATAAATGGGAAACACACCCTTTGTGCAGTGTAGAATACTGTTGAAGAACTCCATTTTGATTATTTATATGTAGGAAAATTATTATGATAATAATCTGTAAAAGTGGGACTTTTGGCTTCAATTATGAACCACTGAATTTCCAAAAGTAGTTTAGCCTGGATGAAAATCCACATTCTACCTGATTTTAACCAACCAGTTCATTAAGGCTTCTGAGACTTATATGCAAACTATGGAGCCTTCTACAATTTCTCTTATCACCAATTAGGCTAATCCCTCTCCCACTCTGGAGCTTTTGGAACTTGTACATTAGTGGTAACTGCATGAGCAGTTTAAGGTGAGACAATTACTGTTAGTGCAGAGGTTCAGGGAATGTCTCAGTGAACACAATTGTAACTATGTCTATTTATAAATTCTCTCACTATTTAATTAGAGTGGGAGTTTTATTCTAATTTCTCTCTTAAGGAACTTAAGGTTAACTCCCTAAAACACAGGGAAGGAAGGGATTGCGCGAAGTTCCAGAGAGGAAACCCACAGGAAGAATTTACAGGCAGCTGTAACTACAATGCAGTAAATGGTGCAGTTTTTGTCACAGCTCTGTCTTGCCATTATTCATAAAATTAGGTAGGGAGGGTTTTATTACCAAATAATTGCTTACAATGTTCTATGTCCAGGCAGTGGCATTCAGCATGACATCAATCACTGATGAGGTGAAAATAAAAAGTTACAATATGGAAAGTGTCTTGGGGCTGGTTTGGTCTGTCAAAGACCTGTTCTTCTGCATGTGACTCTCTGTTAAGTTTTATGACTGAAGGAAAAGACATTTACAACTTTTGGTCTTTTTTTGATGCATGTTCAAAACATATTTTGATGCATGTTCAAAACATATTTGGGTCTTTTTCCCAGTGTTTGGATAATATCACCATAGGCCCATATTTTCCCTTGTACCAAAACAGCTGTAATCTTATGAATAACCAAAGCTGGTTCACAACCAGTTCCCACTGCCAGTGCCTAATTCTGCCTGCTCTCCTGACCTGACTGTGGGCTGGGGATGGAGATTGTTTTCTTTGGGATTGCTGAAGACCCCAGCACAAAACACTATCTTCTGTCACAGGTTGCCCTCAGATCAGATAGCCCAGTGACTGCTTCTATGGCATTGTGATCTTTTTGGTTAGTGATTCCCTAAATACATCTGCTCTCAGAAATCAGTGATTTGAAAGACGTTTGAAGCCACTAAGTCCAGGTAAGTGACTTTTGGACTCTGGTCCATTGATTTCAATTGGGCATTTGTGAACTGGATTCCATTGTTTCATTTTTCTTTCTAAAAAAATAAAATGATTAAAAATTACTTTCCTTTCCTGCTTGGATGACAGTAGAAGGAAGGCTTCTATTTGTTTCACTAGATCCAAGTCACTTGCTGTGGGGTATTATTGGGACACCTTTATTCACAAAACATTTGATTCCACACTTCAAGTGAAATTATTATCAATGATAATAATGCTGATCCTAAATAATAGGACAAAAGGCAGCCTACTAGCAAGACAGTGCATCAGTCCATACTGGTATGTCATATTCATGGCACATTTTATGTTCAAGTATCAGCAGAATCCAGAAGCATCCAGTACCACCTCAGCAGCAGAATCCCTCAGTGCAGCAAGAAAAAGACATGAATTATGGATAAAATACACACTGAATTGTTTTTTGTTAAGATTACATGAATATTCCCCGTCCCTTCTGTCAGCAGGTGTTGTCTGTCACTCCTGCTTCACTCCAGGTCCTGGCTGCTGGAGAGCACCTCACCTTGCTCTGCTTTTGGCTGAAAACGTGGCCATACACCACCATCCTCACGCCAGGACAATTTTCCAGCGTGATTCCAGCCAGGCAGAGAGTCCTTCTCAGGCTCACCCTAGTTCTGCACACCACAGATTCAAACACATCTGTTCATATTAGCCCAGGGACCACTTTCCCATCCAGAGCTCCTTCTACACAAAGGTGAAAATTGTCCCCCATCCCACTGAGGGGGTGGTGAATGAATGGCTGTGTGGGATTGCTTTGCAGGGGTGACCCACTAAATTGTTTTTTCTGAGAAAATCTTAAAAAACTTAACTTGTAGTATTTTAAAATAATTTAAGTAAATCTGATGAATGAACATATAGATGAGAGCAAAATATTAGAATAAAATGTTAGAATATGAGATGAATATAGAATTATTTTTAACTTTTCAACATTGTTTCCATTTCTTTAAATAATTCAGCCAGCAGCAGACACTTGCAAAATTCCCCTGTAGGACTAAGGCTGGTTGTCTCTGTCAGATTTAAAGGATCTGGGAAAGAAGCTGCAGGCAAAGAAGGAAAAGAATTTCAGGGAAAGTCACAAACTATCAAGAGCTACTTTAGTTGTAATCTGGAGTGAAAAAGGAGAATTGTGTAGAAAATAATGTAGATTTAATGTAGGTCTTGAGATTTTGTAATGAGTTCAAGAAAAGCTAAAGTGCTAAGATAAAAACTGTGATAAAATAGCATTAATTGAAAAATCTAGTAATAACTTTGTGGTTAATTACAATGTTTTGATTTCAAACTCTACTTTTTTACCAATTTTTTTATATCTAACCAAAATAAGTATGACATTTGTTTTGGAAAATAATTTGCTTGAACAATGAAATTCAGATCTTAAGAGTCTTTTCCAAACTAAATGAAGCTGTGATTCTATTCTGTAAAATAATTCATGTCACCAGGAACTTCTGGAGGTCACCTCCTGTTCTACTCAGGACCATCTTGGACAGGTTGTTTATGTCCAGCTGGGTTTTGAGTAATTTTGAAGAAATAGACTCTTCTACATGTAAACCCATGCAAAACCACACACATCCCCCCAGAAATGTCTGCTTTACATACTTTATTCTATTAATTCTAGTAAAGATTAAAGAGAGTGGCAAAAATTCCAATCTGCCTGGAAAGAACTGAGACATTAAAAACTTGTTATTTGTTATTATTTATTGACTAGCTGTTAATTAAAGGGCTAAAGAAGATCAGAAAATAGATACCCAACAAAAAAATATTTAATTTCACTAAAACCTGGAAAGGACTGAGCTGTTTAGAGGAATCCTACATAGGCAGGTGAATGGGTACCAAAATTGCAGATAAAATCTTTGTTGATAAATGCACAGCAATGCTCACTGGATAAAATAATTTGAAGACATTATTGCTGAATTACAGCTGAACTTAGAATTACAGATGGACTTAAAAACTTAGAGGAGAGAAATAAAGATAATGGGAACAGGATACAAAATAGTAAGAAATCTATTATTTTCACAGTAGAGAAAAGAATGATGAATTCTCACTTGGAATTCCGTGCTCAGCTGAAGTCATCCTATCATGAAAATAGCCCATGACCATTAAAATTGCCCAGACCTGAAAAGGAAAATGATAAAAGTGACACGAAAAGATTTTTGCATAAGGCTAGACAGAAACTACTCCAATTTTAGTTAGAAAGAGAAAACAAAGACATTACAATGAAATAAAAATTAACATTTCTTTATGTGGTATTATTTACCTAATTAACAAATGAAACACATTCCTAAGTACATGGAATTAAGAAATCAAATAGAATTCTAAAAAGATTTAAGGCAGGTCTTCCAGTACCATTATGAGCTAGGTTTTGAAACTGCTGAACTCTCTAATGCAAAAAGTTTGGATTCCATTGATAATAATGCTGATTCTAAATAACAGGACAAAAGGCAGCCTACTGGCAATATCTCTAACTCTACTTCTGGATTTCTAGTAGGCATTATCTTGGATTAAAAATCAAACAAACAAACAAAAACTTTTCTAGGAATTTTTTTGTGTTTAGTAGAAAAAGGAAGAAGAACAGAAATAAAAATCAGAAAAATATAAAAATACAAAAAATTTGCTAGGAAGTGAGCTTGTTGAATCACCTGAGCAGGTGTCAGGCCTCAAGCTACATGTAAGCACACTCCCTGTGTGAGACTTGATACTGACATTCACCCCTTCTTTGCTGAAACTTAAGGGGCTCCCCCATGGCATACAATTCATAGCATCCATTCTGTTCATAGCAGTATTGAAATCAGCTTGAATAAATATATTTACAAACAGATGAATTCTTAGAATTAGACTTAATGACAGAAAAATTAGAGAAGGCAGTTTGGGCCACTAAGGCTTTCCCTCAGACAAGCCCTATCCCATGCCACATCATTCTTGTACAGAACACAGACAGAAATGTCTTTGTTGTAGCCCTGCTTTTTTACTCTCTGGACATCTGGCTTAAACCTTGGACAAACAACATGCAAAAAAATAGCAGACAGCCCATATAAGGGATGCATCTCCTCTCACCATCCAGGCACAGAGGCTGCCTAAACCTCCCCAGAGGAATCCCTTTGTGTGTTATGCAGAACAAGCTCCTATGAAATCTTGCATCTCACTTCAGTGGGGCCACACTATTAGGAAAAAATATCATTTAGGGGGAAATGCCAAAACCGCTCCAAGCAAAGCGAGCAACTGTAGAGGCATTCTCTCATCTCATCCTACTGATTTTCATCATGGGATAAATAACTCTCCACGTGCCCTAATTTAGCACCCAGATGCTTCAATGTTTTTCATAACCAAATGTTCTTCAAAACCACTATTATTTCCCCTTTTCTATGTGTCCATTGTTTTGTTTTATTTTTCAAGCCCCTACCTGTTTCCTCTGTGATTCTTTCCTATTACTTCAATTTCCTCCACTCACTCACCCCACCTTCAACTTCCATCACATCCTTTGTTTCTTATCTATGCTATCTTTCCATACACCTCCATTTCTCCAAATTCCTTGGCCTAATTTGTGGTCCATACCTTCTTTCAATACCTCCTCACAAAGCACTACCTCTAAATATCTGCCTGCAAACAACGCCAGTAAACTAAAAGATGAACAATAAATTTTTGAAAAACCCCAAAGTTTGAACAAGCAATATTATGCAGCCATTTTGCCTCTTCTCCATCCTGCCTGATCCCAAAATAGCCTTGTTCACTGCTCCTGAGCACTCCCTTTTTTTTTGTAAGAAAAAAAATTCAGAGCTTCAGGTTCTTCAAATAGACTCCAGCTGCTTTGCTTTCCAGGGTAGCACTAATATATTAACAAGTCAGTGAATACTTCATAGTGCTAATGATTTTTTACAAAATAATTTTTTAATGAACACAACTCATTTTCCCATGGTTTCCAATAAGGAGTCCTAGGATGCTTAGCAATGCAGGAACATTTTCAGGTTATGTTTTCTGATCAGTCTGAAACCACAAACTGCTCTGCTTTGAGCTGGTTCTGCATATAGTAGGATTAAGGCAAAGCAATTCATACTGCTCTACCTTTAATCTATATCAACAGGAGGGCCAATTTAGTTTGTCTAGGGCTGGTACTTAAAAAGCCTGATAGATGTAACCTGTGAGAGGCAAGCAAAATAAGAGCAAAGAGGATATTAAAAAAAAAAAAGGAAAAAGGAAAGAATATGTGAGAGAATTTCCAGGTTTGGAAGGAATACATTTGAAGGAATACAGGGATACTTTTGAGTGATGTGATGATTCTGAATTTTGTCTCTAGACTCTAAAAGACTTTTTATATTTTTACACTAATAGACCAATGACCATTAATTTCTTCTGCTTGTAAATAAATTTTTTGAAAAGTCTTATAATTTTTATTTATTATTTTAAACCATTTTCCTATCTGTCAGTGTGAAAACATCACTTTGTCACTACAGAAAGAAACTAGAGAAAATTAATTTTACAGCTTAATTTATTAGAATACTTGCATCATTTTATTATATTTTATTATGGAACTTTATTACTACTTGCATAGTAATCCTCAATTTTTATGCTTTAATTAAACCTTTGAAATTTTTAAAAAATTACATCAATTTTATATCCATATGTGTTAAACTTAATCTGGTTGCCATTTTTGCAGGTGGTTCAATGAAACATTTTTCTAATGCCTCAACAAGCTGTTAGTTTGTTTTGTTATTCTTGCACAGAACAGCAGGCATTTGCTAGGAGCTCCACGTAAGGGCATAGAGACAGAATTTGCTACTTCATCTCTTCTTGCTGAGGCAGCTCTGAGTGATATGTCCTTACCAGCTAGATAATGACGACTTATTAGACCTGTGGAAATTAATGCTATTTGTCTGGAAGTAAGAGAAAGACAAGCCCATGATTAAGTGCTCCACTTCCAAAATGCATCCTCTTGCATAGGAGAGGAACCTCTTTGCAGCTGCTTGGCAAATATTGTTAAGTATGGGGAGTTTGCCAGGGCCTGAACACTGGAGCTTGCTTCTGTGATAAAAGTGCCTCGTGTGGGCAATCATATATCAGTGTTTAGACCTGTGCCCTTCCAGGTTATCAGTGGGATAGCCCAGGAAGATAAAATATAAGTTGCCGTTGTCCTACTTATTGAGATTCAAAATCCTAAATCCTAATTTATTTCATAGGGGGTTTTGAGGGGGTTATACCTTTATCTCTTTTATATAACTGTGATGAGTACTTAAGCCCACTTTTTGAAGTGTCAAAACTGTCAGCTGTAGAGAAAGTCACACCCTGGTTCATCTCTGTAGCTCCTCCTGGTAGCCAGCATGGCCAGCTGAACCTGAGAGCACACAGGTGATCCATAGGATACACATCACAATTTTAGCTCTAAAAGGAATATATTTCTAGAATGCCATGGAGACACAGAGATAATATTGATTAGGAGGGACCTCTTGATGTCATGTAATCTAACCACGTCCTCAAAGAATATTTAATCCTACCAGGTTTTCCTGTCACAATCAAATCTTGCATGTTTCCATGGAAGGAGATTTACAGTTTCTCTGGGCATCTTCTTCCAGTGCTTGGCCACTTCACTATTGATGAAAATGTCGTTTAATGCAAAACTGGACACAGTGCTCCATTCACAGAAACTGGAGTGAGTCCATTGAAAATCCCTTTCTGAAGAACATAAGGTTTTATTTCAGACACCTGAGAGGTGGAGTGCAGTTTATAAGTAATATCTATAAAATGCCACAAATGTTTTCTCCACTCAGCCTTTCTTTGAGCGAGTGGTGAAAACAGTATCTACTCCTAAGAAACAATATTTATCAAATCATAAAATGGAGAAAGAGATTGTGTTTTTTTTCTTTCCTACTGATCTCAGATTTAATGTTCTAATTTTCTGTGGTGGAAACAACTAGAAGTCCCACAAGTAAGGTTTTGTCCATTAACCATGAAATAAATTGAAACTATTACAGAAAAAAAATGGACACCTGTATCATAGTCCTTCCATCTCCCTTTTCCAATTTATTCAGTCTCTTTTCATGTGCAACTCGAGCCGTTTTAAGGGTGAGCATTTTGTTCACTGTGAGCAGGTCTGGGAAGTAGCCACGCCTCGCTGCTCTTGGTGCTCTTCAGAGGCTGTAATTGCCTGCCCAGGTGCTTAGACATTTGGAGCAGAGTGTTCTACCCCACACTTCCCAGCACTGAACGAGCTAAGTTGGTCTGACCCAAATTGCTACTCAGCAATTTATCTTTTTAGCACCTTCATAAGGGATCTCTAATCTCTGACAGGAGATTGAATTAATTTACTGAAGTATGTGACCATACTTAACAACCTTTCTAACTCACTCATTTTCTGGTTTGGAGTCAAGATTTACATAATTATTTCTATTTTTGAGCAGTCAGGATTGACACATTTCCCAAATGCCTACATTTAGCCATTTTTAACTTACACTTGCCCTAGCTGAAGTATAGTCCTTCATTTCTGGCTTTTTAAGTACTTGACGGACTTTTGTTCTTTAGGGATTTTAAAATATAATTCTATCTAGATAGGCTAGCAGTCCACTGAGACCTTTCAATAACTATGCTCTGATTATATCAAACACATCTAGGAATCTTTAATACTCTTTTTGATCTAAGGTAATTTCAAGAATTACAAAAAAATAACAGGTAACATAATATAGAACTATTTTTTTCTCTAATTAAATGTGTCAGAAATATTTAAAAAATTCTCAGTTTGAAAAGTAGAAAGGGGATACTGCCTTTTTCATGATTTCTTTAACTTTTCTTTTTTAGATGGTATCTGAAGGGCACAAGGAGATACAAAGGAGGTTGCCTTTCAAAAAGTGTGCATACACAGACACACTTTCTCTAAATGCTGTATCAGAATACTGTTATTCATAGAATAACTATAACATAAGTGCAGAGGGCTTAATATTAAGGAGGAACTTTTAAAATGTAATAGACTATGTATAAAAAACTCAACATAAACAAGACAGTCCACAGCAAGCCATTAATGTTTCATATTGAAGCACACAGAAATCTGGTTTCTGTCACTGGAATCTGTTGCAGATCCTGCAGTCACTTTGGGCAGTACTTGCAGCACTTCATATACTGGCAGACCACAATAGATCATGTAGGTCCAATACAGCTGAAAAGCATGCAGGATTACGTATTTTTCTGGTGTAGTAAAATATTTAGTATTTTTTAGCAATGTCTCCTATTGCTGTACAAAAGAACAAACTATAGAAAAGCTTGGCTTTTTAGTTGTTGTTTTTTTTTTAATTTAATTTCTACCTAAAGCAGTTTCAACAGTTCCACTCTTCATTTAAGAAGTGCTTTCACCAGTGAACTTTATTTAAGCAAGTAAGAAAGGCAGTAATACCCAATCTAGAAGATGGCCTTCATCCTCCAATCCAAAAAGCATCACATTTTTCAAGAAATCCTGTTACCATTTTTCCAGTTTCCTGCAAGACTGAATCGTAAGTGTTATACACAAGAAGGCAGAATTGAGGTCCTAAAGATAACTGCAGATCAAATTTCTTACTTTCTGGTTAAATTTGGGAATTAATACTTTTTAGATATACTTGACTCTATGAAACAAGTTTACATCTCTCTATTGTTGTATTTATATACATCAATCTATTTAGCCAGATACTATGTACGTTTATTTTCCTTTCACATTTCAGGAACAAAAATTCTAATGAGACAAATTACTCTGTAAAGCTCCTTTGCATGGGGGAATGGGTCCAGATGCCAGAAATCACTGGGGGGGAAATTAACATTATGATGGTATGAGAGCACTTTAAATTGCTCTATTCTCCCAGGGTAGAAAAGGGAATTTAACACTCTTTCTTCTCACTTCCATTTTTTCTCAGTCTGAAACCCTTGCTGCTTAATTCTGTTATAAATAATATTGTATGTTAAATTAAAAAATTAAATTTCAGGAAAAAAAATACCATCAAGAAACAAAAACCTGTGAACTGGGAGATAAATATGGTCTTCAACCTTAGTGTTGGCTCTGCCTCTGCCATTGGCAGACAACGTGGATAATGGAAAAGGTAAGTAATGGAGAAGTCTGTAATACAAAACAAAACCATGTCATTATAGAGGACATTGGCAGAACATGGTTACACAATAAATTGGCAGTGTTCTTTCAGTTTGAATAGAGAATGAACACTTGTACACTGTATTACCAAATTGATAAGTGCCTTTGAGCAAATAACTTCTTTACAGATCCATTCTGCCATCTGTGATGTTATGTAATTACCTCTAAGGATTTTTTTTACTAAGGTTTATGTTGCTAACATTCATAGAGTATTTGAAGTCCTTATCTGACTCAAAATTTGGGGTTTTACTGAATGAAAAGCTAAAGAAGGGAGAGAGAGAACATCCAGCAATTCCCCTATAAATAGGTTCTAAATGACGTGTGATATTTGTCATTGTGCCACATTTCTGAATTTACCAGGTAAACACAGAGCCATGATCTAATATTTTAATGTAATGGAAAGCTTGCCAATCTATTCTGTTTACCTCAGTGCTAGTTCAAAGCCTATTGATGTGCAGCATGCAAAAATATGTCAGAAGTAGAGGGGATTTGGTTCATTTGCATGTATCATAGCAGCAGCATAAATTTTTAAAGTGCATTTACTTTCTTTTTTTTTTTTAATGTCTCAGAAAATGTCACAATAAAGGTTTAATTTGATTTAAAATATCTTTCCAGGAAGACTTGTTTCCACTCCTTTGTATTGATGCTAACCTTCTTCAGCTTCCTCCAGTGCCTGGGAAAGATGTCCTTGCTGATGCTGGCCCTGCTGTCCCCTCACCACTGGCCAGATGATGTCCCTGACAGAAACCAGTGTGCCAGGCGTGCCACTGGGTGCCAAACAGTTACCAGGCAGGACAGGAAAAGACATTTCCCTGAAGCTCTGTGAGAGATATCACTACTGTAAATGTGAACATGGATGTCTTAAAGTACAGGTTTTTAAATGAGCCCAGGCTTGATTGCAAGAGTGGCCCTATTAAAATTATCCCCCTGGTGACCTGAGCAGAGTGAATCATTGCTCTTCCATGTGCTGACACCAAGCCAGGCCCTACAGACACCCCTGCATCCATCACCGTGGAACAAAGGTCTCCAATGCCACTTGACAGATCTGATGACCCCACAGGATTGCAGAATGTGCACTGGGGATCCTGGTCTTGGGCAGCAGCCCTCTAGACCACTGAATACTTCAGGTTAAGACCTTCAGCCTCTGTAACTTACACCTGGAATCTGATTTGACAGAGATGAAGGAATTCTGATCTCCTGCACCATTAATCCCCCTCCCCCTGCAAAAAAAAAAAAAAATCCCATCTTAAAACAAGTTTTAGTAAGAACTATTGAGAAAAATACAGTCTATTCTTGGTACGTGATCAGAATCACTGACTTACCTTCTACTGTAGCATCTCTGGGGTTTTTATATTCTCCAGAGAATAGGGGAATTAGTTCAGGCTTTATTTAGAGAAATTACCTATATTTTGGATGAACATTAATATATTCATATGAATATATTAAAATATTAATATGAAATATATTTAGGGCAAGAGAAAAAAAAAAAAAAAACTTCAGCAACCAAGAAGTGTGTTGGGAGAGTATAAAACTGAAAACTATAGTAAACCACTCATGGATTTAACCTGGGCATGTGCTCCATATTGCCTTATACTAGTGCAGAACTTTATCCATGGGCAGGACAAATGTTGAAGACCACTGAGACACCTTCTGAACTTCTCTGGCACAATGGCCAGTAGGACAGAACTGCTTGGAGCAGCTTCCTCAGGTATTTCTTTCTGTTATCTTAGTTTATGGTGCACATTCTGAAACACTGGGTTTAAAAACCCCACTCTGGCTTTATTGGGTAGTCTTGATGCCTCCTTGTGAACTTTTTCCTTGATTTTCACTTTTCCCTCTCCTGCAGCTTTTCAAAATCAGCAGGAAGTTGTCCTGGTTTGCATGAACTCTACACTTTGGTTCCCAGAAATTCTCTTTGTCTTTTATTAAATCCACAAGACATGCAACGATGTCAAAGTTTTATTTCCTAATGAGAGGAAGCCCCTTTATTTCTGTGTGCATCTTCTTTTGAAACACTGGTGTGTTTCACCTTTGCATATTCTTACCTCAAAAAATATTATTGTACTGACAATTTCCTAATTTTCAACATAGACAGAGATTTAACTAGAATTAGAGTTTTAAAAAAATTAACACAAATACTATTTTTTTTCTATTAATAGAAAATGGGAAAGATCTCACAGCCCATTAAACAAGCAGTTTAAGTCTTAAAGTACTAACTGAAGCACTTAGTCTAGAGGAGCAGTGGGTTTAATTTTCACTGATATACTAACAATCCTAAGGGTCTGGTAAAGCTTTTATTTTGGATTTTTTGTGAAATCTCAGATAGGCAGCTCATCACATTTAGGTTATTTTGTGTGGCGATTTTTAGGTACTTGTAAAATAACTTCAGGAACAAGGTGCTGACTATTGTGCTTGAAGCAGTGTTGCCTCTCTTAACCTGGAAATCAGGAAATTAGCTTATTGCTAATTAGTCAATCTGGAAATTAGCTTATTGCAAATTCTGTAAATCATAAGCAAGTTTTTTGGGCTGTAAAGTGCTCTGAAAATAAACAAGATGTAACCTCATATCACTGCTTTGGTCTTACTCCCCAGGAAGACCTCAACAGCCATAACAGCAGACTGCTGAACTCAATATCAAAAAAAGATTTACAGTAGCTAAGGACTTATTGCAGAATTTTACCACTATATATTTTCAGTTGGCTCATATGGATTTAAAAATTTGCTGACAGACTTTTGAATCAAGGAGTATGACATTTCATTATGCGGCTGCACACATGTTGGGTTTGGTTGAACTGTCCAAAAGATTACAGAAGGTTTTTCCTGGTAATTCCTACTCACTTAACACACTATGATGTCTCTAATTCTTAGAATAGCTGGCAAAACTAACTAAATGGAGGCATGGCCAGAATCTTTTTAGGCGAATGTTTATCATCTGCAATACATAAAAAAAGCTTTCAGGGAGAATATTTTATTCCAGGGAGGTAAGGCAGTAACAAAACATCCACCACCCACACATAGAAAAAGACCTCCGAATTTTAGGATCTGAGTTAGGATTTGGAAATCTAAATAGCAATGGCCTGGCTATGTTGGGCAATTTGTACAGAAATCAAAAGGAGAGATATTGGCTGCCAGCTGGCTCCTCTCTGTTCAGCTGTAGGCAGAATGATCTTGTCTTAGCTGTCACCAAAGACAGAAATAAGACCTTCCTGCACTTAATATACAAGTCCTCACAGACTGAGCTGAAGATATAAAATCAAGAGTCAAGTGGCAGTGTCCAAGCTCCTTGGTTTGGACACATAAAAACATATACCAGACTTTGGCCAGTGGGAGATGCAGACAGCTGGGGAGGGATTCCCTGGAATAAATTAATCAAGTACTTACTCCAGGGTGAGCTGGCACATTATTCAGGCTCCACTGACAGCAGTTTCTCCTTTGACTATAATAGCTTTGACATGCAGTTCAAAGTTTGACATGTGTTTAGGGATGTTTACCTGAATCTGAGTCCTAATTTAGAATTCAAAAAACCAATGGCAGGGTCAGGACAGAGCTAAAGAAAACAGAGTTACTGCACTGCAGCTGAAGAAAATTAGAAAATCAAGGGTATGGGGAAAGCAGACAAACAATCTCAACATTCTTCTGTTTAATCAAAATAGAAACACAACAGACAACTCTCCATCCTCCCCAAATCTGGGTGTTTTGACATCCACAGGCAAAAGTTCAGTCACTGTACAGAAAAATGCATTCAGCAAAAAAATGGAGGAGCACTCCACATGGTAGAGAAAAAGTGGCCTCTGTCATGTCTCAAAGGAATTATAAAACTTGTAATAACCTTACAGCAACAAGAAAATGAAAAGTTTAGTCTCCAGGAAAAAGGAAAACCATGGGTCCCAGGGATAAACTGCCATGATGAGTCAGTTCTGCTACCTCTGAATATGGAAAATCAGGGTGGTTTTTCCTTTGTTTTCAGTGTAATACCTTACCTAAAATGCAACATAATAATAACAACATTCTGTAAGGTTGCTATTAAGTAAGCTTTAACACATTTTATACAAGTTTATAGAAGAAAAAGAATGACAAAAATTAAAAAATATTACTTTTTTACTTTGATTTTCAGTTGTTTTGTTTTAGGCTGTGTTTTGGGTTCTTTCATAGCACGGCATGCTGCTGAGATCCTGTCTGGATCCTGGATAATTTTTACTTGGCTATGTGACAATTTCTGTACACAATATGCTCATGCTTTGCACAAATGACTATATAATGTTTCATTAAGGACTGTAAATACCCATCAACCTAATCATAGAAATGCTGTTTCAGTGATTTTAGGGCCATTTAATCTGGGCTATGATGGCAGGGATGAATAGCTTTATTCCATTAACAGTTGCCATTACAATTACAGTGAGGTAAATATTTTTGTGGAAAAATTAAGCAGCCTTTCCTTTTGCCCTGACACATTTGAGCAGTATGAGTATCCTTGTATGAAGAGTATTTGCAACCCATAGGAGTGGTTTCCTTTCTATATCAGCTTTCTGCTCTGCTCAAAGCACCAAGATCTGCTCCAACCATGTTAGGCTAATTTTGCATCTCTGCTTGAATTTTTGTGATGACCAAATTCTTTGTCCAAAATTATTCTCTGCCATGGGATTTGTTCATTCTGGCATTATTTTGTGAAAATCAAATTCATCTGGTTCTCACTTTTTGCTGAAGAATGGACTAACTGAGGCTGCATACAGGTTAATTATTCTGACACTTGAGATTTCTTATGTTTGCTGTTTCAATCATCTCCATCACCCATATGAAGCCAATTCTCATTATAAAAATACTTGTAGGAAACACTGAAGCAGAAAAAAAGTGAGATTTTGCTTTCAAAAATAAATCAGACAAGGAGTGACTTCCTGTACATCATTAGAACATGTGTGGACAACAGAAAGGAGACAGGAGAAGTAAGCATTGTCAAAGGTTATAATTTATCCCTGGACATCTCTGGTCATACTTTCTGCATGCATAGTCTTCACTTTGGCTTTTAAGGAGTTTTTAATAAATTCAAAAAATAGATATATATTTAAATATTAACTTCAATCCTATAACAATCCTGAAAGTGGTGTTTTCAGAGGATTAGTTTGGAAATGAGGAGAAAGGAGTCACTACCAGGGTACGGTATCACTGGAATAGGCTTTCTAGGGAGTTGTGAAATTTCTATCCTTAGAAGCCCTCCCATCTTGCTAAGATAAACCTGTGACTGACCAGTCTGGTGTTGGCACAGTCCTACTTGAAAGGGCAGGCTGCCCTAGGTCACTAGGGGATATCTGGAAGTTCCTTGTAAAAAGTAGGACATATTCAAATTCTGTAACTCTGATGTAGCGCTTTGATTTTAACAGAACTGAAACACTGAACTTGATAATAAAGGGTTGGGTTTTAAATAATTTCAATAATAATCACCGTTATTAAAAAGTAGAGTTGGAAGAAGCCTTCCCTTGAAACCATTCATCTGTGACTTACTCATCCACTACAGATGCTGTATACCTACAACACTCATGACCTACTTTTCTCCCATCTTTATCATCTATAACTTTTCTTAAATCTCTGGTTCTCCTTTAAAGTGAAAAGAGCTTGGTGTTTCATGTGCCCTGTTTGCAGAAGAGGGAATAAGATGTCTAATTAAGTCTTTAAACCAATGATATGACCATGTACATAATTTAAAAAAGAAAAAAATCTCCTTTATTTGATATTCACCAAATTCATAGGGAGTTTTTATGTAGATTTCAATAGATAATGGATGTGGTTATGAATGTCTTGAGTATATACACAGCTAAAGTTACCCTAAGGCTTAGTATTAGATATATGTTGGGTTAAAAATTCAAAGTGCTTTTTAAATAATTACTTTATAAAACTACAGTAATTATACTATACAGATAAGAAGATTTTAATGTCTACACAGAATGCTAACAATGAACTATATAGTGGCTAGCCATATAGGAAAAAGAAAATTTTTGAAAATAAATTGTGACTTAAGAATTTGCTATTGGGACTTAATCCTTTAAAGAATCCACGTTTAAAGATTTGTGACCATGAGAGGTACTACTGATGACTTTGGCTGCATTTTTAATAAAGGTAAATCTGTATATGGTAGTGTAATCAAAGCAGAGGGATACAGCATATTGATCTTGCTTCGGAAAAGTTAATGGAGACAAGTCAAGCCAAGACTGAAAATGTCCGAGGGAGCAGTGGGGCAACTCTGTACCATATTAATAAGAAAACCCATCCACACCTTGGGTACACCAGGGAGGTGCTCCCACACATTGAGTGAAATCTCTTGGGAGGGTAATAAATCCTGCACAACAAATTATATACTAAGAGGTTTCTTAGGGGAATTGAAATAAATCCTCACCACCGCTTAGCACGTAATCTCCAGATCAGATTCCCATTCTTCTTTAGAGGAAAATAATATATTGCTTCGTATACTCTCTGCCAGACAAATGCTATATATCAAAGTTATGAATGTAGTTGAAATATTGATCCTGAGCCAAAGTGAAACGAAAGGAAAGTTTAATATGTTCCCTGTATTAGAAAAAAAAAGTGAAAATATACTAAAAATATAATTTCTGATCAAAAGGAAATCTAGATAAAAATGAAAATTAAAATAGGAAACAGAATACACTCCTAGACACTTGTTTTTATTCCTGCAGAATGAAGAATGAAAGCTGAGAATTTGATTATTTTACATAAACATTAATAACAAGAACTAAAGCACGGAGAAAAGATTGTTGCAGGGATAAAAATAATAGTGTCATACAAAAACGTGTTTACAAAGAATTCCTTGAAAATTAGATAGAAGGTTCCCATTAAATGACTGGCATAAACTGGTATAAACAGGCAAAAAAAAAAAACCCCAAAAAATCCAAACTGGAGAGCAGTGCTGTGTTAACACTTGAAGACAAGCTCATAAAGTGAGCAGGTACATGCAAGAATGATTTTTGACTGCAGAAAGGTTGTTAACTCATTCAGAGGGAAAGGTTTCCCTGTCAGAGGTACTGCAGCAGCCATCCAACAAAATCTAGAGCCGGCTCACTCTGCTGGGCTGTTTTTGGCTGGGATAGAGTTAATTTTCTTCACAGTAGCTGGTTTGGGGCTATACTCTGGATTTGTGCAGAGTGCTGATAACACAGGGATGTTTTGGTTATTGCTGAGCAGGGCTGACACAGAGTCAAGGCCTTTTCTGCCTCCAGCCCACCCCACCAGCGAGGACAGTGAGGGGCTCAAGAGGCTGGCAGGGGACACGCTTGGACAGCTGGCCCCAGGTGCCCCAAGGGATGTCACACAGAAGGTGACACTGTGCTCAGCAGTAACAGCCCAGGGAAGAGGGAAGAAAGGGGAGCATTCAGAGGAACTGGGTTTGTCTTCACCTGTCCCCATTGTGTGTGACATCCCTGCTGTCCTGGGGATGGCTGAACCCCTGTCTGTCCTGGGAAGTGATGATTGAATTCTTCACTTTTCTTTGACTCTGTCCATGGCTTTTGCTTTACCTGCTGAACTGTCTTTATCCCTACCCACAAGTTTTCTCACGCTTACTCTTCAAACTTTCTCCCCCATCACATCGACGGAGAGAAGTTCCAAGCAAGACTTGACTATTTGGCTCTTTTGGCATCCTGGCTCAGAGATTTAGGTCAGGCTCTTGCCAGTGTTGTTCCCTGGATAAGGATCACAGAGGCAAACATGGTGATAAGTTATGCTCATTCTTTCCATGCAGGTTTTCCCTTAATTTATTTCAAGTTTTTTCTTATGGTTTCTCTGCATAGCCTGTAAGTTTCTGTAGAAGGAGCGCTCTTGTCTTTGGTGATAGCCTGGGGCAGAGCAGAGGCATTGTAACCCTTACACTGTTACACACAGGGTGTTTTCTGAGGGACAATTAAGCTTATTCCTAGATTTCTGGATGGAATAAAAAGTCTTAGAACTACTGAAAAACAAGCTAATAATATTCAGGAAAAAAAAAAAAAAAGGTCTCTCTCCAGAATATTAAATACTACAGGATAAAAGTGCATGTTTTAAAGTTAAGCATTACCAGTTTTGAAAGACAAACAGCTATTTCTCCATCCCCCAGCAAAACCACTGTCAGCTGGTCTCCTCTGTGGGGTTAACTGGAAACAAAAAGTTGTTGCAGTAGCAGAGATTGTGCTTGGAAAAGGAGGAGATCTTTCATCCATTGCTGCACAAAGTTTTTCACTTTAGAGAAAACAGCTGACCTGTTCTCATGCAAAGAATTATGCTGGAAATAAAGGACTTGCCTACAGCAGAAGAGAATTAAGAAATGGATTTCAAAGGGAGTAAATAAGATTCAACACGGGTGAGGTAACCCTCTGTGGTCTCTCTTAGCACTTTGATTACTAAAAAGAAAGGAAGTTTCTAAAGATGCTGAAGGGTAAAATGAAAGTAGGATAATCCCCTAATTGAGGGAAGGGAAGGGAAGGGAAGGGAAGGGAAGGGAAGGGAAGGGAAGGGAAGGGAAGGGAAGGGAAGGGAAGGGAAGGTCACAGTCCTTCAGGAAATTAAGAAAAAAAAAATGCTGCTCAGATGGTGCTTACTTTAGGATTTCCAGACAGGAAGTGACCAGAGCCATGCAATTCGCAAATTTCTGTGTATGAATAAGACTTTGGGCTTTGGATTTAGTCTGGCTAACACAATCAGGATCTACAGAGCAGAGCAGGGCAGAAATTACCCCCAGACTCTGGATGTCTTGGTATCACCTCTCTAATTCTTCTATGCTCATCAGGAAGATGATTTAAGTTCATGCATGGGGGGAAGGAAAGTTTGTGGAAATATTAGGAGGCTAAATATTATAAGACTTCTTGTCAATGAAGAATTTGCTAAGAAAATACAGTAACAACAATGAAATGATTGTTAGGTGGTAGAATATCCATTTCGATAATGTGAAAATAAATATAAATGCTTTTGTTACCAGCACCATTTAGAGAGGCAAAAGTTTCAGACAGAATAAATTTTCTAATTTTAGTGTTTAATGGAAAGAGTAAACCTTGATAGTGATACAGGCTTTCTTCAGGTTATTTTAGTCCAGTTAACTTGATTCCTAACTTCAAGTTAACTGAAAGGTGCTAGGGGTTCTGGTGATGCCCAGGTGTTTATTTAACAAGTCAAGACCTTCTGTCTCAGCTGTTACACATCACTTTAACTTCACTAGTCCCAAAAATTTCAGTGAGGGTAGAGACAGACTTGGCTTTCTGCAGTGGTGGAGTCATGGCTGACTTCATAGTGACTTACAGAAGTCCAGTTGAAGATTAATTTCTCTTGTCTGCAGCTACTGGAGCAGTGGGCAGGAAAAGGTGACAGGCTAATCTCTTTAAGTCCCCTCCTGTGCCACTCTAATTCTCCTGACCTTTGGCAGACCAGCTATAAAAATAATTCACAAATACTTTTCATTTGGTTGGTTTACTTGAGGATCTGGGTGGCTCTGTGTACTGTACTTTCTCTACTGTATTCATTCCCTACAGTCTAGCTTTTTCAAAGGCTTGTTGATACCAACCTTCAAACCAGTCTTATGGACAATTATTGCAGGATTACCTCAGCTGAGGTAGGAGGAGGCCAACTCCTCTGTGGGCCCTAATTCCAAAGACCTCAGGTTCTGAGAGATCAATACATTGTCAAAAATCAAATTTTCCCTCTTTTACTTCTCTCCTTAGCTGATCCTAACATATAAATAAGAATTAATTTCACTAGTTTTATTTTATTTCCATCTGGGTAAAGATTAAGATTTAGAATCACTCAGTTATTGAAAATATGTAGTAATAATCTACATCTATAGTATAGTTTCATGCTGTTCTTTCAAATGTTCTAGCATAATTCCAGGGCTTTTAGACCAAAGAATTTTGAGGTGGGAGAGAAGGCTGTTGGATTTTAGTAGAGCAATCGTGTATATAAAGGGGCCATTGTGCACATTTGTGCTGTGTCTTATTTACACCAGTAGGTAAGAAAATTGTGCTGCTGTTCACTTACAGTTCATTATTATCTATCCTCTTCCTGCCTCTTTAATTTCTGTTCCTTAGAGTCACTAATGAATCATGTTCAGAACTCCTTCAGTGTCTCACTCAGCCATTTTTCCTAATGAAAAGAGGGAGAAATTACAGATTATGTGAATGTACATTAACCCTTTGTCATAGTTTAACTCTGGCCAGCACCACCCAGACATTTACTTGGAGGCATGGGATTGGGGAGAGAAGAATAAAATTGAGAAAACTTGTGGGTAATGACAGTTTAACAGGCAAAGCAAAAGCAGTTCACACAAGCAAAGCAAACCAAGGAATTCATTCACCACTTCCCGTGGGAAGGCAGCTGTTTAGCCAGGAAAACAGGGCTCCATCACTCATAGTGGTGACAAAAGCCATCATTCCAGACATCCTGCTCTCCCTCCTTCTGCCTGCAGCTCTCACTGATGAGCAGGCTGGGGTGGGATGTCTTTGGGCAGGTGGGGTCAGCTGTCCTGGCTGTCTTCTCTCTCAAATCCTTGTGCACCCCCAGCCTCCTGGAAGTGGGGTGGGAGAAGGACTTGACTCTGTAAGCCCTGTTAAACACCCCTGTGTTATCAGCACTGTTTTCCCCACAAATCCAGAACACAGACCTAAACCAGTACAGTGAATAAAATCAATTATATACTGAACAATAATATACATCCTTCCAAAGAGGTCTCTGATGAAACAGAGTTCGGTTGTTATAACAGTAGCACAAGTGAAAATTTTATACTTTTTAACAAAAATGGCCCCATCATGACCTAGAGAAGAACTAAAAAAGAAAAATCCTGGAGATGTAATCTGTACAGACAGAATTAGAAGAAACTAGCAAAAAAAACCAAAAACAAATAAAAAAAACCCTAAAATAATTGCCTTACCAGACTTTGCATTGCTGTTGTGACTTATTCACTTCAGAATAGAGCTGAAAATGAGTCTCTTAAGATTTCTAATTGGAAAAATAACGCTGGCGAGACTAAATACATTAGTCAACAATTTGTTATGGTCTGCCCTCTAATGGCTGCAAGCCTGAAATGGGCAGTAGGCAGGGAAATCGTGAGTGCAACCTGCTAAAGTTGTGGGACTAAAGATGTGGAAGTACTTTTTGGGCTTTCCAATTCAAGCGCAACAACTGCAGCAGTCGTGGAAGAACTGGGCTCCAGAAGGACAAAAAAGTGCTAAATTAGGAGCAGATGACTGTCAGCCTAAAGGTATTGACCATGGCAGTTCAAAGCAGGGTAACTTTGTTAAGTAAAGCACTTGCATAAGCTCAGTTCCATAATATCCTTCTTCCCTGTGCAGAATTTTCTGCCTTTTTGCAAACTGCATGTTCTTTGATCCAGTCCTAGATTTCAATACTCTAGTTGAATGAGTGAAAACCTTTTAAGGTCTCTGGGTGCATCTGACTGCAGTTTGAAGGACCTCTTGTCAAATACAAATTTCTGAGTTCTGAAAAGAACTGAAACAGTCTCAGGCTGCCCTGAAACTGGAATGTGTGTGTAAAAAGCTGTTGAATCATCACCTTCTGCCCTCCTTGAGTCATCCCCTGAAGAAAGAAATGTTTAACCACAGAAAGAATCTAACCTAATGCATAGTTGTTTTTAATGTATCTTGTAAACCCAGAGGGAATGCTAAAATGAAAGCTTATGCTATCCTAATCAGAGAGAAACCTATCTATTGTCATGTGTTAACTGCTTTAAATCATTCTTTCATCCTTTAGGAAAGAAAAGGTAGAAACTGTTAATAAGGATGAGTATCAGTGAACTGATGCATTTCCTATAGGTGGCCTTGACAGAAAAAAATCGTGAATTTCCTTAGGAGTTATATAATAAGTACAGGCTATGCCTTTTACACTGGCTCACTTAGGTGGAAATTGTGTATTATTGGCTATGAAAATTACATGGGTTTGGATTTTTAGTGCATACTTGTTTGTCTGAAAATGACAAACACATGGTGAAAACTCATCTCTACATGCATGTTTGCAAAGAGGATCTAGACAATTGCTGCTACCTCTGAATCCTTTTATTCTCAGTCACCCATTTAACTGCAAATTGCTTAGAAATCTTGGTGTTCACGTAGGAGGTAGACAGTCATGTAGTATAGTAACACTCTCACAGCTACAGGCTCTATTATGCATTGGCAGTAGGAAGGCACACACTTTTACAAATATCTCTCCTTTACACAAAAAATTGTGGCTCTGGTATACTTATGGCATTAGACAGATCTAAACTGGATTGTATGTCCCTGACAATTATGTTTTTCTCTGTTCATCATCTATAAAAAGAGGTAAAATAAAATATAAATCTGCCTAGCACATTTTGTGGATAAATGAATATTAATTGGGATATTACTATGCAGACCAGCGTGAGAGAAATTTTATAGCCAAAAGGGACTATGGTGATGATAGTCTAAGCTTGACAGAAGTCACTGGACTTTTATTATTTAATTTCTCCTTTCAGTTCTGTGATTCTGTTTGAATCAGAGGAAACACTTTAGACAAATATTCAGATTTTATTTCAAAGTCCTCAGTGAGGCTCTCCTATCATCCACAATGAGTTGCTGCAACCAATAGCTAATTAATCTGTCGTACAGTTTGTAATTTCTTTCTTGCATTAGTTCAAAGTATTTATAAACTGAGCTTTTGTTACCCTTAAAATTCTCTATCATTTATTGAACAAAGAGGACAGCTTCAGGAACTTGCCATAAGGGATGTTTTCTGTTCCTCTGGCCAATCTCAAGGCTCTTCTGTGCAACATCAGAACTAAAACAGTTCTCTACTCCTGTTCTGGGTTCCTTTTGTAAGGACCACAGCTCTGCCATTGTATCAGAGCAGGAGTTTACATTAGACTGGCTAAACCCTGGAGTCCCTAAATCCTTTGTTAGAGTCACAAATCTTCAGGAAGGAGTAATCCATTCAGAGATTATGAACTCCATTTACTGCTTTAATACAACATTATATTTGCATATAATGAAATTTGTATGATTTATTTATGTTCTCTAACAAGTGAATAAACATCTCTGTTATTTGCCATTTAACCTATTTTTGTGCCAGTTACAGTTGCTTCCTGTGAGAACTTGATGGTTTTTTACATATCAGAGTTTAAAAAATGCCTGCTTAATGACAAAAAGAAGTAGGTAAAAAAAATTAAACTACAAATTGCAAAATCACACCATCATGAACTGTCTATTTTATGACTAATTAATCCATGTGGTTTACAAATAGCCTGTGTTGATCTAGTACAGTCCAGGTTTCTTTGCACAGCACAATATCCAAAGCCATGTGGAAGCCTGACAGTATCCTTCCAACCAAGCTCGGATCTGCCCAAAAGCTTCTTTTTAGTGAGATCTGCTTTCCACAGACAGATGTAGATTGGCTGCAGTTGCACTGAAGCACTGCAAAGATGACTGCAAAGCATTGTTACATGATTCTCTATTCAAGATTGCTGGTTGATGGTAGTGGTGGTGGTATTTCACTATTGATATATATAACCACTATCAATATCTAATTTAGTAAATATGAAAATGTGGTTTCTATTCATGACCTCACATGAAACTGTGAAATTTACTTTTTTTCATACAAGCATAGACACAGTCTAAAGCTGGAAATTGATGGTGAATAAGATAAAAACACAACCAAAATTTAGTAGTTTTAATGTAAACTAAGCATCTGAAAAACTTGCACCTGCAATGCAAGGCCTGACAAGGTGAGACAAGCTCTCTGCAAGTCTGCTGTCACTCCATATTCCCAATTCCTAACTGAAATGCTGAACCAGATTTTCAGATGCTGAAACTTGGTGCAACTCCACTAAAGCCATCCAATTTAAGACAGAAGTGCTAACTCAAACACAATAAAAAATTTCTTCTGCTTGTAATGCAGACTTTATAATAGTCGTAAACAGATCTGAAAATATGGAGTTGGGAAAGAACAGCAACCTTCTCCATGCAGAAAAGTAAATAGTGTCCTCATGTTCTGCAGTCAAGGATACAGAAGAATATAAGATAAAGAAAAATTAAGATTAATTCCTGTTTCAGATAAAGTAAAATAGTTCTTAAGTAGTTTGGAAGAAAAACAGGTTAAAAAAAAACAAAAAAAAAGAGGTTAGATGTAGATAAGCATACAGTCAAGTTTTTTAAATTTTTTATTAAAGGAGAGCAACAATAAATTCCAAATAAAATAACATGTTTTTCAAATGATTAAAACTTTCCTTTTCCTTGGTGTAGCAAGAGTTCTTGCTCTGAACACTTTTGTGTTCCTGCATGAACATGGAACTGCAGAAACTTGTCCTTCTTGCTTTTCTCTTTGCCTTTGGCCCTTGGTGATCAATCTTAATAAGACAGTTTTGAGTGTATTGCTCCCTTTGCACCTTTTCCTTCCTTCTCCACACCTACTTTAAGATCTGGTAGTGAGGGTATTCTTTTATAAAGTGGTAAACAGAAGTCTGATCCATCTCAGTATGAAAAGGAAATTGAGTTGAGGTCTAAAATAGCCCAGGCAAGTGCAAAAGCTATTAAGCCAAAGACAGGCAGCAAAAACTTCTCCAGCAAACTTTTTGCCTCTTTTTTTAAAACAAGTTACCTGAGTTTGAACTTGGCAGGCTTCCCAGCATGGATTAGGAGTAATAGGAATGAAAAGAAGTACCAAATATGCAGTCTTGAACGAAGTACCTCTGCTTGAAAGGCAGGTTGAAGCTTGATGTGCATTTCCCATGGATAACTTTAAGAAACTTTTGATCACCATCTAGGTTTTCCAGCTTGTTTTTGATTCTTCTTTTCCCTTTCCTCTGCCTCTGAAAGGATGGGCAAGTATCTCAGATGTTCTGAGTCAAATTGCCAGGGCTGAAATTTTGGGTGTTGAGATTACTAAACCTTAGGGTACTAAAGATTGTGATGATTTTCCTTTGGTCTGAAATAACTTATGCATCTGACATTTAGGTGTTTAAACCATTTGAATTCATATTTATGAACTGAAATCTCTGGGTTTAAAGAGATTCCCAAAAAAAAAAAAAATCTATGAATAAATTTGCTTTGTAACTTTGTTTTCTGCTAAAACATTTTTCCATTATAGAGTTCAAAGTTGTTAGAGCAGCAAAATGAGCAATATTCTCCCATTGCATGAGATCTGGCTCACTGGCTCTGCAAGTAGCAGGCCTGATGGAATCAACGTCTGCCACATGCTGTTGCTTTATCAATACAGGATAAAGGAAATAATTTCTACAGAGCCTCAGATGTTCTCAAACTATTTGTTTTACAGTCAATGTCAAAATAATTATTTTCTTAAAAGTCTTTAGTGACATCATTCATGTATGGAGAAAGTGATTACAGTTGAGAGAGAGTCCTTTGGAAAAATATCAAGGAACTTTTCTTCCAGTATAATGCATTGCCTAATATGTCAGCTACTCAAATGTCATTAAAGCTGGTTCTGCCTCCTGCAGAGGTTTACACAGAACTATGGCATGGCCAATGGTTACAAGAAAAGCAGCTGACAAAACTATTTAACTACAATACACTGTGCAGCTACTGGAACTGCCATTAAATGTACACAATATTTCTTTGTCAACTCTACAGCTCTTTTTTTTTTTTTTGCCTGGGACTTTTTTTTCTGCCTGATGATCTTACTGAATTGCAGAACTTCCATATTTGATCATATATTTAAAATGGCCAGTCTGGATTTTTTGAGTATAAATATTCTATGGTACAAGGGAAATTCTGGGAAGTTGAATTTTTAGTATTGCCGTAAAAGAAAGAGTCAACAATTTGTGTGTATATATTATACAGGGGCAAAGAATAAAAAACTATCATTTTTTTTTTGTTTAATCTCTTCTTTCTAGTTGAATCATAGGCCCTTTAAAAAGCAATAGCAAGATTTCAATATGGTTAACTTTGGGCTACTCTTAAAAGGCATAGAATGTTACAGCTGGAATAATAACAATAAAAATAATTAGAAAATAATTTTTAAAATAAACAAAACCAAAAAATCTCCTTCCTTTATTAATAAGAAGCAAAACGTGTGTTCCTTTCATGCAAGTGTAGTCTTCCTGCATTTTTTCTAGTGACTCTTAGGAGAGCCTTGTAAACCTGCATGAATCTGGACTTCTCTGTCGGAGACATTTTCCCTGGAAACTTGAGGAGAATATCAAAGAACGGCATGCAGAAAATTAAAATTTCTAAGAGATGTACATAATTCAACAACCCCTTGTATTCATGTAAGAGATTTTTTTCCTGAAAACAGATGTAAAGGACGAGAACAGAGCTGAATGGGGACTTGTGGACCATTCTATGAACAACTTAGCCTCAAATCTCAGTAAAGCATTTGTCCTCCTGGGAATGTTTGAGAACTATTTCAAGGATGGATATCCAAATTGTACAGTCCCACTATTCATGTGAAACTGATGCTGCTTTTACCTCAGAGTAGAAAGGACACATTATGGGACATTCTTCTTCTTAAAGTAAGAGGGCATTAAATAGACAAATCTGGACAAGTAGCTTTGTTTGGTTTTTTTCACATTCTTTAGGGTTTTTTTCAAGGTGTCCTGGTTCTGGCCAGGACAGAGTCAATTTTTGCAGTATCCAGGACCCAGAGGTCATTCCGCACCACCTCATGCCATAGCCAGGGATGGGGTAAGGGGTCCCTTCCAGGCAGGCAGTGGGAAGGGAGCAGGAGGGGTAAAGTTGTGTCCCATGTGGTGGGTGTGGATTGTTTGCCTCTCTTGCACACTCTGTTATCAATATTGCTGCTGTTCCTTTCTTGTGAGTTTGTAGCCCCCAAGTTGGGCAGCTCCCTGGGGGATCCCCTGGCAGGGGATGCCCTCATGGAGCAGTTCTGTGTCAGGAATGAGACACACACTGGACTTTTTCTGTCTTCAGCTTCTGTTTATTGTTATCTTATCAAAAGTTCAGCACACTGTCTGTACCAGACTCTGTGTGCAGGAAAAACAGCACAAAAATAGCTAACAATCTCTTGTTACAAGGCGTTTTAAGTCTAATCAAAAACTAAGCTACCCAATTAAGAAGTGACACCTAGATTATTTTCCTTTCTAACCCAATAACTGACCCCTAAAGACCCGCAATGTGGATTTTTCTACCCAATTACAAGATACCACCTAAACCCAAGAAGAAGGAAGAAGAAGAAAGAAGAACACCCTGTACCCTCCATCTTGTATCCATCTATAACATACTAAAAATCCTAAAACCTAAATTTCTCACCCATGTTACATACTACACTACTATTTACAATCTCTACAATCTATTTCACACGTTTGTGGTTTCTAGTTTACCTTGAGGCTTTGGAAGTTTTCTCCATGAGTGGGGGTCAAAGTCAGTGCTCCCCTGGAGGTCAGGACCCCCCAGAGCAGACAGAGAAATATTCCCAGTGCCCTGGGTTTCCACACTTTCTTATCTCATTGCTGTTCCCAGTAAATTGTTCTTATCTCAACCTGTGCCTTTCATGCCCCCAGATCTCCTCTCCAGCCTGCCACAGGGGAAGGGGGCAGTGAGCCCCTGGTTTGGAGTGCTTCAGTGGGAGCACTAAATTGGGGAATACCTCAGCCACGGATCATGTTTCATTAAGAAGGATTTTTAAATAATTATAGACTACATGAGAATCTGGGAACTTTTGCAGAAGTGTTTAACTCTCCAGTGATGGTGGACTGGAATTTAAACTACCCAGGCACTTGTTGAGAGGCACTAACTAACCTGCAGAGAACTTGTCTCTCAACCATATTAATATCCAAGGCCGTGGACATCAGATTGAGATTGACTTTAACACATGCATGGTCCATATGTAGAAAAAGCACTATTTACTCTCTTGGGATTTTTATGTGAGATTGTATATTAATTTTACTGAAAAGCATAAAGATTTTTAAATGAAATCATAATTTCTGTGTATTACAGATGAATCTAAGGCCCTGTCTTTGCCACTCTAAAACACAATTTTGGTTTCACCACTAGTCTTTAGATCTTTAGTCTGGAATAGACTGAAGGCCTTCCTTGACCTTATAGAAAGCCAATTTTCTTTCCTAATTTAATGCCATTGTTTCTTCAAATTTTTGTGTTCAGAATTTAGGGCATTTTTATATTATAATATGTGGTAATATTGAAAACAACACTCCAAATCTAATTAACTAGTAGTAACTAGTTAATATATAACATAGATATATTGCAATACAGAATCCATAGAAGCCTGAAGTAGAGCAAAAGGCAGAATATTGTCTATTTAATTCCCAAGAAGACAAATTTTATTTTTGTAGAAATAAAGACCTGAGGATGTAAATGAGAAATACTTTACAAAAAAAGAATAAATTAATTGATTTTTTTACCCCCAAACACTAGGAGTTTTATATACTTTCAGTTCTCTTTAATCTGTAGTGGGTTTTGGCTCTCCTTGTTGGTCACTGCTTTTACCTTGATTTACAAGTGGCCCCTATGAATTCTTTGAGTAGGCTTCATTAGCTGCACTTCAGTAATTAACTACCTTGAACTGTAGATATTGTTGCCACAAAATACTGATGTAAGAACCCATGAATGAGCTACTGAAGAAGATGAAGTCAACAACTTGGTGGCTTTGTTGTTTCAACAGTGTCACATGGGACAGGATTTTATCATTCAGCAGACTCCTCTCCCACTTTGGAATATTCCCAAGGTCTATTATAAGGCTGCTCCACCTCACGTTTCCATCAATAAATTGCACTGAATATAGCAGACACCAGGCTTAAAAGAGAGCCTCAGAGGATATCACTACTCACTACCAGCATCAGGAGCACTATTTTTAGACTGTCAGTCACAATGACAAATCATATCTCTCCAGTCTCTCTTCTCTACTGCATTTTTATATCCCTTCCTTTTCCATGTAATTCATAAATCCTTACTTTCTGGTAAGTCTTTTATGTGACGCTTTATCAAGTGCCGTTTTATGAGTCTGATAGTATAACACATATCTTCGACTCCCTTCTATTTTGTATTTCTGTGACAGGAGAAGATTGTTTTACTTATTTATTTATTTATTTATCTTCAAAAATAAGCTAAACAGTCTGGGAAAAGCAAAATCCTGAAAGGAAGTGCTAGTCTGAAAAGACAAATGTCTAACTGACGAAAGTGTGAAGGAGGAGATATAGATGGCCTTAAAAAAACAAAAAAGGCTATAGAGAGTACCTGGAAGGAAAAAAGAAACCACTAATTGAAATAACCTGAGAAAACTAATACTAATACTGAGCTAATTTAAGATATTTTTCTACTTCATCTGATTTTTTTTCTCTGTGGGAAGCAATAAAAAAGTTTTAGCATCATTCCATTTGATCATAACAAATAGGGTTGCTTGAAAGAGGAAGGCAATTAAACAGACATGCTTGTTTATATTAATGTAAGTGTCCTTCTTGTCAAATAATCTTAGTTAAGTCAGCTAAATGATTTCACAGCTGAGTATTGGCCCTTTGAAAAAGAATGGAGACAGCCTGCTTCCCAATATTAACGCATCTAACAATCAATACCTTTGGCTGAAGCCAGGCAAATTGCCAGCAGGCAGTGCACACATTGCTCTGCCTTCTCCCAGGAATGTCTCCAGCCTGTGCCATGCCGGGTTTCCAGCTTTGGAGGCTGCTGAGCTGACCACAGAAGCATCCTGGGCTGGCTGCAGGAGCAGCTCCCGGCTGGGCACAGCAGCAGAGCCGGGGGTGGCAGCGGCGGCCGGGAGGAGTTTGCTGCTGCTGGGCAGAGCTGCACCAAGGCAAGGCAAGGAAAAGCTGAGTGGCAGGTAAGAAATGCAAGTGGAGGTGAAGTGACTGCAAGGTGACTCTGCAGGGAACTATGTTTACTTTTCCTGTGCTGCTGCACACTCACACACTCACAGCAAGACAAGGCAATCCACCAGCTTTGGGGAAGGAGAGGTTGTGTCAGGGAGCAGGAGCTCACACTCTCATCATCCATTCTGTGTTCTCAATCTTAGCATCCAAAAGTGCCAGGCATTTAAGTCTTTCCATGTGCTTGCCTGGTTTAATTTTAATTCCAGCCAGCAGTTAAGTAGTACAGAGCTGCTGGCTCACATGCTCCTCAGTGGGATGAGGAGGAGAATCAGACAAGGGAAAAAAACGCTCATGGGCTGAGACAAGAACAGCCTAACAATTGAAATTAAATAGAATATAATAATACTAATTATACTAAGATATAATAATACTAATAGTGATGATTATAATAATAATTGCAATTTTAAAAAATAAACCCCAATTAAAAAAACAAGTACTGCACAATGCAATCTCTCCCCACCTGCTGACTGATGCCCAGCCTGTCCTGAGCAGCGCTTGGTGGCTCACAGCCAACTCCTCCCACTTCATATACTGAGCTTGGTGTTTTGAGGTATGAAATATTCCTTTGACCATTTCAGGTCAGCTGTTCTGGCTGTACTTCCTCCAGGATTTTTGTGTACCTCCTCACTGGCAGAGCATGGGAAACTGAAAAGTTCTTGACTTAAAGTAAGCCCTTCTTAACATCTAAACCATGACTGTGTTATCAGCATTATCCTCCAAAACACTGAATCCAAAACCCAACACTGCTCCATCCACTGGAAAGAAGATTATGCCAGCTGAAAGAAGGACACTGGCCCAAGGCTGAGGTGTATCTTGGTCTCTAGAAAAAAGAACCCATCCTGGAGTTGTCCACACAAATAGATTTTGAATATAACAGGAGAGGTTCTCTGGCCCCTTATCTGTGTAACACTGTACATGGCAATGTCAAGATAAATTAAAAACCCTTTCCTTTGCAAACAAAACAAATTTTATTTATTATTTTATTTATTATTTATTATTTTAGCAGAATTTCAGCACATTTAAAACTAACTTGATCAATACATTTTAAGGTAATGAGTAAATTCATTTAACCAATTCATCTTTCTATGACAGATAATGAAGAATCACAAGGCTATTTCTAGAGTCAGAATAAATATTGTTTTAATCAAAATGCTGAATTGTTGGGTTCCAATACTTTTATTAAAATATATTTATATTATTTCTAAATGTAACTTTAATATATAATTCAATCAAAAAGTCAATTTGAAAGGATAGAAACTGTTCTTTAATACTTAGTTTTAATAATCTGAAATTAGCTAGTGGAGCACAATTACGAAGATGAGTCAGGTAGCTAAAGAAAGGAAAAGAGAAAAAGCAACATGAAACACATAACGGGAGAAAGGGAGGAGTGGTTCATCTGGATTTATTTATTGAGCTCTGCCTGTATTTGCTCATACACCGAAAATAATTTATAAGAAAATGTTTTCCTCTGCACTGCAAAGAAAAGGCCCAGTACTAAATGGAATTAGATAATATGCCAGACACAAACTGTATATAAAATTCTCAGTGTTTACAAAAGAAAAGAAAAAAATTTAAATATGCAAGAACAACTACAGGAAAACCAACTTGAATGTGTCTGTTACATTTCAATTATTTCTAGAAGAATCTACTACAGTCACCTTTCTCTTAGACTACTACACCGATAATGTCAAATTATTTCAATGAAGTAACAGCTACAATATGGTATTATGAAGAGTGAGTCAATGAAGAGCAAGTGGGTCCATGTAGTTTGCAACCAACATCAAAGAAATGCCAAAGGCATATCAGCTAGAAACTAATCCTGATAGCTCTGCCACACTATGGTCCTGAACATGACAGAAGCCTCTAAGTGTTCTTAGGACATTTCTTTGGGAGGAAAAAAATAAAAACACCTTTTGGTGAGTGTTAGTCTAGGATCTGTATCACGAACAAAAAAATAACTTCCCTGAAAATGTCCAACTTATCTGAACTTTAGGTATTAGATTTTGGGGAGAATGGTTTTCATTTTTCTTCTTGCTAAAAGGAAAAAGACTAAAAAATAAAGAAAAAGCAGGAAAAGAGAACAAGCACTTTGAAAAATATGCAAAAATAGCCAAGTGGATGTGCTCCCAGGTTTGTGCATGTTCCCTCAGTTACAAATGATTTTACAGCCAGATGACAAGGACCCTGACAATAGGGCTTAATGACAAAGCACATGAAACCCTATGTAAGGCAGCCTGACTGGCATTTCAGCATTATTGTATGCAATGAGAGCTTTCCAATCAGCCAGAACAGTGGGATCCACCAAGGAATCATGATCAAGTAGCTATTAGGCCAAACGGTATTGTCAGAATTCCACAATTTATGCAGCTTCTTTCAGAGAACTGAGTCCTGAAACTTCTGAATATCAAAAGGGTTCAATATCGAATAGAGCATGTATTTAAGGAAAATTGGCCCTCAAATTGCTATGCTATTGTCATTTGTTCTTTTCCAGTTCACTTAGAGGGTAAAGTGGAGACTATTTTTAAAATTCAATATGAAAAAAATTACAACTGAAGTTTCTTTAGAAAAAAAGTTCATTTAACCAGCTGCATCTTTCTTTTGTATTCTGCTCAGATGTTAACTTGGATTATAGCTTCAATGTTTTTCATGCTTTTCTGTTGTCTGTCATTTAGGTTTTGGAAAATTTAGCACAATTTTGGGTTTGAACTGATTTATACTCCTTTGGCCAAGCTTGAGCCCTTCCAAACTCTTCTGGAAAAGCACCACATCTACAATCACTCTGGCAAAGGTCTGCCTGGATCCCTTTCAACTCACACAAAAGCTGTGCAGCATGTTATTCAATGCCTTATCCTTTTCTCATTGGAGTCTGCTGCAGAGCTCCAACTGACTTTGCTGGGAGTTAAAAACAACCCTAGGTGCCAAAATGGTTTGACTACTGCTTTAATAAGAAGATTTTGCAGCCTAATCCATCTTTACACAAGTGTGATTCTCTGCCTGTCCCCAGTTCAGCTGGACCCGTCTCACTGGCCACTGCATCCAGGGGATGCTGAAACTCAAATTTCTCTCTCTGCAGCACCGCAAGTGTTTCAAACCACAGCCAGGAAAACGCTCCTGGATTGGAGAGAGACAACCATGTCTCTCATGAGGGTAAATAAGCATCTCACACTAGGTTATTTCTGGGCATTCATGCGGAAGCTTGTCACAAACTGCTGCTTGAATATTCAGCAAAAAGAACTGAACAGTTTTACAACCCGAATTACAAATTGGGTTGTATAAATTGGAGCTTTATTTGGCATAGGAGACTTAAAAGCTTTGGTGATGCCATCCATATTTTGCCTCATAAGTGACTGTGTATCTACAAGAATAGTAAGGGTAAAGGACCACATTTAGGCACATTTCTCACATTTAAATAGCTTGCCTGGGAATTCACTTATCTCTCCAGGAAATAGGCCCATTAAAAGGCAAAAGCTTTTCCCTCCTTGCATGGATCCATTTATGTCTGTATCAACGTGACTGCTAGAGAAGGTAGAAAGCCTGTGGGTGAAGCAAATGGAAAGGAGTGCCTCAAGATGGACCTTTTGTGCCCCCATCTGCAAGCCTGCACCTTTATCTTGTGGAATCTGGGGAAAGAGATGTGAGTAGGGAGTGTGGAGTCAGAGGGAAGGTACCCTCATTCTGTTTCTGCACCTCCTGCAATAAATTTGCAGTGCGAGGAAAGGCTCTTCAATTGCCAGTTGACTAAAAGGAAGAAGGAAATCAGTTTCGTCTTTGATGTCTTGTAATGAAAAGCTAAAATTTGTGCATGAAAATAGGCATCAATATTGAAAAATTCTACCAATATGAGCAGACTATTTTTATAGATTATTTCAATAATTTATGACACTCAGCAGCTTTGAACTTTGTAGCTTGAATGCTGGGACATTGTATCACTGTATTTTGCTTCCCATAAAGCCACATGTATTATCATAATTTAATAATCAGAAAAAAGTGTAGTAATAGACTCTCACAGAGATTCTCGCTCTTGTTAATGAAACAGTTGTAATTTCTCTTAGAGAATTACAATTACATAATTCCCTTCCCGACAGTTTTAACTATTCAGTTAAAGAATCCTTCCCTCCACAAATACCTTATCCTTTTTTTTTTTGCAAAACACTAGGTATTGCAAATTATACAGCTTTATTGAATGTGGTTAAGATCCCCAAATGTTGTAAAAATGTTACAGTACCTAAGAATGCTAATTAATAATCATATTTTTTAAATACTATTACTCCAAAATTATTTTAGGGTGCTCTAAGGCGCATTTCTAAACCAGACTTTAAAATCAGCCAGATTGCTCCTACAAGAAAAGATCAATGGCACATTCCACTCTTTCTACCCCAGGGAATGTTCACTTTGCACTCTGGAGCTGCTAGAGTTTTCACTTTTGAAAATAAAAGACAATATAAATAAATTATTAATGAATGCAGAAAAACAGAAAGAAGATTCTTGCATATTTTCCCAAAAAAAAAAAAAAAGCCCAGAGAAGAATTCTGATTAATAAACAATTCCAAGTGAAATAATCCCTTTTTTAATAGGCCATTACTTATATGGATGTGTACAGAGCAGTTTCATGTTAAGTCTCCCAAAACCATCACAAAGGAGGCAAGTCTCCTTGCAGTGGAAAGTTAATGCATTGCAGCACTATGGCCGTGAAGGTTGTGCCATCAGTTACAGAAATGTTGTCTGCAGAGGGTATTATATCAATTGTCTTGTTTTCTTTATTAGCCTCATGCAAATATGAAATCAGAGACTGCTGATCCAGAGCTGCAAAGGCCCATCACTTACCCAAATGGGCAATAAAACCTACTTTAATTAATTTTATTGTCTGTCTCTTAGAGACAGAATGAAAGGGTTAGAAAAATGTGAGCACCTCCAGCTAAAGAGGCATTTGCATGTATACAAGGAGTAACACAGCCTGATAACAAGTGCCTGGGCGAGCTGGAGCATCCACAAATGGTGCTGGGCTTCTCCTGAGCTACTGACTGGTAGAAGAGGGGAGAAGAGGCAGCCAGAGGAAATTCCCACTGGGAAAGAACTAAAGTAGGCTGTGGATTTGGGATCCACTCACTACATTTTAAAGTAATTATTTTTCAGTGAAGACATCATCTTTGAAATAATCTTCCTTTCACTGGGATTCACTTTGCCTCTCCTCCAGTGCACACAGCAGTGGGTGGTAACATTTTTGGAAACTTTTGGTCTATTAATGAAAAGAATGAAATGGAAATATCATAAATGAGGAAGTTAATTTTGCACAGGCTGTGATTCTGGTCACAAGTTCTATGTGAGAAGCGTGATTCCTGCAGAGACACTCAAAGGAGACCTTTCCAAACAATGTGATTAATGAACATGAAGCAGGTAAGTAGCCACTACTTTTGTCAGTAATCATTGGTGTAAACAGCAGGAAGAAAGGACAATGTTTAGAATGGGAAAACACATAAAAGAGGATTCATAGAAAGAAATTAAATTGACTTCTTTCAATATACTTATTAGTGAGTTTTGCTGGACAAAACTCTTAGTTGCAAATTCAGGTGAGGCTCTAATTGATATTTGTGTAAAAACAAATAAACAAATTATCCCTGTCGTTAAGGTAAGTGGATGTTTCCCAAACTTAGTAGCAAAGGTTCCATGACATATGTAATTTCAATATGGGAGACATTATCAAAAGAATAATTTTGTATTTTAAAGAAGATTACAATAAGTTTTCTTTTATTCTCATAGATGTAGTGCTGCATTCTCCTCTTGCAACTTCCTCCAAGTCTTGATCTCCAAGAAGAAGAGCATGATGCATGACTAAGGTGGCAATATTGGCTGGCATAAAACTAAAGCTTAGTTATCTATCTCTTAGATAAGGTTGAACAAATAAATAAATAAAATTTCCTCTATTTTGATGAATAGAGGAAAAGGAGGAGCAGAGATTGACAGTAACAGCACTGTTGGTTAGAATATCATACTAGTCAGCAGTTTAAAAGCAAGTAAGCTGATGAAGAAACAAAAAGTGATTTGGTCTAGTGGTTTTCATACTGCCCCATGGTGAAAAAAAGAACAGCTGAATTCCCTAACTTAATAAGAATCAATTTTTCTTGTATGAAAGAGATTTTTATTTGAAAAAAAAAAAAGAAAAAAGAAAAAACACACAAAGCTAAAGGAGATACAGTGTTGTGTTGATCTCAAGAAAACTTACAGATAAGATCTGAGTCCTTTTCAATCTCCACCTTAATGAATACAATGCTATTCAATATTTCTTTTTGCCTTTCAATAACCCCTTCCAAAAATATTGGCTACCTGTAAGTAAAAGTAAGTTATCACACAGCTGAAACATTAGAGGACGTGAAGATTAAAGTGGGATATTCAAAAAAAGGTCACAAGGTCGTTGTGTGCTGTGCCACACCGCAATCTCTGCTGCTATATTGGCCCACTCTTACTCTTGCTCCTTTTCCTAGTTCTTTCACTGGAAATACACGTGAAGCAAGGAATATGTCTGCATAGCTCTAAGAATGGCAAAGAAAGTCATGCAGCGATTAGAAGCAATCTCTTCTATCTCCAATTAGCCAGATACAATATTTTAGTGTTCTGAACAGGACTGTATTTGGCGATGTGCAAACTCTGTTTGAAATGTCTAAACAAGTCCCCGTATAGAGCTGAGAGATGATAGAAATCTCCCACAAAATTATTTATCTGTACTGCACAGACTGAAGCAAGCTTTGTCTTTTTTTATTTGGGGCAGTTTAATCAGATGTCTTTGAATATGCTGGGTAGAATAAAGTAAGCCTAATAAACATGCACTGTTTAAAATGTCTTTGTCAAAGCTCAATATTTGTTTCCCTTTCTTAATGCCTTTGAAAGAAACCATTTGAAGCTCTGTGGCGTCTGAACTTCTCCTGCACTGAAGTGCATACAGAGATGAAAGAAAAGCCAAGCTGACTATTGTGATCACGCTTTTCTTTTTGGCTTGAGAGATAAGGCTCCACAGAAATCTGCCATGTGGTACTGAATTTAAGAAGATGAGCAAAGCAGTGGCGTAAAGCTTTAGGCTTTCAATAGCACTGCTATATTTATATGATGATACAATAATAGTAAGGAAACAGCCTCTGCCCCAGTAAAAAAAAAAAAAATACTAATCCTTTACCACTGAGTACAATGGGAGTTTTGTTATTTACATATACAGAATGTACAGCACAGAGAATTCCTCACACTACTAAGTTCAGTACACTCAGATTTGAAGGTTAAAAAGACATTCAATGTCAATGCATCTAATGCTCACATATCGAGATTTTGGCAGATTTTATACCACATTTTTTCTTTCTCTCAACAGTTTAAAAATCTAAACTAAGCAAATACAATCAGATCTTGTTTTGTTTTGTTTTTTAATCAAATTAACCAGATTCTGACTTTACAGACATTTAGTAATCCCAAACATGGCTTCAAAAAAGGAAATGGTTCTACCTACACTTTTAAAAAAATGCATAAAATTACATAAATTTACATTTACAAAATTTCATGTATACACACACATAATTTTATTTGTGTATGTATATATATATATATGTATATATATATATATATAGCTTGATACACATGTAGATGACATATTGAAAGTGAACTATTTTAGATATATTGTCTGCCTTTTAGGGTTTTTAACCTGTGATACAACCATAGGAACTATTTTAGGATCTAACATATTTTGCTATAGAAAGATGTGCTTTTGAGATTTAAATTAATATTTTAACAGTTTCATAATTCATGAAATATATGAAAGCAGTCAGTAAATCAGCAGCAATTTCTTCCCCACATTGTTTGAATTATTATGGTCAAGTCCAGAGAGGGAAAACATATTAAAAAGGTCTAAAGTACTATAGAGATCAGTTTGAAATTAGAGTATTTCTTAGTCTGGCATGCGTATAATCTTAAAAAATCAACCAAAGGAATTAACAAATCAACTATTACAAAAAAACAGATAATTTAATATTCATCTTAATAAGCAATCTGTACAATTCCAGCTACCACTGAATGACTCATTTCATGTTTTAATGCATTTAATTTATATTGCATATAAATTAAAACACTGGTTCTAATGTTTCTTCACTAAATCATTAAAGAAGCATATAGGAATAAAATAGCAATAGAAAGGGGCAGTGCTATTTTTCCAGTAGTAAACCAGTTTGGTTTTGTTCATCTATTCCTTAAGATTTCTACCTCCAAATGTATTTCCTGAAAGGCAGAAAATTACATTTAAACACAAGGGAAAAACTTACTCCAAATGTAATCGAGTACTGAAGCTGGATTCTTGGAGAGGTTCTGGAGTCTTCTTTGAGTTTCCTTGGAGATACTCAAAACTTTTCCAGACAAAGTCCTGAGCAATCCTCTCCAGCTGACCTTGCTTTGAGTTGGGGCACTGGACTGGACAAGCTCCTAAGGACCTTGCCAACCTCACCCATTCTGTAATGTTATGGTTTTTGCAAAATCAGCACTGGATGAAAACACTTCTGCTGCTTTTTGGATGGGACACATCCACCTGAGTATTAGGATATCAAAGGGAAAGCCAGTCATGAAGGTTCACTTCCTAGAGGGAAACAGGCAATCCATTCTATCCAAAGATGATAGCAAATACTCATTAGGTGAATAAAGGTACACTCCAGATGTGACTATTTCTCTTAATAATACTCAAGTCTGACTAGAAATAAATGAGCTGCGGACATTTTCGAGAGGTTTGATAAACAAGTCAGAAGGAAACTTCCTAATCAACAAGTACACCACACCATAACTTCAAAGAAACCTAGGCAAAATGAAATTTTGAATAGCCAAGGAAAATTAAAAATAACAACAATTAAAAACCCCAAATGATTGACAACAAATAATGCAAGAAGACAGCCGGCTTAGAAGAAATTTGTATGTGGAATTTCAAAAAATGGGGGAGGGATACTTTGTTGAGAAAGAGGTGCAAAATAGCTGTGTGGAAGCAGGCTCTCCTCTATTTCAGTGTTCAGTTATACAGGAAATGGGAGGCACGCAGGGGATATAGGACTAGTCTTACTTCAGAGCCCCTCTCCCAAATTCATGGTGACTGTATCTGCAGGAAAATTCTAAAATAAGCTTTCTCTTTATCACCTGTAGAGATGTAATGAATGCTTTAGCTTTGCCTAAAGCAGGTATGAGAACCTCTTTTTGGGGTGGTTTTACGTACACTACATGTAGTGAAGATGAACTCAACACAAGGAAGAACTGAATATATGATTCTAAACAAGAATAAGGCTCAAGCACTACTTTCTGCTGGTATATTTCTTGTCTGATAAAAATTATTTTCCATAACCTATCCAAAAAGTTTTTTGTTTTTCATGAACTATGAAAATACAGTTTGATTTCTATGTGCTATTTTCACTGTCCATTAGCAAAATAACATCTTGCCCTGTAAAAGGTCCCACTGCAGTGGTGTGGTTCTTGGAGAGTCCTGCACAGGACCAGGAGTTAGACTCAATGATTCTGAGGGGTCCCTTCTAAATCATTATATTTTATGAACTTATGATTCATAAATTATAGAAGAAGAATAAATAAATGATTCTTCTACTAGGAGAGCACCATGTTATCAGAATATTTATGTTGCAATTTGAAGGTTTTATATGCAGATCATATTTTTTAATCCTGGGGTTTTTTTTGATGCAAAATCACATCTGGATGGAGATTTTATTTCAGCCAAGCATGGTCAGAAGGCTGTTTTGTTCTACCTGCCAGGCCACACAAACCCAGAGTTTATGCTCATTTTTTGTTCATCATGAAACAACAAATAAGACCCGTGAACAACAAATAGTACCTGTTTTGTTGCAAACTATAAAGACATGTATGGACTACTATACCCAGGCTCTTTGATGAAAAGTAAACATTTTCTTATTGACAGCTCTAAAAAAACAAACTGAATGCTTACCATATGAATACTCATGTAGCTATTTGTTCTAATCTTGGGTTTTAAAATTATATTTAATTTACTGCTGAACTTGCCTATCTTCAAGCTGCTAACAGAACCCAGCCAGAGTGGACAATGCTGCTCGAGGAGAAGACCATGAAGGCTGGAGATGACCTTGTAACTGCATTGACCATCTCAAATTGACCATCTCAAATTCCTCAAGGGCCTCCCCCATCCTGTCATGGCCCACAGCCCATTCCAGCCCCGCAGGGATCAGTCCTTGTTGCTGGTCTCTGTCTCCCCAGAGCCCTGCCCTGCCTGGAAGCTGACCCTGCCAAGCTGAGCCCACCTGCAGGATGATGTCCCAGCCAGGCTGGCCCGTCCCTGTCCCAGAGGAGCTGCCCAATGCCTGGAGCTGCCCCCACGCCCTGCCCTGCTCCTGGCTGGGCTGGGACACTCCCTGCCAGCACTCTTCTCCCCACACACTGCCCACGAGCTGTTTGCTTCCCCTGAATTGTGTCTATTTGTGGCACCACTGCTCCTTTGTGCCTGGGTGACGAAGTGCATACAGACCCGAGCTTGTCATCAGAGAAAGAAATACTGAATATGTCCTTGTTGCACACTAATAAATGCCTTTTGTGCACAAACAGCCACTGTCTATGTGAAGTACCCGGCATCAAGCAGTCACAAGAACCGGGAAAACAATTTGAAAATACAAACATAGATGAGCAACCCAGGTGATTGACCCCCAAAAGCCTGGGAAGCCACCAGAGGCCACCAGAAGCCAGCAGGAGCTCCATGGATGAGGTGGGGCTGGAACAGGGGCAGCAGCCCGTGGCCAGTGGCTCGTGTCCCACACAGTGCCAGCCTCACGGGCTGCAGGCTCTGCTGCTTTGCTGTAAACCTGTTTGTGCAGGACACATCCAGCACACCACTCCAGGCTCTCGAGCTCTGTCTCTGCTGACAGGATTGCTCTCTGTACCCACTAAGAAAGAAAGTATATTTTGCCTGCCAAGATGTGTAAGATGTCTGTTACATAAGGAATGTTTTTGCCTTCTTCCACGTTGGCATTTTGTGTACAGAATTTTTAGAATGTGACTCCTCTTTAAAAGGGAATATCCAGTGAATGTTTACAAGGAAAATAGAACGTTAGTTAAACTTGTTTTCAAATGTTTTTAATGAGACTACATAAACTACTCATGTTTTCAGCAAGGCAAATATATGTAAGGGTACACAGAATTTCTAAGCATTGAAAATCATCTGGAAATTCCACACAGAAAGAAGCATCCACTCCTTTGCAGATGAAGACAAAAAAATATAAGTTTTAAGCATGTTTACAGTACCCTCTGATGGCAACAGGAAGCATTACAATTCCCCTATAACATTTATTTGCCTAACTATATAGATAGAAAAGATATATTTGACAACCTTTTGTAACTTTTTATAAATAAAATAGATAAATAAAGTTATTCTTTAAAGTTATTCTTTAAAAGTTATTCTTTTTATACACACAGACATCTTAATCAATCGAATAAGCTCTTATTTAGGTTTGGTTTTTTCAATAAAACAAACAAAACACAATATGAGTTTTACGAGTTAATCAGGGAGAAACCTTCCCAAAGATAGAATTTTACTCTTTTAATTTTATAATACACCTATCTTTATTTTTATTTCATAAGATTTAGAAAAAAAAATGGGGTATTTTTAACATTCGGTTAAAAGTACATTACCTATCAGTATTCATCCCATTTGTTTGTTCAGATGAATCACTAACAAGCCTCAGAAACAATGGTTAAAATTGCAGAATGTCAAATGATTTAGTAAAATGCAAGCTGAAATCGTCAGAGAATTAGCTTTAACAGTTAGTACTCCTTTTAAGATTTAAAATATTAGAGAAAACTTGCCCTCATTTCTTTTTTTCTCTCACTGACTCCTAAATCACTCCAGTTTTCATTACTAATTGGCAGGTCACCACAAAGGTGTTTTACACAGCAAGATTAGAAGGGTGAATATTTTTGAACTCTGACCAAAACTCCATTTTAGTATTGAGAAAAGATTTTTTTGAGATGAACAGTCAGTGAATTACTTTTATTTGACTATGGTGCATAGACCCTATTTCGATAGAGCACTCAAGCAGTTGCTTAATTTTTTTATTCTCTTGGGAAGGATCACAAACAGATGACTAAATATCACTGCACTACAACAGAAATTTTAAACACATTGCTAAACATATTGTTAGAGTGAAGGAAATAATTTCCGTTTATTTGAGCTCATACCTGATCCAAAAATAGCTGTTAAATTTATTACATTGATAAATGTAAATCTCTTTACCCACAAGATACTGAGAGAAAATAAAAAAACCATGTATTTTACTTACATTTACATATTCCAGCTTGATAGGGGGCTGTTTAATTGAAAGAATGAATTTTGTACCACCATTTGAAGCCTTTAGGGTGAGATTTCAAATAAACTGAAGCCTTGAACCTTTAGTGTAGCAGTCATAACTTCATACTGTGTGCCAAGACGTCCCTTCTATTCTTGCCTGAAAAATAATGAAGAAAATCTAGGTCAGGGTTTTCTAAAGATATTAACTATATTTTTGAGGTGGTCTAATAGATCACCACTCCTTAGTACAATAATTTGCTTGCTTTCTCAGTAAGAAGATATCCCAAAAAAAAAAAATGAAGTTTCCATGTGTTAGTTTTCTGCTGGACTCAGCTCCTCCAGGAACCTGAGAAGAAGCAGGAATGGTGCAAAGGAAGAAGGGGAAGCCTGTGCCTGAGTAGAGGAGGGGGCAATTATCAAGCTCTAGCAAAGGAGTAAGCTGTGAGAACAGACAAAACACATTGCTAAATTCATCCTAACAGAGAATTACTCATCAGAATACATGCACCTCCATGTTTATATTGTAAAAATTACACTGCAAGATCTATGAGAGGAAAGATCAATCATGATATACATTCTACATGCTCACCTAATCCATTTGTAGGTCAGCAGAAAAAGAAAAAGGCACTAAAGATTTACTTTATGTTAGCAAGCACAGTTCCATGAAAAATACTGTGACAGAAAATAAAGAAATAGATGAGTGATCAAGTTCTTTTGGAAGTGGTCAGCAAAACTGCATTAAAGGAGCTGCTATACTAGAATTAATGGAAATTGAGCACAGAGAAATCCTGGGAGCTCTGGAGCTCCTAGAGAGGGTAGAAATGTGACTTTATTCAGTCAAGCTCAAGTCATTTAATCTTGGTTATGGGTTCATCACCATAGAATATACATGTCTGGAAAATTAAATGAAGGAGATATATTATCTGTGGAAGGACTTGCAAAGACCTTAGCAGAGCTAACCTACTGAAAGATATAAGTACTTGGAAAGGCTCATCATTTTCAGTTATATGATAGGTATGTAAGAAAAGGAGTTATTTTATTGGAATGCCATCTAGGCTACGGAACAAACCTGTTGCTTCTCTTATATATTTCAATTATGAATGTGTGTCAAAGCCACAGTTACCAAAAACCTCCATTGCTCTAGGACCTGTACAAACACATCGTGGATCTGAAGAACGTGAAGCACTGATAAACAAGATGTCATAAATTTGGGACAAAGCATTTTCTCCATTTTACAGACAGAGAAATAAATTAGGCAGTTTGAATGATTTGCTCAAGATGTCAAAAAACATCTGTGGCAAGGCTAGAATTTTTTATCATAAAATCATGAGAATCATTGAAATTAATTTTACAGTTTATGACAAACAAGTTATACAGCTAATTCTTTCTCTAATAATACATTCTTTCATGTTGCAGTTCTACCCTGAATAAGAATAAAGGAAGTATTCCTAATGAGCTCAACAGGATTTACATCATTCTCCTGAAAAATCCACCAGGAAAAAGACACTTAATTTCACAGATTGCTAGAGAACAGTTTCATTGCCATGTATTGAAATTGCAATCTAAATAATTGATAAGGACACAAATAGTTTTAAGATTGCTTGTTAAAAGAAAACTGTTCATAGGCACTTACAGAAGAGAACTGAGTTTTATGAAATTGATTTACAGGTGTGATGCTTCTAAAATAAGTGCCACATTTTATAATATATCCCTTAAAAGCTTAATTTAGTGTCCACTGCATAAAAATCAAAATTAATATATACCATTATAGTGTAGTCCCCTGGCTCTTGGTATTGGTATGCTGATATAATTGACACCCTCGAATTCCTACCATAAATGCCAATTAAAACTGTCCTGGAGAAACAGTCACATAACACTTCAACTTTTACAGCTCAGAAAACAAAATATGATTAATTGTCTATCTCGAGAAAAGGATCAGCTTTAGCTATCCAACTAACAAGTAAATTTTTTATCTCCTGAGATCTGAGAAAATTCTCAGATGGACTGGATGCTCACACAAGTCAAGTCACCTCTGTCACATAATGAAACATAGAATGCCATTTGCTACAGCAAGGACATGCAATTAAAAAAATCTTTTAAAAAGACATATTTTTAAAACATAGTTGCCTAGGATTTGGCAGTGAAGCTACCCTCCAACATGGATCCCATTTTTTTCTTATCCATATTTGAACATTTGGGCTAAACTGCAGCACACAATTATCTCTGTGTTACCAAAAACATACATGGAAAACAAAAGAAGTCTTAGAAAATAACCTAGGGCACTGTCACAGTCAGTGAAAAGGGGAAGAATGAGAAAATTATTAATTGTGGCTAACAGTGAAACCTCATTGAATTAATAGGTACAAAAATTGGATCACAAAAATTGGATCACAAAAAGTTCCCAGAATGTTGGTGTTGTTCAAAATCAGTGGTAGAAGACAAGAATCAGGCTTTCACAGGTTTATAATCTACTACATAGATTATAGATTTCTTCCCTAAGAGTGCTGATAAACTCTCCGTTGGGATTGCAAGCTGGGCTCAATCAGTCCCATTATTTAATCCTAAATGAAGTATGTCTTATCAATTCATTCTATGCCATGACCTTGGTCAAGGTTAGATGGGGTCTAGCTATAAAAGTGGAGGAGGTAACGAAAATAATTATTTTTCTGTGACAGACTAAGAAAGCAGTGATGTGCACAGAGTTAAAAACTCTTCTCTACAAATACCTTTCCCCAAATATGTTCCATTTACTCACTAAGAGAATATTTCATTCTCCAACAACATTGCAAAATGCTAGAACATCATAGTAGGTTTTTACTTTCCTGTACTTTTTGAAGATGAGATAAAAGCAAGGATTTTTTTTTTTTTAGTAAATCCTGTTTATGGGAAATCTATTTAAGTTAATGCCACTTTTTTTCAAATGTCTTTTAGAGTCAAAGAAGGAAGTGAGTCACATGGCAAAATTATCCTGCATGCTATTATCAGTGGTGATGGGCCTCCTACTGTTTGTTGATGTATATGTCTAGTGGAGAGGGGAGAAAAATAAAAAAAAAAATCCCTTCTCTGTGGAATTTATCAGATCACAGTAGTTTGCAAAAACCAAGAACTAGATAAAAATTACTTCTTGGGAAGAGTGTCAAAGTGCTGCAATCCCACTATCTGCATGCCCTTATTGCAATGAAAGCCTAAGCAAATCTTTATTCACATTTTGTTTCCTGATTATTCAGCCATTGGGTGAAAAATGTTTATTTTTAGGTAGCATATAGTGGATGTATACCCAAAAATACACTAAGGTGGCACATCACCAGGAACTATAAGACCTGTAAACTGCTTAACCATTGCAACTTTTGAGAACATTGTCACTTTCTGCTAGAGGGGGAAACAACAACACCTTGTATTGCATTACCCTGGGGCTAAATTGCCACTTGAAAGATGTGGGATTATGATTAAATTTGTCAGAGAAATTTGCCCAGGAGTATTTACTTTGTGTTAAACTATCTAGTGCAACCTTGTTGAGTACCCAACCAGAAAGTTGGGTACATAATACATAATGAAAGAAAACATAATGAAAGTTGTGTTGTTCAAGAGATGTCCAGCATTACTAGGATACTAGTTTTAAATTATTTCAATTTGAGATTATGTTATCCTGTCCTTAGTAACAATGAGGTAGGCTTGATAGGTGGTTCTCTTCACACCTAGTATAAAATTCAATTTCTTGGTTGAAAATTAACCAACAATTTAATTTATTCCATACTCCTAGCTCACAAATCTCTGTCAACAAGGGGAATGAAGAGAAATAAGAGATGGGCCAGGCTAAGAAAAATTTCTAAAATTACTATTTTGAAAACAAACTTACTCTGTTTGAAAAACCACACAGTTTAGAATCTTTTACTTAGCTGCCCTGACCATGTCTTTCTATGATGAACAAGTGGCGAGTTGTATCACAATCTGAGACCTGTGAACCAACCAGTCTTGCAAAGAAATAAAAGCTTTCTACAATCTGATATTTGAACATCTAATAGTTCATTAAATTAACAGTTCTGGAAAAAATAAATGTTTTGAAGGAAAATAAACATTTAAAAACACTAGCAGTCATGGTAACTGGTTCTCTAACTTCCAAAAAATCAACTATCCAGGCCAAAATTTACTTTTACTTTTATTAGGCCTGTGACTGACAGAGGACTATGACTATCCTTTTAGAGAGATTAAATTGTAATCCTCTGTATTCTTTTGTCCTTCCTTGTTCAATTCTTATTTCTCAAACTACCTTGATTTTGCCTTCAGACTCACTCTTTGATTGCCTGTTTTATGAAGACGGTTTGGAAAATCTATTTAATTCTGTTTCAGTGGTAGTTCCCCACCTGTGTCCTTCTAATACTTGTCTCCTTGTGGATCAGTACTATGGAGTCACCATTTTCCAATGGAATTTTGGGCACCAGAATGGTATTTACCAAGGAAATGTCTGTTCATGGAATGAAGCAGAGAGATGTGGCTTGTTACGACCACATAGCAAAACACAGCATCACACAGACTCAACCATTCCAAGTGAGGAAAACCCACAAGAGGCACTCACAGTTTTCCTTATTCAGGGTCAATAAACAGCTCATTAAATGGGAACTTCAAGGAGGACATACTGCAGAAGGAGCCTCATCTTTGTGTGATACTGCTGTAAAAAAATTTTCATGTACCAACCAGCTGCTTTCTAGGGAAGCTTTTTGAGGGAAAATAACTAACACACACCACTGTACAGGGCAGCCTCAGTGTTCAGAAGTCCTATAAAGCTTTTACTTGTGGACACATCATAACACAGAATTCAGAACTGAAATAGGAATTGGCACTATAATAGCTAAATGTGTATGAATTCTTTATCTGTATATTGATATGTTGCATGAGATCCTCCAAGCAATCAGAAATAGTCAGAAAGGGAGCCCCAGGACTGGCAGAGCCAGAGGACTTGAAGGGTGGAACAGAACCAGAATAGCACTGTCAGGGCCCAGTAGTAGACTTGCAGCAGTTTTATCAGTTTCTCATTTACTCAAAGAATTAAAAAAAAAACTATATAAAATATTAAAATTAAAATATAAAATAATGGAAACAAATTGCTCATTAATGAAAAGAAAGTATTCAATTAAAAAGTGGTTTTGATGTTGTGTAGTATCAGATCATGATGAAACATTTTTAAAAATATAAAAAATATAAATTGTTCTATCTCAGCTCTTCAAACAGACAAAAGTGGTGAGAAAGCAGTACAGTAATATCTGTGCTATATAGAATATAGGAATTAATTAAGAAATATGCTATCACAATATTTTTAATTATTTGGTATAATTCTTATTTAACTAGGAAAAGGAGAAAATGTCTTTCCCTTCTCTTATTTATAAAGCATTACTTATTTTTCATGACATTGAAGACATACCATTCCTTTTAAAATTATTCAGTATGGATAGTAGCATGAAAATATTTTACTTACATAATTAAATGAATTCAATTGTTCTCAAAAGAATTGCTTTGATGAAAGAATAAAGGTCATAGCAATATTCTATCTAGATGCTACTTATATAATCAAAATTGAGATTTTTTTTTTTTCCCTTGAAAGCATCCATACCCATGTCAGGCATACACAGAGTAACACGTATTGTTATACACAATATTTAGTTATGAGTGGACACATTTTTTGGTCTATCTGCCTGAATTATTCACCAAAGTTTAATATATAAGTATGTGTGTGTATATATATATATAAAATTGGGATTACACCAAAGTCTCAATTCTTTCACAGAAATGGATATATAAATGAAATTCTTAAAAAGTGCAACAATAAACAATGTTTGATTCTATTAAAATACATAAAATATCCATCTAAGGACATAGATGTTGATTTACCAGAAACTGAAAACCAGCATCGCTTCTTGGTTTTTTAAACATGCAGCACTACACAAGGGATGAATTAACTCTGTGTAAATATCTCTGTGTATATATGTATATAATTGATATTTAATATTATGGAAGATGAACTCTAGTGACTCTTCTTGCAACAGTTTAAGAAAGCACTGCCTGTGACTGTTCCAAAGCTGTCCTGGAGGACCCTGCCCTAATTGCAGAGTCTTCAGAAGGAAAAAAAAGGGTCTGAGCTGCAGCAGCTCCAGCTGCTACAAAGTGAGATGCCTTTGTTCAGCCCCACCTTGGCCAAGGCTCCCTGCACAATGCCAGAGGGGGGCACAGACACCCTTGTTCTCCTGCCCTTACAGGGACACAATTTGCAGCAGGTTTGGGAGCACAGACAGCTGAGCTGAAAGACAAAAGCAAAACTTTAGATATCTTTCACCACAGCCCTTAAAGCAAGCTTCAAAATATCTCAATCCCTTAATTCTAGCTATACACATAACAAGACATATAATATTTTGAGGGATAAATAATAAATAAATAATATTTATTGTCAAGAAAGGAAATCCTTCTCACTCCTTTCACAGACTGGACCCACAGAAAGTGTCTACACTGTACTCTGAGTTTTCTGCACAATTGATTAGTTATTTATGCACAGCTCAGTCAGGCAGCTTGTGTACATATAACAGAAGTTGCCATGGGTTAAAAACACAAAATTGTATCCAAATGTAAGCCTAAAGTGAGTGGCTGAATATGGACATCAGATAACCATTGCTCTGGATTTAGTTTCAAAATTTGGTCAGGTAAAGGATAGTATCCAATCTAAAACCAATGTGAGAAATCCATAAAATTAAATATAAAGGCTGTAAAATGGCCAAATTTGAAGTAGAGGAGAAGCAAATGAAATACAGATCAGTATAAGATAATAAGAAAATGAGAAATGTGAGAGAGATGCACTACCAATGCTTGAGACTTTGTGTTGTTTGTCAACAAAAATACTTGGATTCTGTTTGCTGGCTTGGGTTTCCTGAGCCTTGTCAGTCTGCAGAACACCCAGCTTGCAACCCCAGCAATCAGATTGTGACGTGCTGTTTTCAAATGCTGCAGTGCCTTTCATTGCCCACAACAGTGTAAAGCTCAGACAGATTTGTCATGTCCTGCCCTCATACCAAAGGGAGCCCTGCTCTCCAAACACCTCCCTCTAACTTTCACTCACTCATCACGCTCAGGAGTTGCACTAGAATGAGGGAAATATGTGTATGACCTTCTTTATTTTAGAAAAATATGTATGGGCAATGCATAATATTAACTCTTTGAAAAAACAAAGTTAATATTCTCTCACTTAATTTCATGTTATTAAAATCATAAGATGGTGGAACAATTTCTCTCATTCCAGCTGAAGGCAAATGTAAAAAAAAATAGTATTTTCCTGTATAAACTTAGGATTTTTTTCTTGTTTGAAAATATTTTTAGTAAGTTTTTATTTGTTTGTTTTTCTTTACACATATAGAATCTATATAATCTTGTTTGTTTTTCTTTCCACATACAGAATCAATATACTCTTAGTTTTTCTTTACACATATAGAATTAATATAATATTGTAAAAATCTGCTATTTTCTGTTTACAGAATTTCATCTCACTGCTAGAAAGAGTAGACTAATTTGGGAGAAATATTTTTACACTGGGAAAAAAAAAAAAGAAAAATTGAAATATTTCAACCTTAAGGTGCAGAATATAGAACTTTCACATATAGCACTTATGTAGGGATTACTGCATCTCAGCTGGGTGCAGCTGTTAGGAAATGCATTTCTATGAAGCTATTTTATACTAACAAGGCTCTGTCATGGGCTTGCAGTGCTACTAAAGTTGCCTCAAGTGAGCAATTAGAATTGTAATTAGAATTTCCTTCATTTTTTTCATTCGTTTTCCTTAATGTCTTTTGTTTTTTCTTCTTCTACTGCTATTTTTTTTAAATTTGTGCTTTACCTGCCATCATATTTTAGTGCTTTTTTGGCTCTTCTTCCATTTATAATGTAATTTAAAATCAGAAACAACTGTCTTTTAAAAGCTGGTTGTGAAGAGAATCAGCAAAATTGACTGTTAATCGCAAGTACATTGTGATGAATCAGCATCTTCTGACCCAATTAAATACCTGAAAAGACTATTTTGGCCTGGTCAAAAGAAGAACTAAAAAGGGGAAATGTGGGCAGCAGCTGCTACTTGGTATTTTTCTTTCATGACTTTGTGGTAAATTTCCGGGTTTTCAAGGTGGAGACGCCTACCATTAACTATTAAGGGATAACAGGAGAATGACCTTGTATGAGCTCAAGGAATTTGTAAATCACTGATGAGTTAATTTTTTATGTCTTTTGTAGTGTCCACCTAAACCTCCAAGTCATTTAAATGGGCCAAGGCAAAACAAGGAAGAGTTCTGCATGGGAAAAAGTAAAAGCTCTAGATCATCTAAAATTATGAAATATACACAAGACACAAAGAGGAGCAGCATGTCTGATGATAATGAGCATCATCAACCAGAGCAGTGATCTCCAGACAAGCCCTAAGGGATGAGGAACAGCCAGGACAAGGCAAGTCAGCAAAGTAAGATCAGGATCAGCAATTAGGCACAGGCAAGGACCAAGCCTGAGCTTAAATGGAGACCCTGATCCAAGGGCAGATGCTGCATGGGTGAAGATCCCAGGTGAGATTTCTCGCAGATCCTTCTCACACAGCTCATTTCATGACAGCCTGACCCAAGCACATGAGAACGCTTTAAAGAAGCATCTTGTCAGCTAAACTGTGAGGAGTGGGGCCTGCTGCTGCACACAGGGCCATGGCATAAATCCTGGAACTCCTGCTGCTGGGGATCATGCTCCACGTTCAACAAATCTCAATATGGAGGAACCCCTTGATTTCTAAGGAGCTGCTTGGAGTCAACTACAGGTGAGTCCCCATAGATTTCCATGACACCATGGTGATGCCCTCTGAAGTGCTGCAGTGACTTCACCAGCATTAGACCTGCTAGGGTTAGAGGCAAAGCTTGGTGAAGTCTCCTATGGCCACATAATGTCTGAAGACATTATTCTGCTACACAGGCCCATAGGGAATTATAATTATCTCTGCTTTAATTGAAGGGATGGGATAACAGTCGGATTACAAACGATTTATTGTTCAGGTAAACATCTGCCTCAAAGACCATGAGATTTTAAGGAGCAAGCAGTTGGCATAGCTCAAAGTAGTCACAAGTTCTTTGTTACAAGACAATATAGATCTTTCTAATCCAATGGACAGTTGACACAAAGTTTATTTTGCTTTTCTAACCTATCACCTTTACTTCTATTGCAATGAGTATGCTTTTTTCCTATGAGCTCCTATCTCGTGCACAGATATGCTTCTAACTTATAAACTCTTAACTTACTCTATACAATTATACCCCTACATTATAAACACTTCGCCATCTTACCAATAGTTTCTCACTTACTTAAGGCATATTCTTACTTACAACTATAGAAACACAAGTTTATGATTTTTCTGCTTCATGTCTGTGCACTTTTTCTTTTTTTTACATCAATCCAAGCTTCTTCCAAGGCTGCAAATCAAACCCTTCAGTATCTGTGGAAGTTTCCATCTTTCCATTTCCCACAGCATTCCTGAAGGTAAGTGTCCAAGATTAAAAAAAACCAAACGTTTTCCTATTTACCATCTGAGTAGGAGTTGCCTTGGGGCAGTTTTCCTTATCTGCTGTTAATAGCCCCATCAATGCCTTACCACATGGCTCAGAGATAACATTGTCCAGGAGCAGGTGATTAAGGACACACCTTGAGACTCATAATGACCCATTGTGAGATGCTCTGCCCAGGGGGGAGGAGCTAGGCATTCCAACCTGGATAAAACTGGGGATTTCTAGACAGAAGAGTCAGCCTTTTCACAGGTTCTCCGAGAGGCCACAGCGACTACATCTGCCATCCCAAGAGGACTGCAGCTACTCCAATTTGGACTGCCGCCAGCACGCTGGCCAGCCAGGTTGTGTTCTGACTTTGTCGGTGGTCTTTCCCTTTGTATTGTTGCATGTATTTTTGTCCTTTTCCCCTTTTCCCAATAAATTGTATTTCTGACTTGGAGTCTCTCACTGGTTTTGCTTTCAAACCAGAACAGTAAGATTGAATTTCTAAATGTGTATCTCTAAGTTCTCCCTGAAGGGGTGTTAAGAAAAGCTCATCTCTTGGTAATGGTATGTATCTAGAGACAGACCCTTGCAAAGTGATGGTGCAAAACTATGAATCAACAGAGGAGAAAGGGCAAATTTTGGGTAGGTAGAGATGGGAATGTAATAATTGATGTTACATGTTCACATCTGAGAAATTACTCTCTAAACTCAATTTCCACCTGTAGTTGTGTTTTAAGAAATAAATTAAGGCGCATAAAGACTCTAGCTAGTGATAGGTATAATTGAACATGCTTATTGCCTGGTGAGAAGAGCAAAATCAACAGCTGCAGTCTTAGCTGGAAACACCTGAACATATCCAAAGTTCCAGTGTTCCATTAGGAGCAAGAGAGGAGGCTTTGGCACATGGCCCTCAACACTGTTACCACCAACATATGTTTCTATTATAGTGAACATAAAGCTTATTTAGAGACAAAATAATATTTATCTAAATCAAATGGGCAGCTGAATGTTTCCTTGCACATGGCTTTTGGGATAGGTTTTGGGTATTTAAATGCTGCCTGTGAAATATCCATATGTTACATAGATTGACAAGTCTCTCCTAAGTCTGTCTATGTTAGCAGTTATCCCATTCCCTCCCTTGCTGAAGGCCAGAACTGGAAAAGGAAACATATAAGCCTGGGCAAAGCACTGATCTTTTGAAGCTATGCTACTTTTGGCTGACAGCAGGAGACATAATACAGATATTTTATGTGTCACTCTGCAGCATCAACAAGGCCAAAGCAGCAATTCTGCAGCAGGGAAATACTGGGAATTGTTTCTGAGGATCACCCTCCAGACACTAGTGAAGCTCTCCAGAATCATTCCTTTTATCTTTCTGCTCATCTTCTTTGTGCTGCTTATCCAAATAAATGAAACACGTCAGTGCTTGCTACCAGAGCAGTTTCATAGGCATCAAAACTCATATCTAATATTAGAGTTGAGCACATGTTTTTCTGCCCATGGCAGAGGGGTTGGAAGTAGATGATGTTTAAGATCTCTTCCAACCCGAGCCATTCTGGGATTTTGGGAAAACAAAACAAAATATAAAAATAAAGAGATCACCTATTTCAGGTATGGGCTTTAAAAACTGAGTCAGCAATTCTCCTTAAATTTGAAGAGATAATTTAACTTTTCTCTACTGATCTACTTAGCTTATAGCAGATGCACTGTATGAACAGAGAATTTCAGGATGGCTACGTATAAAGACATCTTTGGACAGCCAACTCTTGAGAGGTTTTACTAAACTGGAATCAAATCACAAGTATGTGGAATGGAATCCATATCTTCATCAGACAGAGATCTTAATTTGATGCAATATATGACCTATACAAACACGTGATTTGCATCTGGAAAAAAAATCTACAACTTTCTCTCATGAAAAATTGATCTGCATTATTTTACCATAGCTGATCACAGTTTTCATCAGTGTTAGAAACATTAACAACAGCAAAGTCCTTATTGAACTTCTAGAAGACTCCAGAATATCTTCCATGGGGTCATAACTCTGCTTGGGGAACAGAGCTTTTGTGCTACAGTATGTGTGTGAATAGCAAAATGGGATTTCCAGCTACAGAATATAGTATTTTTAGTTTAAGCCTTATCTGATCTCCTGTTTTTCAGTGGGTTTTGGCTCCAGTTCCCTTTCATCCTGTAGAAAAAGCAGTTAATTGAAAGAACTCTGAACACAAATAGGTTCAAAGTATTCCATCAGAAGTCAATGACTACAGCTTCTGCCTGATCCTTAATCATCTGCATTTCCTGCTGAATGAAATAGGACACAGAGTGAATTCCAAAATAGCCAAAGACTAATTTTTTGCAGTTCTGAAAATGAGTGTTTTCAATTATTGAAAAAAGACATAACAATTTACATATTTCTGATGTTTTTATTTTGATATGCATGTCTCAAATGATTTTTCATCTAGATAAGTTATTCACAAATGAAAAATGAGTGCCACTCAGTCACACTCAGTTCTTTGAAAGAGAGTTTAGTCATGCATATCAGCGTCTGTGTATTTCTTGTCATCCACAGGCATTAAAGACAAATCCACTTCTACTTAGAATTCAAGGCTGGAAACCACCTGGCCATGGAGTCCCTGAAGTTTCCAATCAGTGACCATCATGAGGAGTTGCACCTTTCCTCCACACCTCCCTTTTGGCATAGACACATCCCTGGTCACTCACTGCTCAGGTTAGAGAGCTGGCATGACACTTGCCATCCTTTTCAGACATCCATACAAAGAGTCTAGCTTTCCATATCTACAATAAACTACATAAAAATGTAGACTATGGTTAGGAGTAACTTTTCTTGAAAACTATTGTTTAGAAGAGTCATTTAAGATCCTTGCCTACTTTAAAAATTAGAAAAAAGCCTTCTTTTGGATTCAGTTCTTAAAAAAAAAAAAACCAAGGTGACTAAGTGGGCAAAGAATGAAAAGAGGAATGTTAGGCTAAAGAATAAAAAATTGTCATTTGTCTACAGTGAAACACCTAATCCATAAATGGTAAAACCCACTATTCTCATAGCATTTCTACCCAAAAGGTCAACTGCAAGCAGGATGCTAACTGAGTAATCAGCACACCCTGGCATTTAAACGAAGTAGCAGAAAAAGGCCTCATTGTAATACTCTTCATAATGAAATCATGGAAAGGCATTAGTCCAAAAATGATTACAAATAAGCTTTGCTGAACCGCGATAGGTGCAGGTTTTACTGTGTGGGAGATTAAAGCTGTGTGCAATCACTGCCTGGAGGCTGCACGTCATTTCACATCAATTGGCATGATGAATCTTTTACATAATGTGAATCACAGTCTAATTGTGAGTTTGATTGCATCTACTGTTCTGATCACACAGCCTCAGCACACAGAGGCGAGCAGGGAACTGAGCTATTGTACAGAGTTAAAGGAAGAAAGAAAAGCTGTGTAGCATGAAATGAAAGTGACATCTCACAGGATATATATTACCAAAAGTTGCTGAGCAATTTAACAACTACACGTAATATATATCATGACAATATCAAAAAAGGCAATTAGAGGAGCATGTCTTCCACCAATAGAAATACATCATTTCTGAAATCAGCAGGCTGCTGCTAGGAAACTCAGACTGGAAGCCTTTTTGCCAGAGAAGATGCATTTAAGACAATAAACTCTCCATTAACTGCAATGCAGGCAGAATGTAACTAACCCAGGATTCTTTCAAGAGCTGGCAGAAAAACCGGTACTATATGCTTCAAAGATATCTCTAAATATCAGGTTCAGTCATGGATTTGTTGTAAATCATCTTGCAAAATAAAGCAGAAATCGATCCTCTATGGAAATTATATTGCTTCTATTACCATAGGAGCTGAGGCATACAAAATCTGTAATGTATTTATTTCCCAATACCATTAAAACTATTGTCTTCACTTTACAAAAGTGAAATGGAATATCAATTAATTAAGGAACTTGTCCTAGACACTACAGGAAATCTACAAAACAGCAAGTGGTGTTATCCAGATGGTCAGGTAGCAATCCTGTATGTTAGTTATTGGAAAAGTGCTGGACTGTAGCCCTTCCTGGTTGTCAGGGATCCATCTAGATGCAGGGTACCAGGCATTGTGACATTCACTACAGAACTATCATATTTCTCAGTCTTGTGGGAAGAAAAGAGAATCACAAAATCACGGAAACATTTAGATTGGAAAATACTCTTAATATTGTCAGTCTATCCTAAAGTTGTCTGCAACCCTCTCATCTTTTAAATACATTATATGTTTAGGGCTATAACACTTTTTTTTCTTTTTTTTTTTTTTAATCTCATATGGCTTGGTTACAAGACAACTTTCTCTGAAATTCATTACAGCTAAAGACCAGGGAATCATTTCAAACTTAGATTATGTGTAAGTGGTTGGCTAGGGGCTTATGCAGCTTCAGTTTAATTTTACATGATTGTGTAAAGCCTTTGAAATGCTTCTAAAACAATAGATATCAATAGAAATAAATGAGTCAAGGGCTGGCATATCAGTTGACATAAATCATAGATCCAGTGGTGGAACTATGACATTTTACCTCTGCTAGACAACTGTTCCAAGGCTCCTGGAAATAAACTACCACTAAGTGTAGAAGTTTGCTGCACCAGCAATTTTTTCTCTCACAAAGCTGATAGCTTAGGTCTAGGACAGGATAACTCTAGGATAAGTTCTAAATGTTTATGGGGCCAATAAAGGTATTTGCATTAAATTTGCATCTTTTTAAAAAAGATGAAACTCTGATCTTGGCTCTCTCTGCTAGATGCCTCTGCTGGGGCTATGTCTGGCATATATGTCAAAGTTTCTGATGTGCTGACAGTCAGTCAGCACCTACTTTAACCATTTTTGACCCTCTACAGGGTATAATGTAATATAATTAAGCTGTGCAAACCTGAGTATGGACTATCATTACTTCTTGGGAATTTGGAGTCTACTTGTTAACAGGAAATTGAAAATCTGGAACTGGGTAATTGGTAATTGGACTGCCCTATGAATTTCACCTCATTTATATCACAAATATCAACCAGCAGCTTGAGATACAAGGAGTGTGTTTAAGGTAGAAGACATTGTTGCTGCTGTGGATTTCATCAGGACAAGAGTACCTTTCCTCAATAATTTCATTTTTGCTATCTTGCAAGGATTTGGTATCATGATGAGAACTAAAAGCAGCTGCCTTTAGCAGGCTAATAGGTAAAGAATACAAGTCTGACAAAACTTCTGTTCTATAAGAAAGCTCAGATTTCCCTGAAACAGTCTCCATTTTCCTCATGTTAAAAAACCCACTACAAAATACTCAGGAAATCATAGAGATGTACCCTTATCATACAGAAAGATCATTTCTGTAAAAGGTATTAGTTGTAAATGCAATCTGATTTATCAAGTATTGAAGGAAGAGTCATAGCTGCAGCTGTAAACAAAGGGCACTCATCAATTAGCTTTCAAACACAAAAATGGAATGAGGTGCAAAGACAAGTCAGTGGCTAATGCCAGGTGGCCAGGTAACAAATCATAGAACTGGACCCATCTTGAGCCATTCTTGCTGGCAAAAAAAGCCATGGAGTTTCTGAGAGGCAGCCAGTCAACCCAGACAGGCTCATTACTGCAAGTAGCATTAAATTAAACAGTGGCATAAAGAGTCACACAATATCTCAAACTCTAACACATTGATTAGCTTATTACTTAAGCAAAATACTGCAGAGAGCTGTGTGTGCCAGTGTGCATGCATTTAAAGTACTACACATGCACAGGTCACTCACATACCACATTAAAGTCAATAAATTAAACATGAATCGTTGGGCACGTTAAATGAATTGCAACCCATAATCATCTAAGTAGCAACAAGGCATTCATTTAACCTGACCTAGATGGATTATATAAAGAGTTATTAAATATAACAGGAATACAAATTGCAAGTTAGAATCCTTGGAACTCTTTTCTGGTTGAAGGGATTTTTATAAGAAGTCACTAACTGAAACTGTGCATATGTCTGATATTTGTGGACCTACTTCACTAGACACTGGTTTATTGGGTAGTTTATATGCAAATCAGATAAGATGAGACTGTAAATTACACAGACATGTGGTGGTCCACTCTGAAATGTTGTGCTTTGTCTGGGATAACAGGGTGGTAGAATACAGTCAGTTGTGTCAGGTATCTCCAGAATGCCAGAGCAGGTTTATTTGGCTTAACTAAGTGAAGAGGAAAAGGTTTATTTGAACTTATTCTGGAATGCACAACAGTTACTTAGATTTGTTTTATCTTCCAATTCAGAAGGATTTCATGGTTCAGAGAGAAAAGCTTTAGTTCCTTCAGTTGAAAGATTTGGGGTGGAATTCATCTGATTAAATGCAGAGGCCTGCTCTTTATCTGAGTTACCCCAATCCCCAGAAATAATCAGTAAAAATCTAGTCACTACGGACTACAAAGTCTAAGACAGAATTTCTCTAAATCTAAAATAGACATTTTAAATACATCCGATGGACTGAATCCTAAAAAGGTCTGCTTCTCTACAGTGAATATAAAGGGAGGCTCAAAAATAGCTGTTACATGTGTTTAAGGAAGATGAAGGTGACTCCTATTCCTAGAATTTGCTCTTGGTTTTCCTGCTAACCTGCTGTATGAATCTGGAAGCCTAAATGCTATTAAAAAGCAAAACACCAAGAATGTTATTTCAGATGTCATTACTCTATTGATGACATTTATTAGGCATTATCTTTCAGGCATCTGTATTTACTTACAGCGAATTTTGATTTTCATCTTTTTCCACTTGTGCTTTGACACCCATTCTGTGTGTTCTGCATGCATATTTGCATTTACAAATACAATATTTATATATATATTCAAATATTTGTTTAGTCTTTATACAATAATATCATACAGAATGTAACAGGACAGAAAATCAAATATGCCTCTCTGTATAATACCATAAAGGTAGTTAACAATTAATTTTTTAACCTTTGGCATCATCTGAGGTTAGAAAATTTTCCTTACCAGCTAATGTTAAAAGGCCGTGGGCTTCAAAAACAAAAACCATCAAACTATTCCTCACAGCGTTAAAAAAGAAAAATTGAATGCTTCACTCTATATCCCCAGCTTTACTTGCAAGTTGACAGTGAATATAAATTTCATGGGAAAGTTACCTGAGGATAACAGCAAAAGGAATAATAAAGAATGCCTACCTAAATCTGCACTTTAAAAAGCCCATTGTGAAATGGATTGCTAAATTTATTTAAAGAAGCAATCAGCCAAAGAAAGAAAAAAAACTTGCTTCAAATATTGTATCATAAGAAGTGTTTATTTTCAATTCATTTGCAAAAAAAGTGAATAAAATATGATTAATAAGTTTAGAAGAGTTACCTGAAATTAATTACAAATACAGAATACAAAAGGATTGAGTGAGGAACACTGAAGGACCATGCCTGTAAATTGGTTACTCTTCAATTTCTGTGACACTGTGCAAGAGGACTTTCTGAAAAGAAAAACCCCTGAATAATAGAGAAAGGAACTGTGTTACGGAGAAAAAAATAAAAGGGATATTTATTCAGTTTTCCAAACTGCCTTCAGTTTTGCATCAGTAAAACAATTTATTTTGTTAATGACTTAGAAGTCACATATAAACATATTTGTAGAATCTTAGATTATGGGCAGGGACACCTTTCACTAGACCAGATTGCTCAAACCCCATCCAATCTGCACCTGAACAATTTCAGGCATAAAATATCCACAACTTCTCTGGGCCACTTGTTGCAGTACCTCATCACCCTCACAGTAAAGAATTTCTTCCTAATACCTAATCTAAACTGGCCCTCTGTCAGTTTTAAACAATTCCCCCTTGTCATTACAGATCTGGTAAATGTCTCTCTCCATCTACCTTCTAAGCCCCTTTAATAACAGAAAGGCTGCAATGAGGTCTCCCTGGAGCCTCTTCATACTTATTACTAGACAAGATGATAAAGAAAAGTGCTTCAGAAAAGTATTCAGAAAGGTGACAGAATTGTGTCAGCAACTTAATGCTGCACATTTAAGGCAGCATAGTATAACTTTGACTATCTGAATGCACTGGTAATTATTATTTAACAGAAGCCAGCCACAGTAATCAGCTATGTGCCACTGCATGACCTCACCCAAGATCAATGCCCATGCAAGCAAATTAAGCAATATTACACAATGAAAAATTAAATAAAGTTTATTATAATGCCATTATAGTGTATCATTCTTTCACCAAGTTTCCAGGATTTTACCTAGCACTAACGCACAAAGAATAAATACTTTTTGCAATAGGATTGCAGAGCACAGCTCATCAAACAACCTGGTTACCAAACAATATTCCATTTAAGTTAATGCTAAATTTTTATTACCCAAATTACTGCAGGTCTCCCAGATAAGCTATACTATAGTCACCCTTCTAGCCAGGATATTATTCTGAGCTAAAATCTATGTTGTTGTGAAATTAGACTGGACTTATCCAAGCCATATGGTTTAAAGCTATCTTGAGTGTCTTTTTATCACAATATAGTCATCCTGAGTGATGCAGCTCACAGATTTAGACATTTCAATTTAGATGTTTACAAGAGAGCTAAGATCTCATTACAATCAGATCTAATCAGATAAATTTATTGAAACCTAGAGATCTATTCAGTCAACTCTAAAACAGTTACTTTTGAATAGTTATTTTAGGATATCCATAGAATTTTTCTCAGCATAATACAAGTATAGCATTGTTAAGCAATGCAGTCTCAGGATCCTTAGCTGGGTGATCCCTAATATAACACCAGTAATATCACTTTGTTACATAGGCTTTGGAATTTCTGTTATCTAGGTTACCTGTTATCAAGCAATTTCTCTGAAATTTCAGTCTTTATGGATTGAAATGCTGCTGTCTTCATTCCCTTTTTTTAAATTGTCTTATAGAGCATAAACGGACAGTAGTTATTAATTTCTATCTCATTTTGAAACCAGGCTTGAAGCTCAGTTTATACACAGGATATCCAGAAAAAGACAAACAGTAAGTGGGGAAATATGACAGTGTTTGCTGGATAAAGGTAACTATCCACCAGGGGAGAAATTCTCTGCTATAATGTTTGGTGCATAAACCAAAGCCTGACATTTCATAGCCCTTTACTCTGCTGGCTGTAGAAATTCTCCCTTAGCCTTTCACAAGAAGCCAGGCTGGCATGACCTTCAGGCTGTCATGCTGGCCACAGCAAACAGTAACACAGCTGTTTGTGCATAGTTGACCAAGTTCTTATTGCACAAAAGGAGGCTAAAAGAAGACCAGTACAATGGAATTAGAATCTAAATTGATAGGAAAGGAAATGAAGCCATAATCTTAAATAAAAATTTCTGGACCTGCTCAGAACAAAACCTGGTGATATCTCATCCTTTTGTACTTTTTCTTTTAGCCTGAGAAAATGATGCAGAGATAATGGAACTCACTGGCACAGTTGTACTTTTATTAATGTGTCCTGCTCTGTGTGGAACTCATGTAGATCGTGATGATTAAGTCAGATCTGCCACAATAGAGCACTGGTGTGTATGTGCTGCCTTCCATATTAGACATTTCCAGATATTTCTCTAATAATGTTTTACCATCCTCTGGACCCATTAGACATTCCAGGAAGTAGTGTTTTCTCTAGTAAGAAGCTTCCATATCTTTCTGCCTTCTCTGATCCCCCTCCAGCTGTCAGTAAATGAACAGACCTCGGCTGAATTCTCTGTACAAATCTGTGCTCACTGGAAGGCTTTGAAGACCTCTAAAAAACTGTAGCATCATCTACTGCACCATACAAAGTCTTAGTTGGCAAGACTCCAGAGAGGAAAAAAAATTAAAAATTACCAAGTAACTTTGAAAGAGTTTCTATAATGTGGCTTATACACAGAATGTGAATCTTGTGATCTACTTGATCTACTTGATTATTTTAAATAACTGACAGGATCAAGTGCAAGTTTCTATGAAGCCAGTGGCATTATTTTGTATTTTTTTGTGTCACTTTTGTATCATTTTTGTATCACTTTGTATTCATTAAGAGGAGAATTAGCTTCTAAATTTTATCTGCCAGGAAATTTGGGAATGAGTATTTGGTAGTCTGGAAGATTAGGCCATAAAATTTGAGTCTGGAGAAGAAAAACCCTACTAACCTATAATAACTTCTAAAATTTATTCCAAATAGAGTATAACATTCCTAAAAATTTTAACATCACACAAGCCACTTTTATGTGAAATTTGAGAAGGAGTAACTAAAAAATTAATTTTGAAATTCTGAATTGCCCTTAAGTAACACATTATTTTTGATTATTTTTGACTCCTATGTGATAATTTATGACAGCTCATACACTTGACAGAATCTAGGGACCACAGTACAGGTGAGGTTGGTCAGGATCTTTCATGAGATCCAATCCTGCTGCTCACCAGATAGCTTTTGCAGAATTTCAGGGATGGAGACTCCACAACCTCCCTGGGCAGCCTGAGCCAGCACTGTCCCCCTCACAGTGAGAAAGTTTCCTGATGTTCAGAGGGAGCCCCCTGAGTTTCTGCTGGTGCCCCTGCTCCTGACACTGGACCTGGCTCCATCCCCTTGACCCTCTCCCTTGGGGTAGTTCTGTACATTGGTAAGACCTCCCCTGAGCCCTCTTTGCTTATTGGAATTCTACTTAATATTAACAATAAAAGTTAGAATTCTACTTGAAACAAGCTGTATCAATTCCAGGTGCTTAGGTATTTCCTCATCAGGGCAAAAGAGCTGAAAATAGAAGCTAAAGAGATCATAGTGACTGAATTCTTTATGCAGGTTGACAGCATTTAGGAATGGTAAATGCATGTCAATATCAATTTTTGGAAAAAAATAATTTCAGTCCTATAAATGCAATGACTCTATAATAAGATCACTTTAAGAGAAAACCAATTTTGATAGCACCTGTGAAGACTGCTGGAACCAACAGACCAAAATCTATTTTCAGTGAATAAGCACGGGAATGAAAAAAAAAAAGTAAATTCTTACTTTAGTAGAATTTCTTTATATATATTATAAGAACATCAATTAGAGAAGTGACAAGTTATCAGGTGGTCATGAGTCAGCAGGTGATTATCAGCTGAAGAGATTTACCTAGTTAAGTCAAATGCACTCTATTTCTCTGATTGCATTTAGAGCAGCATATTGTGCATATGATTGCCTGCCAATGATTCTGCTGGCAGAAGGATCAAGTCCTAATTTGCTTCAGAGGGCTGCCAACAGGATGGCAATCCAGCCTTGTATCTTAGCATTGACTAGAAGATTATCCTGACACCAGAGAAGGGTATTTCACCACTTGTGCGCAAATCATTTCCAATGTATTTTAAGCCACATTTATATATACATTATATATTATACATTTTGTCTTCCTGATTCATTTCTCCACTTTCTCCTTGTTAGAAATCGTGGCAGCATTTTGTCTCCATCAGGGAGAGCAGGTGAACAGCTCCAGCCATTCTCTGCACCTGCATTAATGCTAAATCAGCTCTCATGAATTGTGCATGAGATCCAATACGTTATAGTCATTAACTCTGGCACAAAGTAAAAAATAGTTTCTTTAGACAAGACTTTCCTTTACCATGTCAAGCCAGAAATAAACAATACAGAAGGTAGCAAATCAGACCCTAAAGATTTTTTCCTTTTACTTGTTTTAAAGGATGAACATGTTAAATTAGGAAACATCAGCTGCAAGAGAAAGGAAGAAAAGATGGAACCGTGACATTTAAGGACTACCTGTGATTAGTTTAATATATAAATTGCTCGGTTGTCCATGATCCATAACAGTACCTAAAGTTTTAAAGTACATTTATATCCATTACAGGAAGAATAAGCCTCGTAACCTACATTCATTCCCTTAGTCCACTAATTGTGTTTTCTCCCTGAAAAATTTTAATGTTGCCATTAAATGAAATAGTTTATTATTACAGGACTGTACTATTTTCTCTTCAGCACCATAAATTGCTGTAGCTCAGTGATGTGCTTCCCTCTAGTGTCCACAACATCACAAGAAATCTGTTAAGTACTGGGATATGAACTATGTTAATTTTCAGTGGTGATTACACACTCATTTTAGTTTATATCTCAGACTGAGGCTGCAGGTGAAGATAGCATAGGATCAGTTTCACAGATTAAATTCTTCACTTACCAAACTGTAAGTTAACATTTCCCCTTCTCATATCTCAATTATTATATGAAAATTTGACTGCTATTCATCTCTTTTCTTTGTTTTTAATATTTTTCTTCTTTGCTTCTTCTATTTTTTTCCCCAATATATTTTATTTTAGTGATGCCAGCCACATAGGTGACATTTAATCTTATACTATGTTCATCAAGATCATTTAGGGTGCAGATCTATATACAACTACTATCATAGGCAATTTTACATAACACAGTCAAGTAGTCAGATTATTAAACAGCCACATCAACCAAAGAAGTGGACTGATTTTTATTTATCCTGATTGCATGTCTCCCCAGGCAAATCTGTATTACTGCATTTAAAAGAAAAAAAAAAGGAAAATAAAGATTCTTTACACAAGACTTTCCTTTACCATGTCAAGCCAGAAATAAACAATATAAAAGGTAACAAATCAGATTCTAAAGATTTTTTTCCTTTTACTTTTATTAAAAGATAACCATGTTAAATTAGGAAACATTAAGATTTTTTTTTTGTTATTGGATCAACCTGGAATTTTGAGTCAGTTACACACCAAAAATACTCACTCCATAATGGCACTTTGGTTTTTACTGAATTTTAGTTGAAAGTTCCTTGCCCAACTTTTTCCCATGCTTACTTGCATTCTTTATTGAGCATAGTGCAGCTGAGAATATCTGTGTGCATCATTTCAGCTCTCATTCTCCAGAAAGCTCTGCCATTGGAGCCAGTCTGGAGGCAGAGATGACAGCATCTCACAGGCCATTTGCTGACAGAGCAATGTAACTGACTCATTTATTTTATTATCCTTTTTAAAAACTGGCTCATAATTAAATGCATTGTCTCAGTTCAACAAGAAGAAAAATATTCTGAATCAGATCAACAAAGTCAAAGAAAATTACTATATTAACATTTTCCCTTTCAAAAATAAAATTAGTCTGGAAATGAGTAATTTCTTATCCAGCAGAAAATTTCAAATATGTAAACATGTGATTTTCAGTTGCAAAAATTGTTTTGGCAAAATACATTTTTACACTTGAATACAACAATCCTCTCATTAGTTTTATATACTATTATCTCTTTTCCAGTAATGATTATTTAGCCTCTTAGGGGTTTTCTGGCAGCATTCTGAGATTCTTTAGGTCATAGTGCTCCTTCATACTCAGTCTAGAAATACCAAGCTTGTGATGAAAGTATGTGTGTATGAGAAAGGGAGAGAAAACGTCTTTGAAATGTAGACTTGCCTTTAGGTAACATATTTCTGTCTTATTGGCCTTTCCTGTTTCTTTGTGTACTAGTCTGGGAATTTTATGAAGTCAGTATTTTCCCGTACTTGCTGAAATAGCAAAGTTTCAGAGCTTCATAAAACACAAATTGCACTGAAAAAATGGTAAAAATGGATATAGGAGGCAAGGAATTTGAAGTCCAGATCAAGTACCTGAGTTTTATCACCTCAAGGGTATGATGCTGTGAGAGATGGAGAGAATAAGGGGAAAATAGAGTTTACAACTTTAGGAACTATTTTGTTTCTTAATGATTCAACTGAGTTTTAGAAATACCAGTGCAGGCTTAAGAGGATTCAGAACAGATTTTTTGCAGGACTAGTTCCAATGATCTTTATAAACATTGTCTTTCTCTCTAGAGCACAGTGCAAGCTGTGCTGGAGGAAGAGATAGGAAAACTACTGCTCCTTTCTTATGGATGGTCTTTTTTGGAGGGAGTTTTGTTTGGTTGGGGCTTTTAAGCATCACTTGTTTCTTCCTCACTTCAGAAAATAAGGTTTATGTGACTTTACCATGTGGTAGTCCATCTGTCCATGTGGCAGTCCTCTGACAATCACTTCAAGCCAATTCCAGGTATTAAGGGAGAAGAGGCCTTAAGAGATCTGAAGAACTTGTAAGCTTTGTAAAAAAATCAGTGGCTTGAGAAGAAAGAGAGAAAAATTGAATATCTTTGTTGAAGGAAAGACTACATGGGATGATGATTTCAATATATGTTTTCAAACCATCCACACATGCAACCAGAGCTAAGCACAGCATGTCTGCCCAGGCAGGGGCTGCACAGCAGCTATGGCAGAAACTGGCAGTGATACAGAGCATTGCAAGACATGAGTGTCATGGAGAAACTACAAAAAAGAAAGTGCAAAACATCTACAAAAGATTGTGATTCCTTAAGTCTGCTGCTCATGGAACAACTCAGCAGTTTTTTACTTCCAGAGGAAGGCTCAGTGGAGGATCCAGCTTCAAGTGTCATTCATACTGCTTTCTTAACTTCATGAGGTTTCTTTTTTCCTATTTTTTGGGAAAAAAATTACAATGTATGAAACCATGTCTTCTGAAGTCTGCAATACAAAACTAGATTCAACAGACACTTTAATTTTCCTTTGTATGGAGCTGTGAAATTTCCTTCCCGTAGCAGTGCCAATGAAGTCAAGGGCAGTAGAAAGTCCAAGAAGTGCAGCTGCTCAGAAAATAAGAAGAACATAAAAGGAGAACTCTGGAGGTGGGAAGAGGCAGTTTAGGTTGTAACACGGGATATAGAGTGTGCTGTTTCCATGACTTTGAACAGCTCATAAGTCTCTGAAAACCTATTTACTTAAGAATGGCTGCTAGTTAGACCCCTGCAGTATCTTTGAGGAGCCATGATTAAGACACCCTTAGGCTCACCCCTACCATCAGAACAATAGCATTTCTCTCTATCACAGGAATTATGTGCAAAGAAAAAGGCACGTTGATGATGATGAAGCAATCAGACACTGCTGTAATCAGTACCTTAAATTGTATTTGGGATGGCTGATGCAGACAGTGTAGAGGCAAGCAACAAAGACCTGTGAAAGACATTCTCTGCAGAAACTTAACTTCTAAAGCTCCTGTTGGTGTCCTCGGGCAGGAGGTTATCTGCGTCTGTCTCACACAACGCATACTTGCAAAGAGAGCCACCACAGCCCAGTGTTCTGTTGGTAAGTGTCTGATTTTCTATGAAGCGTTTTTGTTTCAGAAGTCCAAGCAGCCCAACTCCAGCTCTGCTGAGCTGTACTCACAAAGCACCAGCTGCTTTTTGTGTCCCACTGCTGGCTGTGCAGCCAGGGGCTGGTTCAGAGCTGTGCACACAGAGAGTGCCTGGCAAGTTCCTGGGGCTGGGGTCACCTGGCAGGCTAAGGAGGATACAGATTTTGTGCCTCCCACATGATCTGTTTCTCACTGAATATCATTGATACTCTCTTGTCATCTTTCTGCATTTCTAACCTTCAAGCTGAAAGTCCAAAGGTAGCAGGGGAAGGTCTCTGTAGCTCAGCAGCCTCAAAAATATATCACTGCCACTGCCATTAGCAGGCTACAGGCTTGAGATGGCGTTCCAAGATTTTGGGATTGAGGCTTGGTAGGTCTGGTTTGAACTTGGCCTGCTTGGACTTTCCTACCAGCCTGTTAAATGTAACACCGATTATTCTATGTGGAAGGGTTGCTATGCCTAATTAGTTTTATCTTCACTTATCTTTCAATGGGAAACAAAAATAATTCCTCTGTATTCCTCTGTGAAATTCCCTTTTCAGCATGATGCTGTAATGGTAGGGCCGCACAGGGATGGTATGAGAGTGCTGAGAGCACTGGATGCAATAGAGAGAACAGGCATGGGGGTGGTTAGAAAGGTCACAGGGCAGCACTGGAGGTGTCAGGGATACAGATAATTCTTCAGTAATTAGTTAACAAATGGACATATGGAGCTGGACAAAATTGGTTTTTTACCAAAAAAAAAAAAACCAAACAAAAATTATCTAATACTTATAAAGCAGTTTACATACAAAGTTTGGATGCAGTATGATGTTGCAGACATTGCCTACGAACAAGGCATCAGTCTGTGTCAGAAAACATAAAAACAGCTTAAAGTGAAGAAGAAAGCATCAATGTGATACTTGCCTGACAAAGGGGAAGAATCCCAATAATCACCATCATTTCTCCCAGGACAGAATGTGAGGGCAATGAACCTTTATGCAACACCCTCCACCCTGCATTCTTTGTGGGAAAAAATTGATCCTTTCCTCTTTTTTTTGTCATTAACTAGACATAGAAATTCCTTTGATCATCCTGTTGATATTGAAATTGTATCAACAATAAATTCTTGGCTCAAAAGGTGTGTTTCTTTTTTTTTCATTATAAAATTTTGAATTTAGCAGACAGACAAACAAGTTCAATGATGACATAAACTCTCTTTCTTTGGGTGCCAGGCTTAGAATTGAGATCCAATTGCAACAACAGAGTAGAATCCACTCTCTTCTATTCTCCTTTTTATTTTCTTTTTTTTTTTTTTTTGTCATGACACAACTCTGCTACAGAAATCTTTTGTCAAAAACTACAAGACCTAAGCCTTCCTTTCACAGCATCAGTGTGGATACTTTCACAGCAATAATCTAAATAGCAGCACTAATTCAGCACCAAACCAAGAGGTTGCTGGGTTATTCTAATTTATTTAAAACTGAATTAAGGGAGATTTACTTCAGAACATAAGACAAACCTTTATACAAAAAGAATAGTTGAGATTGGAACAGATTAGATTTGGAGGTTGTAGAAAAGTTTGTAATTTGAAATTTTTAATTACCAGTTAGCCAGGCTACTATGAATGAATAGCTCAAATGTAGCCAGGTCTGATCTGGGGCAGCGGGATGGAACAGATGGCCTCTTCAATCCTCTTCTTGCTGTATTTCCTAGGATAATTCTATACTTACTGCATTAATATTTCCTAGTTCACTCTTTTTCCTTTGTTGTTGTGCCTTGGACTAAGGTTAGAATTTTTTTTCATTTTGTGGCACAGAATTCAGAAGAACCTGTAAAACCACAGTGATGTAGAGAGAAACCAATTCATCCAGAGAAAAGCAGTGGCTAAAGCTAATGCCTAAATCAGCCAACTACTCCTGGATGTATATTTTTTTTCATTTCATTTAATTTCATAGGCCCTGATGGACTATAGAATTTTTATGATTTCTTTGAGACTGAGCATCCTTGTAATGATGACACAGAGGAAGAATTTAGTTGGGAAGTTTCTTCTGAAGCACATGTATGGTTGACATTAACAGGGCAAGGTTATCTGGGTTGTTAGGGCAGCTTACAACCCAGAAAGGCATTTAGTTAATGACAGTTCAATGCAAGAGACAAAGTGAAGGAACAGAAAAGGTTATCAGTGGAAAAGAGGACACAAACTGTGACCAGCAGCAGATAACTGAGACAATAGCAGGGTCAGAATTCCCAGTGCCCAATATGCCATTCAGAACCCACCTGTGCAGCCTGTGAAAGGGTCAGCCAGCACTCAGCAACACATGTGAGAGCAAACACCATGATCAGGGTCTCACAGGAAAGACCAAATACCTTACACAATATTAGAAGAGGCTTGTGGGACTGTATGAGACTTATTATGGGCTATTTTGAGAGAACTGTAGGAATGTGAAGGCCTTACTTGGGATACTTAGGGGAAAGGACAGAGGTAGTGGTGGACTGGATCAAGGTGGATCAAGGTGGACTGGGGAAGAGCAAGCAAGGAAATTGAAGAGGAGAGACTTATAGAGGGCAAGTCACAGGTAAGCAGGTGGCAGGCCAGGGTAGTTGTCCTGTACTTGACATCTCCATTAAACTCTATTTCTACCTATTTTCTGTGCAAGCAGGCTCTCCTGCTCTGTGCTCTCTGTGTGTGTAAGTGCATGATCCCAAATATGAGGCTAGCATCCAGACAGAACAAGGATTGAGAGTTTGACAGCATGAATGGAAGAATTCTAGAGACAAATCAAGTACATTTAGGATTCAACTCTACTGGTGAAACTGCAAAAAACAGTCACAAAATGTCTGAGCATCCAATAGGCCTCACATTAGTCTTTTTCTGAATATAAGCACCAATGTAGTCAAAATACATTATACTAAGCAGTTTGTAGAATATTACTAAAATCACACATAAATCAAGAGAAAAATGTTGTATACTTCAGGTTTATGGTTATATCTTCAGTGTCTCCAAAGACTCCATAGTGATCTGATTAAAAAAGATTTGAATCATATAAGAAAATACTTAAAATAAGCACAGTAAAGGCAGCAGATTGTTACCTAGACAACTTAACTCATCTGAGCTGCTAAAACCAAACATTGAGTCTATCACAGCTGGGAGAGGTGTGACCAGAATAAATTCTTAGGGCCTAATTTTAAAATTTACAGTTAATATGTTGGTTCTAGGTTTCAAATATGAAAACATGCAAGATAAGAAATGTCTAACCAGTGGATAAATAATTAAATATTTAAAAAAATTTTTATAGACTGTTGAATTCATATTAAGATTTTTTTTATTCTATAAATTATATTTCCCTGGTACAACACCCTTGTTTCCTATTATTCACAATATTTTCCTAGGACAAGGAGAAATCCTAAGCACCTTTTTTACAAGGTACATGCTATTTTGAAATCTAGTGTGTTAATGTTTAATTTTCATGTAGATTAAAAAGCCAAAAATGTATGTGAGAATAAAATACTTATATAGGAACCAATAATTCTTGAAAACAGGACACGTGCATTATAAGGTGTGAGGGGTCCCTCTGCTGGGTATTTATGTTATTCCAATGCACACAAAAGCTCATACTGCATAGTTCAAATTAGTTTTGAAAGAAGTGGCAAAGAAATTAACACTCATGATAGTTCAGTTGTAATAATTTTTAAACTGTGCACTGACAGGCAAGACAATAAACGGTGTCACAGACATTTCTGAGGAAATTGTATCAACCAGAGTCATGTACATCTAAACTGCTGCAGAGGAAAAGTTGTACAAGTTGTAATTCTCCTAAGCTACCATTTTCAAGAAATCCATGCTAGCTGAGTATTGAAGATACACCAGTCAGAGATTCAGCATTTAGTTCTTCAGAATATCATAAAAACCGACACAGAAAACCAGGCAGGTTGCAAAGTCGCCTTTCAAACTACTTAACATCTTAATTCCAGGTGGAATTTTCAGCATTACCATGTGAAAGAATATGCAATTTTGATTAAAAAAAAAAAAGAAATATAAAATAAGCAAAGTAAAATTACATGGGTGTAGCAGGCTGTTCTGCCTACATGGAGGTAAAATAGCATCAAGTATACCCTATTTGAAAAGGTGACAGATGGAGAATGGGGGCCACACTGCTGTTGTTGAAGAATGCTGAGCCCAGCCTATCTCATCAATCCCAGAGTTAGACATTCTTAGAAGAACAAGGTTTCCTGACAGAAGCTGGCACTGATCAGGATGTGGCAGACAAAGTTCCTGATAAAGGAACCAACTTGTGATAGCATTGATAACTTATTTAAAGCCCCTGAGCTGACACAGCTGGCCCAGCAATGTGTGACAGATAAATACATCATTTTATCCTATAAAGGCCCAGTCACACATTTTCATGGCAGGGTCTTCTAACATACCCTTTCTTGGAGTGTGTGTGGAATTTACTCCTTTGAGTGAGGATGTCCCTCGAGGCTTGTCCTCGAGTCTGAGTGACACAGATTTGCCCACAGTCATTGGTATGGGTTACATGGGTATGAGTGACATCAATCTATTTAATAATTTAGGTTTTGGGGTTTTTTTAGATTTAACATCACTGCTTTAATACTTCAATACTTAGTACATTATACTTAGTTTTAGCTACCTTTACTGTGTAGTAAGTTATGCTGATTAAGATCATCCAGTCTAATCATTATCACCATCAATTTAAATCAATAATTTATATTATTGATATAAATATATTTTGTTTGCCATTCTTAATCCTGCAGGATTAAACAGTATAAAGGCTCAATTACACATATATAATACTTTAGATCTAAATCTTTGATTCAGAATATGGCTAAGATTGAATTCAGCTGCACCTAGACTCCTGTTTGTGAAGGAATTCAGAAAGCAAGGAGGTCCTTTCTGTATCCTGTAAATCAATGGGAGAATTTCTCTAACAAACCATGTCTGAAGATCCTCTTCTGGCCATGACAATGGGTAAAGGAAGTCTGCACCAAAATTATTTTCTAAGTAGATTTGTGAAGGATTCTCCTGGCATAGTGCTACTCACAGGCTTGAAAATAGAAACAGAGATAATAGTGCATTATCAAATAGCCCATAATGGTATCAAACAGAGGCATTCTGCTGGGAATTGTGTCATAATGGGAGGCAAAGAAACATAATAGAATGAATAAATAAAATCAGTCAAGTAAATAGGGTTATTTATAAACAATAACTCAAGGAATTAACCAAACTAGGGACCCCAGAGGCCTGAGGTGGAGGAGTCTTGTTCCAGTTAATGGTGATGCTGTGTGGTGTCTAAGTGACACAAGAGCAGCACAGAAGCAGCTGCCTCCCTGCAGGGAGTGTCCACTGCTGGCACTGACAGCACCTGAAAGCACACCTTGAACAGGAAAATGAAAAACAAAGAAGCACAAGAGTTCTTTTCTGTGTATGTCTGAGCTCTTCCAGAGAGTCACAGCTGCTGAAGCTCTCCTCCACAAAACCTGCCTGATCTAGGGCAGGTCGTGTATTCCCACTGACCTTTCCCTGCAGTAGGAACACCACATTTCATTTGCACTTTTGCACTTTTCAGCATACTAGGCTGAGGTTTCCCCTTTGTACATCAGCTTGAGTTTAATTTTCCTCATTTTATTGTGTCATTTCAGGGGTAACGTGTTCTCTTTTAGAAATAATTGCTGGTTTTCTTCGTGCTGCAACAAACATGATGAAATATCTTACAAGGTTTCATTTCCTGTTGGATGTTGAATGATTTATTCATTTCAGCCTGCAAATTTTTTTGCCAGAGGGAAAAAGTGGAAAGAAGAGATGAACAGAAAACGTGGTGGATGCAAATGAAAAGCCCTCACTTAAGATCTGGACTTCAGCCTTTTTATGGGGTAAATATGCTATGGTTCATGTGGGGAATAGGGTGATTAAGTCCTTGAAAAAAAGTCATTTAAGCATAGTCTGTTTTTTAAAATGAACATTTTGTCTGCTTCATACTGAGCAACAAAATGTCCCCTATTCTCTTTTTCCTTTTCAGTCTAAGGCAACTAGAGAAAAATATTTGTATTTAATTTAGATTCTTTGTAGCAAAAGAATAATTTGGAGAAGTCTTCAGGCCAGTACATATTACACTCAGGGTGTGCAGTACAGGACTAGCTTGGAGAGTATGACACTGTATTTTCTGGAGCATTTCACAAAAATGCCAAAGGGAACATCCTGCAGGAATTTTCTTGCCTGTTTGCTGGGCAGTTCCCATCTGGACTATTATCAGTGTACCTGCTGAGGTTTACTGTGAGTTACTTCTTTACCCACATATGTATAATCTGAGTTTTGCAATATTCAGAAAGACTATTTCATATCTGTTATTTATAAGTCAGATTATATTCTTTATTATACCCATGCATAAATATTTCTTTATTTATCAAAAAAAAAAAAATTATCAACAAAAAAACACCCACGTCCACCCCTATAAGAGAGAAAAATAAGTTTTAAACACTGCTTTGGGAAAAAATATATTTGATCATGCTTGTAGATTATTGGATACATATGGAATTTACAGATATGTAGGACAAGTGTTGGTATATCTTCTTAGACAGAGAAAGAAAATGTTCAGATCTTGCCCTTTTAGGGTTAAAAATGTCAAGTAAGAGCAGGAGACTCTCTTTGTCATAAAAAAAAACCATCCCCTGACACGGGGCTTGCTTATTGTTCCTGCACCAACATGGCAAACAAATGCAGCTGTGAGGCAGGCTGAGTCCTCAGCTGGCCTGTAACACCCTTCTGGCTCCTGTGAATACATTTCCTTCAAATAGGAACAAGAGTACAGAATCAGGAAGGGAAATGGTGTTGCCTCATCCCAACAGATCCACTTCTTGTCCCAACATGGTCAGGGCATGCACTAAGAGATAATAACAAATAATTACCATGAGATGTCTGAACACAGCCTAAGAGAAACAAGAGCACAAGTTCCATGGAAAATGTATTCACTTGTATAAAATAGTTCTTGTAAATATTAAAGCATTAATTTATTTGTGCAAATTCAGTCTTGTAGTCCTAGTTAATCTGAGGACATTTATTGAAATACATGGGACATTATAATCTTTTTAATTAAACATAGAAATACTCTAGCATGGTGAGATTCAAACTCTAATTCACTAGATCCAAATATAAAAGAAAATTATTTCCTGGCTGAAATTACTGCACACTCACCTGGAATGCATATTCCTCATTTACCATATTCAGAGAAGGGAAAACAGCTGTTACAGAAAAGGACATAACAGAGTAAATATTGGGAGCTGCAAGATGAAACAAGTATGAAGATGAATCATCAGGAATGTTTTGCTGAGCCTTTGAAGTTGTATTCCCATTTATCTAGAGCACTCAAATGGCAAAATGCACAATGACTATGTGATAGATCCAGATTGGCAAGTTTCATTCAAAGTTAAAATGTTTGATCTTATATTTTGTAGCTCTCTCTAGTTACACTGTAGGGTTTGTAGATTTACAGTCCTTTGACTAAAATCTCTTTCTCATTGTAACTCATTCAACTAATTTTAATATCTTAGCAAGGCTTTTGACATCATCTTCCAATGTAGCCTTTAATCAAATTGGTGAAATACAGTTTCAGTTCATGGGCTATGAGTGGAAAATTGACTGGGCTGGGAACCGGCTGCAATCAACAGCATAGAGGGAAGTGAATTCCCAACATTGATCCTCAGGAGTCATGGCATCAAAGAATTGTGGAATCATTTAGTTTGGAAAAGACACACACAACCAGTTGCTGATCCAGCACATTACCTGCTTCCTCAGCCCCAGTCTGGTGGCTGTGGGGCAGCAGCCTTTGCTGGGCTCAGCGCTTGCAGTGTCACTTTATTGACCCAAACAATGGAAGTGAACATACTCACAGCAGGTTTGTAGAGAATATCAAAGAGGAAGGAAGGGGCCACTACACTGGAAGAGGACAGAATTCCTTATAAGAGAAAACTGAGGATTAAGAAAATGAAGTGGAAATAATTCTATAGAAATATATTTTCTTGTATACAAATTTCATTTTAGATATTCAAATAGGTCAATAAAAATCACAAACCTACACTCCTTAGTTTATATATCAAAAATTACAAAATATTACAGAACCACTCAATGATTTCTTTACACACCTAAGCTTTTGAATAGATCCATTAGGAGCTGGCTTTGCCTAAAAACCTCAAAGATTTGTCAGCTGAGATAGATCAAATGAAATGATGCTGATCTATTGGAGAATAGTAGATTTACTTCAATTGTTCAGGTGATTATTTTTTAGCAACTACATAAGATACTTTAAGCAGACTGATATAATTTATACATTAGTGAGGCTTGATCCTAGCCTAAAGCTACAGTTTTAGTTGTTAGACATCTAAGCCTGAGCTACTCATTGTAGATTCCTCTTATATTGATAAACAACTAGAAATATCTAGACAACTACTCTGAAAGAGTGTCTAAGTGCCAATAAATCACATTCTGGAGTTGCTTATTTACCTTCATTGATTGTTAAAAAACCTCAGATGACTAACTCAGACTAAGAGTATATTGATGCTTTGGGTCAGGAGTGTTTCTAGGGCAAATCTCAGATCGTGAGTGGGGCACTGCTTTCATCAGCCACCAGAAGATGCATTCCAGGATCACAACTGAATACTTCTACTAGAGTTAATCACAAATAACCACTGCAAAACTTGGATAGTTTATCAGAACTCCACTCCTCAGAATCAACTGTTTGGGTTCTACAGATTTATTGCTTGCATCATTTTCTAATGATGACACAGTCCATAACCGAAATTTAGACTTGTATGTTTAACAGAGACTAATTTCATTTTAGATACCCAGTCACTAACAACTCATTCATGTTAAAGACTACACATTTATGCCACCATGAAGTTACAGCTTATCTTGCAGTTTTCATAATGAGGTGTCACTGAAGCTCTCAATCAATTTTGTGATTTAGAAGTTGTCTTCACTTATTGACTTTTTTATTTACTTAGAAGATGAATGATGACATAAAAAGTTTGATCTGTAAATATTTAAACCTTCATAGTGGCCTTACTGACATTTGGAAGGTCCACATGAATGTCATGTTAATGTGAGGTTTAAGAGACAGTTACTTCCCTGAGGGCCCTTGGGATAGCAGCATTTTTATTTTTTTCTTCTCAACAATTCTGAATTGTCTCATCACCTGCTTTACAATGAATTTGAGAAGTAACCCTCCTACAACAGACAGTGCTGAAGGCTATGATCTTCCCTAGTTCTTCATGTTCCTCTGTGAGATCTTGTCTTGTAGGCATGATAATGAATCTAATGAATTATCGGACTCAGCCCCATCCCCCCTTCCCCTTGCTGGCTCAAGGGGATGCCAGATGCTCAGGCAGGGGTGTCGGGGCAGGGGCACAGGGAAATTCCTGGTGTTGGTGTCCATGGGTGACGGTGCCACACATTCAGTACATCCCCCAGGGCAGACTTTCATGAGTGAGGACGAGTACCTGGAGATCACGGGCATCACACGGGAGCAGTTCGGGGAGCACGAATGCAGCGCCGTGGCCGTCCCGGACGTGCGGAAAGTCAAAGTTACCATCAACTGTGAGTGCAGGGCACAGGGGAATGGTGGGGGGTTGGTGCACCTGGTTCAGTGTGACACAGCAAGATGTCTCTGCAGACCCGCCGTACATCTCCAACGCCAAGAACACGGGCGCCTCGGTGGGCCAGAAGGGCATCTGCAGTGCGAGGCTTCGGCCGTCCCCGTGGCGGAGTTTCAGTGGTTCAAGGAGGACACCAGGTGAGGGGCTGCAGAGGGGGTGGAGGATGGGAAGGTAGCCGCAGCCTTGGATGACAAGGTGAGGAGGTAGAGGGAGGTGACCGTGCCTGAGGCCGTCGTGTGAAAAAAGGCTGGGATCAGCTCATTTTGGTGGGTGCTCAGCTAAGGGCTGAGGAAATCCCAGAGCTGTTTCTCCCAGGGATGGTGGCTGTGGGACACATGGGTCCAGCTGGGTTATGGGATGGAGAGTGGAATGGAGAGTTTGTTTTCAAAACTGGGATGCACAAGTCCAGTGGGGGAACATGCGGGTGTATAGAGGTGTTGACTTGTGGGAAGCAAAGGGATGCCCAAGGAGGGGCAAGATCCAGCCCAGCTCAGCCCTCCCAGCACTGCTATCCGTGTTTCTCTGCAGGTTAGCAAACGGGCTGGAAGGAGTGCGGATCGAGAGCAAGGGCTGCCTGTCCACGCTGACCTTCTTCAACGTCTCGGAGAAGGACTATGGCAACTACACTAACAAGCTGGGCAACACCAACACCAGCATCATCCTCTATGGTAGGTGCCTAGTTTTGTACAGTAAGGTGAGGTGACAAGGAGGAATAAGAGGAGAGTGAAGAGGAAGCATTTGGAGAGGAGGAGGATGAAGAAGAGGATGAGGAGGAGGAGGATGAAGCGGAGTTTGAAGAGCATGATGAGGAGGATGAAGAGGAGGCTGGCAGATGGCCAGTGGTGGAGTGGTGGAGCAGAGCTGGCTGTATTTGGTGTTCCTGGTCCATCGAGGTGCCAACAGCACAAGCCCCGAGCAGTGAGGTCCTGCCAGAGGATGCTCAGAGGATGAGATCTGTATCAGCCCGACACTGGGCGCAGTTGGCCGCAGTCTGGAGCACAGGGGTGAGGAGGGAGCCTGGGACAGGTGAGAACACGCTCTGGGTGCCTGGTGTGGGGGTTTTCCCTTGTTTGCTGCTGGCAGGACTGCCAGCAGTGATCAGGTTGTACTGGCAATAGCAGGATGGGTGACATCAGCCTGGGTGATTCAGGTGGCCGGGGAAGGAAGGTGTTTGAGGAGTGGCGTCACCAAGGACAGATGTCACGAGGAAGGTGGAGTGTACCCGTGGCATGTCCCTTTGGCATTCTGACAAGCCAAGAGAGCTGTCACGATCCAAGGGTGGACAGCAGGAGCCTGCCTTCCCCAGCAGGAGGGAGAGGGTGGAAATCAAGTAGCAGGTTCAAGGAGATGTTGAGAGGGAGAAGAGTTTTCATACTAGCTAGGAGTTTGGATGGAAAGTGGGAGCAAAACTTTGCACTGTAGGGGAGGCCTGGGGTTGCTTCGTGTTTTGGGGTGGTGAGAGGGGGCACAGCTTTGGCTTTGGGTGTGGGGCTGGCTGGCCCATTCTCCGCTCCACTCTGTTCTGTTGTGTTCTGTAAATTTGTGTTTGGGTAGGGGTTGGTGCAGGCCTTTATATTCTAACCAGTTCTCCTCTGCCCTGGCCTGATTTCTTCTCTTTGGGTCAAAGCTCTGGGTTCTGTTCCCTCTCCACTGCTCTGTTCTGTTCTCTTCTGTTTTACCATTTTGGTGAAGAAATCTTCCCAATATCCAGAATAGTGCAGTATAGTATAATAGACTATATATAATACAATATGGTACAAATACAATGTTGTATATATTATTATTAATAATGATATACAAATAATAAATATATATGAAAAAACTGTTATTCATATATATATTTATTATATATAAAGTAAAACCAACTGTTATTCATATATTTAATAATACTGTCTTGTTGATCTATATTATTATATATAAGCATATTATTCTTTATTATGTATTATACTCACAGTATATAAATTATAGAATATCTCATATTCATTTTTAGTTTTTACACAGTACAATATGTAACTTACAATGTATATAAGGTATTATATATATGTATGTTTTAGGGGTTTAGCAGTGGCACTGCTGAATTAATGGTTGGATTTGATGCTCTTAAAGGTTTCTTCCAACCTTGATGATTCTAGGACTGTATGTAGTAAATATTATATTTATGATATTTAGTACCTAAATAAGTATATTACATTTTCAATTCAATTTTCCCAATATCCATTTTTTTCCTGTTTCCCTGTCCTTCTGGCACTCTTACACTTGCTCTTTCTCTGATGTGAGACACAATAACATCACCTAAGTCTTTTTTTTTCCATGACTTGAAACCAGACTAAAGAAAAAGTTGCAGTGGAGGTAACTCCCTCTACTCAGAAGGGGACTGGATTAGGAAATTTTGGTTTTGTTCCAAACTATTACGTGGTTATCTCTTTTTTTTGGGAACATCTGTTTTCAGGCATTTTTCCTTCTCTCAGCAGTTAGTGTTGCTCTTTACACACTCCTCCCGTGGCAGCACAGCAATCCTCTCACAACAGTTATTAATTGATGCCAACATGCAGAGAAAACAAAATTTCACCTTGTTTTAATAAATTAATCCCACAAACACGTACAGCAGGCTGAAGTGAAGTACATTAAAGGTGATTGCATAGATGGTAAAACAGGGATATTAAAAATCATCCATAAAAAGGGAGATGTAGGAGCCCAGTCCCGTGGTTCTCCCTGCCTTGTAGCAACTCCTCTTCATAATGGTCTGTTCAGTGGAATCCTAATGTTCCTCTAATCCTTGTTTTATAAAAAGATTAGGAAAATATTTACTAGTGAGACAGCAGGAAAAAGCATTAGGAAGGAAAAGTTAAAACTTAAAATGTTCCATTTGTTTTCCTGTGGGTATTTACCTGCACCAACAGTGAAGCCTCAATTTGTCTATGAAAGGATATTGTCACATCCTTTGGATATTGCTGTGTGAACACTCAGGATACCTAAAGCTATTTTAATTTTGTAACTTTTAATGGAGAAAAGGCAAATATTCATATTCTATTTCCCCCCCCATCTATCAAGAGTATATTGAGTGAAGCACACTGGAGCAGTGAGGAGCAGGCCATGGAGTGAGCTCAAAAAGGAATTTAAGCAGGTGGGATTCCATCCCTTCTCAAGGATTGCGCTTTTTTCATTTTGTGAACATGTTGTGAAATTCAACAGCTTGTCTGTCAAAACTGCAGCTTCTTGGAAACACAGGGGAGTGTGGAAAAGATGGGCTCTGTGGAGAGCTTCTGTTTGGGTATGTGTGTGGTGTTTCTTGGGCAGTCTCTACCAGCCTCTGCCAAAGGGGAGAGGAGCACAAGTGGTTGGAAATCTTCTAATTCTTTTATTTAAAGATTTCATGTCTGGGTTCACTTTTTGAAGAGCATGTTGCATTTTGTACTTGTTATTTATATATGGAGATAGGGGAAAAAAACCCACCCAAACCTGTATCTGTACATCTCTTCCAAGTGCAGCATGTCCCTCAGTCACCAAGGGAAATTCCCCCAAGTCCCCTTTCCAAACTGGGAGCTCTGGGACCTTTTATTGGCCCTTTCCATTGAAGAGCTATTGGAATAAAGAGAGATGTAGTTGTTTTATAAAAGATGCCATCTGCATTTTTCCAGTGTTCAGGGTCTCATTTCTAGTATGCAATCTTTTTGATTGATGATTGGGTGAGTTAACTGAAAATAAGTTAAAATACCAAGTGGTAGATGTGATTTAAACCAATTATTCTATGGAGAGATAAAATCTTTTCAGGCTTTATTGTGCACTCTTTTAAGAATCAGCAGCTTCAGACTAAATACATAAAACCAAGGGAAAGCAATTATGACTTTAAGAATAAGAGCCCTGATTCAATATTTAAAGACTGCTTGACTTAAAACACTTAAAGCACAAGTCACAGAATCACAGAATTATTTGGGTTGGAAGGGACCTTAAAGCTCATCCAGTCCCACCCCCTGCCATGGGTAGGGACACCTTCCACTATCCCAGGGTGCTCCAAGCCCCATCCAGCCTGACCTGGGACATTTTCAGGGATCCAGGGGCAGCCACAGCTGCTCTGGGCAACTTGTGCCAGAGCCTGACTACAGATATTTGAATTTTGCAAAAGGAGAGTCAATAAAACATATGCAAAAAAAAAAAAAAAAAAAGTAAGAAATAGCATCTTTGCCCTGTTTACCTATTGCTGTGGAGTGTCTGTGATTGCAGTGATTTTCTGTGTTTATTTGTGCACACAAACCAGTAATCTGACAAAACTAGGAGATATTAGGAGTAGAAATTAGTAAGGAGAGGAGAAGGAGGCAGTGCTGTATTCAGGGAGTATAAATATCTCAACCAGGTCTTTTGTACAGGAGAGAAAGTAATTACCCCACATCTACTTTTGTGCATTACAGGAACTTTGAAGGGCAGGTGAATCTGTCCAACTGCTCTTTTGTGTCTGCCACCAGTAATGCTTTTTGGGTCAAAGGAGCAGCTCACAGCTCATTTCATCATTCTTCAAGTTGCCACCTGCCATTATTAATACCCCACAAAAAGGCTGAGATGTGTAAGCTCCGAAGTTGCTGCCAGTCTGGGGAATTGCAATCCCCAGCTTTATTTTGCTTCAGGAATGTGCTGGTGGACAGCCCAGGGGTTGGTGGTCACACACTGTTGTGCCATGGTGCCACAGCCAGCCCTGCTGGAAGAAGTGGAGGGGACAGAGCACTGTTGGGTGAGGAATTACAAAGGTTTCCATTCTCTCTGGTCAACAATAAAATGATTTTTTTTCCTGTTAATTGAGTGGATTGTGCTGTGGGGATGTTCTGGGTGGGATCAGGTGGCTGGTGCTGGGGCTGGCTGTGCTGGTGCCTCATGATTCTGGACTGAGCATCCATCCCCTCAACATCTTCTGCTCCAAATACCCCTCAGGAAATGGCAACTCTTCTCTGGAGCCAGCTGGGAGAGCTGGGACACTTCACCTGGAGGAGAGGAGGTTCTTGAGTCCTTCCCACTGCCTAAAAGAGCTCCAGAAGAGCTGGAAAGGGCTAACTCTTGAGGTTAATCGAGGTTATTTGGTCACC
>QUSF01000003.1:9875278-9888096 GCA_003676055.1 Chloebia gouldiae
TGAGGTCATTGGGAGGTTACTTGAGGTCATTGGAGGTTACTTGAGGTCAACCAGTTCATCTTTGGGGTTACTTGAGGTCATTGGGAGGTTACTTGAGGTCAACCAGTTCATCTTTGGGGTTACTTGAGGTCATTGGGAGGTTACTTGAGGTCAACCAGTTCATCTTTGGGGTTACTTGAGGTTTTGCACAATACAAAATTAGGTCTGTTAGGCAACTGGTACAATCTAAGCCATAAGAAATTTGATTTTTTTTTCTATATAAACTTCCTCAGTTGCATACATATAGGTGGATTTTATGTAAGTATCCATGACACATTGCTTTCAAAGCTCATGGTAAACAGAACCAAGTATTTATTACAGACATAAGGTTTTCTAGTCAGAAATAAGTGTTTAAAAAATTATAATTTTCAAATTCATTTACTGGTTTTCTTTTAACAATAATCATTCTTTTATCAACAATCAACAATCTTTAAGGTCTCATTTGCCTCTGCAGTTAAAAGAAAACACATAACTATAAAAATTTGGTTCAAAAAATTTCAACAACTGCTGTTTTCAGATCTTGTGGTAAATTCCTTATTTTTTCTATATAGTATAGTAAATCAACATTGAAAATATTACTTTATATATGGATAAATATCCATATATATATACACATTGGTTTAGAGTGTCTTGCAATTATATGTTCACCATTTAAAATATCTTCCTGAGTTTTAATAACAGCGAGAATGAAAATAAACATACCACATTTTATCTTGTATTATGAGATGGGTAAATCTGTAACTTTATGCTGTGAAATATTCTAGGATTTTGGGAAAATTGTATCTTTTGCTAACTATGAATCACAAAGATTTAAAAATACCTAATAATTAATTGTTATTTCAAATAACTCTTCTAAAAAACAAGAAAAAAAGTTCTGGAAATTTAAACTCATTGAAAGCATTAATGCACTATTCAGAAACACATGTCTAATACTTTCCAGTTTCTAGGTTGTATGAAAATCCAGATGTAGCTTTCTAAGACCAGACTTTATAAAATGCTTATGTCATGGTGATGTATTTTCCTATAATACAGGTTTAAAAAAAAAAAAAAGAAATGAAAATAAGACTGTAATTGTTACTGCAAGTCAGGACAGAGCTTCTTATAACTGAGAAATCTAAAAGATTGAGTGGTTTATACAAATCTTCTAAATGTCCATTTCTGGGAACTGAATATAAACTGGCTTCACTCTCTCTGCAGATATTAACTCCTCTTCCCATTCATTTTGCACTCAAGTAAAGCTTTCCTAAAGCAAATTGCAGAGTGCTTACCATATATAGCAATTTAAAAATTGTCTTCTATAATTTTGCCACCTAAAAATGATTAAAAACATTAATGTTTATGAAAATTCTCATTAATTTAATTCAGTCTTTTTATGTTATTATTAAATGGAGGTAGTCCAAAACCCTGTTATCAACAATTCCAAAACTACCGTGATCCTCTTAGCATAGTGTGAAAAATCTGTTTTATTATAGAAATGTACTGGCCTTGTGTACATCACTCCTCAATTTAAGCACACCTGCCATACAAGTGCCATAAGCCTAAAATATTTTATTACTAATGAGGCTGGCAGGACCTGGCTGATGAGCTTGCCCTTTATTAAGCAGAGGAGAGTTTTGACATTAGGTCTCCTACATAAGGTTGAAGGTTTATTTGCCAGGCTTCACATAAATGTGGATGACTTGCTATAAATTTTTAAAGAAATGACTAATCCTAAGTTTTCCCAAAAAAAACCAAAATGAAGGTGCTTAGTCTCTGGAGACTTCCAATTTCACTGTACAGCAGCATCTGTTTTTTACCAACCACTCAGCTATTTTATTAAAGCTACAGACAGGAATGGAAAATTGAACTGTAGCAGAAACCACCTCAGATGTTTCCATAGTCATCTGTTATGTTTGTATAGATTTAAAAATCCTCATTTCTGGAGTAGTACTTCATAAACAAGGACACTAAATTGTCACTAGAAAAAATATTTTCATTTTGTATTGTGTTATCCATTCTTCATTGTTTTCGCCCTTTTTTTAATCCTGAAGCTTTTCCATGCAATAATTAATAATAAACAACCATCTGTTACAAGGCTGAAAGTGCCCTGTATATTTCTAAATTCATTGACTTTTTAAATGTCAGAAGTTTTTAATGACATTTTCTTGCAGGTAGCTGGTGGAATCTGGTTAATAAAGGAGTTTATTCAAGATATAGGTTAATGCATACTGGCCAACTATTACAGTGCACATTACATACATATTTGAAAGGGAAAAAAGAAGTAGCTATAACATTAGGCAGTAATGTCTGCTCTATAAAAAGGATTACTTTGGAACAATTCCAAAAAGGACTGAATTAATATTGATGTCCTACATCATACACTTTTGTTCAAGACTTCAGTTCTGGAAGCCTTAGAGATGCTTGAATTTATCAGAACTTCAGCTCTTTGAATCTGTTTATTCAGTCCATGTAATGTTCTTCCCCTGTACACTACAGAGCCTGACCAACATCTCACATTTAAGCACAGCACAGATCCTGCGTCTGAAACTCTCAAGGGAGACAATCAGGTAGTTTAACACAAAATGACACAACTCTGCTTTAGTGGGAAGACAAAATGGATCAGCTCAAGAGAAAGTCAATGAAGTTTAGTTTTAAGGCACATTTGTGTAACAAATTAAACACGTGCTGCACTGGAAGGCTGTGCAGCTCTCACATTGCCTGTACTGCCCCAGCAGGAAGCCTGGGCAGGCACCAGATTTAACTAAAATGTTAACACCACTACCATGGCTGCTGTGTTCATCTCCTTAAATCTCCAGGTTATAATTTATCCTAACTGAAGGATGTCACTATGTTTTTTACTGGCTTTATCCTACACTGTTAAGCAAAATAATTGGGTTTCTTCCCAAAAATGTTGCCCTTGTATTCAGCTACAGACGGATAGAATGGTTGAGATAGGAAGGGAATCTCTGGGCATCACCTGGTCCACTACCCAAGACAAGGAACATTACACAATGGCAGCAGACACTCCCCATGGCAAGGACAACAAACAAATTCCCTTTTTAGCTCAGTCTCTCACTTTATCTGGTGTTCCAGGCCTGTTTTATAGCTGCTGACTTTTCCAAGTACAGTTTCCAGAACCTTTGTGCTTAGCTCAGGAGCCCAGAGTCCACATTAGGAAATATGTAAAGATAAAGAATATGATGAGGCTTAAGAAGATTCTAGAGAGTTGAAAATTGGTAGAGTTTTGCTGTAATTAGGTTTCCTTTTTGTTGTACTCTTGTTTCTCTTATTGGCCTTTCTACTTCATTAATTCTTTTCCAAAACAGGAATTTCATCTGCCAATCAAAAAGCATACATTTTTCCAATAGAATTTAATAAGTTTCTACCATTTTATACTCTGTTACATCACTACAGATTTTTGTGCATCTTTTCATAAATATACTTCTGTGTTAAAAGCATAAATGACTGCTTTTAATTTATGCTTTTAACACAGAAGTGCACTTTTTAAAAATTGTACTGACCTTTAAATAAGTGAGAAATCCTATGGAATTCAATGGGAATTAAACAGTGAATTTTGAGGTTTTTAATTTTAAATTTTGAATGATAAATTGCCACGCTTTAAGGAACAGCTGGACTATATAGCTAATTAACAGACTTTCCATAAATATTTTTGTATTATTTTCTGACATAATTGAGTTAATTAATAAAAATTAAATGCTAGCAAGGCCTATATTCATGCACACAGGAAGAGTGTAAATTTAGAAAAAATTTTAACAAAAGATAACCTTTAAAATATATATGCAAAAGAGGCATTTATGATGGCAATGATTTTGAAAATAATTTATGATTTTTTTATGTCATAATTATTTGAAGTATTTAAAGTATTTAATTTCAGGGACTGGATGATCAGTACTAACAGGAAGCCAGGCCTTTTGAGAGTGCCTTGGTCTGGATGCCAAAAAATGACATCTATAATGGTTCATATTACAATATTGATGAAAGAGTTTATATAAACCACAAAGTACTTCCAAACATGAGCTCAGGAATATCCGACACAGAGTTCAGTCGTTGCATAAAAAATTGTTCACAGGAAGAAATGAATGAGAATTTTAAAACAGATGCATAAACCTCAGGAATAGAAAGCAGGGATTATTAAATCCTATGGAAGGAAATGATACCAAAAGTAGTAAAGGCTAAACATTTTCAAATGAGTTCAGGCCTCACCACAATGTTTAAACAATCTGATCATTTATACAATTATTCTAATTAGGCAGTGAAGTGGTTGAGAGAACTTCTGAAAATGAGGCAGCTCCTTTTTACTGTAATTTTCTGGCTTTCAAATCAGAATTCAATCTGGCTGAGTTAAAACTTTCTGAAGAATGTTTACACAAGCTCACAAAAGTGTGGAAAAAAATATGCAGGAACTTCAAAATTCACCAAATCCAGCTTCCAGCTCTGGGACACACTGGATTTCATTATATTTTCATCAATTTAAAAAGATCATGTGTTAATGCAAAATATAATTTATCACTATTCCAATTAGAAAATTGTTCCAGAATCCAAGAGGTGGTAAAATGCCAATTAAATACTGGTATGTTTAAAATGGTCCCTGTATAGTAGAGTGTCTCTCAAAACAGCTGTACCAAGTACTCTGGAGGGCCTGGCCCTAGTGAAATCAGGAAGCCACCAGTCTCTGCACAAGTTCTTGAGATGCACAAAAGTTCCTTCAGCTTCTTACAAATACAAAGGCACAAGATTTCTGGAGTGACAGCTTGTTATTCCTGTCACTCTCTACAACCTACTCCTGCCACTCAGTTATGCCACATCCTCAGAGCTTCAGTATTCAAACAATACCTTCCTTTTGAGGCAAATTAAACATTGGTATGCAATGACAATTTAATCACATTGCCTTTTCTCCTAAAATGTAGTGTGCTGAAACAAGACATTACTAACAGTTAAATAAAATATTCCTAATACATCTTAATCATAATGTCAGGTTATTAAATCACCATTGGTCTTCTACATTCACCCTTTGGCCTCTTGTATGCCTCATGTCCTAATAGTCATAATTGATAACTTCATAATAATCAATAATGTAACATAAACAATAGTCATAACTTATAACTTCACTTTCACTGAAGTTAAAAAGTGACACAATTTATATAGATTTTGGTTTGTTTTTTTTTTTTTTTAAGCAACCTGAATTTCTTATCCATGAAGCTCAGTACTAGTATTCCCTCCCTCCTGGTAAATATTTTAGTTTAAGGATTTGTCATTCTAAGTCATGATGAATTTGCAAGACAACTTCCTTGTGAAGACTAAAAGTGGGAGTGAATATTATGTTAACATGGTTTAGGTCATGCTGCAGCCTCCTCCAGTAGGAATGGTAGGAATGATTACAGGTTGATATGACAGGAAAGATATGATTGTGGTAGGAAAGATATGATTATCATGGAAAGAGTCTGTCCATGCTCACATTGCTGAGTCCCCAGAGACTTTGCTGTTCCTGGCTCTGCTACCAACACAAGCTCTCACTTAGGCTTTTCTGTTTTACTCTCTAATAATATTTAGAGAGTTTTACAGTTTTACTAATAATATTTAGAGAGTTTTAAAACAGCTTTTCCTGTTTTACTCTGTAATAATATTTCTGTCTGCTTTCTGCAGACAGAAAGCCTTCTGTTAAATTTCCCAATAGACACTCTTTTCGAGATAAGAATTAAAGTAATAAAGAAAAAGTGATTACACAGAGGTCACCAGAATACAAAGTCTGAAAGTCCAGATCTTCCAAGCTCCATTTTGTTGCCTTAAAGACAATTTATAATTTATATCTTTATGAGGCCTAACAAAGGTTAACAATTTCCTCACTATCAATCTTCTTGAACTAGTGAAAGCAACTTTTTTTTCTTGAGAGCTATGATGCTATCATTTCAGTTCCAGGTCTTCACTTTGAAATTCCAGGTGGTAAAGTCAGCTGTTTAATTTCCAAGCTTGGGTTCCTTTTTCTGAAAAGCAGGAAATTGCTTTCTTTCAGATGTCACTTTCACTTTCTGCACTCATGTTTCACACAGCAAGGTGTGCCTTTTCAAAAAAACGCTAAAAATAATAGGTGGGGCAGAGGAGGTACACACTTCCCACACACATTAATCCCAAACAGAATGGGATTTCCTAGCAAAAGGAATTTTTATTATTCCGTAGTGAAACTGACACTATTCCATTACCTTTTTTTTAGTAAAAAAACTTTCCTCCTCTGTCAAACCAGCAGAAAAAGGCCTAAACACAATAAAGACTTTGGTTCTTATGATCAATAAATTTACTGTAAAATATTTTTCATTATTTAATTATTTTAAAAGTCTTCTGTTTGTTTGCAAATATTTTAAAGAGAAATACAGCAGAGCAAAAGTTTTACCACATCAGTTCTGAGAACCTTATAAATGAAAAACCACAATAAAGGAACAAAATGTTAAAGTAAAAAAGCTAAAAGTATTTCAGGTGCTAGTCCCTGCCATTAATGGAGTTCCAGTGCACAAAAGGAAATTATATTACCCTGAAATGTGAAAACTAATGTTAAAATCCAAGCTGGGTTGAAAAGATTAGGTGGCAATTTTTCAAATACAGACATTTGTCAGTCCTTTTTCAGGCTAAGAAAAGTTTAACATTTTGACAATACACAAGTAGCATTTATGCTGTTAAGATTGTCTAATTTTAAACATAAATACATTAAAAAATAATCTGTTACTGAAAGATTTGTAGATTCAAATAAGGTTATTTACATCACTACAACAAATTTATTATTTCCTCTCTTCATTTTTTTTCTCATTTTTTTCTTCAAGAGAACATATTTGAATCCTAACATTAACAGATGATTACAGACCCTCACAGAGGTGAACCAGAGGCTCACAAAATGGTTATTTCATCAGTCATCTGATAAAGGACCTCTACTAGCACACACAACATAAAGATAAACCTTTTGAAAGCTGATGTGTTTTAGCTCCAGCCCCACCACACTCCCCTGAATACACTCTCCACAGCAGTTGAACTAATTTTATTGGAGGTAAAATAAAATTCTAGGAAAAATAGTTATGATTTTGCCACAGGATACTACACAATAATCCTGGCTATAAATGAATTCCTAAGATTTAGGTCCACATCTGCAGCATCAAGTTAGGTAGCCAAGGTGGGGGGGCTCACAGTGAAAGGTGTGATCACATTGAAATGGAAATCAAGTCTGAAAATGTTTCAGGCTCCAGCACTGCTGCCCACTTTGCCCTGTTACCTGCTCTCTATTCAGTCATGACATGGCACTATGCTAAGACAGCAGAATCCTCAATTTTACCCTTCCCTAGTGGCTGCAGGTATCTTATGGTAAATATTCAAGTCCTGTATCCAGAGTCTACTGCTGAAAAGATGTTCATGAGGCATGTCCAAGCCAAGAAAAAATGAGGACTGTTTTACCACACACATACAGTTATTCTCAGACAAGTGGCAGAAGTTGCCTTTAATTCCAGCTGTTAGGTTCATTACAGTTCCTGATTTATGAATGGCACATAAAGAATTGACACCCACTAGAATTATAAAACTATTGAAGATGGGCAGATAGTCTGTAAAGAAAAATACTACAGACATAAAAAATACTACAGATGAAAGTTACAATCTGTATGTAATTTCCAGAAGCTGAATGTTAGGTACCTAAGGACTTCTAAAATTACAAGAAAATCCATCCAGAAAGAGCTTTAAAAACCTGGTGCAATCTCCCTTCTGTCAGCACACTTGCTGTGTGTACAAGTGCTTAACTGTTGGCCAAACTATCACAGAGAAACTTCAGGCAGTAAGAGGAAGGAGCTCAGATAGGTATGAAATAACAAGAACAGTACAGTTGGATGCTAGGCCTGCTTTGAGTTTTAATGGGATTTAAAACTCCCAGGGAGAAAATGTAATGAAATTATATTGTTCTTACTATTATTCTTATAACTACTACTACCACTACATTTTCTGATTTTGTAGGGATTAGTTCTCTTGGAAGTTAATTCTCTTCAGTACCTCAAACCTTCAGTAAAATAAAAATTTCTGCAGATTACTTCATAGAATTCAGTGCAGCTTCTGGAATTAACATGTCTATATATACATACATGTGACATGTAATGTGTGTGTGCATATGAGTTTTTATTTATATTCTGAAGTGAATATAATAGTTACAGAACCACAAACTAAGAAGTTCACACAGAAAGAGTACAGTTAAGCTTTCTTAATGTTCAATTACTTACAGGTAACTTACCAGATCGAGTAAGTTGTATGAAATTCTTCATTCATACTGTAAAAACAGAAGACAATGCTATTCATATAAAATAACAGTGCATCCTGTATTTTAACACCTGCATGTGAATATTTACAAACTCTTAGCACTAACAGTTTGTAAAATCAAATAAGATAAAAATTAACATTCTCTTCTACAGACTTTAGGGTTTTTTCTGTTTAAGTAAAACTTTCAAAAGGTGCCACCCACATTCTAGGCAACTCTGTTGCCTGGAAATCAAGACACCTGAAAGGATGGAATACTGAAAGAAGATAGTTTCACTCTGCATCATCTACTGAGAGTAGGTGGACAGAAATTAATAGAAGTGGAAGACTATTTAAAAGGGGCTCAGTTGACAGAATGGTACCCCAGGAGCCCTACAGAAGTGCACAACCAGGAGCTGAGTATTACCCACAAGGTAGGCTTCTTGGATTTTATTACTGCTTTTCTAAATAAGATTTATTTACTATTTCATTTCTTCCTTTTTACTTTACTACTGTAATGCAAAATGAGTTTATGAAAGAAGTCCAATTAAAGTACAACCTTACATTTAGAAGAAAAAGCTCTAAATCATGGCGTGAAATAGAGATAGCAAAGTTACATGTTAATATGAATTACAGCAAATGGCTGTAAAACTGGAAAAACTAGTTTTTAATTCATTATTTTCTAGGAAATAGTTTATATTTAGTTGAATTTACTACAGTAAATAATTCCAGTTTTCTATATAGAGTATGTATTTATGAAAATAAGTATTTCAGAAAAACAGAAATGGATTTTTTAAAAAATCCCTACATATGCAACCCTTAACATAGTATATAAATCTAATTATAAATAACATATATATAATTAGAAATAAATATATAATTTTATATATATATATCGTATTTTTAAAAGGGTTTATTCATACCATTTTTTTCTATTTATTCATTGGATAAATGTATTTACCTTTCAAATGTCCCACCATAAGATCTGAACTTGTTGTGTCTATCACAGAACATCTGTAAATACAGAGCACAGTGAACAAGCAGGAGCTAACCTGCCTGATTTTCTTAAGCCTCCTGTCTTCTTCTCCTGGTTTCAGAACTTGACAATGTATTTCCCTGGGAGCTGCTTCTTCCTCCTAACTGCCTGCCTTATTGCTACATCCTTTGGTAGCCGCCAAGGCAACAGCCACCAGTGCTTCCAAAGTGTGCCGTGGAGTGAGGTTTTACAGAAGATTGAGCAACTGGTAAGTCAAAGAGTAAAATATTGCCACAAGCTATAGTTGTCATTTTGCATCTTTCTTCAGTTTAGGTGTAAGGAATCCTCAGATGTGTAACTGCCTGATTACGACTTTTTTTCCCCACATAATTAAAAAGTTATGAGTCAGAGGTTTCTTCTCTCTAAAACCAAAAATCTTAAATTTAGATTTTAATTTGCACTCATCCTATTGAATATATGACATTGCCTGTCTTCCCAAGAAGAGTGCAGAGTCATTTGGGAGTCCTTCTAATCCCAAAAGAAGTGCAGAGTCATCTGGGAGTCCTTCTAATTGGCATCAGCTGAAACTGTAACTCCATAATGTACTTTACCGTGTAATCTCACTGAAAGAAAAAGACATCCACAGTCACAAAGTTTCTGGTACAAAAGGTTGTCTGAAGTTCTATTTGTTACCTTTCCCAGTTTAGCTTCTTTTGTGGCGTGCCTTTTCCTCATCTCTGTACATATTGACAGAAAATTCGAAATAAGTTGAAACAAGCAGCTATTCTTGCCATTTCAGACAGGCTTGGGAAGCAAATGAATCTTCTTCAAACCCATGAGATATAATGTCAGTGTTGTCAGTTTTACACTTTATTGTTAAGAAACCAACTGAGAAGTGATTTCTATGCATTTTTTTTTTACATAATAAACCTGGTTTAGCACATGCTTATAGTTTCTTCAATATGTTTTCTTTAAGAACAAAAGAGGCTTTTCCTTGGAGTGTGAGGAAGTTAGCAGTGAAGATTTGTGTTTTCCTGAGCAGATGCTGAAAGCAGTAAGTAGAAAAACACACGTACTTGACATTATCTCACTGTAGTAGCTCTAGCTCAGCCAGCCTCTGCATCTTGTCATGAGACTTCTACATCACAATTGTGCCACATTATACTACAGGCTTAAATGATAACTCTGACTGTTGACTTTTCAGTCTAAATAATTTCCTGGAGAAGCTATTTATGGAAATCATTGTTTTCTTCCTTCTTCTACTATTTAAATTACAATGTGACTTTTAGAAAAAAAAAAGTGTTAGATTTTTCTTGTTAGTCCTGCCGTTTAAACGGGAAAAATTAGTTGGAATCAGTGTGGTAGCCTGGAAACCACCAGAACAGCATGCTGGCCTCAGTTTCAGTCAGAAGCAGATCCCATAAAGGCAGTGCAGAGGTAATTCCATGTACTACTTGGCACATACATCTTGTGCACAGCTCACTTTGCATCCAGATCCTCAATGCCACAAAATAAGGCACTGTGCCCCAGCAATTCATTCTGCATGTTTCCAGCTCATCTCTTCAATGGATCTTCTAAAATGCACCCAGGGAACCAAAGGGCAAAGGATGGCAATGTTGGCCTCTCCTGTATTTCATCTTCTCCGAGGCAGAGGGAGCTGCCCTTCATCACACAGGGACTGAGCTTGGGAGGAAAGCCCTGCACAGTCTGATGTGTTGAGCCTGAATTCAAAACATCTGGTTTTGCCTCTTGGCCTTTTATTGACTATTGCTTATGCATTGTAAATATCAAAATACATAAATGCAGTCCAAAAAAATGCAAGATAGATTAATTTTACAAAATAGGGGTCATCCTTATGAAAGCAACTTGAATTTAAGCAACTCATGAATTGTAACTTGGAAGTTTAGCATACAATTCTCGATTTTCAAATAAATGCTATCTTTGCAATGCATGCTACTAGCTAGAATTTTTGTACTGAAAAATTTAGAAAAGCACAGGAAAGTGGTGAAAATTATTTAACAACTTTGATAATTGTCACAATGATAACTGGATAATTGATAATTTTCCAATGATAATTGGACTCTGTTGAAAAATTAACTGATGTTTAAGTGCAGACTTCAGAAACTGAATTTGTTCATACCATTTTTTATCATGACAGGTTAAATATGATAATGCAGCCATTGTTCACATAGTGCATGAAATTGCTGAGTTTTTCAAGAGAGCAGACACTCCTTTTCAAAATAAGGACACTTTTCTAAGAGAAATGTATGAGACTCATGCTCAGCTCAAGACATGTGTAAGTACAATTTATTCATTTATATAGCATGATATTCTAGTCAGGTGTTCATGGTGAATAAAACTGACAATATATTTTTGAAAATGCAATAGAAAACTTAAAATACTATATTTTTAAATAATAATAATACCTAAATCTTATGTCTGACAGTAAAGACATGTATCTTTCAACTATTTTACTGACCTGTATGATACAGGCCATTTAAATTCACATATTTTATTTATGGCCTTATTTAAAGATATGATGCCAAAAAACAGTATTTAACTTTCTTCTCAAAGACTGCACTAGCTCTATACAGAAGTACTTACTATTTTAACTAAATATCAATTTAATGTGTTTTTCTTCAAGTATCTATGATTTCTGTCAAGACAAGCTAACATAAATAATTACATGCAGGTTGCAGGCAAACAACTTGAGGTCTGCATTCAGCTTATTTCAGCTGAGTGAACTACTTAAAGATATGTGCAAATAGTTAACTCAGTTGGGGTCAGCTTAAGAACTATTTACAGAGGACAAAGCCTCAGATTTACTGTAGCTTCCCTTGCAACTAATGCCTGTGCCAGGCATCAGATTTGCCTGCAGGGAAGCAAAACTGGGCATACAAAGGTACACCCCACCCATCTGTGCTGCAGGGGAGGGAACCACTGCTCAGCTGTACAGAGCAGAGAGCTGGACACTGGCCTGAGCAGGAGCACTGACCTCCAAACACACCCTGCTGCTCCTCACCAGGTCAGGCCCCAGGACTAAGGGTGTACAGCTATGGACAATAACTACTGCTTAATATATATATACATACACATACACATCAATAATTGTTTTGTGTTACTGATCAAACATAATCACCTCTGTACATCTGTAACACTGAATGTCAATGACCACCAGTTACTCTGAAATCTGTTTCCTTCAGACAGCACACACTGACAAGACCAGTATTGCCACAAAACAAAAAGATCCACAGACCCTTGCCTTGCCCTGAACACTGATATATTCATTCCCTGATCTCTCTGCAGACAGCGTGTGCTGCACTACTTTTAGCATTAACCCGTTCAGCAGGCTTGCATATGGCAGCAGAATTACAGTGCTCTCCGTTGATAAACATGTCCATCAGAGGGCACTGTTTGAACTTTTATATACTAGATATTGTTCAAAATAACTTTTCTCTTCTCTTCTCTTCTCTTCTCTTCTCTTCTCTTCTCTTCTCTTCTCTTCTCTTCTCTTCTCTTCTCTTCTCTTCTCTTCTCTTCTCTTCTCTTC
>QUSF01000003.1:9888106-9902619 GCA_003676055.1 Chloebia gouldiae
CCCTTCCCTTCCCTTCCCTTCCCTTCCCTTCCCTTCCCTTCCCTTCCTTCCCTACAGCTGAAGCCCAAACGTAACATCAACCATGAATCTATAGTGAAAGGCTGCTTCAATAAAATGGAGGAATTTGTGGCCAAGGTAAGTAGGCTGTTTCTTTCCGGCCTATTTTAATTTAAGGAACTCTAAAGACAAAAAGCAGCTTCTTATGCAAGAAGTCCCACTGCTGATTAAATCTGTACGTGCCTGTGAATTTGGGCCCCACTTCCATGCACTATAGATTTTCACTCACTGAAAATCTTTTGGTTCACACTCATGTCAAGGCCATTGTATCAGCATGGGCTTTTAAAAAGCATTTCATTTTAATTCAGCACCAAACCGATAGACTTCCTAAAATAAATATTATTATTTTCTTAAATTTCTTTTAAATAATTATATGCTTCTTCTCAACTCACATTTTGCTTGCCATAATATTGGATGTATTTTTTTACAAACCATTTAATAGACACTTCTTAATAGCCTTTTTTTTTCCACAGTCAAATGACCACTGCATTTGGCAAGAGATCCATGCACATTCCAGAGAGATACTCCAAAGAATTGAAAATTACTCTTTCAAGAGAAGAGCAAAGCATTAGCAAAGTCAGTTTCCATCACATACTTCAGGGATCTTCTATCAAGCCAAGATCTAAAAATTAAAGGAAGAAGCAAACACACTGCTTGTATTTAAGGTTATAAACAGATTAATTTATTTTTGTCAGTATATTTTTCTAAACTAATATAAAAACTTAAGCCTTTATAAAAAAGATGCAAAAAAACTCTATGTGAATATATTTGTAATTATTTGTTTTACAAAACCAAAGGTGATATTTTTCATAAAACTGCTATCATAGATAACACCCTCCAAAACTGTTTTCAAGCTAAAAAGTGAGCATATCAGTTACACTATTTGATTTCACATCCATCAGGCTATGGAAATACAAATCTCTGACAGCCTAATGCTTTTGCAATGCACATCTCACATTTGCACTCTTGCACTTTTACCACTGCAGTCACAAGACTCCCTAACCATTCATGTGTGAAAAGATCAGCCTCTTTCCACCACACTGTGCTGCCAGGCTTCCACAGCCATTCAGGAATTCTGAGATCGCAGCTTCACCATCCAGATGCAAATTTTATATATGTATAGATATTTTTAAAAACACATACAACAAAACAAACAAACAAACAAAAAATCTCCACATTCTGCTGTAAAGACTAGGCCCCTCAACACCAAAACACCTTTAAATGCTCACACGTCTAATAGACACTGGCAGCACTGCATACTGGCACATTTTTCCAAACAGCTCACTGATTATTTGAGAGGCTGTAGAAGAAGATAACATCTATGAAACTGGCAGTTTTGAAGGATAGAAAGGAGGGGTACAGTGAATGAACAGAGTTTCATAACATCTATCAGCAGTGTGATACACCTAATTCCTTTGGTTCCTGATTTCTAGGCACTGGTTTTCAAGCTGTCTCTTCAGGCAAAGCTGTTAAAACAAATCAGGAGACTGCAAAAGATTCTAATTCTTACACTTCATTTAGATTGTACAAAGATTAAAAGAGTAAAAATATTTGTAAATATTTGTAATTTGTCATTTTCTTACCATTTTTGGACATTGTTTTTATTGCTTGGTTTTAAATCTGGTTTGAGTCTTTACAGGCAGCCTAGCACCTCATTTCAGTGTGACTTTCCCAAAGTCAAAAGACCCCTTCATCTGCCCTTTCAAAAATGGTTCAGAAAAAAGCCCAAAACCCCATTTATGTTTTATGTTTACAAAGAAATATAAAAGTAACTAGTTAATCAGTATTAACCCTTTTGGACCACCACTTTGTCACCAAGTTTAACAACAAACACAGTTGTAATCTTTCATGACATATTTATTATACTGCCCTGTTCATGCATCATCTGAATTGGAAAGTGTTCACTCAGCTGGGACTTGATCAGTGAGCAGACTCTGTTTTCCAGCTGAAAAAAACAACCCCCTGAAGTCACACAGAAATCAGTACAAGAATCAAAATTCTTCAGTGAATAAATTCCACTAAGCCAAACAACACATTAAAATAATGAACAGACTTTCCACATCTTTGAACTGAGGGATTGTTTTGCATTCATTACCTTCTAGGGCAGATATTGATACATATTAGTGTTATTTTGACATTAATCTGGCCTTTCCTTCATAAATGGTACAGTGCCAGTGTAAGCATATTATACATACTGATAGCATTAAATACTTAAAAAGCAAATTGTAGTAATAATAATAATAATAAAGTCTTACTGTCACTTTGCAATGTATTCCCTTGATTATAGTTCAATTTAAAACATACACATATTTATTCTGTAACATGTAGACATTTGTAAACTGAGTTTGGGTAAAATTATTATTCTAATTCATATGTCTGAATATTTATTTTAATAGTAGTCATAACCTGTTTTAATCAGATTGGAAAGTACAAAAAACATTTAAATTATTTAATGCAGAAAGTATAAGGAGAGAAAAACAACTCTGGAAAAATAAAGGAGTGAAGAGATGCACTGGGCTTTCAATTTCAGATAATGAATCATTTGATAAATGCATCATTTTTACAATAGCTATCACAATCTTCTACCACAGAGGAAGATTGACTAGTATTAGGAAATTTTTAGGCATCTAGCAGTGACACTGTGCATTTTAAATAGCCAAGGGCAGGCACTTCAGCTTCTGATGGCAAAGCTGGCTAACTTGCTTTGGTCTTCAATGAATAAATCAACCTGTGCTCTCTTCATAGGAGCACATTCTTCTGTGTATTCACAGATTTGCATGCAACTTAGAGCAATACATGAAACTAAGACATGTTACCTCCTTTCTGGGGACATCAATCACAAGTCATGGCCACAATCCACTCTATGTGCCAGACAGTGACAGAAAGTTTGGACCAGGAGGTATAAGGCTCAGTTAGGGACCATTCTGAGGAAAACTCTCTACAGCACAGAGTAGTCCAAAAATACCTGAGCTAACTTTAAAATGCTTGGCCATAGCATGATCAAAACACAGGCTAGAGATCAGTACTTCACTTAGGCTCTGAAGAGCAGAATAACAGCAATCTTGGTTTTATACAAGAAAAATTTTACCTAACTCAAAAAATACTAACGCATAACTCACTATTCATGAGTGGTTTATTCAAATTTTTATTTTTCCTGACAAACAGCATTAGAATTGCTAAAGGTTTCTATGCTTTGGGGAAAAAATGACAGAAGCTATTTAGCATCTTTTAAAACACTAATTTTGCAGTGACAGAGAAAAAGGGAAGGCTGGAGGAAAAAGATTTTTAAAAGGAAGATAAATAAAAATATGAAAGAATTATCATGTTAAACAGCCTACACTTTTTCTTGGAAAGCTGTAGATACAGGATTAAATATATGCTATCTTATTTAGCATATGCTTATGAAGTATTTCAATATGAAAGTATTTCAGAATATAAGTAAAGCAAGCAGACTGTTCACATTTCAAAACAACATCTTTGGAATAGACTACATTTCTTTTTTTTCTCCCATTTGAAGTCACTAGAATGCATGAATTTAAAAGTACTCTTTTCTAGTACTCTTTTCAACAACTTATGTCCAGCAAATATGATTTTTATCTGCCTACAGGAATTTGTAATATCAGAATTTAAGCATAGATTATCTTACCAGTTGAGTATTCACACTCAAAATTTCATTTTAGGAGCATCTTTGTACAACCTTATTCCTCAGTAGCAGCCTTGCTGATTACAAGAAGTCTGTATATCCTCAGATGTTGCAAGCACAATCTTTTAAGTAAAAAATGTTTTAAGGTACAATACTGGATATTGCCCAGCAATACTGTATTATATTAAACATAATTTTTACTGAGACCAGATTAATGAGTCTCTAATTCCAACCTATGAAAGAGATGAGAGTGGTCACTCTTTCCAAAACATGTGTAGATCCATGATTACTTTGAAGGTTTTCACACCTGCATTTTTATTTTCATAGGCTTTTCCCAATATCATGTGATGTAATTTATTTTAAACTCTTCCCTAGTCTGTATTGGATAACTAGCATCATTAAAAGTCTAATGGTACACTCCTTATAGTCTAAACTAATTAATTTAATGAAGCACATAACACAGTTTGGTTTGTCACTCGGATTCAGCATGAATATTTTATTGTACCTGACATGGTAAGAGCTTGTAGCTGTCCTTGACCCAGCTATCACTCAGGAGAAAGGCACCTGGTGGCATACAGGAATGGCAAGAACAGCAAGAGAAAATGGACATATGTATGCTATTAGTATATGACAACCCAAATATACACTAGTTGTTTGATGTTTGAAGATTTAATCCACTCCATTTGCACAGAGGCATCTCAAGAGGGATGGGGAAGAGCAGCACGAGGCAAAGTCACAAATGGGAAAATTCTGCTTACTGGTGATTTTACTCAGCTGTAGCAAGTGAGCTGTTTAGGTGACAACAGAGGTGTCAGTTGTTTTTCAGTTTTTAACAGGAACTCACAGCTGAAAACAAGAAGGAATGAGTGCCATAAACCAGCTTCTAGACCCTAATGAGAATGAATGGCTTTCAGTTTAATCTGAGCTAACCACAACATCAGAAGAAAGCAGCCCCACATTGCCTCTATGTGATCTTCACTCAGACATACCAGAGGAAAAATCCTTGCTACAGCATGGCCTGTTGCAGGCTAGGCAAGCTATCTGTAGCTAATAAGAAAAAAATAGCTGCTCTGAACTATACTCTAGAGAGCTCTTCTTCGTCTCTGATCATAACAGAGAGCTTCCATTTAGCTTAAGCTCCTATGAGTCAGTCCACACTGCATATCAAAACACTAATAGCTTATGGTGCTTTGATGAAGGGATAATTTTATACTGTCTTATTGGACTTTGTTAACTACACACTCTTCACGTGATAACCTTATTGCTCTAATCATCCTAAGTCTAATTTGCTTTAGATAATTTTGAAATACTTAGAGAAAAAATGGTAAGGTTTTATAACAACCATGTTGCTCTTTTCAAGTTACTTTTAATACCTCATCCACTGTGATACTACAGCATTACTAAATTCCACTTCTTGAAAACACTCAAGTCCAGTACAAGTTAATGTTCCCATTGTCTCTAGCTAGCTTGGAATACCAAAATGTTTTTTCTAGTGGAAAATGTTCACAGACACACACTGTTTACACATTCTTTCTGACAAATGGAACAGCAGTTCTGCAATAAAGAAGTCATACTTTATAGACAAAACTCTTCTTTTTTCTATATTTTTATATTCTCACCCATCCTTTTTCCTTCTTCACTTGCATTTTCCCTGAATATACCACAACTGAATATCAGGATAACCTAGCAAAGTCTAGCTGAGATACCAAGTTGTTTTCCAAGTAAGACTTTTCTTGCAGCATGGAGTCCTGAAAATAATTCCATCATGAATTCTGAATTCAATCTGAATTCATAAGACAGTCTTACCAGAAATACAGAGTTTACCTGGAACCCCAGCTTCCCCTCTAGAAGGGCAGGTCTAGCACAGAGGAACATGTCTAGCCTTTGTCCAGCTCAGCAGCTTCACAATTCTTTCTAGGCTCAGCCTTGAAACTTCAATGGACACATGGCTCCAATGTCTCGACTGCTAAACTTGCATAGGGGTAACTTCAAAAACCATCTAGATGCAAAATCCTGTGCAATATTTTCTAGGATGACCCTGCTTGAGCAGAGAGGTTGGACCATATAACCTTCTAGCCTTAGCCATTTTGTGATCTGTGATTTTCCTCTTTTGCCACAGAATAGTTAATGTTGTTTGCTAGAGCCAACTATTGCTCCTGTTGACGAGAATGAACATTCTGCTCCTGCTATTTAAACACTGTCCCTCTTTTGTTTTGTGGATAACTTCTGCCTCTTAAGAAATACAGAGAATACAGGTAAAATTGCTAGTGAATATTAAATATTAAAATAATGAAAGATTAAAAAATGAAAATACTATTGTCATATGGTACTCTCTTACATCTGAATTTTTTATTTCTGGTCAAAGAAATTTTCTTGTTAAACTCTCATGTCCTGAAAGATATAACTAGATGTAATGTTCAATTTTAAGTACACTATCTAGGTGGTAAAGTTACTTAAAGTTAATTTGGAAACTACTTCAAATTGTTATATCATGTTATCTCATAAGGTTTAACTTTGAAGGCCTAACCCAGTGCAGAGGGGAAACTGTGCTGCAAACCTGATGATGTGAACTCATTACATGGCTGAAAAGGTTGTAAAACTGAATTAGCTCCATGATAAAGGAACAGAGTACAAATCTCCCACTTGTCCTCCTCGTGTGATCCATGTGCTGGATCCGTGCTCAGCAGCCTTTCCCTTCAACACCCACACTACACCTTTCCTCTTAAGGATGGTTATTGCTCTTTTTCCAAGTGTTTGCTGACTGACATTGCTCGAAGGTGCCATGGAAGGGATTGCTGCTCCAGACTTGGCTCTGTGCTGCCAGACCTACTCCACAAGTTGAATTCACTTTGATTTTCAGCACTGGCCTAACTCTGTAGCAAAATCCTCTCCTTCAATGATATCATCTACAGCAGCAGGCACTGTGTTCTCTTGTCAGGGTGCATGGCTTTTGGGACATTGTGGCAAAGAAAATGCCTGTAATTTCAGTAATTTTGGCCTCTTCAGGCTTCTAACAATTCTTTTCCCTAGACAAGGAGGTACCCCTTGGGTGTGAATCTATCAGCTATTAAATGCTTCTTTTCTCATTAATCACAATCCTGCACTGAGTCATGCTGCTCACCCAGACAGCTGCACAGTAAGAATTTTCTAAAACTACACTGGTTCTTTCTTAAAACAAAATTATTTTCAGGCCAGCTGCAACTCGCTTGGCAGTGGAACCACGTGTGTAAGCCCCACCTGATGTTTTTAGCCCATAACTGGCATTCTTCCCTTCCACGGAACATGATATACCATACTCCAAAGGACATCCTACACTGGGACACGGGGGAGGAGATAAGTCACATGGAGGTTCTGATTCCCTGGATGAAAAAGGTTGAAGAGAACTACATGTGAATGCAATGGGAGGCCTGTGCCAACCTTCCTCCAACACAGATTCTAAAGACAAGATGCTGTGTCAGGCATTTGGCCTCAGCAGCAAATGGAGACACTCAAGGTCCAAGAAACACTGCCTTCCTGGAAGGGAAATGAGCAGCCTAAGAAACTTGGCTGTAAACATTAAACATTAAACATGCTCCATCTATGCCTGATCCAAACAATCACCATTCAATTTACTCACAATATGCCATCTATTTTCACATAATGATCCTAATGGTATTACTCAAATGTATTTTAAAACGACTTTGGTCACTTGCAAAAACAATCAAACAAATAAATTTTTCTTCATTAAAATTCTAAGGGGATTCAAGGAACTATTATGTGAGTAAAGAAAAAAGAAAAAAAGGCAAGAAAACAGATATTTAATATGTTTGTATATGGATATTTAATATGTTTGAGCACTGGCTCAAACTCTTAAATTCTTCAATTCTACACTGTACAGAAGTTTACAAGATTATTAATTCTGTAAATAAAAACAAAACCAATCTGGTTTGGGATTTTTACTCAGCTCTGTTCCATAGTTTAAATATGTCACTTTAATTCTCAGTTATGCCTGTCGAACTATTCCTAAACTGTAGGGGTTTTTTTTGTGCTTGATTTTTTTCTTTTTTTCAGGGGGGAGGGTGGGGGTTGTGTTACAGAATCTGAGATTAGACTTTTTCTAGTGTTGTTCTGTGAGAGGGATGCATACAAATGCATTTTTCAATTAATTCAATATTAAATACAAGGAGAAAGAAGACGTTATTAATTCCCCTCACAGGAAGAAAACAGATCACATTGCATAAGGCATCCAGACTGGCTTCTTGCAAACGAAAATGGCTCTGCCAGTTATTACAGTCTATTTATTTCATTCTGTACGGGAAACATTACATATATTTCATCCTCTGCTATGATACTGAATCAATGTCATAAAAATATTTAGAAGCAAGAGTATGAAAATTGTAGCAGTTAACCACTATACTAAAACAAACAGTGGAAGTGAAAATACCTCCTGTTATTCTCTTCAATTTAAGAAGAAAGGAGCAAAGAGGTGGGAAGAAAGTTGAAAATAGTAAAAGCAAGGAGAAAAAGAAAATGGATGATAAGAAAATACCTAAAAGGAAGGAAAGGAAGGCAAAGACTGCTCTTGAAATGCTAATTATTTGGATGGAATACCTTACTTCATTGCAATCTCTAGGTACTTGTAATCTGTCTCAGAACCTACTGGCTGCTAGCCATATGTAATGATGATTCCACTCAGCTCTGGTACCAAGTCTAGTCTCCTCAGTCCTGCAAACACAACTCTGTGGCACTCCCCAGTCAGTTTTTAAAAGAGACAAAAATGTCCTGTACACTCTGGAACACATTCCATTTAGAGGAGTTATGCTCTCTGTTCACCTCACTCCCCCCCAAATAATTGTCTCCATTAGGCTTAGGCAATTATTAATCTTCTTTCAATACAAAGACACCACACTGAACAAGAGCCTTTGGAGGACTAGGGTGACAGCACTTACAATAAAATCTGCAGTCATGTATCACTCTGTCCATCTGAGCAGTCTATCACTAATGGCTGCCTGAGGTCTCCACAACCACCTAAGTTATTTTAAGCATTGCTGGAGCTGCCATTTTCAGGCAAGGCACCAAACTGCAAAGAAAATATGCACAATCTCTATTGCAAAGAGTGAAATGTATCCTCAAAGGTAAAGTAAACCACTGAGAAATATATATCAAATCCATCGCTTAACAGTACAAATAAAAGCAATATAAATTCTTAAACTTCAGCAAAAGCATTTGGTAAGTAGAAAGTTGAGTATTTACACTGCAATGGACAACAAGGTCATCTATTTAACTCTCATGTACTATAAAACATAAAGATTGCAAACTATAAACCACAATCAGTTTAATTTTAAATAAACTAAAATTGTTCAGTATCATGAGAATGCTTGAGTATTTTGGGGAACTGATGCACAAACAAGTTTTTGGAAGGACTGCATTCTTAATTCATCACATCAGTAACCATGTAACTACATTTATAACACTTCACCTATACTGCCATGCTAACTCTGTAAAATTCTGTTCTTTGTGGAAGGGACCAACCATTGTGATGCCTGTAAAACACCAGAGATTACATTTAGGAAAGAAGTTACACTAACCAATCAAATGATCATTACTAATGATAGCATTTTTTGAAATATAGTTATGACTACATAATTTTAAGTAGAAAAAACATTCCTGTGATTTTTTGGTTGTTTTTCTTTTACACATAAAAATGATCCCAAATGTCATAAAAAACGGGAAGAGACTACTGTCTCTTTGAGCAGCCCTAAGTTGCATAAATCCTCTACATTTTTTATCCCTCCTAGTTCTTTTAGACTTTTCCCCTTGCAGTTATTTCCATCAATCCTGCTAAGGGAAGGAACAGAGAAAGCTCCAAGCCAAATTATCCATTTGGCCCCAGTCCACATAAGCACTTAATTGATGTGTTCTGTATTCATACCTTTTCAGAAACAAGTGGCTAAACATTTTCCTAACCAAACTCTGTCAAGGAATATGGTATAACAAATCTTCAGTGAACTCCTTAATATCATTCACTCTTTAATAGAAATTGCCTCCATGTAAAATTCCACAGTGCACACCTTTTTTTATATATATATAGAGAGAGCCTAACAATTCAGCACATGACTAGGAAGCAATGCTCAATGAGATAAATATTGCCCAGCTACATTGAAGCCTTTCTTCCTCCACTATCTGCCCACCAATCAGGAGGACATTTTCTGGATGGGGACACTCCAGCACTCCTGGTGAAGCTGTTCCAAGGATTCACTAATTCAGAAGTACTGTACAAAAGCATAATACTACCTATAATCAATTAGGGCATTCATCTAAAAGAAAGTTATGCATTTTAGACAATTTTCTAAGGTTATTGTTCACATTTTTATACTAAGCATCAAAGTAAACAAATGTAATTTGAGAATTATCCCATAAATAGTAAGAATTCGCCTTGGTGTCTCAAATCCTTTCACACTATTAAGGGAAAGCTGCAGAACTACCATATTCTGAGAACACATTAGTAGTCTTTATCCTTTTAATGCAGACTATGAGCATGCATACATGACCCTACCCATTTCCCAATGAGACATACATCTTTTGTGGCTCATAGTGCAGCAAGTTTGCAAATTATCCTGTGGCGCCAAATGATGGCTCATTGTGGAAGTTTTCTAGGTGAGAAAGGTTTTCATATTCTTTTCCCCCAAACTTGGTGAAATAGCTTAGTCAATTGTATGAATTGTATGGTTGATTAATTGAATAATTAGCACAATGTTTCCTCTTTTTGAAGTATTAGGCAGGTTGTTTTTTTTTTCCTGTTTCTGAGGGTTTTTTAAACCTCTGAGCAATTATGATACATTCATGAATAGCATGGCTCAATTTTTCCAAAAAGAATATATCTTACACCATGTATCTTTCTCAGTAACACAGATCCTCCTTGGTCTGCAAAAATTTTGGGTGGTATTTCGCTCAGTTGTGAATTTTCCTACCCAATAAAACACAAAGAAAAATGCACTTTTCAATTAAGAAGTGGACTTCAGGTCATATCAAAACACAGAAAGATGAGGTTTTAGGAGTTTAGAACTTGGTTGGGGTTTTTTTTTCAATAATCAAAGTTTGAAAGTTAGATAACCCAGACATACATAGCATGTTGTTTGATAGTAGCATTAAGCAGTAAATTTAGAAGCTGGCAGCAGGAGGAAGTAAAAAGAGTGACACATAATGAACCTGTTGGGCACAAATTCAAAATGTGTATGTGTCATTTAAGAAATCAGACATGAATTTACCAGACAACAAAAGCCTAAAGACCACACTGACATACTTTCCATATAACTACTTATAGAACATTTTCCATAAAACCCTGGAGGCTTCAAAACTACTCTAAGCTGAACAATAGCTTTTGGTTTTAAAGCTATGTAACAACACTCCCATTCAAAATGTTTTGGCTAGGAATTAATTTGCTACTGATTTATCATGTTTTACATTTAGATTCCAAGATAAAAACAGAGTGGAAGAAATTACTTCTACAAAATGCTGTTCAATCACTGTCCTTTTTTTTTTTTAATTAAGAACAGTTATAATGAAATAAACATAGGAATTAAATTTGTGTTTTTCATTTACAGAAGGACAAATTAAAGTACCATTAAAAACTCCTGTATTTTTATTTCAGTGGAAATGTACTCAATGCTTTAAATTTGTACCTAATCTTTCAACTGAAGAATCAGTTATAGCAAATTCAAAGCAACAGCTATCTGACATTCAGGAAGAGGTTGTAGCTCATATTCAATACATGATTTTCCTTCATGATGAATATATGGAGATGTTTTGTCATTCCTTACAGAAAACAATAAAAAGTCCTCTATAGTTGACATGTAGGACCAGGAAATATTGTTGTATAGGAAGTAGGGGAGTATTATGAAAGAAAGCAGTCAGTTCTCTTAAAGAAATCACTGTCACCATCTGCTCAGAAACAATACCTAAATGACTTATCAGTTCCTTCTTTTCACGCTACCTGTGCACTCCATGAATAGTCCACAAAATTTTAAAGTGCTAGAATTTCTGTAAATCCTTCCATCTCATTTTCTGTTCTCTGCCTGGTTTTTAATAATACTAAAAGGTTGAATATGCAGAATTTATTTGTCTTTATGATTCCTAAGTGTCATGAAAAAAGACAACCGAGCAGAAGAAACAACTCTTCCAAGCACCTCAGACAAACTTGGAAGTGTGGGCTCAGGTAGCATACATGCCAAAGAATTCACACCCAAGAAAGGTCTAGCTGTAGAAAACTGTTTCAGTTGGCTGGAAATCCATTCATTCAGTTCTAGTATCCGTGTTGTAATCTCATTCTCTTTAGGGCATAACTTGCTCTTCCCAGTTGAGCCTGATTTCTGTAGAAAATGCTGTGCTGAATGTGGTACCGGGTGCATCTGTGGTATTACACCCAGAAGATGAACTGCTGCATAGTTTAAAGCAGCACCTCTAATGATGCTGGTGCAGTAAGGGGAGGTGGGTAGCAGCCCAAAGTATGTTAAAGGGCCAATCAGGATTTTTTAGGTCATAAGATTCAAAGATGGGCAGACAGGCTTAACCTATATGGCAGAGGGAACAAGCAGGCAATGTGAAAAAAGGATGCACCAGACCCTTTGGAATGGTCAGTATCAGAGAACAAACTCACCTGTCCTCCTCCTATTCCAGGTAAACTGGTTCCATTTAGTAATTTAGTAACAGGACAATTATAGCACCTAATGTAGTGTGCAAGTGACCTGCTGAGGCTTTGTTCAGATATGCAGTTTATCAATTTGCATATATGACAAAAGCCTATTCTCTTAGTGTCAGTATGATTTATACATGTGTACCTAGCTGCATTAATATCCCACAAGGCTACCACTGATTTCCCCAACAATCTTCAACACTTAAACCAGGCAGCCACTCAATCTTTCTAAGATTATAGGCAATTGTATTGCTGGAAGATATTTAAGTATATTAAGACAGCCTCAGGAACAAACAGTTCCAAATCCTTTCCTCTCCTCCCACCTCTAAAAGCCCAATACAGCCAAAACACAAATCTTCCCCGACAGCTCTGCTGAAGAACAAGGAGTAGCTGTAATAAATGATGAAAACATTGGCAGATTCCTTGTTACACAAGGGGGAAAAAAATTTAATCACTTACAAGTTTTTGGGTAAAATAGAGCAATTGAAGGAAAAAAAATCCTTTCAGAATGTAGGAGCTCCTTAGCATTGATGTTGTTCTGGGAAGCAAGAGGGACAAGTCTACTTCCAGACAAAGTGTCAATGCTTTAGCTACAGTGAATAGCCATTTTTTAGAAATGGCTACACCAAGCAAACACAAGCAAGAAAAAGTTGTTGTCTTCATCAAAGTGCTCCTGAGATGACAATGGCCCTTGGTCCATGGTGATAAAATAGTCATAATAGTTTCTACCAGCAAAAGGTTTCAGATCAAGCCCTGATTCACGCAAAGACCTTAATTCAACTTTTGCAGAGCTATTCTCCAATAAAATAATGGGATTTCAAATCGAACCAGAACCTTTTGAACACAGCATTTTCATATTTCTATAACAGAAGTTCACCTTCATTATAATCTGTGACTCAAGACTTCAGATTCAGGAAAGAATATAGTAAATTCCCTACAGAGATATTAATGTTCACAGTATACAGTCTATTTGTCAATGGATTGTTGCTGTTGTCAAATCACACTCATTATAGTCTCGGTGTAGATTTGCAAATGTGAGCTGCCCACACAATAGGTATAAATATCTATTTTCAGGCTTCAAACACTTATCTATGAGTAATTTTGACTGAACTACTCAAATGACTGTACTTCCACATGTGTCTGTGTAAAACCTTACAGGATGAGCACGTGTATTTTTACGATGTGAGTTGTCTGTGATGTGATGAAGATGTTGCAAAAAGCCAGTAATTAACACAGCAATTAAAATATAAAACTCGAGTCAGCATTTTGATGCTGTTCCTGACTCTCTCCCTGCCTTTATTATTTCGTGCAAGTTAGTTGGCCCGATTTCGCAAATACTTTTACTTATGCAAAGTACCACAAACAACTGCATGCAGGGTAATACAGCTTTATTTGCTTAAATTACCAAAACCCGGCGCTTTTAAAGTTTATGTGACTACGCACGCTGCTCTGATCAACAGAATTATTCTGCCAGCGTGGTGTTACAATACAAGGAGTTTAAGAGCGCGTTTAAGTAGTAGTACTTAATATTAACCACTCCCCACGCAAAAGCATCAGTGCTTAACAGGAGGACGAAAAAGAAGCAGAAAGATTGCGATTCCCACCCGGAGCAATTCCTCCCGGCTGCTCTGCCTCTGTTGCTCTTTGGCTCAAGCCCTGCCTCTCAGCCGCTGATACGAACAACCAACCTCCAAAATTTTCTACCGGCGCCTGAACGCCCACTGCGGTGCTGAGAAGCCTCAGCGGGAAAACAGCTGAGGATGAGAGGGCAGAAAGAGCAGAGCTCGGGACCTCAGGATGTCCCTGCCCGGCCCCGGCACGGACCGTGCCAGACGCCGGCAGGAGCCGTCTGTCCGTCTGTCCTGCATTCCCGGCGGGAGCCGCGCTCTCCGCTCCCTGCCGGAGCCTTCCGAGAGCAGCCGGGCGGGCAGCGAGCCCGGGCTGCGAGGAAGCGACACGCTGGGAGCCGAGTCCCCCTCGAGCCTCCAGCAGAGCCGTGCGGACGACGGGGAGCCGCCGGAGAGGCTCCGCTGAAGGCGCTGCCCAGGGGAGCCGCAGGCGCGACGGAGACACGCGGCGTTCCTCAGCCGCTACTGCGGGGAGGATGAGCCAGCTCTAGCCAACACAACTCCCTCCCCCGCG
>QUSF01000003.1:9907619-9975726 GCA_003676055.1 Chloebia gouldiae
AGGAGCATAAGAGCTGCTGCTCTGCCCGCTCTCGTTTTTTTTCTTCCCCCGGGCTTTTGCGCACAGTCTTGCCCCTTCCCTCAGGTTTTCTGCAGAGATTTACCTGTCGGTAACCACACACCCACGCCGGGCTGCTCGGGGTCTTTTCCCGCAGAGGCCGAAGGCGCGGTCCAGCGGAGCGGGGGCAGACCCCGGCGGCCAGGGGCTCCCTCAGCGACCGCGCTCCGCCTCGCCCGCCGGTGCCGCTCCCGCAGCGCCATGGATCACCAGCCCAAGTTCTTCGAGAACCTCTCGGGCGCCGGGAAGGCCATCGGGGTGCTGACCAGCGGCGGCGATGCCCAAGGTAGCGGCTCACGCCGTTTGCTCCGGGAGCACGGGGAGGACGAGGGGAAGGAGAAGGCGGGGGAGCTGCAGGAGAGGGCGAGGAGCCCCTCGAGGGCGGTGTGAGGGGCAGGAAGGAAGGGCCTCCCTGGCTGCCGGGGCGCCCATGCGGGAGGCCGGGGAAACAGCGTGGGCTGCTTCAGGGCTGGTGTCGGGGCGGCACATGGAGGGAGTGGAGAGAGAGCTTTGGGAGCGGTCCGCACGGGATTGCAGTGGTGCTCGGGTTCCTCTTTCCGTGCTGGCCTTCGACCCGGCTTTCCTACTAAGCGCATTTAAAAGATAAATAATTTTTGCACGGCCTGGGCGCTTGAGGTTTCAACATCCTCTCACCTCTTCTTCCCCCTCTCCCTTCCTCTCCACGTTTCCTCTGCCCCAGGCTGGGCAAAGGAGAGGGCAGGAGCGCTGCAGTAACTTTTACTACCGAGATGTCTCGTTCCCTGGAGAGGCGGTGGGGTGAGGAGGGATGGCTGATGCGAGCGGGGGAGGAGGAGGAGGTCGTGCCGCCCTGCACGGCGGGTGGGAGGCTCGGCTGCGCTGCTGGGGCTCTGCCAGCCCTCGCCTCATCTGCTTTTCACTTCGTTTTGGCACCAGCAGCACGTTTATGTTCCTGCCCGTGGTTTAGAACGCTCAGATCGTGGTTTACTTTCCCCCCGTAGGAGTATGTTAGAAACGTGTCTCGCCTTCTTAAATCTCTTCAGTGTAGAGGAAGTCGTAGCTACTACAGGACAGAGGGAACAAAAGACCTGCAGACATTAAGAGGGATGGGAAAGAAAAGAGTCTTGATCGCAATATTCCTAGCCAAGAATCCATCTTTTTCTACACTTTAGTTTCCTCTTTCCTACCAGAATATCGTAATGGGTCCTTTCCAATTCGGCATATTCTGTGATTCTGTGGTAATAGTTTGAAGTTTCAGTTAATTAAGATTTCAAACACGCAATGCTCCGTGCTGTTCGAGGACTCTTACTCTCTTTATACGAGGAGAGTTGCTCAATGATAATTGCATTTAGCACCTTCTCTTAATTTTAGGTTGTTCTACTTTTTTTTTTTTTTTTCGCCGGGACTGTCTTGAGAGTACTTTCACTTGAAGAAGCGGCACTCATTCGCGTTCGTGAAGAGAATGGGGTGTGGAAGCCTCTCCTTTCGTTCTGCGTGAGCTCGGTGGTTTAGGGACCAATCTCGCCCCGGGTTTTACACGGGGACGTGCCGGGACGAGCCCGCGGCCGGGGCAGCCTCCCCTGTCCTCTCACCGGCTTTCCCGGCGCTTCCATGCGGTGGTGGCTTGCATGGACCAGTGTCTCCGCGCTCCCTCCCTCCCTCCGCCGGTGTGTACGTGATCCGCTGCGAGTCGCTGCAGATTCCGCCTCTTTGCGTCATCTGGGCTGGGAGAAGCATCCTCCCTCCCCCTGCCCGCAGGAATAACGGGGAGCCCCTGGGTTTACCTAGGATTATCCGAAACTCTAATCGGGATGAAAGGGATTTGTTGCCATCGAGGAGGAAAATGTTGCAGTTCTGGAGAGAAAACCAAATCGATGCGTTTAAATGGCTTCTCTTTTACCCCTCGGTGGGGTTACACTTGTTCAAGTTTTATCCAGTTTGCCCTCAGTGACATAAATTCCACTGCTAAATGATTCTAGGAGGAACTGAAAATCAGAGCATCTCTGTCTTAATGGTGTGGTGGCCAAATCGCCATTTTCATTTAAAAGTGTGGCAGGGCACTGCCTGAAGCAGCAGTAGCGTGCTCAGCAAGAGGCTGAGCCCTGCAACTTGTTTCCGCGTGGCTGGAGATTATATAATGCAGCAGCAGATGCATCTCCTTTTATAAAGTACTGATCTTCACCGGCCACTGTGTGAATTAAGGCATTTGAAGGACTTGCAGAATCCATGGGTAACATCTAGACTTTATAGCTGGCAGGTTGCCACAGAAGCATGGAGGGTTCCAAAGTAACAGCCTGTGAAAGTTACTGTCTAAGGAGTGGGGTTGTCACAAAGACCAAAAAAAGTAATCGGGATGCCTTCCAAGCTGTTTTTCATTGGCAGCCTTGTTGTTGTAACTTTGAAGGAGAAGGAAATAACCTTCCCAGCATTTTAGAACTTGAACAATTTCACCTGAATCGCACAACACAGTGTGTGACCATAACCCCTTCCTATACTGGTAGTAGCAGAGATGTGTAAGATAAGCAGCCTCAAGTCAGTTTGAAGGTTAGGAGTTAAACAAGGGACAGAATGACTCATGCCCTGACAAGGTCATTTGCCCTTTGGAGGACAGAGTGTAAATGTGTGAGATAAGTAAAGTCCTGAAGTACACAAAGAAGGAAGTGTGCTGCTGTTACTGCTATTTGAAAATAATCTGTTCAAGCAAAGTGTAGGTGAGGCAAAGCTACTGACTCAGAAGTAGGCAAAAAAGTTCTAGTATTAGGAATAAAGTTCCGGTTTTGTTCTGTTTTAGATTTGTTGGACACTAAAAGTTTTCAAAGTATCTGTAATCCAAACTAAACTCACAAACAACCGAGTAGAAAAAACACCTGTTAAACACAAAATCTTAATAGGGGCTAGTATTTAGATTGGACTGTAAGTCTGAGCATAGAATAAAATATATGTGAAATTATTTTAAAGTGAAATTAATCTCTTTGCTGTTATTTGGATTTCTAATAATTTTAAAGTAGAGTTATGCAAATTACACAAGGCTTTCTATTTATAGGGCATGTAAAATTTTCAGTTACTTCCCCACATTGGTGCTACTTCCTTGAAAGTTTCATTTTTCTTTTCTGTAGAATTTTAAAGACTGTAGAATGTATATGTGTCATACTGGACTTCTTTTCTTTGTGGAGTTAAAGAATTTATCAGTGTTCTGTTTCACAGGAAAAAAAGATATCTATTTAGTACACTTATAATTTGTATAAGTACTAAAGTTCACAGTCTGTCACTTCAGCTAACTAGCTGTTAAATTGTGACCAAAAAATGTACTTTCCGCTGTAATCACAAGTACCTTGAGACAAAAGAAGTTCTCAATATTATGACAATCAAGTGTCAATATTTATGGGTCGGTTCAGTTTCTGAAGTATTTCTAAATTGTACTGGTTGCAGCTCGGGAAGGTGCTTTAATAAACGAGGTTTAATAAGTCACACTTCTCACTGTGTGGGATTCTCTGGCCGTTCTGCCTCAGGTCATGAAGTGCACTGGCTGAATTTTCTGTGGTTCCCGTGGCTGCCACAGACGGTTTTGAGCAGCGTAGGCGACTGACGTTCGCACAGCTCCAGAGAGCCCATTCCGGCTCCGTGGGGAAGCGCTGACAGAAGGCGACTGTGCGCTCCTGCGGGAGGATGTGTTTGTGGCTGCTGCCCAGCCGACTGCCTCGAGGCCTTGTCTTTGGATAGGACCCCCTTGTTTGTCAGATAAACTCAAAGATTTGGTGTTGAGGACGACAGCATAGGTAAGGGATGTAATGGTCTGGAGTATCATAGCCCATCCTGCTGAGGCAAAGAGCTGCGTGTCCCTACGCTCAAAGCATTCCAGGCTTCCCAAAAACCAAACCAAAGCCAAGCCAAAGTTCCAAGGCTTAGTTAGTAGTGTAGATACACAGCTCCTGTTCTGGTGACATAGTTGTAAGTAAAATCTTGGCACTGAACAAATGAAAAAGCTCAACTCCTTCAGCAAATACTGGGTTTAAAAAGAACCCTAAAAAACCTTTTGGATTCCAGAGTTTTGGAATATCACTGACCATGGCTGTGGAAGCAAAGATTTACATATTTCTCCTCTTGAAGCATTACAGGCTGAGGAACATCATAAGATATATTTAATATAGTAGTGTAAATGTATTGATTTTGTTCAGGTGGCAGAATTTCTTTTTCCACTACAAGCTTCTCAACTAATACAGTAAAATAAATAGCTTTTTTTTTTTTAAAGTCACAAACTAGAACAACCCACACTCTTATGTCATCCAAATTAGGGTTTATTTGTTAACACTTGCATAATTTGAACATAGTCACAAGGAATTTTTGAATTCTAGCCCCCCAAAAGGCACCTTTTCCAGCTAAGAATAATGCATGCAAATAGACATGTATATGAAATACATATATATGTGTCTGTAGATAATATTTTATAAGTACTATTTGTATGTAAAATTAAGGAATGTTGTTATTAATGGATGAGTGTAACTATTTTAATGCATTTAGTATTTTTGAGATGCTACTTCGATAATTAGTGGATTCAATGATTGAAACTAGTCTCCTGAGATTTTTATTTAAATTTTAAGAAGGAGGTATGTTGGCCATTTGGATGTTCTGCAATTGTATATATTTGTGCAGTAGAATGTTCTGATCTAATACAGCTGATGTTCAGGAAAAATGTGTAATATTTTCTTCAGGTATCTAGAATAACTACTGTGATTATAGGCAATAAAATCTGTAATGTAATTAAAAGTAAACGGAACAAATTCAAGTTGTGCTTTTCTTGATTTGTTCAGTTCTTGTATTTGACTGCTTCCCTTTTGATGATTATAGGCTCTTACTGACATAATCATTTGCATACTTGAATAAAGTCTTCCTGTTTGGTAATGTTTAGACATTTTCCTTAGTGATTTTTGCTATATAGTCTTTTAAGTCTGAATCTTATTCAGGGTAGCACTGAAACATATGTGCTAAGTCATTAAGCCTGTGTTAAAGCCAATGTTTATCTTTAAAATTGGTGATACTTAAGTATTTCTTGATGCTTGTCCAAGATGCATAGTTTCAATTTTGCTTTTGAATGGTTTATGTTACAGTTACTTATTTAAAGGCATGTCTGGCTGACTAAAGCAAGGCAAACTTGGCTTAAACACAAACTCATGTGGGACCTCCTCTGTTGTAGTGGTGCATGTGTACATGAACCAGGATGTAGGCACAAGAGAGAGATACTCTTGGAGGCAGAGAGAGCCTCTGAAATAACTTAAAGATTTCTGCAGTACAGTTTGTAACCCTGTTTTGAAAACAAAGTGTTCCTTTTAAGGGCAATTGAATAAACAAGATCAAGGACAATAAATTATCAACTTCTAAATTAATTTGTGTGTTATGTAAAGCCCTGAAAGTAGTTACACTTCACTTAATCTTTGCTGAGTGCAAAAGAGCAAAATAAGTGTTTCCATTTTTCCAAGGCTTTAATGCAAAAGCAAGTAGTATTTCAGAAACATTTTAAAGAATTCTTATATTATTAAAAAAAAATACAGGTTTACTTATGGCCTTCTTTCAAAGCTGCTATTTTAATCCTGTATGTTTATCAAACTGCATTTATTATTCAGGACCAAATCCACAGTTAACCTCTTAAATCTCTTTTAAAGTAATAAGCATGAGTAATAACATTTCATGGTTATTACAGTAATTCACAAATATTTTTGTAAGACTCCACAAATAAAGAAATTTTATTAGACAGTCCTACAGAGGCTTAATGTAGTTTTTTTTTTGTTGTTGTTGTTGGTTTTTTTCCTTGAATTACTGCAATTTAGACAGCCAAATTGTAAAAGTCTAAAGCTGCAATGTGTTAACTGTATTTTGTAGGAATCAAATTGTAATATCCTTTAGTCCTCAGCCCTTCTGAAATGTAAGCCAGGAGCTTGCCAATAGACAATGAAGTCCTTTTTATCTATAAGGAAATAAGATATCCAACATGAAATAACAATAAAATGTGGGTTACATAAACTTATAAAGCTGCAGTGGTAGTACTGAGAAGGTGCTGTCTGTAATCTGGGATTACAGATTTTTTTCCCTGGGTTTTTGCCTTTTCATGGAGCAGGCAAATTGTGAATTTTTCATGCAAGAAACATGGAAACTGAAAGATAATCACTAAGAAAGTATATGGCTGTATTAAGGGTTTATAGACAAACTTTCCACAAACAAACCAAAAGACAGCAATCCCCCTCAAAAAAAAAAAAAAAAACAAACCCCAAAAAAAAACCCCAAATGCCAAAAAAGAACTACCAAAAAACCTCTGTACCAAGCAGCAACAACAAAAAAGCCTCCCACACAACATGTGCTTTAATAGAAGCAAGCTGTGGGCTTTGGTGAAAGGAGTACCTTGTGCTGAGTGTTCCTGTTTGTGGAAAATGGCTGTGCTGTGATGAGCTGTCAGTTTGTTAAAATTAAAGGTCTTTGTCTCTCAGGGGTGTTAATTCTGTTATGAAAACTGTTTCACTGAGGAGATAACTTTGCTCTGTTTGATCTGAGATTTATCATGATAACTTTCTTTTTATTGCAAGCTGTCAGATGAGATTCTGTTTTTCTTTGGCATCATCCATTCTTTGTCTAAAGCTGTGCTTTTAGCTGTCTTGGCATCTGAAAGCTTTTTCCAGCTATGCCAGAAGGCCGACTCTGGCTGAAAGAATTCTTGCTACTATTTCCTAAAACAGAACTTACATGAAAACACTTACTTGTGATTCCTGTCTTAAGTGTTAAGTAACATCTACACAAACAGCAAAATTAGCTTTTTGGTTTTGGCAGACTTAATTTTTTTGTTTCATGTTGAGCAACTTCAGGGACTTTCTGGTGTGTTCATAAGCAATGAAACTTTGTGAAAAAGTCAGCCTGATTCTTTAGACAGGTTGACTTTTACATCTCAATATTTTTTGCAGTAAAGCTAGATACTGTATGATTAGATCTTTGTGACTTGCTGTGTTGTTTAATGTTCTATTTATCAGCTTTTTATATCTGCAGAGAGGTGAACACTTAACACATCCATGGAGCATTAGAGCTTACCTGCTACTTGGCAGTTTTGATATTAAATGCAGCAGTTTTGGAGAATTGGTGCTTAGTACTTTGGGTTGTTACCCTTCTTGCATCCTTTTTTTACTGATGTGCCAAGACTATCAGTGAAGCCTGTTCCCCTCTTCATGCTTTGTGTGATCTCTTACATCTGTTTTAGTGGTATGTAAGCAATTAATTGATTAGTTCTGGAAAGTTCCTGAATAATGGGTAAGACAGTGCAGTATCTGAAGGGATGAATTATAAGATAAATTCATTTGGCCTGTGTAGAGGGACCAGTGGAACTTCCACTGTTGCTCAGCAGGTTGAGTGTTTGACCATGGGACTAAAAGGAAGATTTTCCAGGATTATAGTTTGTCAGATGCCTTGTGAACAGGGAATTCCAATCAGAGCTTGCATTTTTGGGAGCAAAGTGGTGTTAAGACGCTTTTCTGTCAAATGAGTCAATGTAGTATTATTTATGTTAATTTACTGCTACTTTTGTCTTTTTAAATGAGCACCTGTCCAGGTCAACTTTGGCTCTACTCCACATCTCTGTTATTTTGGAAATCCCAGAAAAACTGTTCAAATATAATTTCTCATTCGAAGAATGAGAAGAAGCTAAATTCGAAGAAGCTAAATTTTAGCTTGCTGAGTGTTTTGCCTTTCAGACTGGAAACTAACCATTATTGCAAAATTAATTTACTTCATTGTTCAGTAGCTGTAACTTCTACAATGCTATTTTGCAGTCAGCAGCAATTTAATCTCTGATTAACACACACTGGCATTCACATAATTATTGTAACAAAGAGTAATTCTGAACCTTCATGTTCATGGGCTGCTTGCACTGTCATTAAGCAAATTTCTGTTTTAATGGATGCTGGTCATTGTCTTTCTTTAGGAATGAATTAATGTTCCCTTTATTTTCTAGACACAGTACTTTTGCTATACAGAAAGTGCTGGATGACTGTAACAATGTGATTTTGCTTTTTCTTCCCAGGTATGAATGCTGCTGTGCGCGCAGTAGTACGCATGGGAATCTATGTAAATGCCAAAGTCTATTTTATTTATGAGGTTAGTTTTTGTTTCATTCATTCTGTATTTTGTCTTCTGACTAAACTTGAGTTTTTGTAGAAATGCCATGGAAAGTAAATAGTATAAATTAAAAATGTTGTAGGTGTCATTCCTTTTCATTTTGTGTTTTACTTAGTACTTTTTATTTTTATGGAAATTTACATCTCACAAGGTATATTCTTAAACTATGTAATTGAAAAGTAATTTCTTAAATAGATGCAATTCTTCGTGTGCCACCAAAGACTTGAAAGCAGTTGCCACCCTGCAGTGAGCTACATATCTGTGCACTTGTTGGATAGGTGGCCCCACTTTATAAATATTTGTTAGTATTGTTTAAACTGCTGATTGTTAATCCATTGAATCCATTTTCCTAGAGTATGATAAGGATGTATCCTCACCCTCACTTCACAGATTGCACAGCTTGGTTTTGATCAAGAGTACTGTGGCACTGGTGCCATCTTGCCTGGTTTATAAGTTGCAACTGAAGAAACTCAACCAACGAACAAAAAAAAAAAAAAGCCACGTCAAAAACTTGCCCCTCATTGGTCTGTCCTGACATCAGAATTTTGTGGTTGAAATTTGTAACTATATGTGCAGAAAGATTGTAAATTTCTGTAGCAATTATGCAGTAAGAAAAGAAGATGGGACAAGTTTAATGTCAGTGCCAAGATGATGCTCCATGTATTTATCTTCCTGGAAGGCTGCTGCAGTTAGACTTCTTTGTAAAGGGTGCTTTCAGTTTTTATACAATTTTTGTAGATTAAACAATACAGTAAATACATTGATTCTGTTCCCACTGGATCTCCTGTACAGCTCATTAGTAGTTTGAGGTTATTACAAATCCTAATTTTATATGAGAGAAAGCTTGGTGTAGGTCCCCCAGTAAAGTCTAACTTTGATATAAAAATATGGAGTACTAGAATTCATAGAAGTGCTTAGAAAATGTTTTCATTTTAGTTTTGTGCATGGCAAATACAGAATTTATCTTTAAAAAGTAGCTGTTTAGCCATTTTTCCCCGATCTCCTTATTCCTATAGCTCATTTACTAATGAGATGCAAAGTATATTGAAATGCAAATAAGCAGAAGACTGCTCCAAAATTCTTTCCTACTACTGTGCTAGAGCAAGTTGCTCTGAATACTTAGTGTGTGCTAATTACATGGCCAATCTCTGGAATTCCTTCAGTGTTCAGCTGTTTTTCAGGCTCACTGAAATGGGTCAGATACTTCTGTGGAAGTACGGAGGGTGTTTTGGACAACTTTAAAGCCAGAACTTGGATTTGAATTTATTTTTTAATTCAACTTAAGTCAAGAATTGCCATATTTTTTCACCTTTTAAACATACTTGGTATCACAGAGAGATACATTTCAAGAGAAATTTGAATATCTGTTTTTTTCTGAACTGGACTTATCAAAATAGTGTTATTTAAGTTAGGATGTTCCTGTGTTTGGCAGAATTGGCCAGTGTGAAGTCACAGATAATTGTGAATGAAAAGTCATTGTAAAAAAATTAGTCAATGCTGCGAATTTTCAGTTTTCCATATATATTGTCCTGATGTCTTCAATGTAACTGCAGGCTTTATGAGGAAATGCACATTTCATTGCAAGTATGGGCTCTGAAAAAGATCTTTCTTCTAGGTTAGTCCATTCAGTTCTGTTTTGTAAAGTACCAAACATTAAGCTTTGTTCTTCTCTGGCTGATGATAACTGAAATATAAAGTCAGTTTTCCTTCACAATGCCTATAAGTACTTCAGAGAAACAGAGTTGCAAGCATTGAAATGAAACATCTGTTTAATTTTACTCCTTTGAAATGGGAAACAGATGAAAGTGACAAGTGTAAGAGAAGGTAAAAATCTTCTGATACTTGTAACTTATGTTCCCTATTCTAAGCCTTTGCATGATGTATAAAGAGGAGATGTATTTTTGGGTATAGTTTGAGTTATTTAAGGCTTTTAATAAGGTGTTCCTTCTGAGTTACAGTTTATTGAATGTGACTTGAGTGTGTTAAGCAAAGAGGATAGTGTGTCTTAAGCCTATGTTTGGAGCATTTTAACACATAGGTCAGGATAAAATGATACATGTATTGAAGCTGCTCTGAAATAATGAAGGAAAAACCTGAAGTGATCATATCCAAAAGAAGAAAAAAAAACTATTCTTATTTGGATCCAAAAATTGAGTTATAGTCTCAGCCTTTGCAAGCTTACTTTGCTGTAGCCATCATATGCTTTATTTCTCCTCTAGCTATGTCTGTCATATGAACTTTTTCTGCACTGCAAAACCATCTGTTTTCTACAGTTGTGGCCAACACTAGTTCCATATTCTAAGTAAAAAAGTAACTCTGTTTTCCTAACTCCATTTTCTTCATCTTATGATGAGAGATTACTAAGATAAATGAATTAAAATTTATAATGAATTAGATCTAAGTAATTTTCTAGCCTTTTTAAAATTGGCTTTACAAAACCCCAAAGAAAGAAACAGTTACATACTGGAATTCATGGCCTATTTGGACTCACAAGTCCCAAAAGGAAAAAAAAGAGTAAACTCGTGTGAAAATGAAAACTAGAGGTTAATTTATATAAAAGCTATTGTTTATTATATATCTTCTTTCTAGTTTATATAAAACCTGTGAATTTGTAGCCATAAAATTTAAAAACCTCTTGTGTATCTTAATTCATTGAAGTTAGCACTTTTCAAAATTTTGCTATTAATTGCAAATCTGTACAGTTGCTCTACCATCACAGTTTTGAATTTTTTAATATTTTATTTTAGTCTGTAGTTACCCTTCTTGACTGTCGTTTCATTATTCCTCAAATCTACTCCAATGTGAATTAAACTTTGAATACCCATGGATAAATTTCACTCCTGCTTTAAAAATCTAGGAGCTGGAATTATGTGTAGAGTATCAGGCTGTTCTAGGGGGCTAGTTATTAAAGTCAATTTGATTTTTGTTTTGTCTTGTTTTTCCTTTTTAATTGAGAATGGCAAGAAAAAGTGGTGCCTCTCATTTATGGCAGCCCAGTTTTAGAAACTTTTATATTTATACAAATAACCTGCCCTTTTTCCAGGATTGAAGCACATAGTTCCCAGTGTATGCATGCTCTTGCTACTAAGCTATGGAGCTTTTAGATTTTTCATCTTGATTAAGAGTCTTTTCCTCAAGAGGCCAGCAGTGGGAGTGCAATGGTAGGGCAGTCATGGATTTCTGTGAGGCAAATTTCCTGTCTCTCCTGTGCTGGTTTGTGCACTCAGTGGCAGTATTATTTTGTGTTGTTGAGCAATGGCTGAGAATTCTCAGTAAGTAAATTCCTGTAAGTGTTAAAGCTCCAAATGTCTCGCATGTAACACATCAGAAGATGGCTTGTTCTTTTTCAAAAGCTTTTGTCTTCAGAGTTCAGGCTGGAAGCCACGTTTGCTTCTGCCACGCTCTCCTGGGGCTGCAGTGTGTGTGAATGTACCCTGTGAACATGGCACCCACAGAGATTTCTTGTTCTTTGAATATTTAGATTTTGGGTACATGAAGGATTAAACATAAAATGGTGCTGATCTTCACAAACTTTTGCAGTATTTTTGACTGTTCATTTTTTCTATTCTTGCCCCACAGTTTTAGTATATCAGTACCCAAGCTCCTATATTTTTAGGTTCTAAGTAAGATTTTAATTTTTTTCATGTAAACTGACAGATTCTCACCCTCATATTAAGGTCTGTAGTCACATCTGCCAGTGACTTTTGGTAACCATACAGTTGGAACAGTGGCAGTGGTAAACCTTCAAAGATACATTATCCAGTCCTCATCAGTGTTTACATAACTAAAGCAATAAATAAAAATTATCCTCATTAATACTTCAATTGTAATTAGTAATTAATGTTTTCCTTCAATAGCTTTTCTAGAAAGCTGTTTTAATTCTACACCTTGTATCTTTTAATGGTGTGGAAAACAAAGGTTCTCTCTACCTTATTCAGAGAGAACTCTCTACCTTATACACATGTCAGACAACTAAATTAGGGCAACTTCATGTAACAATTCAAACAGATCAAGACTCCAAAGGTTCCCTGCCCTTACCTTGTAGTGGGAAGAGTTGTGAATACATCCTCAGTTCTCACCTGTCTGCATAGATATGGACTCCTGACCAAAATGCATCAAGTCCTTCTGTTTCAAGGACACATGATGCAGGAATGGGTCATAGCTCATCTTTAGCCTAGCCATGAGGTGTTTCATGTCTTAAGCTACTGTTTTCTCTCTTTGCTTTTTTCTGTGTTTTAGGTTTGTTAATCTGAAAATTGGGAATTTTATGCCATCAGTCTTATTTATGTATATATTTCTTATATGTAATACTTCTTTGGATGCACTGTTGTTTTTCCTCTCAAGTTAAAATGGAAGGTGAATGACTTGAGCAGATATGAACTATATATATTTTTGTCAGCTCTCAGTGCAGCCTGCTGTAGTCAGTGTTACAAACTGAATTAAGATGCAACATTACACTATTTATTGCCAGTGGATTTCTTGAGTTATTGTAGTTGTCAATAAAAATACTTAGAGGAAAAGCTTTTACTCCATTACTGAATGATATAAGGAACATCGAATTCTATGTTTAAAAAAAAAAAGCAAACAAAGCTAGTGATGAATGATCTTAGTAATTTATTAGCCATCATCAAGTTTAGTTGTATCTGCTGTAGTAGTGTTTCTTTCTGAGGATCTTTGCACTTTATCTGAGGGAGAATTTTTTTTAAGTTGATATGTAGATTAAGCAAATTAAGCATTATTCCCTTTCCACTTTTCTCTAATTTTGAACAAATTGTGTAAATAATGGCTTAGCTCTTCAAATCATTGTGTGTGTACATTAACATACAAATAGTATGTCCTGTATGTAGGAACCCACAAGGGAACTGGGAAGATAGTTCACCAGAAACTGTAAGGATGGGACAAGGAGTAATGGGATCAAACTGAAAGAGTGGAAATGTAGGCTAGCTATATGGAGGGAATTCTGTACTGTGAGAGTGGTGAATCACTGGAATGGGTTTCCCAGAGAAAATGTGAATGCCCCAACCTTGGCAGTGGAAAGGTCTGTTGGATGGCAGAAATCAGAGACAAAAGTAGTTTTCCATCTGGATGTTTTTTGATCATATTGTCTCTAAATTATTCAGTCAAGTCTCGCTGAGCTGAGAAACTTCCATGATTTCTCCTTGCAATCTCTCCTGGAATCCTAAAAAGCCTAATTGAGTAACTTGTACTTTTGCTGTGTCCAGGTTATTTTTACATTCTTATTTTCTCGTGCTGGTGAGGACTCAAAGTTTGACATAAAAAATCATATCTGTTATATGAATACTAAGCCACTTTAGGCTTAGTATGTTTCCAAGTTACTGCTTATTGAGTAAATTCTGCATATACTCTGAATTGTGTAAAATTAAATTTTTCCAGTTTATAATGTCAATTTTGCTGTTTTCTGAACTCCCTTCTTTTTCTAGTTCCTGATTTATTGAAAAAACTGCACAGAGAAAAAATGTTAACTAATTGTTCCTTGGTGTGAGGAATATGTACACCTAATCTAAAAATGGAGACATGAACATTGTCATCGTTATTATTCTTTAGTAGTTTTTTGTTTATTGTCTTTAACACATTGTGATTTCCCTCTGGATTTAAATAGGTGTCAAAAAGTTGAGTGATAATTCCAGTGATAGTCTGTTGTTTGTCTGTTACGGTTTTCCAAACTGAGGACTTGACTGCTTCTCTCTTCCCCTTCCCCTTCCCCTCCCCTCCCCTGCCCCCTCTCTCATTTCATTTTTTTTTAAATCAATATTCACAATATCACCTAATGGAAAAGAATATGCAATTGCCATTCTGTTAGTATTTTTGTAGAGAGGTAATAAAATGAAGCCAGGTGAAACCCTTTAGCTGTTTGCTGGATAGTTTTCATTTTTTCAGATAAGTGTAGTTCTTCTCATATTACAGCATACAGTGGTTTTGGAAGACCACTTAAGGTATTAGGAATTTCTTAATTGCATCACTAAAAATTGTATTTCTTTCCTATTAAATGTCTTTTATTTACTGTCTTACTGCCTCAAAAAAAAAAAAAGAAAAAAGGTTATGTCATCTGATTTCTCGTTCTTGCATGAAAAATTTTGGCTATTGCTCTTTATCTTGTTTTGCTTATTACCAGCACTGGGGGGAAAAATGTACAATGTGCTGCAAAGATTTCCTAAGGCTGAGGTTATATTTTTAAGGAAAATATTTTATAATGCATTTCAAAGTTCTTTTTTGAATTTTGAAAAAAATTTCAATATTTATTATAAAAGATGAACCACATTACCATTCTGGTAATTCTGCCATCCTCTGTAAAGTATTACCTTATCTTGACATTGTTTTTTAACTGATCCTTTAGGAAGGGGGTTCATTTTGCTTTATCCCCCCCAATAAAACAAGCAGTGATACCTTCTTGAATATTGTTTCATTTAAATGGAGTATTTTTTTATTCAGTGTTTTTAATTAAAGTTCTATTAAAGTGCACCAAGTGAGTATTAATGTAGTGGAAATTTGATGTAGTTTTTAAAATCAGACTTATGAAATAATTTCTCTTTTACAGGGTTACCAGGGAATGGTTGATGGAGGTGATAATATTGTAGAAGTTTCATGGGAAAGTGTTTCGAGTATCCTGCAAGTGGTAAGTGCTAAGGGGTGATTGTGGGACCCAGAACCTCTTTATTCAAAGAGAAGAGCCAAAATTCTCCAGGCAACCCTGGAGTTGTATATTTGGACTGTGTGTGACGACTGAGCGACCAGCACGTACCACTTCCAACAGAGCCTGATTTCTACAGTGTGAATAGCTGACATTTGCTAAAAATCTTGGTGTAGTCTTGAATTTGGAGCCCAGAAATAATCTTGAAGACCTTTGTTCTAGATTTGCAGCGTCACATGTCATTAGCCTCCTAAAGACATATTGGTACGTCTATATTTAATAAACAAGTCTTTATAGGGCCAAAACATGAAACAGCTGTGTTTTGTAAGGCAAATAATTTCTTACGAAACCCTGTTGGCTTTCTGTGTAAGTGGATTTAGAACTGTAGTAACGGATGTAATTACAGTGCAATTCTGCAGAGCTCAGATACTGCCAATGACTTAGTGCATTTTTATTACAACATTCTGCAGTGTGGCCGTTTGGATCTCTGCAGCTTTTGCTCAGCATGGTAATGTTGTTACCCCTTCCAGAGCAGGTGCTATGTTTGGCAAAGAGGCCTTACTGCTTGCCAAGCTTTCTGAAAACTACCTCCCAGTGAAGCGTGGGTTTCTTTGGAGTTTTTTGTAAAGTTAATGAACATAAAACAGTTAGCAGAGACAGTCAGTGTTACAAACTGAATTAAGATGCAACATTACACTGTTTATTGCCAATGGATTTCTTGACTTATTGTAGTTGTCAATAAAAATACTTCTTGAGTGACTGAACAACATTAACACAGAAGACATGTAAATTATGTGTGTCCAGCAACGCACCCTGCAGTTTTCAGTGACAGGGTAGTTCAGTTATTTTTAAAAATGACCACCACCATTTCCAAAGGAAGCTTTTTAATTCATATTAATAAATGCAACAGATAGTCAGTAAAACAGAAAATGTAGCATTAGTCTGATTTATAAAGAATTAAAGGCAGTTATTTCCATTATTCTGTGGAACGACAATGCATGCTAATTTTGAACTTCAGGGATACATTTTTTTCCTCTTATTGTCTATGGATCTTGTGGTATTAGGGGGAAAAATACTACACAGAGGCAAATTAATGTAATTACTTAACTAATTAATATATCGCTTTTGCTCTTGCCGTTAAATATAAATAACAACCTGTTTATTTTAATACTGCTAAAATGAATGTGATATAATGTAACATTTTCATTCCATAGTAGCTCTTTATCAGTCATTTTGAGTAGATTTTTTTGGTTATCCCTTGTTTGTGTATGTATCTATTCTTGAGCATAAATTCCCACAGGTTTGATAATATTTCGTTTATCATTACCTTACTTCACTGTAAAATTAAAATATGGAGGTTATGCTACAAAACTCCTCAGTAAAACATCCTAGAGATGTACAGTAAAATGGCAGAAGCGCTGTTCTCCCCTCTCCTAGGGAGGCACCGTGATCGGCAGCGCGCGCTGCAAACCCTTCCGCACGCGCGAGGGCCGCCTGCAGGCTGCCTTCAACCTGGTGCAGAGGGGGATCACCAACCTCTGCGTGATCGGCGGCGACGGCAGCTTGACCGGCGCCAACCTCTTCCGGGAGGAGTGGAGCGGGCTGCTGGAGGAGCTGGCACAGAAAGGTGAGTGTGCCTTCAGGCCCCCTGGGCTTCCCCTCCAGTCTGCAGGGAACCCAAACTGTAGGTGTGCAGACTGTATCCAGAGGGTACATCTAAAGTTTAAAAATCAAATGCGTTTATTCTAGGAAATCGCGTGGTTCTTCATAAAATAATAGCTTTTGGTTTCTGTACAGCCACTCCTGTGTATCATGAAGGTCCAAAAAGGCCAAATGGGCAACAGTCTTCGTGGCTTTTGTCCTCTAATATGAATCATTTTCAGGATCTGAACCTCTTACCTTTTTCGTGAGAAACCCTATGCCCTCATATCCAATCTGAGGTGGTAATTCCTTTTCTACAACAAGCTACACATTTGTACGTTATTAAATTATGGTGCTTTCCTTCCTGTATGTCATTATTTGTTTAATATTAGAACATTAAGTGGCTGTTGATAGATGTTCAGCCAGCCCAGTAGTTGCCTTTGATAGCATCCAGGAGAATGTACAGGGAAGAGTAAAGACTAAAATAATGCTGTGTTGATGCTATGTGTTACTCATAATACATAAGAACTCTGATAGGTTCCATCCCTTTCTGTCTTTGGAGCTTCCTGAACCATTAGCAGTCCTTAATGAATTTCTCTTCCATAAATGTATTTTCAGCCTACTTGAAAGCATACAGAGTTTTGCTGAAAACATTGTGTAGCAAGGAGTTCTGCAGCTTCGTTGAATAATGAAGATTGTGAAGAATCTTCTTCTGTTTATTTTGATACTACTGGCTTCTAGATCATTTGATGTCCATAGTTTCTGTGTTAGAATAAACCATGAATGATCAATCCTGCTTCCTCTCTGCATGCCACTTGAGATTTTGCAGCTGTCTTATTTTCCCTTCATCAGCTCTTTTTCTAGATGGAAGAACCCTAGTTTGCTTAGTTGTTCCTTATATGTAAGTTCTATATCTTTGATCATCTTTGTTGCCCTTCTCTGAACCTTTTCCAGTTCTACCCTGTTTTGAGGTGGGGAGGACCACAACTGCACCCAGTATTCAAGATGAGGGCAAACCATGGATCTACACAGTAGTATAATGATCTTTGTTTTGTTCTCTATTCTTTTCTTAATATTTTCTAATATTTTGATTTTTTTTTTACTGCTGTTGAGCACTGAAGCTGATTTATTAATGAAAACAGCATTATTATATTATGCTGGAAATAGTGTTATTTTGTTTGTGGTGTTAGGGTACTTTTTTTTTTTCATGTGTCTTAGTTTACATTTATTGGCAATGAATTCCATCTGATACTTTACTGCTCACTGTGTCTTGCTAGTGTTCATTTCTTCTCAAACACTCCATACGTTTAGATCCCAAATAATTCAGTTTGATCAGTAAACTTTGGCACTTTGCTGCTCATTCCCTTTTCCAGGTTATTGCTGAGTGTGTTGAACAGCGCAGATCCCTGTAGAACTCCATTGGTTACCTTCCTAAGATACAAGAATTTGTGTTTATCACTGCCCTCTGCCTCGTATTTTTTACTCTCTGTTTCACATTATTTACTCTTTGAAAAGCCTTCTGTCTTATACAGTGACTGCTTAGTTTCCTCAAAATCCTTTGGCAAAAGACTTTGTCAATGGCTTTTTAGAAATCTAAGTAGAATATGTCAACCAGATATTAAGTCATATTTCGAACTCTAGAAGAGGTTTGTAATGCATGGTATACATTCATAGAAAACATTTTGATTCTTCTTCACAATGTTATATATATCTTCATGGACATTAGTTATATTTTTCTTTATGGTTTCTGCTGTTTTTCTGTAATGTAGACATTAAACACACTACTACATAGTTCTTGAATCTCATATTAAAAATTTGGTATTATATTTACTACCATCCCATCCACAGATACTAAGGTAGTTTTAATTGCTTAAGCAGCTAAGGTATTTCATCCTTGAGATCCTTTAGAACTCTTGGATGATGCAGCATTTTCATTGCTGTCTTGGGAGACACCGCTGAGATGTAGAATAGGAGCTTTTCTGTTCTGTTTGCTTATTAATCATGAAATCAGAGCCTTTCAGTGTTGCAAACAAGAAATCTTCAAAAGTTGGATGCTGGTTTCTAACTGTTTACATATGCCCAAAATGCTATTCTAACTGTTTACATATGCCCAGTTTGCATCCTTTTGCTTCTTTATTGCATGCTATACACTGAGACTACAATTTGAATTATACTGTTTTAATTTAAAACCATCAATTTTAAGATTGGTTACAAAACTTAATTATTATCTGACACTTTGAGATGGACTGAAAAGCTCTTATTTCCTTTCTTACTGTAAGGAATTCTGTGCAGGATTCTTTTGTTTGGATGTTTGATTGGCTTTTGTTTGTAGTTTTGACTAACCTGTTACCTAAAATATCTAAACATAATTTAATGTTTGGATATGTTTAGTTTTTAAAAGTAGAGCACCCAAGCAATGCGTCTAATTTTTTTTTTAATAGTCTTATAGTTCTTTCTCTGAATAATTCTTTCCAGGAAAGATTGATGCAGAGGCTGTTAAGAAATATGCTTACCTTAACATTGTGGGAATGGTTGGATCCATAGACAATGACTTCTGTGGCACTGATATGACCATAGGTACTGACTCAGCTCTGCACAGAATAATTGAAGTTGTGGATGCCATCATGACCACTGCTCAGAGGTAAACTGGGCATATTATAGAGACTGATAACAAATACACAATGATTGTTTAAGTTAATTTTAAATAGAGTTTAGGTAGGTGGGGTCATAAAATTTCTTTTTGACTGCATATTTCAAATGTCTTGGTTTCTTTTTTTCTTAGTAACTGCTTTTTCATCATTCCTGTCATGGCAGCACTTCAAGTATGCAATCATAGTGACTGCATCAGCCTTAGGGGCAGACTTGGTTTAATGTTTTTAGTTTCTTTCAGACATAGTCTGCTAGAGAAGATCCAGACACACCATGAATAGTACAAAAATAGCATCTGTCTTATATAAGCTTCATTTCAGTAAGAATTAAGCAACTAAATTATTTTTTAGATACAGCTATACCATTACAGTTCTTAACTGTAGGTCTGCATCACTTACATTTCCAGTAAAGGTTCATATCTTCTCTTATAGCTGCCCCATACATGTTTTGCAAGAAAGTAGTGAAAATGAATTATGCATGGGAAGATACTTAATTTAAAATAGATTATTTAATATGACAATGATTTTGTTCTCCTAATGCTTTTCTGTTTTGCTAAGGAATTCTGAGTTCAGTAACCATAGTAAATACAAGCTGTTTCATGATACTAGGTTCAGTTAATTTGTTTTCTTGTTTTCACAGCCATCAGAGGACATTTGTTCTGGAGGTTATGGGGCGACACTGTGGGTATGTATTGTCCTTCAGCATTTTGTGTCTTGTACAGGTACAGCTATGAAAGAAGACTGTAAAAGTCTAATCATTTGTTCTGTTTTTTAGGTATCTAGCTCTGGTTAGTGCCTTAGCTTGTGGTGCAGATTGGGTGTTTATTCCTGAATACCCACCAGAAGAAGGCTGGGAAGATTCAATGTGTGTTAAGCTTTCAGAGGTAATTTGTTAATGTGTTTGAGATTCCCTGATGTCGTTGTGGATGTTTATTTGAAAGCAGTGATTAAAAAGTGTGATCAGGATTTTAAGCAAGTCTTTGGTTTAGGTGTCACATAAAGTTTTCTGTGATCTTGGACATTTTTTTCTTGCACTCTGTGATTGTTTTGAGGAATCAGATGACCTTCCCTGGGAATGGCATAGAATTATATAGATATAAGCAATATGTCTACATTTCCTCAGCAGTTTGATGTTAGACAGTTTACTTCATCAATGAAAAGATGTGTATAAAAATAAAAGGTGTGAGAGTACATCACGTATGAGTGATCAAATACAAGAAATGTTTCCTCAAATCCTAGCAGCTTGATGTAGAGCAATTGATTATAAAATTATGTTGAAAATTACGCTGGGTTTTTTTAACTAAATGAATGTGCTTTTATTTTTATTACAGAACCGAGCACGAAAGAAAAGGCTGAATATTATTATTGTAGCTGAAGGAGCTATTGATTGTCACAACAAACCTATAACATCAGAGAAGGTTAAGGATGTAAGTGTTGACATCCCTATGATACAAGATTCCTGTTCATAAGATGGGGCTTATTGTTAACAATAACATTTTTGCAGAGTAAATCTGTTCCTATAAGGTAGCTTATCACACCATTGTATTTTATGCTTGTGCTTTGTTATCTAAAATTCCGTAGTCAAATTGAAGGGCAGTGTTTTCAGTGGCATGTAATTGGAACCTTTTCTCCTTGTAGTACAACACAGCAGTTCAAAAGCATCTGCTTCATGGATGCCTTCATTGATAGTTTGAAATCAGTTCAAACCTGTATTTATAATCCTATTTTACTTTGTATGTCTTGTAAAATTTTTAATATTGGTCTGTTTCACAGTGAACTAATACTGTGTACTTTGGACAAAGTCATGTCCAAATGATTGCTGTGCTAAAAATTTCATTAGTGTCTAAGATGAAGAAAACTTTTAAGCTGAATTTTTCTGCCTTTTTTTTTTAAAGGAGGAATTAAGAAATAAATTGGGAAATAGTCATTTGTGTAAAAGAGCTATGATATTTTGGCTTTACCCAGAGTTTATCTGTCCTGTGACTATGAAGTTCTCTTTTCCATAGCTGTCAGTTTTAGAGAAACCTTTGACTTCATTCAGAATTGCAGTTTTATGAAGTAACATTTAGCACTAAGTGGTGTTAAATGTACATCATACTAGCATATATATAAAATAATGATAATGATAAACCCACTATTTTGAAATTCTATGCAGCTTGTGGTTCAGCGGCTTGGTTTTGACACCCGAGTAACCATCCTGGGTCATGTGCAAAGAGGTGGAACCCCTTCAGCTTTTGACAGAATTCTTGTGAGTATTCCCAAAATAACTGCCCATGGCGCCACAAAGGACAACTGCGTTTTATAAATTATTTGGGGGTGGGATAGTTCTCTACCTGACCAACTTGACAAATCAAACTGTAACCTCATACTAACTGTCTGAATATCTCAAATTCAGAGTAGTGAAGTACTTCATGTGAAGCAGTCTATGTTTAACATCAAAATATGAAGCTTAATCGTCCATACTTATGGGTATAAACAGCTCACAACATTTTCACCTTAGCAAGGAGTGATTTGTGTCACCTTGAGTTACAGAGAACTCAGGACCATTTCTGTGATTGGAAGCCTTGTGCATTTCAGTGCTTGCTTGAGCACTCAAACATTCTGTGCTTGCAGGCGAGTCGTATGGGTGTGGAAGCCGTGCTTGCCCTTTTAGAAGCTACTCCAGCTACCCCTGCCTGTGTTGTGTCCCTGTCTGGAAACCAGGCTGTCCGTCTGCCTCTGATGGAGTGTGTGCAGATGGTGAGACTCTGGCAAAAAGCCAATTTATGTTATTTATTTACTACAACAGACTACTATGTACAATAATTGCCTTTTCTCATTAGGACATTGATGGAATGTGTACAGCACTTTTCCATATTTGGGAATGAATAATAAAGTTCATGTATGTTCTCTATGTGTTACTGTTCATTTGCAAACTATCAAGGAAAAAGAAATACATATCTTCTTAATTTGGTCTAAAATTTTATCTCAGGTTTTCTGGTTTTATTATAACAAATTCTTCAGATGCTTGCATCCAATTACATGTCATGCACAAGTCAGGTTTCTTCACTAAAACTGCAGTTTAAACTGAAAGAAGAAAATACATAATGATACGTTGATTTCTTTGTCCCATTAAGACTTTGGGTATTTGTTTCTACTTTCTTCTCCTCCACCCTAATTTATGCTATGAGAGGAGGCAGCTCATAAATGAGGAATTGTCAGTATTTCTTTTTTCACTGGAAATATATTAACACATGGAATATATGAAATAATTGAACTCCTGTGTTTTTTAAACATGCTGAGTAATCAACTTGTTTTTTCAAGACTCAAGAAGTCCAGAAAGCCATGGATGAGGGAAGATTTCTTGAGGCTGTGAGGCTTCGTGGAAGGTATGTCCAATAGCTTATATCAGTTTATTTGCTGTAGAAAAGCATAGTTGCTTTGCAAAAACAAACTCTAATTTGGAAAACAAAGCAAACTGATTCTCTGCTGTGTCAGACTAGGAGCTGTTCCTAGGCTAACTGGTCACAAAGCAAAAAGCTTCTGTGCTGAATGACCTGACTAGTAGCTACAATAAATTTGTTTATTCATGCATTTGAGGGCAGTCCTGTGAGCTTGTTTGCAAGTAGTTGGTAGTTTTCCAACAGTAATGTTGGAGGAGGTATTATTCAGTTCTGTCAGGAGAGGGATTTGTGTTTCAAGTCATCTGATAATAAAATGCTTTCTCCCAAGTCTAGAAAACTAATTTATTAGCTGCACAGTTGTTTCATGTTTTATGACTCTTATCGTAAAGAATGGAGTATTTTTCATTGTTTTCTCATTTCCACTTTTTGCCATGTTTTGCATTTGCAATAACAATGTTGTTAATATTTCATACCAGTTTTTTAATGTTTCTGAAAAATGCAAATGTTCCTTTAAAATAACTGTTAGTTTAAAATTTTACTATTTCATTTGCTTATCTTATTTGCTCATTTGTTTAGGAGCTTTGAAAACAACCTTAACACGTACAAATTACTGTCGCACAAAAAGCCAGATGCTGAGCTTCCAAAGGTAAGGAAGGGGGTTTGTTGAATGTGCAATGCATGTCTGCTTTTGGGATCTATTAATAACTCCCTTCAGACCTCTATTATAGCGTAGGTTAAAATTAAATATTATAAAGATGCTTGAAACACAATAGTTTATTCTAATAATAAGTTACAAATTTTAAAGAGAAATACCTTTGTAGCTAGAAAATTGCTGTGGAGAGTTTCCGTCTGCGTTGGATGTACAGCTGATCCCAATTGTTATAATGTTTGGTCCTAATAGTTACTGTTTTTCCCTCTGTTTCTTACCATGGAGAGAAGGAGGTGTGATATTCAAGATAATGATTAAGACTCTGAAAATCTTTCTATAAAGGAGGGTTCTATATTAAAAGAATCCTAAGCCTTCCTTTTGAAGGGTTAAACCCCTCAAGAGCAAAGGAATACCCAGGAATTCATGGGAAGCAATACTGAGGGCAGATCCATCACCTTTTTGTGAAATAAGAAGTCACTCTGCATAAAACAGTAACAGACAATTAGTTTCTCTGTAGTTCCTAAGATTTGTATAAGAGGAAATTTGGATTTATTTAGGAAGCAGATGCTAAATTTTGTGTGCAAAGAAATCTTTGAAGGATTTTTTTTGTTTTTATTGAAAGTTTACTGAATAGTTCTGTTTGATCATAGTTAGTGATTATGTCATCTCACTTGGTAATTCCTCTTTTAATTGTGGTTTGTGACCATTTGTTACTTTATTTGCATAATGATGTTACTTTTACACTTTATAGAAATCTTTTTCCCAAATAAATATTTGAGTAATGATTACTTGTGGTAGGCTTCTCAGCATTATTAAGGAGCAAAATTACATTGATAATACAGTAAGGACCTAAGACTGACCTTTGAGAGATGAAAGAATTCGGGATTTTTTAGGTGGATATTTAACATTTTCTTAGGCAGATCAGGTGTTTGGGTAGTGTTTTTTTTTTGTTTGTTTTTTTTTAATGCAGCAATGCAAATCCAGGACTGTTAGCACTGGGCCTTTGCATTCTTTTAAATGCCTTTGTCATACCTTCTGTGATAAATGGCATTAGAAGGAAATGTAGGCCACGTTAATTACTAACTACTTGGATTTGACCATACTAACAAAATCTGTGTGCCTTCAGTAAAAGAGGTTGAATAGGAATTAAAAAGTAGATGAAATGTGCATGTCACAGGAACTGAGGAAAGAGCTAAGCTGATCGGATCAGAAGAGCCAGCTGAATGCTCTGCTTCAGCAGTGCTTCTGCACACATTATAGTTTGCTGTTTGTAATTACATTGCATTTTTCTACAAACATTCAACTGTACCAGAACAAAAAAAAAAAAAAAAACCAAAAAAACCCCTACATATACTCTGGTTTGTGTCTCTTTTATTGTGGTTTTTTGAAGGGGTTGTTGTTAGGTTGGGGTTGTTTTGTTTGCTTGTTCTGGTTTTTAATCAGATGAGAGTCCACGATAGTTACTTAACTTGTAAATTTTCGTTTTTTATTTGTTCTCATCTTCCAGAATATAGCTAAATAACTTCTACCCCTTCTGCAGGACCCAAGTTACTACAATTGCAATTCAGAAATGTTTTAAAAGTTTCCATAATCTGAAAATGTGTGGTTTTGGGAAAGATGCTGAGTGTTCCTGTTCACTAATGTATTGTGAGCTTCTTGAGAAATCTGGCCATTACCTGGCTATTGTTGGTGTGTTAGCAAAAAAAAAAAAAAAATCCTGCTTTAGTAACATTAAACTAGTAATGTGGCCAGGTTGGGTGGAGCTCTGAGAGGCTGGTCTAGTGAAAGGTGTCCCTGGCCATGTCAGGGAGTTGGAATGAGATGATCTTTATGGTCTTTCCAACCCAAATTATTCTGTGATGCTATTTTATATTTCTTGAACCTGGGCTAGAATATAAAAACCTGAATAATTTAACTTGTAAACCAAATGGAATTATGATAAAGTCTTATTTAAGAACAAATGTTCTTTTTTGTTTGTTTGTTTGTCTGTTTGATATTCTGCAAGTGGGGAAATGTGTCTGCACCTTGCAGATAACTTTAAATTTTCAACATGTTTAGGGGCTTTGAAATTTTCTTTCCTGCATTCCAGTATTTAGCAATGGCATATGATGTACACATTAACCATGGTGTAGAAGTCAAAGTCCTTACTAAATATTATTTTTATCTTGCAGAGTAATTTTAATGTGGCAGTTTTAAATGTTGGTGCCCCTGCAGCTGGAATGAATGCCGCCGTGAGGGCTGCAGTGAGAGTTGGCATCACTGAAGGTCACAAAATATTTGCTGTCATTGATGGTTTTGAAGGGTTCGCTAGAGGGAAGGTCAGTGTCACCTGTGTGCATTACCAAGTGCTAGGTACCCCATCCCACACCACCACCTTTGTTCATGTTCTTGGAAGGTATGTTCTGTCATAGCTGCTGAGGGAACTTGTTCTCCAAGTGGTTTTATTTCATAGAAATCTATAAAACCTGGACTGCAACTGTGTTTCTCAACTATTCAAATCTGTAGAATAATTTATGCTCTGTGTTAGTAATCACATGCTGCAGGTCTACAAAATCAGTTCAGATGAATCCTGCATTTGAATTTTGGTCAAAGTATATATAGCATATTGTAGTCTTTTTCACAGAGTAGCAGAATAATCTCTGATTCTGAGCAATGAGTTATTGCATATATATTCCTTTGCTGTAAGGAACTTTGTGATGGTGCTTATTGAGGGAGGAAGCTTTTTTTTCCCTTAGTAAGTTAGATTCTTCTATTTCCCTGTTTTTAAATGTTATGCATTGGTTGATGTACTGAAGAGAAACTGAATGCAAGATTACTGATTTCTGTGTCTGGCTGGAGCCAAGATCCCAAAACTTACATCAAAGACCTAGCTTTAGATTTTTTTGCTTCACATTCAGTAGGAGAGGATGGGAGAATAGGATTGAGATATGAAACACAGAGACAGGGTTCATCTTGGTCAAGAAGAAGAAAGAACAAATGTAATGGAAAGGGATTGTAGTAATTCAAGAGAAATGGAGTTAACTCCTGATGCTGTTTTCTTTCATAACCTCATTTAGTTTTAGTTATGTCAGTGCCCAACATCTTGTTCCAACAGCTTTTCATGAAGTAGTATCTGGTGTTTGCTGCAGATCAAGAGAAGTAATTGAATAATCCCTTAACAAAATCTCCTTCTCTACTTTTATTCAAAGATAAAGGAAATTTCCTGGGGAGATGTTGGAGGCTGGACTGGTCAAGGAGGATCAATTCTTGGTACAAAACGGTAATGTCAGTATTTTTGTCAATTGATATGATGAACTGTAGTGCTTTATATAACCACTGTGTGATTCCATGTTTGTTTCTTTCCATAGAGTGTTTTTAAGTCCTCAATTTTTGTATATTGGGGTTTTTTGTGGGGTTTTTTTGTTCGAATCTTTTTGTTCCAACTTGGGTATCTTTATAGTACTGAACCAGCTCTGAATATTGGGAGTTGGGACCTCAACTTAAAAATTTCCTGAGGTCCTTACACTTTAAAGGATTTCAAACCTACAGTTTCTTTACACTTAACATGACTTCTTACTGTTTGTCTGGAAGAGCTACTTGTATGGATAAATATGTAAAACAAAAACCATTGTGTTGCTTGCTGACTTTATAGTTTTAGCTTAGTAATGAGTTCTTAGTGCTTCAGAGTCTGTGAATTGTTTTTTATTTTTCTTTTGGTTTAATGATTTTTAGTACTCTTCCTGCAAAATATTTGGAGAAGATTGCTGACCAGATGCGCACTAACAACATTAACGCCCTTATGGTTATTGGTGGATTTGAGGTACACTGAAATATCTTAATTATGTCTAAGTAGACTAGAATTCCTAACAAAATTAATAGTCTTGTTTGATTTTTACCCAATCTTCATGTAAGTTGCATTTGGTTCTATCTGTGTTTGATACACAACATAGATAGTGTTTAGAATCTTAAGTGTGGTCAGTCAGTGGTTCTCTGGAAAGCTGGCATTCAAGACAGTGACTAGAATGCTAAACAGATGTGCTAAATGGATAAATGAGATGAGATAATGTTATAGTCTTTTGTATTAAAATAAATTAATAACTTCTGTTGTGTAAGTTTCAGTCTATACTGTATCAATACTTAGAAAAGCCTTGCAGAAGTTCTTGACTCTTAGTAGAAATTGCACTATGGTTCCTTATTTAATCCACTCCTCTCACATAGTGCATGTCAAAATCTGTAATGGATCTAGAGAAGTATTTTTTTCTGTATTTCATGTTTGCTTTCTTCTAAAAAAACAATTAATTTTTGAAATTTTGATTCAGGAAAGTATTTTGCCTACTTCTTGCAGAGAGGAATGTGCTCAGTGTTTTTTGATAGAGAATGTATCTTCCTTTTTTGTCCAAGATGTTAGCTATGACCCAAATTCAGGAATATTAAGATTATTAAATCAGGAGTAACAGTACCTGAAGATTGGGGAACTAGTTTGTTTTGCATAAATTATTCATTTTCAAGAGAACATATGCTCTATTTATTGTTTTCAAATATATGCCTGTTTCTAATGCTTTCTTTTTTGTCTGTGTTAGATTTTAGTGGTTTCTTAGTGCTCTGACTTGCTGAAGTGTGCTGTGGTAGAAATGGCTTCCCTGTGGCCCTTCTCATTTTGTCACTCCCAACTCTGCCCTTCCTTTATTCATCCTAATGTTTTCACCTGATGCCTGTGCCCAACAGGCTTACCTTGGACTTCTGGAATTGTCAGCTGCCCGGGAGAAATATGACGAATTCTGTGTTCCAATGGTTATGGTTCCTGCAACTGTATCAAACAATGTACCGGGTTCAGATTTCAGCATTGGTGCAGATACTGCTCTGAACACTATAACTGATGTAAGTCTGCTCTGGTGTGTACTAACAAAGCAATTGTTTAAACTTACTCAATTGGCTACTACTGGATATTTTTGTAGACCAGAACTTAAGAAATGTGATCTGGGAAATTATAATTCTTGATGTAGCCACAGTCATGACACCACTTTAGAAAAGAGAAAGTCTAGGATCCCAAATGCTTCCATTTAGTTTCTGCTGAAACTACAATGACCTCTAAATTTTTTAAGTGCAAGATAAGATGGCATCTGTTGTTATATAAGAAAGAAAGAAACCTGAAGCTGAGACTTGGATGATTATTTGCACAGTGGAGGGGAAAAACATTCCTGTTCATAATGTATAGTTGTAGTATACCCAGCTGCAACAGGCACTGAAAGAAAATTGCTCTATTCAGCAAGGAGACTCTTAGTTATGTAACATCTTTATTCCTCTAAGAGAGTATGTAAAATCTGTATTTCTCTAATAATAGGCACTACATTTATTCTGCTAATACCAGATTTAATAAAAAGAGTTGAGACACGTTAAGTAATTTTTAAAATATCAAATTTAGTAATACAACATAAGGTAAAAATTGAATGTTTAATCTCTTATGAGGAGAAAGCTTCTCTACTTTGAGTGTGATAGAGCACTGGAGAAAGCTGCCCAGGGAGGTGTGAAGTCTCCTATGGAGATAATCCAAATCCTCTGGGATTGTTCCATGTCACTTGCTCAGGTGTTCCTACCTTGGCAAGGGATTGACTACGTGATCTCCAGAGGTCCCTTCCAACCCCAGCCATTCCTCACTAATCTCACTTGAACAGAAAGCTTAGTCAGTTGGACAAGAAGAGTTTCAAGTTGCTTTTGAAAATTAAATGACAGTTCTCTTATCACTTAAGTGTATTTGAAAAATAGAATCATGATTGCTTTTTAATTTCAAGGATTCTTCAGGTGCCACCAGCTTTGAATGCACTACCATAATTTTTTCTTTTTTTTTCCACTATTCCAACATTAATAATTTTAACTTCATCAAAAGAAATCCTTCAGTTAGGAAATACCAGTTTCCTGAAGTATTGTACAGTCTTACTAGAGTAAGACTGTAAGCTAACTAAAGTTCACTGAAATAAATCTTTATTGACAACTTGGGTTGTAAGTGTTGATGTGGTTTCCAGTTCTGGTAAATAAAAATATCCATCCAAAATGACTGATTATGAACTAAGGTGAGTAAAATGATTGTGCATAACATCTGCTTTCCTTCTTTTCTTATCTTCATAAACTTTGTTAACCAAACTGACTTCTTTTTATAGGTTATTTCATGCAAAGGGGATATCTAGTAGTCAGTCAGTCTGTGCAGTCTGTGTTGCTGTGGTTTGCTTTTGTTTAGGTTTCTAGGTGTCATCTGCCTTCATTAGATAAAATGTTTCCATTTTCAGTGTGGTAGTTGCATTTTCAGTGTGGTACTTGAAAACTTTTCAGAAGCTTTTTTTTTTTTTTTTTTGGCTAATGGCTTTCTCCTGGTTGTTTTGCATTTAATTTTGCTTAGATTCTTCTCTGGATTAAATATGAAAATTAATGCAAGATTTGTATTCAGTTGAGTGGAAGATTAAATTTGTGGTGATTTTGGAAGGAGTAGACTTTTGAATTTGGAAAACATTTCTGCTTGGTATCTTTTCAGATTTTTGCTCTGATTGTTTGAACATGATTCACAAAACTCCCAGTGAAAAATACATCCTTTCATTCTTCTGCCATGCTCACATCAGGTGCAGTAGCAACTGTGCCCCCTGTTAAATGTGACCAGATAAACTCAATACATGTCATGCAATTGACTGTGGTGAACAAAAGTAGGAGGTGGACATGAATATCCATTTAATCAAGTTTATATGTAGTTTTTTATTCCTGTTAACACAGTTAGGTCAATAAATGCATCATAGCTTACAGTGCTCTCAGAGCAGTAGAACCTCTTCTGAACACTCAAGTGTCATCACACTTGGTTTTTCTGTGGTACAGTTCTTAATGGCATGATCTTGCCTACCTCTAGTAAGGTAAGTACAGTTGTGCTGGCAATGAGGGACTGTTGCTGTTTGGCATCATTAGACACTTGTCAGTTGTTTTGACTTGCCAAGTGTATATGGTATGCTGAAACATTGGCTGATAGAATGTGTTAACATTCTGCGTTGAAACAGATAAACAGTTACAAAACAGGCTTATCAGATACATAATTCCTGAAAGAGAGATTAGTAAACAGTGTGCTCCTCACAAAGGCAGGAACATTTCTCAGTAACTAATTTAGATTCTATAACAGATCATGGGGACTCTTCTGAAATGTTCCTTTTTTCCACTTCTGTTTTAAAATCTTGGCTTCAGATTTGATTTACCTTTTGAATAGTGTTTTAAATATATGTTAAACTGTATTTTTGACTTTATTTTTCAGAATATTAGAAAAACTGCTAATGACAACATAAATATAAAGGGAAAAGCTCGATGTTTCTACCTGAGGAGGATAGGCTTAAGGTTGATATATATATAGGCATACCAAGCTATCCTTTAGGACTGCAGGATAAGAACATGAACTTCAAATTTGCTATTAAATGAAGCATCACTAAAATAACTACCATAATAAAAATATCTATATTTTCAAGTATGTTGCTAATTCAGTGAAATGAATAAGATGTTATTTTGGATGCGAGACCTCAGGAATGTGGCAACCATGAAATGAAAGGGAAAGGTATCAGCTAGATGAGAATAATGGAACCTGAAAAAGGGAGAGGCTAAAACTTTCTGTGTGTTTCGTTGTCAGTCTTACATTTCCTTTCACCAGAGAAAATGGGTGTACAGATTGATGATTTGGTTTTATGGGGGGGGCAAAAAAAGGAAACGTCCCCTGAGGAACAAAGACAGATACAGTCAGATGCCTTAGGGCAGTCTCCACACATTTCCTCTGGAAAACAGATGCCTGTACCCAATAGCATATGTGGCTCCACATTACTCTGAACTGGGAAGCTGAAAATTAGCCTTGTCCACTAGCTAACCTGTTATTTTTTAATCCCCTTCAGTCCTAGTAACAGCTGATGTGGAGTAAGGGTTAGTAACTCCATTCCCTTCAGTGGCCATTTGTATTTAGATCATCTTAAAGTCAACAAACAGTAGTCTGTGTTTGACTGCATTAATTTTTATAAAGCATCCTTGGTTATGTTGGTTATGCAACAACCTTTTTAGTAACACAAATCCAATAAAAGGGTAGGAAATTATTAAACCATTTTATTAACACAGTGCAGTATCCGTCTATGGCCTTACTGTAGTAATTAAAAAAAAACCACTAGCATAGCAGTCACTAAAACCATTGATCACTTATTTGCCCTTTATAATTAAGTGACCATATATTAAAAGCATTTTCATGTTTTGCCACAGTCATGCAAAGATGTTGCATATAATCATCTAATGCTCGTGCTTGGTGAAGGTACAGTTGGCTGAAATCACTTGCATCAAATAAAATGGCAATATTTAATGCAAGTAAAACATACCATAACTGCATCTTAACATACCATAAATGCAGACTAACCAGTTATGCTAGTTAGTGCTCTACATCTCCCTTTGACTTGTTTTTCCAGAAGTCTTAATATAAAACATGTTAGAGAAACTTGTGTTTTGCAGATCCCCAGGAAGCTGTGTGGTTTTACCAAACCACTGTTACTTTGTATGTCTTTATTCTTTTAATAGAAATAAAAATTCAAAACAGCCTGACTGAGCTGAGTTGGGCCAGGCAGTTACTGAAATTTCCTAAGTGAAGTCTCAGCCGCTCAAAAAACCAAATCCCAAATAAACCCCTTCTATTTGTTGCTCCTGGCTGTACTTCTTCTGAGCTCTTTGGGTCTGAAAGTGCCATCTTTTGGGCTGTGTCTCAACCTCAAACGGAACAAAGTATAGCACAGAGCCATTTAATTTACAAAACAGTGAGACATTTTTTAGAAAGTTGGTTTGCATTTATGCACCTACAGCCATAAACATCCTGTCTTCTCACTGAACAGGATCTTCTCTATCTAGGACAAAAGCTCAGAAGGAGAGCTCTCACAGGTAGGGGATTTACGTATAACTTTCTTCTAAGTTTTTCCTTAAACCTGTCACTGTGCAGATATGTGTGTAGATACCTCAATAGGTATCTAGTTTTGGTCTGCAATAGTTGGCTTCTCTGAACCGATTTGAGAAATCAAGAAAATGAGACTTCTGTGAACATCAGTTTCTGGGAGAAAGAGATGAAAAACTCATGTACTATGTAATCAGGCTTTCTGGTGAAAAGCCATTACATAGACAGTTTGGAAAATTGCCACACTTCATGAGATATGCTGATGAGTTTAGATTAGAAATAATTGGAATAACATAATGTATGTTTACCTAAAACAGCTGCAAAATCTTAACATTTATTTTGACATCCACTAGGAGCACCTTATCCTTTTGAATGATAATATATTTTGTAGAGTTTGGAGTCTTTCCAAGGACCTAAAACTGCTTTTCAAAGAATCCTTGAGCTGTACTTGCAAACTTTTATTAACTCGTCCATGTGCATATGTTCTTGGATTTTTCTAGGCCTACATCCAGTCTGTGTTCACAGAGGCAGATGTGTGATGTTGATAGAAACTGTGAAGGCATGGGTGAACTTCTTTTTTCCTTTCTCTTGGTGGAAATAGATGTGTGTCTTGACTTTCTAGGATAACATAGTTTTTTAAAAAAGTGTCTTTCTTTAAGCATTTTCTTCAGGTTGCAAGGGTTTTACTACTTAGCTTTCTAAGCTCCTTAGCATGTATCAAATGCTGTTCTTTAAGTTCTTTCTTGTGGAATGATTTTCAGTCTAGCTTATTGCCATCCTTTTCTATCCAGCTGCTTCAGACCTCTCTGCTGTGCTTACTTCACCTTCAGTCTGTACTAACATGTACTAATCCTCTGCATTTCTTCAAAGAGCATTGTGCCAATGCAACCCCAGTGCACTGTTGTGGTATGTACAGGATATTTCCACCCCACCCCCACAAAATAATCTCACCAATTGTATTTACTTGGGCCAGTGGACAGCCACATTTACCATCACACGCCAGGAGTCATTAGCAGAGCAGTCCAAAGACAAGGAATGTTTCACTCACACTTGTACCACTGCTTCAGGCCTTTGAAAGTTGTCTGCAGCTCTACGAGGCGCGTGCCAGCTTTGAGGAGTTTAGAGTTCCTATATGTGTGATACCTGCTACTATTAGCAACAATGTGCCAGGCACAGACAATTGCCTTGGCACTGACACTGCCTTGAATGCTATTGTGGAGGTAAGACTGCATATCTTTTAAAAGTTAAGATGATAAAATGCATAAGATGAGGATACTTAAAGACTTTGCAATGTCTGGTTTTCTTAAATAACTCAGTTATTTGTGGTTTTTTAATGGTTAATAGTTCAGTTTTCCAAGACTGATTAAAGATTAACCTTAGAAAAAGTTAATTTTTGGGTACTCTCTTTTGTTCTTCAAGACTCTCCTGCATTATTGCTTAGGGTATTTGCTTTTACTAAGAATCAAATATTTTGCTTTCTTCAATTTCATTTTTATCTTACATATTACTTAGATAGAAGAAGAAAGCACATGTTTTATAAATAAATGCCCCATTTGTTGGATGAACTATTGACTGAGCTCAGTGCAGCAGAGCATTTTAAGTAGGTGATTAACACTAAACACATAAATATCACACATAAATAATCCCATAGACCCCATTAGGCTTAGCGTACATTAAGTGCATATAAATGCATGGGTAGGATAAGCACTTAAGTCTGTCACTGATGTTCAACTAAACAGTGCAGGGTCAGAACAATCAATGTTCTAGTTTCAGTCTACCATAGTTTTCCCATTGGGTACAACTTTCATGAGCTCTTTCAGTCCTATTTGCTCTGCTTAAGACACAGTAAAGGGAACTGAGCTGAGATGTAATGCAAACAAATGAGTAAATCTTACCAGCTCTTGAGTTTTATCAAACCCATCATTAGCATGCCATATAACTAATCATGAAGTAATTTGCCAAGGAAGTCCAATCAAGACTACAGATCCAGGGGGTTGGGGAAAGCAGGTTTATTTAATACAGTGTTCTTACATAGTGAGTGGAAAAGCTCAGTAGATAACTGGAAGAGCTGTGGCAGAAAACAGGGTGGCCTGGCCTTTGGGAGCTGCAGTGCTACATCCCTGGGCTGAGATGTCCTAAGGTGTGTGGGCTCATCGTGTAGCAACATTCATAGGCAGGACATGGGTACCTCACCACTCCTTTGGCTTTTCCCCCCCTTGGCCTGACATTTATAGAAGTAGCTAAGTCTGTGACCATGCACCTTCAAAAGTGGTAACTTTGGAAGCACAGTGGGGCAAGAAATGATTTACTATAGTGCTGCTTCCTCTTAGGTAATTGGTTTTGGTACTAATTTAATTACAGTTTGTATAGATATCAGTAATTCTTTCTGTAAAAAAAAAAAAGGTATAATTTGAATTTTATTGTCATTAGGATGTTTAGTTAAAAGCAGAACACTTGATTTGGAGTTTCGAACATTAGGATTTCTCATTAAGCTGGGTCAGTTCATATGAAAGCTCAACTAGCAATAGAATTCCAAAAAGAGCCCTCATGCCTTGTTTATGATGTCTGAAACCTGGCACTTGAGGTTTGGCTTTTCCAGCCCATAGTGTAGTGTATGAATTCATAATTCTGTCTGTGCCAATTTCACATTTGGGTATTTCTGTCACAGTCATTCTGAGAAAGCAAGAGTAGTAGAAAGTTTGTACTCTATCTCTTGTACAGTCAAGGACAGAATCCCTTTTAAGTCGATTTCAAGTGATTAGTCCCACTGATTTACCTCCTTGCTTAGTACTTGGAGATTCTCAAAAAGCAGAAAATTTCATTCTCCTGCTAGCAAATGGAAAATATTTTTAGAGATCTTGGGGCTTACAAATATTTGAAGTGTCTCAAAATAGTGGAAATCTTCCAATGTATCTTTATTGTCTAAAGACAAGATTGTTTTACAACATAAGTTAAACACATAGTACCTATCCAGTTTCAGGCAGCTCTTTATAAAATGAATTAAATTTCTCCAGTGCTACAGTGTTCCATAAAAATTTTCATGAAACAATGTCTGCAAGGAGAAAGTAAAGTGCTTGGTGACACTGTAAAACCTAAGACACATAAAAGTGTAATTTTGAAAAACTGACAGAAAATCAGCAGAGACTTTTGCGACATAGTTTGTTATGGAGATACTTTTCTGCTTGGGATAACAGAATATGTATATTCAGAATAAATTCATGTGAATGCTGCACTTTAGTGTATAAGCACATAATATACATATATGTAAATACATAAATATGTATAAATTAAATTATATGTATCTTTTGCTAGCTTGACCTAAATACATGCATATGCTGGTCTTACTCTTTAAATGCATTAAACTGTATTATGCTAGAAGTTCTAGAGTTTTTGTATTAAGTTTTCTCACATATCACGTAATGATTTGTTCTGTGATGTGTTAAGTATGGTTTTAAGGGCCATATTGCTCACAATCTGAATTTCAGCCTGAGGTAGTATTTTCAGTTAGCTGAATGAAGTTCTGGTTTTAATAAACTGTGAACTAGAAATACCTCAAATATTACAGGCCCTACAGTTACTCATTCAATAACTCAGTAAGTCATGGGGATATTTTAATGTTACCATAATTCAGGTTGTAAGACGACAAACTTTCCAGGTACTTTCATTTCCATTTTTATTAAACAGAACTGGTGCTGGGACACTACATTAGTTTCACAAAATTCTTCCTGTCAAAAAGTGTGGTATATCCTCTTTATTTGTTTCTAAGACAAAGAAGAAAATAGGAACTCTTTGTTTCTCTGACTTGCTTTCTGAAAGGAAAATACATTAATCAACAACTTTAAAATAAATTAAAATGGGAGAAAAATTCATTCCAGGAGGTGAGCTTGTCAAATAGATTCTTGAGTATTACTGAAACCTAAAGGTGGATAGTAAACTAGTTCCTAGGTTTCTGCATTTTCCTGAGTTACAATGTTTTCCTAAGATTCCTAGGTCTTACCGCACTGGAGATTGCCTCTGTCTTTGTTACTTTCCATTTCTTTTAGGCAGCTCTGATAAATATTTGTATTAATTGGTTTCATGTAAGTAACAGATCTCTGTGTAGAGAACAATCCTTATGCTGGTCAGAGTAAGGTGCAAGTGGAGATTTCAGTCTTCTTACAGTAAGTATACTTGTTAGTAAAAATCCAAAAGCATTTTTAAACATGCACCAGTAGTGCTTGAAAGAATTATATTTATGTGGAAATCATTACTGGAAAGTAATTGGGCAGTACATGCTCAGGACTTAAGAAGTTTAGTACAGATGAGAATGCAATGAATTTTAATATCAATACTAAGGAGAAGTAAGCTTAAGTAATCAATAGAGTTAAAGAAGAGAAGTATATTAATCCCAAAGTTCCTTGAAAAGCTTCATTATATCTATTTGTATCTGGGCTAGAAAATGCAGATACAACTGGTTAATGCCACTACAAACCAAAATGAATTACTGTTTCAGTAGTTGCAGGAAGCAAGTAGATATTAAGAGTTGATAGTAGAAAAATATTTTATTTCTACCCTAGTGTTTAGTATATGATTTGTAAGAAATAATGTATTGGATAATTACTATAGTTACATGGGCTATGCCACTTTGGAATTCTTTAAAGATTCATTCTTTATAAATGCTGTAACTTTTTTGTTACCAGTAGGTGACACAGAGTTGCATGACATGCAAAAACATAAACAGTGAGGGGTTGTAGTGCATACTCAGGCTGTGGTGTCTCTGAGCAGACGTGTGACCGCATCAAGCAGTCGGCCAGCGGCACCAAGCGCCGCGTGTTCATCATCGAGACCATGGGCGGCTACTGCGGCTACCTGGCCAACATGGGGGCCCTGGCAGCAGGAGCTGATGCTGCTTACATCTTCGAAGAGCAGTTTGATATCAGGGAGCTCCAGGTATTCAGCACCTTTTGCTCATTCTTAACTAGATCTGAAGCTGTTGTACGTGTGTATCATAATGTGTATACTTGAAGTAGGTGGCTCATGAAGGGAAAAAAACCAGCTGAGGTTGGGCCTAAAATCTGTGCTTGTCATGCCAGTTCCCATGCCATAACATTATATAGAGGAGTGTAGACACAATCAGTGTTGATACCAAAGTTCAGTAAAATGACGAAAATAATTGTATTGGCCATTAAGCACTACTAGATTCATTGTTTCATTTGTAGTCTTCTGATTGAAATTCAAATTAAATGAACAGACCTGGGTAGTTGTAAAATAAAGCCAGAAACAAGAGAACAGTATTTTTTTCATTATGGTAGAGTTGTGTTTAAAGGCTGTTCAGGACAAGAACTGACCTGTACGTCAGGTTTATTAGATACTGACTCTGTTACCACAGCTATTCAGGGCATGTCTGGAGGTGTTACTAAAATAAAGCCCTCAGGCATTAAGGATTACGGATTATGGTGTAGTACATACACAAGCTGATATAGAACTTGTCTGTTGTGACTTTACACTTCTGAGATGGTTAGTGCTAGTTCCAGTCATGGACAAACACTAAAGGATAAAAGGTAAAAGGAAGAAATTTCCTGAGAAGCATAGAGATGTAAAATGAACTTATCCCCACGCACTTGCTGGCAGGACTGGAACTAAGGTCAGGCTGTCAACCTCAGTGGGAATTTCTGTATTTTTATGTATATCAAGCTGGATGCTGTACCAGTATAGCGTATAAAAATCTCCTTTGATTTAATAAAATCAATTACTTCTGACATAAAGAAAAATGTTAGTTTTAACCCAGGATAAATAGCCATACACAGTAAGTTATCCTGCATCTCCAAAAATCTTAATAATTTGAATTTGCACATAATGCTTTATGTGGAATATTTAACAGAAGTTTTCAGGAAATGTAGGCTCATTAAAGTTGTTTCAGATACAGAGCTCTGTATGAATCTTTAAAAATACTTTTGTTTCTAGGCTAATGTGGAACACTTGACTGAAAAAATGAAAACCAGTATCCAGCGTGGTCTAGTGCTGAGGTAGGTAAAAGTAGTTGTAATAGATGGCATCAGTGATACTGAGCATTCCCAGCCAGATAGGCTGCTTGGCTATTTGGAATGACTCTCCAAGTCTATATTCCTTGATTATTCTTTTGAGATTTTTAGAAAAGTTGTTGCTCCAAAAGGCAGTTCAAGTCCTCAACTTCTTTCTGTGTAAATATATTTGCTCTGTAATCTAATACTTCATCCTGTTTTTACTCTGTTTTCTTGTTGGGTTTGTCTTTTATTGCAGATTCTTTCTTTCTAAAGGTAGTGTGTCACACTACGGCCTTTACTATAAAAACCCTAAAAATCATGAGCCTAAAAATCACACTACATGAAGTGAGTGTATGTGATCAGGTGAAAATGTCCATGCCAGGATTACTGCTATCAAGAAAAAAGACTTGTTATTCAGTAGCTGCAAAGACATCCAGTGCTTTAGAGAAAATTTGCTAACTATCTGGCCTTAATTGTTACAGAAATGAGAACTGCAATGAGAACTACACAACTGATTTCATTTATCAGCTGTATTCTGAAGAAGGAAAAGGAGTGTTTGACTGTCGAAAAAATGTATTGGGCCATATGCAGCAGGTAAATGCAACCCTAAAACTACAGACAGCACTAATTTTGTATGCACAGAGTATATACAGTACACTATTCAAGCATTTGAAACAAGTGTGATTCAAGATTAAGGAAAAAGAAATGTGGAATTTTGTTTGTAGGCAACTCAAAAGGTTTTTTTAGCATCAGGTTTTATTGCAAACCCTTTTTAAAGATATGGGAAAAATGCATTAGAATTCTGTACAGATTTCATTTTTATTCCTCTTCTGTCTATATTAATAAATAATTCCACCTTTTGTCTTATAATTAATTGTAATACCTTCTTCATAATACAATTATCTGCCCATTCACAATATATCTGCCTCTTGAACCCTCTTCAAGAGTGGAGATTTCATTAAGAAAATCTGTGCAGATGGGGGTTTTTGTGGAAGAAACAGAAGTGAGCTACTCCTTTGGCCTGTGTTGTCTGCATTGCTTTATCTCACTGTGCAGCTGGTTGGTGGGCAAAGGGAGTTCCTGATTTGGCTACACTCATCACCGAGGCTGAGGTGGAGGAAAACGCACAATCCCCTCAATCGTCCTAAGTGAGAAGTAGTATTGATTCTGTGAGAATTCCACAGGTGCTGAACACAAATTTTAAACAGCTTAGATTGACTGACAGGGTGGAGCTTTTAGTTTGCTTTTCTAAGTGGGGGAAATGGAAATAAGTAGAGTGGGCCATTAGCAGTGATAACTGATGAAACACACCAATCCTGCTTTGATAAGCTAACCCAGAATTCAATTTTCACACAGGGTGGAGCACCTTCACCGTTTGATAGAAATTTTGGGACAAAAATTTCAGCGAAAGCTATGCAGTGGATCTCCAAAAAACTGAAAGAAACCTACCGGAAAGGTGCAGAAACGTTTGGTGCAGTCTCTTGTTACTGTCTTTGATGGTCTGTCAGTCTGTAAGAGTCCTCCACTTCACAAACATATGAATATTTGTTAGTCGACATACTTCTTCCCATCTTGGTGCTTTTATTATTGAGTGGTGCCTTACTGTGCTTCTTGCTGTATGAGCATTTCCACTTGAGTGAGGTCAATAATTCAGATAGCTGTTTCATCATCCTCTTAAACAAAATAGCCAGTGTGATAGAAGGTTTTCATGCATGCAGGAATTAATATTTGTATAGTTACATTTGTTCTTTTTTGTTTCATGCTGCCTTCATGGGAGACAGAAGGAGGTAATATTCAGTGTTTAAGAATTTTTGTAAAGCACCGCTTCCTAAAATCTGATCTAAAACTGGATGCTAAAATTCAATAATTTTGTTGTTTAATTGCACTCTTACTTCATTGCTAATCACCGAAGTTAAGCTGAAAAAGTGAAGATCTAACCCTATTAAAGCACTAATTTGATGTTATGTTGATCTATTAAATAATCAGTAGCTGAAATTAGGCTACTGTAAGTTTTTGTTCAGTTCAATTGCAGAAAAGTGGTATTTGCCCTTGTACTTGTAAGAAAGGTGCTGAATTACTTCATTATTTTTAGGAAAAGTATTTGCCAATACGGATGACTCAGTTTGTTTGCTGGGAATACGGAGGCGCAACCTTGTTTTCCAACCCGTGGCTGAGCTGAAGAATGAAACAGACTTTGTGTACGTATGAACTGCCTGGTGGCAAACACCTCACCACAGCCTGCCCTGCACCACTTCAAACAAACACTTCCCAACGCCTTACTGCTTTTGCCTTAGGCCTCAGTTCTGCCACATCCACTTGGATTGTTCACTTCTCTCTTGCCTTTGTGCTTTTACTTCATCCTCCTTACACTTGAAAGTCTTATGGTGAAGTCTGGGACTCAGCTGTCCTGTTAAGTATTTTCTTTGCCTTAATGGCTAGAATTACTTCTGTTTCAGTTCAGTGGGGCAAGCATTTTTGTACCAAATTTGGTATTATGCTTAACATCTTCCATTAAGACCTGTTCATTTGGGATTCTATCCTTGATTCTTCTCATTTTGTGTCAGTGTTCTACATCCCTCCATGTCAGTCAGTGCCCGATCCCATTTTTAAGGAAGGTGTTTGCCTTACCCTCATGTATTTCATCTCCCTGTTTCCCCCTCCAGACACAGGATTCCCAAGGAGCAGTGGTGGCTGAAGCTGCGACCACTGATGAAGATCCTGGCCAAGTACAAGACCAGCTATGACGTGTCAGACTCAGGCCAGCTGGAACACGTGGCCATGCTCCCGAAGGAAGCTGAGACCGGAGCCATCTAAACACACCACATTTAGATTGTTGTCATAGATGCACATTGTGAGTAACAATGCTTTAGAATCGTTAAAGCTTTGTTTTGAAACATTTAAATTATTGTTCCAGCACTTTATGTGAAACAAGACGTTCAGCTGTCACACAGATTCTGTCCTGTTTGTGTGTTATGTTTGAACCAAACCCTTGCATCTAATGGAAAACACCAGTACTGATACTGCCCCTTAACAAACAAGTGCAACACCTTTCTATGCACTCCGTAAGTTACTCATCTACTGCACTTTGTTTCAGAGTACTTACAACCCAAAACTAAGTGTAGATGGCTAGTTCTTGTGTTGAGTTACAGGATGTGCTTAATGTTTCTGAAGTGAAATAAAATACTGTTGCAAACATCACATGTGTATTCACTTGCTTTTAAACAGCTGGGGAAATAGCTCTTGAAGGATTCTCTAGACTCCAGTGAAGAAAAAAGAACGTCCCCTTTTCCTTCCTCACCTCTGCAGGAAGTAGTCAGTCACACCAGGGCAACACTCAGTCACACTCCTTGCTGCTTCAGGATCAGGCTAGAATTTGAATCCTTGTACAGGAAGGATAAAACTAGTTCTTGGGGTTGGGAGAGGGGAGGAACAGCTTTAGCAATGTGAGATTCTTAAGGGTGTAACCTGGCCCTTGTTTCATGTTTCCTTTTTCTCAGAGCTTCTTTAAGATTAACACCCCCAAAACTGATCAGAAAGGGTAACAAGGCTGAAAAACAGCAAAAATGGTTTATGATGCCAGTTTATGTTAAATGGACCTTGAGAACAAGGTAGTACTGAATCATGGCATACCAAATATGAGTGAATGTTGGCCAAACTGTCAAGCTAAATTTTATATAAAATATTAAATAGATTTCCTTGACTGATTAGGGATTTTCCCACTGCACTGCATGCTCAACTTGGTAGAATGTACTGTCACAGACTGCTCAGGCTGGAGGTGGCTTATGCAAAGGCGGCTGCAATTAGCACACCACAGAATGAAATCTGTCAGTATGAGAGACAGCTCTTTATATACCCAACAGCAGACATTATTCAAACAAAACACCATTCAAAACTAGAATTTTACATATACAAAAATACTTCATTTATATAGTGTTCATGTGTTGGAGATTGGAGGAGTGAAGCTTCATTGAAAGATTAAGGTCTGTCTTTGCCATGCAGAGCATGTAATTCTTGCTCTCAAATACTGTATGGTTAGAAAATTTTTCACATTATTATTTTGAGAAGGGGAGCTTCTAACTGGTTTGGTGAACACTGTTAAAAATGAGCAATGAATATTTCAGCTGGACCATAGCATTGCTAAAAGTTACGAAAAACCCTTAATGTTGTAGTCACACAGATTGCAGCTAAGCACCCACAGAAAAGTCAAAGTCATCGTTTGACCCATGAGGGATCTTTGGTGATATCTGCATTTTCTGGGCCAAGTACAGCTTGACCACGAGTGCTCTTCCCAACTGCAAGATACCTGGAATTAAAAAAAAAAAAACAAACAAGTGAGAAACTACTACATTTGGTTAACCACAGCTCTGCTGTCAAAGTTAAAAATACTCCCATCTCAGGAGGAGTGTCCTTTGTTACATACAACTTGTGTGTGCCAACTCATCACAACAGTCTCTCCTTTGCCCTGTACTTGGCTGTAGTGGAATTTTTTATATCTACAATGGAATTCAGAAGTCAGACACAAAATGCTACAAGTGAAGTAGAACCAGCTCATATAGTCTACTCATACCTAGTCATACAGTCTACCCAGACAATTTCTGGGCCCTTCAAAAGTAAACCAAATCCAATCTCCCACAAACTCAGAGTGTAGGAGGGAATTACATCTGCTAAACATACAATAAACAGGATAATTAACACATCCTTTTCTGGGTTACAGAAGAAAATAGTGAAAGTTGTATGAAAGACCAAGGGAAGAAGTCCAGTAACTTAAATATGACAACTGAGCACAGGCTTACCTGTTAGATACATCAACCAAGTTATCACTGTTGACAGCAAAAAGTTGTTCTCTGTGCGACTGCTTCATTTCATCTGAAATCCCATACAGGAAATGACCCATTCCTAGGGAAAAGAAAACAAAACCATACACTGCTCTGGTGCACTGGAACCTGTCACAGCCATGGGCAGGAATGAGAGCAAACTACAACAGGAATGTGTGCTGAAAAGGAATAGAGACTAATCATCAAACCATCACGCTCAGAGAATATCCAACTGAATCAAGCACAGTAAGTTGAAACCGGGGTGAGGCAGTCTCCTATTTTAGGAAAAAATTCTGTTTTGACATATTATTTGGTTTATCAAAAATCTGAATATAATGGTGGTGGAGGAAACTTAGCCATAATTCATTCTGAAGAGATGATGTTGTTATCATCTAACAACTTTTTAAACAAACTGCATCTCATGAAGCTTTTGTTTTTGGAACTATTTTATTTCCAATCAGTTGTGATCTATCTGCAATGTGAAGGTTTGCTCACATTTTTGTACTACACATGGAAATCTGCATACAAATGCTTTAATGTTTTGTTGGAGTACTTGCCCACAGCATTTTAATCACTCCTTGAACAACCAGAGAACTCCAAAATAATCACAGAAAAGATTTTTGTCAAGCAAATGACCACAGACAAATAAAGGCAGCTGTGAGGATTTGAGTCAACTAGTCCAGCCTCCTGCCCAAGCAGGGCTGACTTCTCAGGCAGGTAAGGTTTTCACATCCATCTGCAGTGCCCAGTGACTCAGAAGCATGAAGGGACAGGTGTTCCTTGCACCAGTTCCCAGGCCTCTGGAGCAGAGCTCTCCTGTTCAGTGCTCTGTTAAGATCTGTGTTCAAATGCCAAACAATGTTTGTCATCCCTCGCTGACACCAGCACCCAATGTGCACTGCACAGTGCAGGCATGCACACAAGGCACTGCACTCGTGCACCTCACACCAGTTGCTTTTTAACTGCCCACACCAAAACCAGATTCTGACAGGTAAAAGCCTAATTTGAAGTGTTCTTGTTTAAACAAGTTAGTGCTAATACAAGCACATTTTAAAATAATGCTAATCTTAACCTTTTAATTCCTTTATGTATGAGAAGGAAATGTGTTTTACCTGGGCAAGTTTTGGATTGAAATTTAGCAGGAGAACAAGGGAGGGAAGTGAGGACAGCAAAGCTACATGTCAGTAAACTGAAAAGATACTACCAATGCATCATGGATATGCAGATCTGCAAAGAAGCTAAAAACACCCCCCACCCAGCAGACAGACTTCTGTGCTTTAACTTCTTCAGAGAACACATGCACAAAGGGCTAGTGACATTCACAGCCTGAGTCAGGAAAGCAATCCCTCAGCTCTTCCTCAATCAGAGGACCAGTATTTATTTTCATTTGTCTGCACCTAATGCTCTCCAAACCTAAAATAATTTCCTCAATCTACCTCCAAGTGACACAGAGGAGCAGTAACACAAGACTTCAGCAGAACCCGAGTGGATGAGGTTTTTCTAAAAAGGAACATCAGGAACCAACAGATTCATTGAAACTGCCATTTTCTCTCATCTTCCAAACACAAATTTTGTCATCCAACACAGTTTAGTAAACTATTTTCTTCCCTTTAAACCAAAATTAAAAAGCAAATAGACACTGACAGCCATGGGAGGATGATGAGAATGTACCTTTGTCTGAAGGAGCTATTGGTGCATCCACGGCAGCAAACACTGCTAGTTTAGCTTCATCAATATCTTGCTGTGTGAATTCTCCAGATTTGGCCCATTCAACTGCTTTTTCAAATGTTTTCAAGGTGGCTAATGAATTTGGGTCTCTTAGAAGAAAAAGAAAACATAAAAATTAATTACTTCAGTCTTACAAAATGAAAAACGTAAATTCTTTTATTCTCACTTCATTCATAATTTACTATGCATCACGCATGGGGAAAACCAAATTATAAACTTCCTTTTTTTGTACAAAAAGAAGTTCTGGGGGTTGGTTTTGCATTTATTTTTCAGAAGAAAGTAGTGTTACAAACAAGCAGATTCAGAATTTTGTATACACAGGTACAGGAGTTCAGCTGCCTCAAAGCAGTTCCAAGATGGTGTAGAGAGAAGTGGCGTAATAAAAGCAGGCCAGGTAAGCCAGTGCTGTTCCCAGTGGGCTCTGAAAGCACCACTGCCATTACTGCCCACACCAGGAGTATTTATGATATGCCCTATCTCCTCTCAGTTGCTTTTCTTGCCACACCTGTTTTTACTCTCTGTAAAACAGGTGCCACAGGTTAAGTGCTACTGGCAAGTTAAGAACTACTGCCAGGACAAGTCCTACTATGTTGAAACTTCACAGAAAGGCCAGACTGCTCAAACCTCAGTCAGGAGCCCTGACCAAGCACTGTGCCAGGCTGCCTTTGGGCTAGGAAAACAACTGAAGCCAGGACTCCATCCACACAACACTGCTAGTGGGGATTACAACTATAACACCTCCAGTTCTAATTTCATCAGAAAGTGCCTTGGTAAGCTAAATACAGGGTAAATGTTCTGGACTGGCAAAAGAGAAGAATAGAAAAGAAGGAGAAAGCAGTTCTAGCTCATCATCAGCAATGCTTTCTACTGAATCTCTAATGATTTCAGCCAGTTGCTTTAAGGAAGATTAATATTTTCAAACTCAGGACCTTAGGGAACATCACCATTCTACTTCATGGTCTCAAATTTAGTCTTGAATTTCTTTTTCTAGGGCCTCCTTAACCCAGAAATAAACAAGTGAAAGTTAGTTATACATAAATCTGAGACTGAGACAGTAAACACAAAAGTGCAGAGCTGCAGCAGTGGTTTCTACCAGCAGAGATAATTTAAGCTTTCCCATGTGCACAAACAAGATAAAGCAAGGATAGTTTTATTAGGCAATCTAACTTCATCAGCACTGAATCACTCACTTAATTTCATCCCTTTTATTTCACTTCTTGAAAGACTGCTACAATGAAGTCAAAAATAAGACACAGCCAAGCAGAGTGGTCAGGGGACCACTGACCACAGCAGTCAGTGGTCCCCTCAGCCATCAAGAGGAAAGAAATGCACTGCTACCTGTAGGAGTAGAATGTGAATATGCCATTTTGACTAAGTTTAGCACCTCCACCATAAGCCCCTCCTTTCTCTCTGATTTCTGTATGTAGGAATTTGGCTGTCATCAACCGTGCGAGAATTCGAAGGCTGAAACGAGAGAAACAGAAGCAGTGAAGATGTGAGCTGGGCAACAGTAATTGTCTCAACTGCCTCTAAAGCTCCCCCAGATCCCCATTTGCAATGCCCTGCTGCTTGTAATCTATGACAGTTACCACTGCAATACTCACTATTTAATAATAGCTGAATAATGTCACATCACTGTAAGAGGGGCACTGAACTTTGCTACATGCAATAGGACTGTCAACTTGGGACACGTCCAAGTAGGCAGGGCTGTTTATTCCAAGGTAGAGGAGAGCAGCCCCCATTACTTAATCTCAATATTTACAGGGCTGCTGTGGGCTCAGCCGTGCAACAGCTGCTTCGTAAAGATTTTGTGACAAATGCAGTGCATTTTCTGCAGTCAGCCCACCCAACCCTTTCTGTTTTGCTTTGTGCTGTGCAGTGCACAGAGAAGCTCCCTCACGTTCTGCTTCCCACCTGGCATAGTCTGCAGCCGTGTAGGGAACTGTTCGAATGCATTCCCCAATATAGTTCACTGGGAAGGGAAGTACAAAATGGGTCTTCATCTGGCATGGCTTGAAAGTAGGATCCTAGGAAAAAAGCACATTATTGTCACAGTTAGAAGCAGAGACAATTTACCCACCTCAGAGCTCTCACTTTTTTGTGAGATTCTGCCAAACATACAGGCAGACAAATGCTAAAGCTGCCACTTATCCTACCCTGCAACCAGTGACATTTCCCTTGTGCCTGTATCAGTACAAAGAATTATCTTGGAAAACTAAAGGAGAGGGACACCATGCATCAGCTAACCCATCCTTGTAGACCCCCTTCTCAGTTCTGCAGATTTTGAATCACTGCCAAGGAGTTCGGATTTAGCCATGGATTTACTCTGCTTGAAACACGTGTTCATGACTCTCCACTTGCATCACACATGTACACGTCACCACATCATATCCCAACCCATCCATTCTAGACATTGAAAGCAGAATCAGGAACTGTGTACCCACAAAAAAAAGTAAACTATTTATGATAGCAGCTGTAGTATAAATTCCTGCTCAAACATCCCCTGCAACAGACTCAATTCTTCCTTACAACCTCACTTCCACATTTCCAGTCCTCTTTATGTCTCTGGGCCTCTGTAGAGCTGGCTCATTGCCTCTTTCACACATACATCTGCTCGTGTGCTCACTTAGGCACAGGCAGATCCTTACACACCTCCAGTGCCACTATTTCACAACTTCCCATCCTTTCTTGAACTCAGAAACCCCATTCCCAGACCCTCACACAACTCTGGCTGGGCCAAGCAGAGCACTGCATTTGCAGCACTGGGCTGAGCTCTCCTTGCCCCTCTCTTCTAAAAGGAGAGTTCAGGGTATGCTCTTCATTCCTGTACCAAATACAGATCTTCATTTTCATCTAATATTCACTAATGCTCTTCTGTCAGGTGTCATTCACATTCAGAATAATTTAGGAAGTAGACCAAGGAAAGAAAGGGACTACCTGGAAGTGATTGAGATTGATGGTTAGTTGTGGAACTGAAGGGCATGAATTATGTTTCAGTGCTGTGCTTCTGTAACAGCTTAAGATGGACCAATGCCATCAGTAACAGTACTATAATACCAATATCCACCACCAATAAAATACTTACATTAACTAATTTCCTTGTGATCTGCAAACCAGTAACCATTTCACTTCCCACAGGTTTCACTTCTGAAGATTTCTACAAGAGAGCCAGTTCTCATATTAAAAGATGATTTAAAAACTGAGACCAACCCCTTCCACTCAAACGTCTCGAAGGCAATCATCAAACCATGCCTTCACAAACATAAGCAAGGTACTCAATTGCTATCTCCTATTTCCTAAACAAATGCTAAATTACTTTTCTTCCAAGAGTAATCTGGCACTGAGAGACACCAAGACCCAGATTATATGTGGCCCATAAAGTTACTGGGAACTTATTCCAGTTTCATCAGAAATTAAGAGAGATCTGTAAAGTAACAGAGAAGATCCTTTGTCAACTCCACTGAATCAAGCATATTTTGTGCCAAATGTCCTGAACACCCTGATAACAAAACAAACTCATACGCAACTGAGGAACTGCACATCATGCCCTAATTTGCTTTTGGCCAACATTTCAAGTAAAGCTGAGCTAAAAAAGAATTACAGTTTTATGCAACAAGGAAAGGAAGAAACTCTTTCTTCCGAATGCATTAACCCCAGGGTAAGGCTTAACAGCTGATCTCCTGCATTTCTGCTGCCCACTGTGCTGCAGTGAAGACACTCCATGGCAAAGCACAGAGCAGCTGATCACAGAGATGTCTGGCAGATTTCTTCAGGCACCTTTACATGAATACATGTAAAGTTCAAACTTTTCCCGATTGCACAATGGTATTGACATGATCAAGTGAATTGTATTTGATGCCCCAATCACAAATGACAATTTCTCACCTCAATCACATGTGGACGAACAGGTTTTCTCTCTTTTTTACTTCTGGCTATGCCCTTTAGAAATTTCTCTACTTCTTTAGATGCTTCTGGTATCTGCTGAGGTGCTGCATTGACGGAACATCTGTCAAAAATACGTATCAAGTTTTTAAGTATGGTTTTGTGTTTTCAGAGAGTCTTTTATAATCTGTACCACTTTGTCTCTCTAAACATTTTCTATTAAATCATCAGAATGTTAGGTCAGTGATCTCAAGTAATTATTAACAAAGAGAAAGGCAAAATATTCAATCTAGCATCTGATGTGAAAAAAAAAATACAGTCCAATTGCTGTTCTTTTGCTCATCCTAGAACACTTTCTGACCAAAAGTTGAGCAGTAGTTATCAAATCTTCTGTGCACAGGACAGGACTAGCTCAGTTTAGGAAACAAAAATATCTCTAAAGGAAAATAATGCCCTCTGTATCCTCTCTTTACGGGCAGCCCTAACTTGGTTTTGAACACTACAGGTATTTACATAATTTCATTTATCATTTCATGCTTTAAAAAACAAAACTTTGCAACTTATATCACTTCAAACAGACTCATTTTTGGAACTAATGCATCTCACATTAAACTCCTTAATGTGCTCTCTTTTACTTTTTCCAATATATGCATAAAGCAAGTTTCAGAATGTCACTGTTTTCCTTTTAGGGGCGAAACAAAAATCCAAACCAAATTATATTCAACTGTTTCAAAATAATCTAACGGCATTTGTCTAATGGGCACCTTAAAGTGAAAATTAAAAAGCAGATTTTTGATTATTTCTGTAAAATCACACAGGTCACTTATAAGATTTGGGTACAGCTGTAGCCTATAAAATTTGCTGGAAGTTTCTCAAACCATTTAAATACTGAACAAAATGAGCTGCCATAGCTACTGCTCTGTAAGCAAGGGGAATTTAAAATACACATTTCTGTAGTTTTTCCACATATGTCCCATTTCATAAAACCCCATGAGGTGCACTGAGAAAAGCATATTCACAGCATGGCCTCTCTTTAACCAAAATGCCCCTTTCTTTTTAACTCACCTGATGTTGTCACTGTTTAATAAATACTTCTTAATGCGTGGTAGTTTGCGTAGTATGGGTTTAATATCAGACATTTCTGCTATTCTCTTCATCAACTTCACCTGTGCAGGAAGGGAAGGCAGAAAGACCACAGATTAAATCAACAGGAAAAATTAACAAAAACTAGCCTGTAACTCCACAGTCAAGAATTTGGGCCTTGCTGAAGGGCATTATTAACTTCTCACCTGATCCATCCCACTGAACATTTCCTGCAGCTCTCCAGAAGATGTAAGGTTTTTGCTGGCTCTAATAGAGGCATATAAATGGCCACAATCTGGAATGCCATTTGACAGCTCCTGGGCAGTCTTCTTAACCAGCACTCTGAAATGTTCTTCCTCCTCAAACCTTGGGCTGAAAAAGAATACAAGCAGGTCTCATGTAAAAGGACACCAGTGAAATTTATTTTACTGAATAATTTATCATCCCAAGTTCAACAAAGTGCTTTTATAACTGTTGGTTGTCCATTTAATCCACTATACAGTCATGCTTTTAATGCAATATGCAAGTTTAGAAAGGCATTAGAGATGGAATTATGAAAATAAATCCCAAAGTAGGGCCTCTAAGAAGAGAAGAATGGTTGGGGGAAGAGTGAAAAAGAGAGTCCCAAAAAACATGCAAACCCACAAACAAACAAAACCCAATGTACTGTACTTGTTAAATATTTCACTCCATAAATTCATCATGTCTGGCAGATTTCTATCCAAGCACAGAGATGAAAAGAGCACACCCTGAGGAAAAAAATAAACAAAACACAAAAAAACCCTTCACACAAGACAACCACAGCAATGGCCCAAAAAATGCACAGTAACTTTTCATGGAAGTGATGCAATCATGCCAACCTAATGCTACACATTACAAAAATCACTCTAATGCAGGCTGTGCTGCTGAAATGAGAGCAGACATGAAATGTGATTGCTCTTCTCATAAAGCAAGCCTGGCAATTCCTCAATTTCTTCTTCTCAACAGCAAGCAGCAGTTTAGACACAAATTTTCTTATTTTTTTCCTATAAAGTGCAAGTTCTGTTCTGGGGTGCACCTTTCTCCATGGGAATTCCCTTAATTTAAGAGCAGACCCTCAGCAAATTTGCAAAAATCTCAAAGAAATATTGCCAGAAGTGTTATGCCCAACACATAGATCAGTGATGCTGCCAACAGTGACTTAACACGTTAACAGCAAACTCTGTGTGTAACACCACACCGTTCTGCCCCTACCCTCTGCTTCCAAAATACTTTGGAGCACACAAAAATACTGTGACAGATGCTAGTGAAGTACTGCCTTAGACACAACACCCACATCAAGCACTCCCCTTAGCACAAAACAGTAACTTACTGTAATTATCTAATTTATATCTTCCAAGGACTTTCAATGAACATTACCTTGACCCTCCACCTGGAAGCCCTGACTGACCCTTAACTGCAGAACTGTTACTGCAAGTATAACATCTGCAAGGTTATGATTAATTTACCTGTTCGTAGACATCCAGGTGTGAATCATCTGGAATGATATGTGGGCTGACAGACATACCACCTGTTTTTAGTTCTATTTTCTGGGCTTGTTCCCTGTAATCAAGAGCTCCACATCCCATCCTGTGAAAAACAATAGGTATTTGTTTCCCTTTTCAGTGTATGCTAAAACCCAAATCCATGTAGCGTTAGTAAATTAGTCTGTTTAGGACAATACTAATTTAGCAACTAAACAATTTGGGGCATTATCAAGCAAACATAATACTTCATGTCTTATAAAAGCTTCCCACCAGGCTTTTCAATTAAAGCATCCTGCTAATTTAAAATGCTGTATTAAAAAGCATGCTTTATATGCAGGCTTGCTACTAACATCCTTAAGAACTACATTAACAATATAAGTTTTTCTTATCAATAAAGACATATTCCTCCCAGCCCAGGCCACTTGTTCTGCTTTGTGCTCCTCTTTCCCTTGTGATGGGGTCACTTTTTCCATCCCCACATGGCAAAACTGCACCAGAAGTCTATTCAAGCAAAAACTTCAATTTCTACTAGGTTATTTCTCATTTATAGAAATTTTCCAATCTGTTGAGGGAATGCTTGTGCTGGCACTGGGCAAAAAGGCAATGCAGAGACTGGTGGAGAAGAGAAAACAATTTAGCAACACTGGGGAATAAAGAAAACTTTTTTCTGCAAGAAACCAACTTATCCGCCTTTCCCTTTCATAGTAAGAACAGATGCTGGAATTATTAAAGGCAGTAACAGTATTATGGCAAGCTGTATTACAGCCTGTTGCTTCAGCTGCTAAGAAAGCAAACACCTCACTTGGTAATGACGTTGCAGAAGAGTGGCACGTATGGCTTGAGCTCCTCGGGAAGCGCGTTCAGGCTGGAAACGGCTCGGAAATAAACCACCCCATTGGTTGGTTGAGCACAGTACTGGACAGGAATGTCATCAGCTAGGGACAAACAACAGCAAAGAATAACCAGCAGCTTCCCACTACAAACACACAAAAGCAAAATGACAAGAATATCTCATTAAGAATAATTTTCTGTTGGTGTTTCAGAGCCACTTCTTGTTTAAATTTTGCACATTACACTGAATGTTGGACCAAAGGGGTTTTTCTGTTTCTGTCCATGGTAAGGTAATGGACACCTGGACAATTTGAAAAGAGCATTCTTCTAACAGAGATCATATTTTAGAGATAACATTCAAATAAAATTAGTAGGAACTGGTTCCTGAAGAAATCAAAAAGTTTTTCTTCCATATTTTTGCCTTCATCTGTTCAAAAATTGAGGAAAGCAGCTTCTTGTATTGTACACTCTTCCTAAGCAAGGCCATTAAAACTAGGTCATTTTTTGCATCAAAATTAAACAGTCTTGACACTTGCTGGTAATTTTTGAAGAAAAATGTCTGTTAGAAATACACTACAGAACAGTATTTTCCTGCCAAACTTTGATAGAACTGTAACAAAATTCAGAACTACCATCTTCTATCAGTCCTGAGAAAACCACTAGCAAAGCAGAGGAAAACTCGCACTGAAGTTATGAGGAAGGATAGTAACTTATTTTTTTCCTGTGGCTCCTCCATGTTGTATTTTGCAGAAAACAGGTAAGGAGGGATTGCAGTAAGGAAGGCTTGCTGCCCTAGCTGCCAGGAGTTCTGCAAGCCCTTGGAAAGTGAGGAGATTGCTCAAGAGCACTGAATGTGCCAGGCAGAGACTCCTCTGACTGCAGGGCAAGTTGGGAGTCTGCCTGCAGCAGGGAGCTGCCACCAGGAGCTCCTGCCAGCCCTGGGAAGGCCGGGAGGTTCCATGTCCATGCTGCCCCTCAGAGGTGACAGCTCTGACAGAATGGATGCACTGCCACTCTGCCCAGAGGTGCTGGGCTGGAGAGGAGGAGACAGAAAACACCTGTGGGCCACAAAGCCAGCCTGTGTGCTGGGCAAGGGGCCCTTTGGGCCAGCAGCCAGGGAACAGCCCAACAGTGCTGTTCTTTGGGACACGAGGCAGCGTGACACCAACCTGCCAGTGCCGTCTCCAGCACAGTGAAGGGGATTTTGGGCTCGATGTCGGACACTTTCAAAGCTGGGAGACAAGAGGTATCCTGAGGTTTGCTTTGAAGAGCAATTAATTCCAAACCTAGTAAGAAGAGAATACCAAATTGTCATTTTCAGCTTGTAGTGAAACTGCTGTTAAGACCTAAAACCTACTGAGATGATGCAGATTAGAAAAACTCAAGAGTCAAGTTTGGAGTCTTCTATTGGCAACTTTGCAAATATTTTCCTAAAGCAAATTCTGCAGATTATCGTTTAACAACAGCAGAAGACATGCTTAGATTCTCTTTTTAATCCAGTCTTCACAACCTGTTTACAGCAAAATGCAATTTAATCTTTAAGTGACACCTGCCAGTCTGTGCTGTCACTCAGCTCTGCAAGCATCGACCCAGGACTGCCAGATAAGAAGCTTCTTTCTAACCCAATCCGTTCCAGTTCTTACTCAAGTGCTCTGTCAGAACACTGATGCAGCTAAATTGTTGTGATTACTTTCACATTTCAGACTTTCACCTCTGAGTACTCTCCAATTTATCTCTGTAAGTAGAAAGCCTCCTCTGATTTCGTGCTCCCTATCTCCTGTCACGCACCAAAGCTTCAGAAGATTAACGCCACATTTTTGGAGGATTTCTGTGACTAGACACTGCTTTAACAAAATTAGATGACTACCCACGGTTTTCAAGTGTAAGTTATTCTTGAGAGTAAGTTAAACCCAATGTTAATTTTATAGCTGGCTTTTTAACCAGAAAATATAAGAAATATAATTACAAAATGTTAAGTTTTACAGGAGCTTGGATCAGACCTCATGCTCATAAATAAAGTTTCAAGGTACATGGCATGTAAGTATCTGAAGAGAGGGTGCCAAGAGGATGGAGCCAGGATCTGCTTGGTGGTGCTGAGCAAAAGGACAGGAGGCAATGGGCAGAAACTGATGCACAAAAAAGTTCCAACTGAACGTGAGGAAGAACTTCTTTACTGAGCAGTGTCCAAGCACGGAACAGATTGTGGAGTCTCTCTCACTGGAGATATTCTAGAACCCCTGGATACAATCCTGTGCCATGTGTTCTAGGATGTCTCTGCCTGAGCAGGGGGGTTGGCCCAGATGACCCACCATGATCCCTTCCAAACTGACCCATCCTGGGATTCTGGGAATTTACCTTCCATTCAGTGCAAATTAACATGGGAAAGAATAAACAGACTGGTATTTTAAAACAATTTCCTTTTTTCTGCCCTAATGAAGACATTGATCATTTTATTTTTGAGTGCTAAAACTAATGGAATATACCAACCAAATACTGTAGTGTAAGCACTTCACTGCATAGCCCTTTAACACACACACACAAATTTGCAACAAAAAATACCCATCCCTTTCAGAGCAAATGCTGGAGAGTGCCTGAGAATTTAAGATATTCTGCAGAAAAACAGCTAAAAAAAGGTTATACAAATAAAAACGTGAAAAAAGTTAACCTTTTTCAAAGATTTGTGTTTTTTCCTCCTCAGAAAGTGCATTGACCTTTCTTTCCAGCTTTTCTGCTTCCATTTTAGCTTGTTTATCATGGTAGTCTTCCTCTGGACTCATTGACAGAGTCAATTTGTGTGGATTATCCTGCAGAAATATATCCCAAAACAAAGCATTAATTCTGAGGGCAACTTCCTAGCCTCAGATTATTGCTCCATCAGCAGCAGATAAGCAGCCTGTGCATCGTTTGGCTTGCACATTATCCAAAGTATCACACCCACACAGGCTGAGCCCTTGTTTCATACAGAACCAGCTGCTGTGAGGAAAAGGCTGCTCACCAGGGGAACAAGCACCAACAGCCTTCTGCTAAGTTTCACTCTATAGAGTCAGAATCCCTCAACAGCACACAGTACTCATTAGTTTAATTAAATCCAGGTCAAACAACTGTACATAACAAACACTACAGAGCCACAAGTTTTATCTGGAGGCTGTTCTAAGATGGGGAAATTCTGTTAAATGCAGGAGGGTTTGATTAAACACCTCTTTCAACCTGCCCAAGCTTGAGTGCACAGAGATCCCAAATGATGTAGAATGTGCATGCTTCATCCTGCTCAGAAATGCTTCACACATCAGCCTCACTGCCACAGAACTCCAGGCATTACGCAAGTGTCATAACTGATGCTGAATTCTTCTTTGTTCACACCAGACTGTGGAATTTTAATATCAAGATTACTCAAGTAGCTTCCGTTTTCCATAATAGGAAAGGGAGGCCAGCCAAAAGACAGTAATCTCAAAAAATGCTCATTTCAATACAGGAGTCAACAGCAACATCTGGCACTGATAGACAGCAGTAATCTGGGACAATGCAATCAGTTACTGTTTTATGAGTTTATCTCCCCCATGCCTGTGTGAAAAGCCTACAGAAACCTGACTACAGAGTTAAAGAGAGACATGCAAAACTAACTAGCCATAGTAAAATGGACAGGATGAACAGCATTCTCCCCCTTGCTCTCTGCCTGCCTGCTTTAACAATTTCCCAGCACAAGGTACAACCGTGCACAATATTATGATGTAAGAACATCCAACTATTCTCATCATTTCCTGCTGAGATGTGCCTTTGCCTCAGCTCCCTCAATAGAACTGTACAGTAAAAGACATTCACAAAAATACTGCACCCACGTTTCTTCCCTATAGAAGCCAAAACTTTAACAGCAGCCTACTACCTCCAGCCACTAGTAAATGTTCTTAGGAAAACTGATTTCAGCTGATGTCTCTTGGGGTTTTTTTTGAGTATATCAGAATCAAGATTTACTCCAATCTAGGTGACAGTTACTTGTAATTAATCTGCCTTTCAAAACAAACAAGCTGACTATGGGGAAAAAAAACCAAACAAAAACCTTACCAGAAAAAGCAAATGAACAAAACAAAGCCAACTAAACAGAGAAACCCCACAAAAAACCCACACCACTTTTGCATTGCTATAATTGGATTTTTTTTTCTGGAATTAATTAATTCAGGGCTTCAGAACTATTCAGCATTGTAATACCTTTATTGGATATTTTTTATTTCTGAAAAAAATCCAGAAGAATATATGAAGAAGAAAAGAAGAGAAAGAGCAGAAAGTAATTGGCACTGACAGCAAGATTCAGACAGCAGCTCAATGAGGAACACCAAGACAATCTTACTTGTAACCAAATCCTTTGCAAGGAAAATTAGATGCACTTTGCTATGTCAATACTAAGGAACACATAACTAGGTCCAGAATTCTCTGTTCTCATCTGAACTTCTCATCAGGAAAGAGATGTGCCCTTCTATACCAATTGCAGTTTGGTAAAACATTAGTGTTTTATCAGTGTTCTATTAAATATGGTTCCAATTGACCAGCCAGGTAATTTTTTTTCCACTTTGAAATGTGGAAGCTTAAACTATTAAAATTAACATGCTTAATTTGAATATGTTGCTGCTCAAGCCACACCTAGAAACAGGTAATATGGAGATAAAAATTAGCCTTCAGTTTAACTTCAAATAAAAAAATTGTGATTTGAAAATTACTACAAGATAATTTTCTGTAAGTTTGCCTACCTTGAAGTATGTTTTAACTTTTTCCTGAAGAAATCTGGGATTTTCTTTAAGACATTGCTTGAACCGAGAGACTTTATCTGCAATCTTCAGAAGCTCCACTGGATCCCCATCTTGATTCCAGCACGAAGCTATGTACTGAATGGGAAAGAATAATTAAGTAAGCAGGACAATCCATCTGCATTTCTCTAACTGAGAGCATCAGTGTTCCAAAACCACCTTAACACTTATACTTGAATAGCAGACACAGAATGAGTAGTCTTAATGGAGCTGTAGGGGGAAAATATTTTTCAGATAAAGATTCTATTCCATCATCACCTATCCCCTGTTGTCTCCATTCTTGCCTCTAATTTCACCATACCAAACCACCATTTTTTAAACAATTATTCTTTTTTTTTTTTTTTTTGCATAGCTATGCACATCTGGAAATATACAATATTCTTTAGTCCCTCACATTAAAATTAATTTTTTAATGAATTAAAGAAGGAAAACAGAAAGATGTGGTAGAGACAAAGTAATACATACATGCTACAGTTTTGTATCAGCTAGATTAAATGATTTATAAGAAGGTGACGCAAACATGTAAAGTATGTAAATTAGATGAGCCTCTGGAGAAATAAAATACTACATAACCAGAAATATCCCCAGGATATTTATTTTCTAATTTGAGTTTGCTTAAGTTGCTATTGAAAGTTCTCCAAAACACAAGTGCGAGATACCAAAAGTTTCTCTATTTCTACTCTGTGTGAATGGGGAAAAACCAAAAACAAAGCAAAGTATAAAATCCTGTCAAATCCACTTTCTCTCTTCCTACCTCTTTAATTACAAGCAGGTTCATAAGCCTTCAGTATTTTTCAGCAATTACTATTTTTATCTATTCTGTGGAATTCCCTAATATGATACAAAGCAGAGTATTCTTTTGGAACATGCTTGAGCTAATTCTCTTGAAATAAAAGCAGTCACTCCTTACTTGAGGCTGCTGTGGGGTCATTACAACAGTTCAGTCCTGGTTCTCAGTAGGCAGCCTAGAAGATTAACCATGTATGTAAAAGCACTGTCCAAGCAGCTTTTGAGCACTGACAGGCTTGGGGCCACGACCACTTTGCTGGTGTCACAGCTCATCCACACAGCCACTCGCTCTGCCCCTCGCAGCAGGATGTGGGGGACACTCTGGAGGGAAGGGATGCCATGCAGAGGGACCTGGACAGGCTTGAGGAGTGCACCTACAGGAAGTTCATTTAGCTCAAACAAGGCCAAGTGCAAGGTTTCACACTGGGGCTGAGGCAATGGCCAACAATCAGTACAAGTTTAGTGATTTAAGGTTTGAAAGCAGACCTGCAGAGAAAGGTTTGGGGATACTGGTAGATCAGAAATTGGAAATGAGAGCACAATGAGTGCTCCCAACCCAGAGAGTCAATTGTATCCCAGGATGCACCAAAAAAATCAGAACCACCAGCTCGAGGGAGGTGATGCTGCCCCTCTACTCCAGTCACACCAGACCCCACCTGAGGTACTGCACACAGCTCTGGGGCCTGCAGGGCAAGACAGACATTGACCTGTTAGAGATGGTCAGAGGAGGACCACAAAAATTATCAAAGTGGTGGAACACCTCTCCTACAAAGACAGGCTGAGACACTTAAGGTTGTTCAGGCTGGAGAAGGAAAGGGCTTTGGAGAGACCTTACTGCAGCTTTTCAATATATGAAGGGGGCTTACAAAGACAGACTTTTAAAAAGCTACTTTTCACACATCCTGTACAGACAGGACAAGCAGCAAAGGTTTTAAACTGAAAGATGGCAGATTTAGATTGGACATAAAGACAAAATTCTTTACTATGAGAGTGGTGAGACAGTGGAACAGGTTGCTGACAGAAGCTGTGTTTGCTCCAGTCCCTGGAAGTGTTTGAAGACATGTCAAAAGTGCTCTGAGTAACTGGATTTAGCAAATGGTGGCCCTGCTTATGGCAGGGAGGTTGGACCTGGATGATCTTCAAAGATCCCTTCCAACCCAAATCATTCCACAATTCTATGATCACTTTAGTTACAACTACCTAGTTGTAACTCTCTTGAAAGCCAATTTCTAAAACCTTACTTCAGGGAAACAAACTGAAACATAACTCTCCTCTATGGGAGTATTAGCACTAAATGCTGCAAGACTGGTCTTTAAAAGCAAGAAATAATCAAGAGCTTTCTGTTCTACAACGAAGGCATAGCAGTTGAATCAATTTCAAGACTTAAAAATATTGAGGGGTAAAGTTATCTGCATATATATTTCATCAGACAGAATTACTCACAACATCTGAACATGTGTCAGAAAGTAGTGACTATTAAAGTCAGGAATATTTGGCCAGATTTACCATGAAACATGACAGGCACTTAAATATCCACAATTTGCCTATATGGCTGTATGGCAATCTGATTTAAAACAACTTTTGTTTGTGCTCACCCATTTACAAATCTCCTGATAATCCAGGGCTCCGCTTCTTTGCCTAACTGTATATACCTATGAATAAAACCTTGCTTGTGCAAAGAATATACAACAGAAAGCAAAAGAGCCACTGAGAACTGAAGCTGCTGCAGAGCAGAAAGGAAGAGAGGAGATTAAAGACTGAGTGGCTGCAGGAGACCCTGATTTCCACAGTAACTGCAAATACTGCACCTCACTCATTCCAAACATAACATGACTTGCAGACTCCTTCAAGACAACATTCTGCTGTGGAATGGGTTTTCTATAACAGTTTAGTATTAAAATTTGAGGCCAAGAATTGCATTGCTGTACATTTTCCCTTGTGAATCTAGAAATTAACTTACAGCAGTACAGTCCTGAAGTCCACAGAAAAATAAAGTCCTTCTATTTGGCGTTTAGAAAACACACAGGCATCTAACCAAAACAGACAGTTCCCAGAGCCAGTATGATATGCCCCTCACAGAATAACCAGTGCTACTACAATCAAAGCTGCTATTCAGGCAAAGACAACAGGCTCACTGCCTGGTTAACTCATACAGTGTCCACAGACAGTCTGACAGCTACTGAAAAGAAAGATATACACAATATGACAAAGGAAGAGCCCTTAAGTGGAATGTTTTCCACATCAGGAGCCGACAAAATGACCCTGTATTTTATAAAGACATAGGTGGCATATATTTTTTTTAACTGTTCTTAAAAGAAACACACACACAGACTTACAGATGTCAGGGCAAGTCCAAAACTCGTAGACTGATGCTTCAACTGTATTTCAATTTTGTGAAGTAGAGCTTCAATCCTATCTTCCTCAAAACCTTTCCTTTGGGAAGGGGCAAAGAGAAGGAAATAATATCCATTAGCACTGTTCACTTTAAGTGATGTTGTGAAAATGAATTATTAGATTGATAAAGGAAGCATTACAACATAATGTCTTTCACATTGAAATAAAATGGATATAAAATCATGTAATCATGTTGTATCATTTAGAGAAACTGAACTAACATCATTAAACTCCTGAAGGTTACACTGATGAGAACAAACTACAATAAAGGAAGTAGCAGACACAAGTTGTAAGAGTATTGAACAATATTATTTCTGCTTTAGTGCTTTTATTGTAATATAACTAGATTTTTAAGGCATATTATTATATACAAGTCTGTATTATTACATGCCTACATATTATTATGTTAACTAAGACTATTCTTAAAAAATTAGCATTACTCACAGAATAACTTCATCAACTGTTCTGTCAATTATCTGTTTCACAGTGTCAATGTCTCTTTCAGCAATACCCTGTAGACCCACACTGAAATAAGCTTCTCTTGTTGAGCCATTAAACCTAGAGCAAAACATAACCAACTCAGTGATAAGTGCTAGAACTTAAGCATTAAAGCTGCCAACAAAGGCAAGAGAAGGGAAAAAACACCCATTGTTTCCACATATACAAACACACAAGATCTAAAAGCTAGATAGAAAGTAAAATAATTACCAAAGAGGTAAGAAATGGAATTTAATAGCATTTTTTGTTCAATTTTAATAGTCATAGCTACTGTCAACAAAACCCACAGCATACGGTTTTAGAGAAAGAAAAGCAGCTGCAGAAGTAAAGCTGATATTTTCTGTTCATCTTCCCATTCTTCTGTAATTTCTTTCAGGTACAGAAGTCTTTTTAAGGTGAAAATTTTAGCGGTATGTAACACCAAACAAATACATTCTACTTAAGCAGGTGAGTGAACAATACTTCTAAAGCAGTATTTGTAAAGTGGTTAAAGTGAAGTTTTCCATGTTTACTGCAATTGTTACCAACTGTATTAAAAAAAAAATAAATTATAACAGTACAGACAATTCTGTCCAAACTGTCAGGCAGGGTTAATCACAGAGCTCATCTTTACAGAAACAAAATGGCACTTGCAGAAATACAGAACACCTAGCAGTTCAAAGCCAACACAGAAAAAGCAAAAGGTGCTCATGCACTAGTAAACAACCACTATTACATGTCTAAAAAGCACAGAAGGAATTCAGCAGCAGGCTCCGGCCCTGGATTCTGCAATACTCATCTCTGGGCTCAAACTTATTCTTGTAGATTCATCAATACATTCACTAAGGCAAATTAAAGCCAGCTCACTGAACAGTTCAACTCCATATCAATCCAGCCAACCTGGAAAAGGACCAGCTGACAAAAAATGCAACATAATCCCTACTTCAGTGTCTAAAGAAGGATTTCTACTGCCATGCTCTGGAGTATGAAAATGTCTACACAGCACTGGCATGTGTGACACAGGACTTGCACCAAGCCAACTACTTACTGCAGAAAACAGGTCAAGCCAGGCCGAGTAAGACATTACGATTATGGGTGAGTGGGAAATTAAGGTTTCCCACTCAAACACCTGAGAGAGTCACTGGAGAAAAGGCATGATTTTAGTCATCCTCAAGTCTAAAAATCAGTCAAATGAATCATGCCTGGAAAGCACTTCCTTCTTTGTGCTGACAAAAAAAGCCAATTCTGTACTGCGGTGATGGCAAGTCAACAGCACCTGATTGCACAAAGGCACATTTGTGACAAACCAACCTACTATTAAACCACAGAATTAAAGCAATAAAAGCAATGTGGTTACAGAGAAGAGCTCACAAACACTTCTGAGTAATACTTAAATGTCCAGTATGAAAAATCCAGGTAAATAAAGGCACTGAAGGTATTCCACATTTTACTCTATCTATCCATTTTTATGGTTCGTAAGCTGTAAACAATACAAGTTTGATTAAATCAACTTAGTTTCTATCCAAGTACTTTGATGAGATAAAAGTTACATCTGAGAATGCTTTACAGCTCACCAGGAATATATCAGGAAAATATCTCTTATGATATTTTAATATTACAGTAAGATTACTCTAGTGTAAATTGCCTGTATAAGAGATGAGTTCTTCCAACTTAGAAGCACTTTTTAGTTTTTCTAACATTGCTTATAGTAATGAAATGTGAATTGCAACACTTACCCAACATCAGGAGAAAAATCTGTACCAACACCAGACTCAATTAAGGCTTTGTAAAAAGGAGAATTCGGCCCATCAACCAACAGTGACGACAACAGGCTTAGGGTGAACGTCTCAAAAGTGTCTGTAATACTGAAGAAAAACAATTAGTTCTTAAAAACCATATGTGACACCCAGTATCACTGAGTCAATTTCAAAAGAATTAGAAAACAAAGGTAGGGGGAACAAGGGAGAAGTAATTGTCAGCTGTGAAGCCCACATCAGACCTTAGGGAAATCAGAGGGCTCTGCATCTTTCACTTGTTATAACTACCTGGAAAGTAATTTAAATTGGGTTGCAAGGGGAAGTAAGTTAGTAGCAGGGTCATACAGATGAACTTGCAGATGGCAGAGAACTGACAGGAAGACAATGTTTCCAAATGCCTCACCCACTGAACAGTTCTGTAAAGCAACACTTGATTCTTCTTGGGTCTTTCCGCTAAAGCAAATTATTCAGCAATTAAACTTTTCTTTACTAAAGCAGGACTGATCTATTTTCCCATGGCATTATTTTCTTTAGACATGACATTTATCAACAGGGACATCGGACAAGAAACATGCCTGTACCTTGCTTAAAGATCTAAAATGAAATTTTATCCAGAATTTCATTTGGATGTACTTACTCTGTTAACAGGTAGCTGACACTGACAGTGGTCTGCTTGGAAGGATCAGCAGCAAAGGAGTCTAAGCCACATGTTACCCTGTGTTCTCTCTATAAAGTACAATAAATGACATATAATAAACTCGCAGCAGAAGTTACAAACAAAAAATAACTTGCATCTTCATAGCATCATCTTTCCAATTATTTAAAATAATTTCACAGACGCTCATGAATAAATTCAAGATCCATGAGCAAATACACAAACACACATTATCTTTAAAAATGAGTGACATCTCAACGTTTAAAAGTGAACAGTATAGGAGAGGTTAAAGAAGTCTGGCTATAAATAACATTCTGAGCTATTTTTGAAAGAAATGTTTACTCTTCTGGACAAGCCAGGGAGGAAAAGGAGGAGGAGGAGGGGGGAAGAGACCATGAAAATTATTTTTGACACCAATGTTTGGAAGATTAGATACTATTAGAAAGCACTATTTCCTGACACTAAGAACTAGGATATCTTTCATTAGCCCTAAATGCTTTCCATTAAGAAGTGCTTCAGTGTTTCAAATGACAAAGGACTTGAAAATTGAAAATAAGAAAAACAAACAACTGCAGGCAATCACTACATTACTGACACTCAAAAGTAACTGCAGTTTGTCCCCCATGTAACCAGAAATAAAAATACTTCAGCTTATTAACAGAATTCTAAACAAATGAGTAACTCCAGCTGATTAGGTTAAAATATTAACCCTGGGGGGGGTTTGGGTTCAGTGGTGTTTGTTGGTTTTACTTACAGGCTTATCCCAGAGTTTCTGCTTTGGGATGTCAGTATTTGATTCAATTCTTTCAAATTTTACCAATGCTTCCTCATGTATTTGCTTCAGATGTTGCTCCAGTGGAAAATTACCGTAAGTGAAAAATCTGCATTTCAAATAAAATACTGGGATTAAGCACTTGATTTAATATGAAATGTACAGTAACTACTTGTATTATACCCTGAATTTCATGTGCTTCCCAGTAATTCTGTTACATCTGAAGTGGAAAATAATTTGGCGGGTCTTCAACCTATACAATATACATAAAACTCACAACCTCTTGATAAAAATCCACATTTCTCAGCTTGTGGCCACAAAACACCATATTCTCATTATGTTCAGTTTTATTATGTTCAAATTCATTCAGTTGCAGAAATATACAATAAATATTCCAGAAAAAAAATATTAATAATTGAAGCCAGAAACCCAGTGCTCCTAAGTTTCAGAAGACAAAATTCTTATGGTCCTCACACTTTTAAGTATAAAATACAATGATCCATGCCCTAGGTCTGTCTATAGAACACGGCTGGGTTCCATGGGTCACCCCACCAAACACATTCCCACATCTAAAAGACTTCCACTGGACCAAATATGAGCACAAGCTGTGCCTCAGGTAGAGCTCATCCCCTGACTAAAATCCCAACACCAGTACAGCAGAATACTTGGGATGATGAGAAAAATCAACAGATTGTAAATTCTCTGTCATGACACAAGTTGATGTTCCACAAGTGAATTAATCAAAATAGCAGATTGGCCACAAAATTAGTACAGGAGAAATAATTATTTCCCTGCATGTAACTTTCAAATTGACTTCCAGCTTAAATACCTTATTAATATCAACCAAATCAGTACCTGAACCAAATGACTATCCATTATTTGGAACTCACTACAGTAATATGTGATGAAGGAGAAAATGAAATCATTCATTTGTAACTTCTAACTCAACCTGTGTTACTTCAAAGAGGACAGGAGCCCTTAGATTAACCTCTGCTACTTGTATCTTAACTCCCTGACATTATTGCCAAGTACTTATTAGTGTGCTCCCTTCCCCCACAGCTCCCAGGAGTTCAGGTCAATCGATCCCCAAAACACAAATGCATGATCAGGCAAACAGACACATCCGAGAAAATCAGCCACCCTTCTTTCCTGCTTTCAATCCACTCTTCACTGCTCCTTCTAGAAAAATTCCTTGCTACCACACTGCTCTAACTGCTGCAGGGCACAGGCTATCCTTGTTGCTGGCCATGTGATTAAAAACACTGTGCTTCTGGTTTTCTCCTGACAAAAATACAAAGCACTAACCCAGTAACCTGGGGAGTTAGCCACCACTCTCACACACCTGGAATTGCTTGGATGATAATGGGTGGCATGGAACTGCTTAAGCTGCTCCCATGTAAGGTCAGGAATACATAATGGATCTCCACCAGAAATTACACTGTAAGTGTGATCAGGAAGGATTTTGTTCTGCAGGTGCTGTGCAAATATCCTCTCGTTATCTGTCTTAATGGGAAAACACCACATTTCAGTGAAAGCCATCAAAACACATTCAAAAGACAAAAGGTGCTCAGTAATAAAACCTCAGAGCTCTAACTTACACAACCTCCTCACATAAGCATGCAGTCCCATGTACTTTAATAAAATGAGTTATGGTTCCATGCTGATGTAAGAGACTATTTTACAATAAAATCTATTAACAAAGTACCTTTCTATATGTAAATAAGCTTTTGAAAGGCTAATCTCAAAAAAAGAGTGTTTACTGAGGACTTAAATTTTCAAAGGGAGGAATGGGAATCTCTGGTGCAATAGTACCATTTTGGTAAGCTACAGTTGAAACTACTTCACCATCTGCAAGAACTTAAACCAAATATCCACAAAACTTACAAATGCCCCTTTCATTTCATTAAAAACAACTCCTTTGAAGACTAGAGGTGTCTGAGGATCAGCTGGGTTCTCATGTTCTAACCTCCAACCTTCTTGCCTGCAAAATTAATAACAGCAAGTGTTGAGAGTTTGAAGACCTTGTTGATTTGGGGGGGAGGGAGGGGGGCTTTTTTTTTTTTTTTTATTTAAGGTTTGTACACATCTCAAACTGTCTTACCAGAAATCTAGCTGACGCAAACATGGAAAGAAAGCTGCATCCAGGTATACTGACAGGAGGTTCTGAAAGTCCTTGGGATTTTGTGTTGAAAATGGATAGAGAGTGTAATCACTAGCTGCATATAAATAAAAGTAAAAATAATCAGAATTTTAGCAAGTCTAGGACACATTTTGCCGTTGTTGATTTTTAATTTCTCATGCATTTAAATAACAGGAAGAGAATAAATGTATTAAATTAAATGTATTTTTGCTGAGGAATACACATATTTAACATTGCAGCTACTTTATCATGAAAACCTTGCTTTAGCCATATAGCCATATAAATAATTAAATGTATTTTTGTATACTATAAAGCTCCAGCTCTGCTGGGACTTTGTAACTGACAAGTGAACAAGACTTATTTTGTGTCTTGCCTTGTTAGCTTTTTAATACCTCACAACATTCACCCCCAATAATAATGGCTCTCCAAAGCCAAATTAAGGAGAGCCAACAGACAGCTCTGCTGCAATAAAACCTCATGCATTTTAAGGGACATTATTTCCTTTGTGCCTACCTGTGAATGCATTCATAAAAGTGGACAGTGATCTGTTCAACATTTTAAAGAAGGGATCTCTGCAGGGGTACTTCTGGGAACCACAGAGCACCGTGTGCTCCAGAATATGCGGGACCCCGGTGCTGTCCATCGGCGTGGTTCGGAATTGGATACTGCAAGAGAGAGCACGGAAGGCTTGGAGCCACGTGTGAGGAGAAGTGCACCCACTCCTGCCTGCACCTGTGATTTGTGGGAGCATCACCACTGCCCAACAGCTAACATGGCACACACCAGATGCAGAGTTTGACTTCTTCAGACTCCCGAGTGCTCAACCATCTTTTTCAGAGGGAGTACAGCCTCTGCACTTCTATTTCTGGAGTTAGTATAGAAGCTTTCAGCACATGAGTAAACACATTTATTTTTATCCAAAAGGCTTAAATAATAAACATCATGGAAGGTTATGGTTGCATAATCTCTGTCTTGGAAAGTTTTCAGGAACTGGACCTGAATTAAACACTGATCCTGTTTTGAGCAGCAGACTGAACAACAGACTTCATAATATCTGTTCCAACCTAAAAAATTCTAAGAAGCCCTACAAAGGAAGTACTGTCCTCCCTGTAATCACAGAATAATCCAGCCATGATACCAGATTACAACTGAAAAAACACAAAGTGATGTGGAGACTGAATGTGTAATACCTATATTAATGTCTTACCTGAACAGATTATTGGAGTCCTCCCGAGCCACATGTAAATACCTGGCTCCTGTACCATCATGACTAAGCTTCACTGCAGTCAGGAACAGCTCAGGAACAGCTGTCACCTGCATTGGAAGAAAACATCTGTATTACAGTATGACTTCAACTAGGGCAGACAAATTGTGCACAATATAGGAATTACAGTTTGTTTGTCTTATACATAATACTGGCTTACACAGTATTGAACAAATTTTTGCTCCTGTGGTTTGAGGGGAAAAAATAATTACGCAAATGGAAAATAAAATTTAAATGAAAATTTTAACCCAATGAAAGTATACTACCACCGAGGAACCATACTTTTATGGTACAGACAAAAATTCAATCTGAAATACAAAAAGAAAATGCATCAAATATCAGTGGCTAGGGCAGATAGAAAAAGCAAGGACCCTGTGCTACCACTAGCTCTGTCATTAGCAATCTGTCACTTCTCTCCACTCCTGCTTTTTCCCTTTGGAAAAGTAGATGAAATTCAGCATATTCACATGGCAGCTTTCCAAGAGAGGTATTAAAAAGATCTTAGGAAATAATATATTACTTGAACGTGTTTACCAAAACACATTCACACAGTGAAGCTCCGTTATCTGTCAGGATTCTAAGAAGGCCACATCGAATAATCACATCTGCAGCACACACACAGGCTCGTGGGATGCATCATTTACTCTAGAAGTAGCTCCCCATAAGAATATGTACTTATGGCACCTAAAATATTTGTCTGCAGAGAAGTGACTACAAGGGACTCCTGAATCATTGTTGTGATGGACCAGCCGGAGCAAGTATTGAAATTGCAGCCGCCGGGCCTCGGCCAGGTGCCGTCTAAGGCCGGGGAAGGCGGAGCGGCCGAACGGAGCGAAGGCGGCGGCGCTCACCTGCTGCACGGTGAAGCCGTGGAGCTGCTCGCCCACCCGGTACCGCAGCGCTCTCTCGTTCGCGGCACCGCTCTTCCACCTCCACGCCCTGCGGCTCAGAGACCTGCAACGACACAATTCCCTCTGAGCCAACGCGCTGCGGCCGCCGCTGCCGCAGCCCCGGCCGACACCGGCCCCGCCGCCCCAGCGCGGCTCCGCGGCGGGCCGGGCCCTGCGCCGCTCGGAGCTCCGCGCCCCTCGGCCGAGCGCCAGCGGCCGGGGCCGCGCAGGGCGAGGGTCCCCGCCCGCCCCGCGCTCGCTCACCG
>QUSF01000003.1:9980726-10102950 GCA_003676055.1 Chloebia gouldiae
TCGGAGGCGGCTCCGCCCCGCCCGCCTCGGAGGCGGCTCCGCCCCGCCCGCCTCGGAGGCGGCTCCGCCCCGCCCGCCTCGGAGGCGGCTCCGCCCCGCCCGCCTCGGAGGCGGCTCCGCCCCGCCCGCCTCGGAGGCGGCTCCGCCCCGCCCGCCTCGGAGGCGGCTCCGCCCCGCCCGCCTCGGAGGCGGCTCCGCCCCGCCCGCCTCGGAGGCGGCTCCGCCCCGCCCGCCTCGGAGGCGGCTCCGCCCCGCGCCGAGCCCGGCCCGCCTTGGGGCCGTGTTTGCCGGCCTGGGATGGCGGGGGACTCTCTTGGAAATGCCTTTGTGTGAAAAATGCGTATTTTATGATTGGCTTTTTGCAAATGTCACAATGGATGTTATATGTGTGACGTTAGAAAGTTATGCTGTATTCTCTTAAGTAGTGTGTTAAATATAGTTTTAGGTTACAACATAATGTTTAAATAGAAACTCTGCTATGTGAAGGTTTGCTTTTTTTTTTTTTTTAAGGAATGAGATACTTGCTTTGAGGAATACCTGAATCTTCCAGAGAAGACGAATTTACGGTTTTCTTATCAGAACAAGCTAATTCTTTCAGGCCTTGCTCAGACTCAAAGCTCCATGGCGATTAAAGGAAACAGCTGACATACAACAGACAGTGCTCTTGTTTTAAATTGAATGTATGCATAACCATGAAGGAAATATGAATATGCAACAGGCTATTGCTTATAAGGTTATTCCTTTGTTCCCAAGCTATGCTTTTCATGACTTAGTGTCTAAGAGCATCTGGACATCCGTAATTCTTTGCTTTTTATTGTCTTGTAATTGCCTTAACTCTAAATCTTATTACTCTAATTGTATTACTATTTTTATAACCATTTTATTATTATTAAACTTTTAAAATTTTAAAAACCAAGTGATTGGCGTTTTTCACACTTCCTGTTGTTCACAAAGTTCTCAGGAGAATCGAAAGCTCCGTTGGTTGTGAAAGGAGCTACCTTTGAGCAGAGCTTATTGCTGGCTTTTCCAAATTAAAGAAAGCAACAAAGTAAAATATAATACCCAGATCAGCATGTTCCAAAGGGGCAAGGTCAGCAGCAGTAGGTGGGGAACTAAAGCCACTGTAATGTCCTGCGGCTGTGCGGGGTGTGTGGTGCCCTTGCAGCCGCACACAGCCTCTGCACGGCCCAGAATAGCCTGGGAACATCCACGTCGCTGTTGTGATGGGACCTGTGGAAAACACCAATCACTTGGGTTTTAAAATTTTAAAAGTTTATAAAAATAGTAATACAATTAGAGTAATAAAATTTAGAGTTAGGACAATTACAAGGCGATAAAAAGCAAAGAATTACGGATGCTCTCGGATACTAAGTCACAAAAAGCATGCTTTGTGAACAAAGGAATAACCTTATAAGCAATAGCCTGTTGCATATTCATATATCTCATCCATGATGCATAAATTGCTTGCAAATTAAGAACTTTTCTGTTTTTTGTCAGCTTCTTCCCCTTAATCCTGGTGGTTCCATAAAGACAGAGAGAAGGTGGAAAAATGTTTGTCTTTTCTGATAAGGAGGCAGTAGCTCTACATAGGCCCCAAGTCACTGTCATCTCTGTGTGAAGAGCTTTTTGATTATCTCATCTCTCGCTTGAGCTAGTAAAATAATCCTACACCACACATTTCTATTTCAACGTTATGGTGTAACCTAAAACTATATTCAACACACTACTTAAGAGAATTAATACAGTATAACTACCATTAGATTTATAATATTCATTGTAACATTTGCAAAAAGCCAATCATAATATACGCATTTTTCACAGACCTCACTGGGGCTGCACAGGATGTTGTACCCACCAGGAGAGTGTGCTTGTACATGCCTGGGCTTTTATTCCTTCTGTTTTGTAAATTAATAGGACTTTGAGATAGTAGCTTGAAATTTGATTTTATACTGCATGTTCATGAGGTTGCTCAGGACAGCATCTGTGAAGTATGGCCACCAAAGTGCCAATCCCTGTTCCGGGCTCTCCGAGCCTCGCTACCTGATTTAGGTGTAAGAAGCCTGCCTGGTGCCAAATGAGAGTACATGGGATCTTGTATATGTAGTAAAGGGCAGGTGCTCACCATGTCTCATACTGCTTGTCCTCAATTCTCTGGCTATAATGTTAACAAAAAAAAAAAAAAAAAAGGAATTTAAAGTATGAAAGTACGCTGGGAATTTTTGTGTCCATGTCTCTGATCTCTTCTTCCTCCTCCTCTGTGGCAGGAGTTGCTGCAGTCAGTCACTGCAGGGATGTTCTCACCCTCGTGATTCTGGATGCACATTAGCCCTCCTGCCCCTGCTGACTGCACGCTGTCCTAGGGCACATCCACCACCTCTCCAGCGGCCACATGACTCCTGATTGCTCCAAGACCCTTCATTTTCTCTGGCTGCCTCATTTGTATTTTCCATATAATATTCCTATTCAATTTTTAAATTAAAAAGCCAATATCTTGCCACAGTTAAAGTCTGTTGTGTGTTACCCCATATAACCTGTCATCTATCTTTATTTTTATCTTTCTCATTCTTTTTTAAGGTTAGTGAAAAGATCCAGTAGCTCATGTAAAGCTTAGATCCTGGATACTAGCAAATGCAATTTGTTTGCCACCTATTTTTATTATACCTGATTTCTTTCCTACCTTCTACCAATTTACCTCCTCTCTTTGTCCTATTTTTCTGTGTTTGTGTCAGATTAGGTTCAAATCCCACCCCTTTCATGGGACCTGCTTCCAGTATGTTTCTTTTCAGTATATGCTTATGTTCCCAGAAGTTATGTCTAACACTGTGAATAACCAGTCATGATTATTGTTCAAATTAAAACCAGACAATGATGTAAACATATAATGACAATGTTCTCACAAGAATGAACATATTAAAAAAGTATTTCTGAGCCTTGCATAGAACCATAAGATTACACTGCATGGTTCAGTTTTCAAATACTTCTAAATGTTTTCATATGCTTCTGGTTTATCATTGGTCTCAAGGTTAACTTGTAGCATTTTTTGTATTCAAGGGTATACTGTTGTTTCTATTGACTGTTCAGTTCCTTTATTTTACTAGCAGTTTGCTAATCTGACCATAAGCTACTGTCTCTCTTTACAGATTTCTTGTCATCAATATTTAGTTTTCTTCATGGCTTATAACATTCATCTTAATGGAACATCAGGCTAGCATTCTGCTGCAGACATTTATTTACTTTTAGTTGATGTGTATATTGGAAGGGTGATTTTCTGGCTGTCTGTTTTCATATCACTGACATAGCATTTGACAGGCAACCTTTCAAAAACTTCACCAGTCTGAGCAAGCAGGGTTTCAAAATACATCAAACATAATTCCTAAACTTAATCACAAGATGGAAGTCTTTTATGTCATTCTTTAGATGACTTTAAAATATTTTTGCTTTTTTCTGCTATTGTCTTTGATATGTTTTATACATCAAAGCTTTCCTTCTGTGAAACAAAACAGAAACTGGTATTTTACACGACTTTTTTTTTTTTCTCATTGTCTGGTGATAATGTAAGAGTAGTACATTATATTCTTTGTCAAGTATAGTCACACACACACACATATATATGTAACATAACTTCTGTATCTTGAGAAAAGATTAATTCAGGAAAACCACTGGCATGTGAAAATATAACAGATTTAACATTAATTGTGTTGACTTGTCTTGATAAATGGCATAAAACCATTTTGATTACCATGACCAGATTTTGCTTTCAGTTATTTAGCAACAAATTCTATGTAACTGCAATTGCGTCAAGTGAGCTTTTCCAATGGTGAGAATGAGATGATAATTTAATTCTCAGTGTTTGAATAGAGAAATACTTTTGCTTAGTATTATTTTCCTTCAAAATGTTTTATTTTCAATCACATGTTTATCTAAGATATTTGGTCTAAGAAGTCCCATGCCCACAAGCTGTTTCTTACAAAAAAACTTCAACATAATCTGTTCAGGAATGAAAAAGCTATTTTGTGTTTAACTAGGTTGTTCCATTCTTTATCCTCTGCAGCAGAGGTTGGTCGTTCCCTCTTGACAAATGTGTCTTATGTTCAAAGACAATGAGGCCCAAAGTTTGCCAAGTTTAAAATATCTGAAAAAGAGAGAGACTCTCTGCCTACCAGCGCTTTCCTGAAGGCCACAAGTTAAGGCTCTCTTGATGAGTGAAGGGGGTTCAAGATAATGGTGTTACTGGTGGGTTGAGAATGACCTTTAGCATCCCAGATGCCAGCTCTGATCTACCCCAGTTCCCTGCAATCACCACCCATCACCTTCCTGAGAGAGGTTCTGCTAATGATAAGTCTTTGAGAGGATAAGAGCATGATCCCAGCTTCAGCTGTACCTTGAGCATCTCAGAACCCTACCAGTACCCCTTGGTTTTGTACCAATTTTGTTTCTGGAATTTATCATAGAATCACGCAACAGTTTTTGTTGGAAGGGACTTTAATGATCATCTAATTCCAACATCCCCTGCAAAGGGCAGGGACACCTTCCACTGTGCCAAAGCTCCATCCAACCTATCCTTGAACACTTCCAGGGATGGAGCTTCCACAGCTGCTCTGGGCAATCCACATCAGTGCCTCACCACCCTCACAGCAAGGAACTTTTTCATAAAATCTAATCTAAACTTCCCTCTTTCAGTTTATGGCCATTACCCCTTGTCCTACCCCTACATGCCTTTACAAAAAGCCTCTCTCTAGATTCCTTGTAGGCTTCCTTTAAGAATGTTCATTTCTAGCCTTAAGTGTATTTTCTTCAATAACAAAACCTCAGCAAGCCAAGGATTTTGTATCACAATTGTCAGACAACATTCAGTGGGACACTAAAGTCAGTGTTTTACACAGCCATGTGGAGAGGAACCCCATGCCTCAGCACACCTTCTCATTTACCCTGTCTATATTTTTTTCCAGACAAGTTTGCAAGAGACAGAAACTGATGGTTGCACTGCTGATGCTTTTCTTCTTCCTTCCTAATTTCACAAGCATCTGCTTATCCTGCAATTTAGGATTTGAGGCTTTCCCAGGAATTGTCTGCCCGCTAGCAGCCTCCTGTCTGTAGCATTTGGAAGAAATGAAACAAATACATGTTAAAGAAAAGGGGAATGTTCCCCACAAAGACTTTGTAGTCTAAATCAGAATGAAAACAAAGCCCAATGTTTAGGGTGGTGATTTTTGAACAATTTATTTCAAGAGATCCCATAAGGTGGACATGGGCTTTGCACTGGGCTTGGTGGCCCCATGCAGGATTGCAGCTGGCACGTGCAGACCCTGCTTTGTACTGTCCTGTCAGAGAACAGGATAGTGCTATTGCTACAGAGCCAGAAGTAGGTTTGTTCCCAATGATTTGAAGAAGGAAAAAAAGGAAACTCATGTGCCTTGCTAAAAGCCTGGATGAGGTAGTATATCAGAAGTGCATCTGAGGTTTAGGGTTATTGTAAGCAGCCCAGAGTATTTGGTTGGGGTCAAAACAAAAACCTTACTTAACAGTTTACATTTCAAATACTTATACTATCCTCTTTAAAAATCTCAAAATATTTAACATTTTGATTGCTTCTTCTACTAGAAAATAATGTGACAGGGAGAAATTCAGGGACAGGAAGGCAAAAGGGAAATAAGGGTTTCAGTCAAGGTTGACAAAAAGTACACGGTCCTGTAATTTTATGCATACATGTAAGTGAGGTCACATATCAATGTTATTTGCACAAAACAGGATACTATGAAGGAATAAATGAAAAACATTGTTACAGAGTATCACAAATGTAGAAGTGGAAAGTTGCTCAACACATCAGTTTCTCAGGTGTTAAGCAGAACTTTGTGCACAACTTGAATGCTGCCTCTAAATTGCAGTTTCGTGTTGTATTCAAACTCTGTATGAGTCACTTGTTAACAATGGCAGCTGAAGGAGTATTGTTCTTTTTGAAAGGGCCTTCCTTGGCTGGCTGCTTATAATACCCAGAAATATTCTGCTATGTGGCTTACCTTCTTTTACCAGACTTTTCATTCATCCTTTTAGAAACATTTTAGGAACAGCTCCACTTAATGTTAGTAATATTATTTGCTGTAGGGAGGTAGCTCTAATAGATTATAATTAGTTACATCAAAGCCCATTTTTCTCAATAGAAAAAAAGCCAAAAGCGTCACTGATGAGAAATTTCACTGTTGTTGTCACAGATCTGTACATATAGACTATAGCCCACAACACCAAGAAGAGGATAAACATATTCTCAATACTGCAGACTGATGTAGATTTTATAAATTTTCTTTTAACTTTTGTTGGCTAACCTTAGCTAGATTATATTTAATTTTTCAACTTCGTTGTTGAACCACAGTGAGACAAACCAGGGCAGAGATTAATGCTGTGCAGATGTGGTCTCTCACATAACTCTAACAAGGTTCATCAGTCTTGCTCCTGTCACCCTACTGACAGAGAGCCTTTATTAAGTCCTTAGCAGTACAGAGACACAAATAGCACAGCTACAGGCCAAAGAAAATGCTTTGTGTGTGGGAATAACAAAGTCTGCATAAAGGAGTTATGGAGTTTATGCTAGAAATTTCATTTTTAAAGGGAGCTCACTGCCTGTGTCTGCAAAACCACATTCTAGATCCTGTGGAGGTATGGTAAGTGAAAAAAAAAATGAAATACTTGCCTGCACTATAAGTATATTGAGGATAGGTGATATCTATCTGATACTGTCCAGAATAGATGGAAAACCACTCTGCATCTATTTACATTTCAACTGCCACACTCCAGAAATAATTTTTCACATTATCTCTTACCTTTCATTTTGGGAGGAGGACTCAAAGAAAAGAAAAAGCATTTAACCCTCCCTTCTTGCAATTTTTGCATACTTAAGTGTTGTAGCATGAGTCACAGTCAAGACAGCCATAATACACACAATACCACCCTACAATTTCAGAAATCTTCAACACATACAAAGTAACACCTTACCACTTTACTTCAGGTGTCTACTCGTACAGAATAACATCATATCACTTCAGAAGCATCTGCTCTTCTTGTTCTTAGCCCAATCTTTTATCCCCTGATGTTGATGCAGCGCCCCTGTGTGCCCTCTGCTCCCTTTGGTGGTTGCTCAGTGCCCCTGGGCACTCCATGGCTCATTGCTGTCAGTGCTGCTCACCTGCTGCTCACAGCTCTGCCCACTGGGGATGAGGCTCAGCCACAGCCCCACTCACCACAACCTGTGTACCTACACTTAAGTATCAAAGTTAGAGAGTGTCCCCATGATAAAAAGCATCTTCAACTGCAAAGTCAGAGAGAGAAGGTTGTATGAATTAAGACGCTTGGCCCTTGGTCTCCTCAAGTTACTATGTGGCCCTACAACATAACTGAGGAGAGGGAATTTTAGTTTAAGTTACTGAAATAGTAAGATAAAGGATATCCAGTTAAACTAATCAAAACATTCTCCAGTTCACTGACTCTTTCTAAAAAACAAGGTATGTTATATTCTAAGTAGTACTTGGTTTTAGATTTTGTACTGGGTCTTAAACAGCTGTTTAAAATGCAGCACAAAATGCAACTTGACTTACACTTTATTATTGTAAACAAATGCTAAGCAGAAACCATCTGTATCTTCTACTGTTAATGTTTACATGATGCTGCAGTTGGCCAGCTCTTATAAACACATTGTAGACACGAGACACAATTTCAAGTCTTGTTAAATGTCTTTTTTGTGTCATCATTTTGTACCATTGCTATTAAACTTTAGAATGCAGGTCATTGTTCTGAAGATTTGGAGTCAAAACACTTCAGAAATGTTAAAGATTGTACATAATATTTTTTTTAATTTGCTCAAAACCCTTGTTTTCAGTTAATCCCCAAATTTCATGGGTCAAACAATTTCTGCTAACTAACATATGCCATAGTAAGGCATATACTGAAATAAATAGAGTTTCGTGAAGTACAAACCAGTGCAATATTGTCCCATGGCTTTTGTTCTTGATGGTGCTGCCTCCATAGCTGTAGTTACAGGGGCAGCTGACTGGAAGGAGAGGTGCACAAGAGAAACATCCACCACCAGAAAAGCATCTTTGTGACAGACAGCTGCAGCTCCTGCAGTTACTGAGTTTCAGGCAAGGTACAGACATTCCTGTAAATCTCCTGGGAGCTACACCTGGGTAAGGTTGCAGAACTGAGGCAGGGTTTTTATCATGCACATTTCACTTCTACTTACAGTTTTCAGGACATGTAAGTCTCTCTCCTTTGAATAATCCATAAAGTCTTCAAACAGGCAACATGACCTAATCTGCTGAATGATCTCATGCTCTGTCAGATGTAAAATATTATCCAAAGTGAATGAAATGAGATGATGTGAAGTTTTGAAAAGATGTCTCTGAAATGTATGAACATATTTGTTTCATCTTCCACATGTAATCTAAATAAAGAGCCCATTATGATGTTCTCCACATAGTATACAGCTCATTATGTTCAGCAACATGTCTCTCCCTTCGTGTATTAAAGCAAAGTATTCTCTTTCATCTCTGTTCCTGATAAAGACCTGCCACCTTTTACTGCTTAATAATTGAAGGCAAACTACTACAGAGGCTTAGTGTTGGATGACTGCCTGCAACAATAATATAAAAATTGAGTTAGTATTTTTGATTGCTTAAGTAGTTATTAAAACTGAAGACTGTATGTCATGACTCGAGGAATCTTAACTTTGCCACTGACTTACAAAAAGAAACCCTGACCTTGCTAAGGTGGGTGGTGACTTCTGCATCACGATAATCTCTACTTCAGCCATCAAGTCTCTCAGTCTCACTATTTCTCAAGGGAATCATGAGTTAATCTTATCTTTTTAATTTATAATAGGATTACATAAATAGATCAGTAACTCAGGAATTATATTAATTTCTTTGGCAGAATCATATAATGTGTCACCTGTGTGTTGACTTATATAGGTGAAACTTCTAAGTTCCAGGAAAGTTGGCACACTTTTGCAGAAATGAAAATTTATTTGTATACATTTGAAATTCAAATACATGTTGCCCTTAATCCTTCATTATGACTTTCAAAACAAGGCAATTTTCTGAAATATTTATTTTGCATAAGTGGATTTCCTACACAAATGGATCTAGTTTGAACACAAACTTCTAAGTCACCTCTGTTGTAATTTTATACATTTTGAAAATTTAGATTTTTTTTTTTTCTGTTAGTTTTCTTGGCAACATGAAAAGTAATTCAGTAATGAATCTTTCTCAAGAGCAACAAATTCTTTAATGCTCATTTTGACCAAAATCATAGCAAAACTAGTGTTAAAAGAACTCAGGGTGTTAGCTTGTAGCTACAGCCTCCTGTATTGCTAAAACAAACACATGAGGAGCATTTAAGTGTGGATTTCATCCCTATGTATGCAGGATGTACATGTCACACAGCTTTCCATCCCTCTGCAATGTCATCTCCCATGTCTTCCACAAACAAATGGAGAATGAAGAGGATGCAGAAAAAAATGCTGATCTAATCAAGGACCACTCTGCAAATAGGGTCAGCACAGCAAGGTTTCACTTATGTGTTTGTACTTTCATTTTATCAGGAGAAACTGGACTGAACTATGACTAATGGGGTATGTAGTCACAAACAGAAAAAAATCCAGCATGAATTTGGGAGGCTATGACAAAAGGGAACAAAAAAGAGATTGGAAGACTAATTAAAAAATGTGTAGCTAGAAATATGGCATCCTTGGCACCTCCAAATCTTCCTGACAATATGTAATATTTTTCACTGTTCTATATGCTTCACATTTCTGTACTTAGCAAGTCAGAAAAATGCAATCTGTTTCTGGAGCATCAAATATTGTTTTTTAATTTTCCCTATAAGATGAATACCCAATAAAAACATTAAGACCAGGTAGCATGTAAGTGTCAGTGCACTATGTCTCTAGAGTGACTGAGCACAAAAGTGAACATGGTAATAACTTTGACTTATTCAACTCTTAAACATAACTTAGGGTGCAATTGCATCCAGATGAGGCAATGTCTCATACAGTGCTGCTCTGGGCCAAAGCTTTTGCCCTCTTGCAGTTTGTGTGCCATTATTATGATAAGCTCTTCTATTGTGGTTAACTCAAGCACATACAGTTTGCCATTCAAAACAGACCAACAGAGTTTCCAATAAATGGAATAATGAACGTCCTGAATGTCACATACAACATCAGCCATTAGAAAAATCACCATATGTGGAAAAATCATTGAATATACATGCCCCAGGCCTGCTTACAGATACACTTCTTTCAGTAATTTATCTATTAAAAATAGAGCTCACCAAACTCACATTTTGCCTTCAGATAACTGTGTTTGGCTAAAATAAACAATTTAACTGCATGCTGTGAATGTATTAACCACCCATGTATGTTGTACACGTGCAAACTATTTAAATAAATTAGCAAACATGCTAAGAATAGATCCAGTTTGAGAATATAGATTATAGATTATAGATGATAAAATATCAATTATAGATTATAGATTCTCCTCCCTTAATGTTGGCCCCAAACCTTCTTCTGGTACATCAACAGTTTCCAGAGGAAGATTTGATGTAATTAAATTATAAGAAGGGCTGCATTTATTTGCAAAACTGAACAGTTACATTTTCTGTTTAACACATTGTTCAAAAATAGAAGATATAAAGTTGAGCTAGGAATTCAAATACGTTTTCATTTTTAAAAATAACAATTTTGCACAAATAGGCTTTGAAATAATATCTCATGGGCAAGCTTGTTTTGAGAGAAGATTAATTGGAGAATTACATAATGTTGTTAGTAAGCAATTAAAATTCAACAGAGCCTTAAAATTTACACCTTAGGGAACGCTGGTCAAATTTACACATCTTTCAAAAATAAAAGTACAAACTGCTTCCAAAGTGCTGTTACATGCCATGCATATTTAAGAGTTTTCTGTTAAATGATCCATTTAGCATTGCTTAAATTATCTTGGGAATACTCTTTTAGTTTTGTGACTTTGGAAAAAAAATTATTTGTACTCTAAAAACTATTAAGTTTTGTTACACACAATCCATTCCTTGGATTACAATTTTGCTTTCTTTACACATATTAATGATTCATTTTTTAAGGAACCAATACTGACAGTGGAGAATCTTATGTTGTTATGATAGTAGGTATTGGATTAGTGAGAGGTTATAAAACACCCCCATCTTCCACAACTTTGGATACTGTGGAGAAGGTAGAAGGAAAAGTCATAGAATGCAAGACAAAGCTGGTGGATATTTGTGTCACACACAGGGTAATTAATGCTGGCCGGAGAGCAGGGAAGGAGAAGAAAGATAAACTGAGGCTCTGCCATGGGAAGTGGTGATACCAGTTTTAGGTGAGATCAAGGATCTTAATACTCAAGACTTGGTATTGGAAAGGAAGAAAATGGTATTGGAAAGTGACACCTGCTGTGATTTGTTCCAGGAAAGTCCCAATTTGCAAGTTCCTAGCTCCAGAAGCTCCTGAATCATTTTACAGACAACTTTAGAGTTCAGACTGGTAGTTTTAGTGTTCAGTTTTTGCAGTGAGTTTCATGGTTTAACCTCAGACAGAAACTAAGCCCCACACAGCTGCTCACACACCCTCTCCAGTGGGATAGAGGAGAGAATTGAGAGAGTAAAAGTGAGAAAACCCATGGGTTAAGATAAAGAGAATTTAAGGGCAGAGGGAAGCTGCACATGCAGGCAAAGGAAAACAAGGAATTAATTCCCTGCTTCTCATGTGCAGGCAGGTGTTCAGCCATGCCCAGGGTTCCATCATGTGTTCTGGTGACTTGGCATGACAAACTCCAGCTCTCTGAATGTCCCCCCACCACCTTCCTCCCACAGCTTTGTACCCTGAGCTTGGTGGCACATGGTGTGGGGCATTCTTGGGTCAGCTGTCCCCTCCAGCCATCCCTTTTCTCTTGCCCCCAGCCTCGTCACTGGTGGGGCAGGGCGAGGAGCAGAAAAGGCTCTGACTAGAAGCCCTGCTCAGCTGTGGTTAGAACATTCATGTGTTACCTACAGTTTCCAGCTCAAATGCAAGGCACAGCCCCATACTAGCTATTGGGAAGAAAATTAACTCTGTCCCAGCCAGAACCAGCATGGACAGCTCCCAGGCCTGCACACAGCCCTGTCCTGCCAGCATCCCAGGAATTTCCATGGCCTGAGCCTTTTCACACGTGAGCTGCAGTGAAGGATTGGTGAGCCCGAGAGCCAGGCTGGTTGTTGGTCACCAAGCCTGGAGAATGAGGGCTCGCCCTCATATCTTAAAACCTCCTGGATATAGGATTGAGTCCTGTTTTGCAGCATTACTTCTCCCCCAGTCTTATTTAAAGCTGATGCCATCACCCTTTTTTATGGCAAAGCCTTGGCTTAACCTCCACTTTCTTGTCAGTCACCCTGCTGGTTTTAGCTTCCCTCCTTTTGCTGTTCCAATTGCATTATCGATTGGGCTGCCTCCAGGAGGAGCTTTTTTTTGACACAGTTGGCAGTGAGACAAGCCGAGCACTTAGAGCTCATTAGGTGGGTGGGATTAGATTCTAAAGCTAAAATCTGACACTGCAGCAAAGTAATAAACCTCCAATGCTATTCACAACCTTCTCTGAAAATTGAAGGCAGTTATTACATGTGCAATTTATGATGTGCTGTCTTAAAAGATCTCTGTAGAGATGTGGTAAGATTTCCACTGAAATTATATAAAAAATTTAATATGTAGTCTAGGCTGGGTTTTTGTTGTTTATCTTTCTAGAAAACCGTCCATACCATGACAAAACTTTGCAATTATTTTAACTTGAATCTAAAAGCAAAATCTAGGTTTACAAATGGAGCAAAAAAGAAGTGTATTTTAAAGTGCCATAAAACTGCTGTCATCAGTGAAAAACCAAGCTGAAGGTATTCTGTAATAGGAGCAAAACCAGATAGTTTTTTTCCTAAATCAAGAACATCTCCTTTTTCACAGCATAGTGAAGATAAGGCCATGTTTGTGTGATACAAGGCAACACTGTGTTCCAGATCCCTCTGCCAGCTTCAAGTTGTTTGGTGTGGCTGAAGGGCAGAGCACATTCCCATGCAGGGATACTGGTCTGAGTTACAGAAACTGTGATTCTCATTCCATGGCAAAAACATCTCCTTAAGACAAGGTGCAATGTGACACTGGTACATTTGTAATGCTTTTAGTTTTGTGTCTGGCCCGTCCATCTCTCTGCTGCTTGGTGCACACATACCTGGAATTAAAGAATACTTGTGAAGAATGGAGCTATGATATAGCATGAAAAGGACATGAAGAGATGAAACATCCTATGTGCACATTTGGCTTTAAACAGCACATGGTAAATAAGATCCCAATGTTGAGTGTCCTGAGAGTTACCAGGAGTATCAGTTTATGTTGTACTATCTATTATCAGCACTAAGTAACATTGTGGAAAAAAAAAAAACAGTGTGTGATCAAAGACAGTATTAATTAATCAACAATTAGTTAACTATCTTCAGTCTTATATTTTCTGTATACTGGGTGTTTTATACCAGTTAAAGTTTCTAAACTTAGTTTTGTGAAATAAAATGCAAAGATTGGAATCTAATGAGTATTTCTCTAAAGGAGAGAGGACGTATTAGAAATGTCCCACTCAGCAGTCTGGGCAGGAGTAATCTAGGAGGCAGATAACTGAATTATGAAGAAGTAACCTGAAGAGTCGAAGCCAAGAGACTGCAGAGTCTCTGTAAAACTTCCTGGCTGTTACAGCTCCAAAGGGAACCACAAACAAGAAAAGAGTGGAGGCCTCTCAGCTTCAGATGTAAGAAAACAAAGTTTGAGCACTCACTGATCGGTGAATACTGCCCTGTGCAAAACATCATTCTTTAATTAAAACTCTTCCTGTCAGCCAAGAGAGGACACCATGTGGTTTTGCTGGCAGCTAACTTTAACCAATAGATTGTAGCATTCTCTGTGTACAATATTTTCTTAAAGAACCGGAAAGCTGTGGTTGAAAGGAATGAACATTTCTGCCCTTTGCACCCTTGAACAGAGGGAAACACTAATTGTCCATGAGGAAAGAGCCAGCTCAGTTTTCCCATGGCCACTCAAGCTGTTGCACATCTGCACAGAATTAAAAGTTATTATTTCCAACTAAATATGCATACATATGTAAACTGTGCATTTCTTAGTTGTAGTTGTGTTTAAGGGCCATGATTAAAGATCACAATCTTCTTGCATAAAGGACTTCGCATGAAAATGAAAGGACAGTTTTTGTCCCCAGACTGGCTGAGGGAAATCCAGCTGGAATATTTCCCCATTGTGAACTGTGATTAAGCAATGCCTTGAAAAAAATGTAATGAAAATGTTGTCCATAATTTTCAATTGCAGTTTTCCAATTAAATCAGAGCATAACCTATCTGACAATTAGCACACAATGGTGTCTGTCCCTAGTGGTAAAAAAAAAATATCAGTTTGACTTTGCTTTTACTTTTGAAGGGTTGATGCACTCACATGTTTGGAACTAGGCTGATATCAAATGTGTCCAGCTGGAATATACATCCCACTCACTGATGGAATCTAGTGAGGGGTGTTTTCTGTGGGCGAAGTTCACCAGAAAGGAAATGGAAAAGGGGCCAATATTGTAAGGCATTTGGAGTTGCACAGAGAATACCCCATATGTTAGAGCTGAAATCAGCAGGCAGAGTGCTGAATGACACAGGGTGGCAGCACAGATCAACAATACTGCCTTCTGCCCATAGAAAGCATAATAAATCCCTGTGTCCTTGCAGAAATTTGTGATTTTTATTGGGGCTATTTTGTTCATGGTTTATTGTCACTGTGTGATAGTTTTCCTTAAAAGATTGTTCACCTCAAGTTGGATTGAAGTCAAGGTAATTACTCTGGCTCATTCTTGTGCTAAATTAAATAATTACTGGGTAAAGAAACAGGCTCATAGGGTAGGCAAAGTTAGACATTGCAGGTGAAATCCTGGAACATTGTTGAAATCAAATGAGTGGGTTTTTATGGACTTCAATGGGACCTGGATTTCAATGCTGGACTAGGACTTTTAGCAGATCAAAGGAAAGGGCAGTAAGATTCAGGCATTTAAGTAAATTAAATCACTCAGGTTTGAGGACAGTGTTGCAGAGGAGGGATCTAACTTGTTTGAAAATTCTAATCCCAAATCCACATTCAGCCACTTGCCTCACTGACCTGATTCCTAGGAGTTTTGCATGTTTATACTCCCTGTTGTCTGAATGCAAATATGTTGAGAAAGTGTGTGATGTTACCTTTAGGCAGCACTATTCCTGGAATTTCTGTCCTTTAAAGGATTCAGCTTGAAAAATTAATATATTGTTTTAGTCTCCACATATTCCTGTTGTGTAATGATATCCAAAAGGCAAAATTATAACTTTCAGCAGAAGTAAACTTAAGATGTATTTCTCCATGCCTAGGATGCAGAAATTTGGGTTAATTTTGGCTGCCTTGTCCAGCTGGGTTTCCAGCCCACAGAGACATATGCAGCTTCTTATCTTTAAACATACTAGTTTTGCCATCGCAATCACATGAAATTACTCCCATGTTTTAAGTGCATGTTAGCAGAATCAAGGACCTTAAGTACACTGTGAGGTAGTGATCATTCTCTAAATTCTGTGACTCAATGGGAAGTAATAAATGCATAATGCCCTTGCATTTTCTAGCCACAATGTCAACATTGCTTTAACTGAATCCATTGTATTTATTTTCTCAGGAACAAAAGTGTCATTTATTAGTTATTTTGAAAAAGAAAAAAAAAGGATTTTCCTCAATTTGCTTAGTCATTTATTATTCTTCAGTGTGCTTTCAGCTCTTGTCCATTGTGAAAAATGCTATAAGAACTGGAGATACAATGAAATTATGACATCTCAGGAGAAAAGAGACTGAAATCTGTGCAAATGAGAGAAGAAAGGATTTTTTAGCTACTGTTCATAACTCTTTTAATTCATTTTGAGGGATATCTACTGAGTAGCTCTGTCTACTAAGTATTATATGAGAAAATAGATTTTATTTTTTTGGATAGCTAATGCTGAAAATAGGTGCTTTTTTCAGATTTGATTTCTTCTCTTTTGAATGAAAAACCAAAACACTTCACCCATCCTTTAAATGCTGCAGTGAAGATAAAGGTCAAGTACTTTATCTTCATATAAAGATGTTTACAATAATCTCCTTACTCATTCCCTTCAAAAAACTGACTTTTCAGTGGCCTCCATATCTTTTGTGTGGTCCTTCTTTGCTTCTGGACATCCTTGTTTTATTCCCATTTACTGAATATAAATATAAGAGCACTGCTTTAGTGCAAATGACTGCACATTGCACCCACTATCATTAGATACACACATTAGTTAGAGGGAAGACAATAAACAGAAAAGAAGTTGGCTACAAGAGGGAAGAATTCTGCCACGAGTTGAGGCAATCTGTGTCAATGTCAAAAGGAGGAAGGACATTTTCCTGGCATACATTATGCAGCTCTAAACACTTCCTTGAATGTACATTCTGAGCACATAGTCTCTATGATAGAGGTTGTAAGGAGATTTTTAACTTTTATTCCTCAGGGCTTCATCCTGCAATGTGGTGTTGAAAGGCTGCAACTCCTTCTGAAATCATGAAAGTGGTGGCAAAATGTTAGCTGATTTAAATACTTGTAGATCCATTGAAGTATTTTTCCTTCTTTCAGTAACAGTTTACCCCAGCAAAAATCCTTGTCCTTAGAAAAAGGAATTTAACAGTTCCAGAAGCTGTTCATTTGTTACAGGATCAGATCAGCAGGCATCAACAGCACCATGAAGCATATTCCCCAGAGACAGCTGGGAATTCATACATCTTGGGTGTCTGTCAGAATTCTGGTGCTAAGAAAGCAGGCACAATTCAGAGAGGAAGAAAAACCTGAGCAGTAACTTCTTTGTTGCTAATATTAAGGTGCCATCTGATATTTGAAGGTTTAATCCTGTTATATTATGATACACTCAGATTGACAGTAAATGAATTTTTAAAATAGCCAAAATGGCTAGGGATAATTACAACCAAGTTGTCATCAGTACTATTTAAAAAATCAGTAAGATAATAAAGATCATTAAAAAATTGCCCAAAATAGCCCCAGCTATATTATCTCACCTCCAAGAAAAAGTATCCAAGATGATTCCATCAGCACATCAGAGCACTGAGAATTTCTATGGTGATGTGAGGTGTAATGGATAATCTGACAAATGTAACTATTATGGTTTGAGCACATCACCAAAATAGCTCCCTGCCTTCTGGAAAGTAACAGTACGTTTTAGAATAGCTCAGACTCAATTCATATTGATCCACATAAAGAATAATGACCAACCACACTGTTTCAGTAGAATTAATCCAATCTCTTTCCCTACTTCTCTTGTTGAAGCCTCAAGAGAGAATTATTGATTTCTTATACTGTTATGCTCATTCACTTACTATGTGGCAATGACCTACTTTCTGTTTAACACAGTAAACGCAGAACTCTGACTGCACGAACATGCAGCATTAGGCTTGTGCATATAGAGCTGTGATTGTCAGAGATAAAATCTGACATCCAATAAGTCTTTGATCTTGAAAGGAAATGGCGATTATTTGCATCTAAATGCTTGCAAGCAATTGCAGGTAATCCAAATGGAGAATCAAAGCCAGAGAAGCTTTTTGTGAGTAATTCACATTTTAAAATTCTAGGCAAAAAGCAGCTTGGTTTTGCTTTGCTCAGAGAAGCATGGGTACTAAATTTGTTGAAGTTTATGAAAGCAGCTCCTTTCCAAGTCCTTGTGACCTTGCCTTTGGCCATTGCAAAATAAATGCTCATTAATGGAGCAGAAAGTGATATTTATTTGTTCCTTGGAAGGCTCTTACTTGAGAAGGATGCAACCTGGAGGGGATGTTGATATTGATTATTATAAAAAGCAAGTAACATGTTTCCTCAGATGTTACAATCTTGCACATGTACTGGGGAGAATGGAAAGCCAGGTAATGAATAACAGGTTTGGCTCAAAGGCTTGTGGAGTGCACATCAGCATACCTCAGGATTGTGGGCAATAACAGTGTGAGCGACACGTGGCTTTATGGCAGGACTGCTTTGGCACTGGGCAAAGCTCTCATAATCCTGCATGCCTTGTGCCAAGAAAATTCATTTACTTGAAATGTGGAAAATGGAATGATCCCACTGTCAATTAGTGATGTCCTTCATGTGAAGGCGGGAAGAAGGCTCCAGAAATCAAAAATTAATTGGAATATTTGAAAATTTGGGTTGAGTAGAATGAAACTTCCACTGCAAAAATCCTCTGTAAATGAAATTTTCATTGGTGATTTTTTTTTGTCTTGTTTTGTTTTTTTGGTGTTTTGGGTTGGGGTGTGGTTTTTTTTCTTTGTGTTTTTTTTTTTTCAGAAAGGCCATTTAAAAATAAAATGCAGCATTTTGCATTGCATTTGCATTGCATTGCATTTGCCCAGAGCTACTGATCAATACTTTGTGACATGAATAAGACTTCCAGTTTTCATCTAACTTAGATTCCTCAAAATGAATGCAGGCTGTGGTACGTACACGTTTTGATTGAATTCATATTGCAAGGCAGATTAAGGCAGATTTTCATATTTTTCTTCTCAGTCAGCATTCCTCCAGTTCCTTCACAAAATTCCTGGTGAAGCTGGGCACTGTTCAGTCTAGTTATCAAGCAAGCTCTAAGTGAGTATTTAGGGCTTATTTACATGAGAACCTTTAGCCAAAGACAGAGTTTAGCTCCTTGTCCTGGTGTGCATGACTTGGTTTTCTACTGTTATAAGCTTGTGAATCATGGCTACAGGGATAATATATAAATGTATGTGTCAAAAGTTTCTTCATTTTTCTACTGGATTTGTTTGAGAAAAGTAACATATTCATCTACTCAAAAATAAAGGAACTATGAAAAATTAAAAAAAAATAGTTTTTTATATAGTCTAGTGAAAAAATATCAACAATTTTTTCTTGTTTCTAGAATCTCTTAAAAATTAATTTTATTTCCTTTAAATTGCTCTTTCTTATGTTTAACAAAAATGAATCCATCTCCTGAAAATGAAAAAAGCCTCCATAATAAATGAAAAGAAGTATTACTACAAGAAATTTCCAGTGACAGATCCTTAGATTTACTTTTAATGTGCATATATGACAACATATTTTTAGAAGTTCAGAGCTATGCCTCTGTAGCTGCTAGTTGCCCTGTGTTACTTGACAACCAAATCTTTTACAGTGCATCAAAGAACAGGATCACTAGCCATTTTTCACATGCCAAGTTTCAAATACAAGTTTATCTGGTTTTTGAGTGATTTTTCTGGGGGCAAAAATGCTCATATCACTTTTTTTTTCACAGTTCAGAAGCAGCAAGTCTTTTCACCTTCTCGTAATTCAAAATACTTTACGAACTTTACTCATGCTGTAAAAGTTAATTAGCAGCTATTATAACATTCCTTTCACTTTCTGACAAGACATATAGGTGTGTGTATATATACATATATAATTATAGTTTTGCATCCTTTCATTCAGTGCATTGCATCATCTGAACCTGCATGGTAAATGACAATTATTGTCTCTGTGTTTTCTAGCGGTATTAATGTTCAAAGTCACAGCGAAGTGTCCTTCATATAAAGAAGTTTAATCCTAGAGCAATTAGGTTCTTCTTTCATCTTCTTTCACAAGACTGAAAAGGGGAAAAAAATCCAAACCACTAAAAACATGTAGGCATTGAGTCAGTCTTTCTATGATGACTGTAAGGGAACAAATAGACCACAAACTTTCTGAAACAGTCGGGAGAAATCCTTTCATGTGGTCTGGATCTCAGAAACCCTGTTTGAAATGTGTGTATGAAATGGATCACGTTGGAAGTGAGGCTGCTCCACCGCAGCAGCTTCGTTCACTGCTGCTTTCCAGGTTGATTGAAAGCAACCAGCTGGAAAGACCTGCCTACACAGGCAAATGGCACAAGTGGCCCTTGCTAAGATGTGTAATTTCCCTCTTATTATGCTAATTAAAGAAAATTGCCCTCAATAGTACAAAATGATATATCTATATTGGTTCAATTTAACTAGTGTTCCATAGCTGCAAAGGCAGTCCACAAAAGCAAATGAAAAGATATTCAGGTAGGATTTATGGAGAGTGTTCAAGCAAAAGGAGGGCTGAGGTTCACTGTTTCCACACTACAGATCCTGCTTTATGCTGTTCAAGGGATTTTCTACACTGTTTTTCTGATTTTGTAATATAACAATTGCTGACTCTCCTGATAAATCCAATTCAATGAAGACAGTATTACAAAGTGAAAAGTGCTTTCTCCTTTGACAAAGAGAAAGCACATATTTTTTTTTTTTAATCAGAAATATGTGATTTCACTTCCTTAGAACAAGAACAAATAAAATAAAAATATTTTTAGGTTTGTCCCAGGCTAGTGAAGATTCAGTGGGCATCTTTTAAGTTAACTTTACTAAAACTTCAATCTAAGCTGTCTTAACTCTGATTTAAAGGGAGTAAAACAAGTTATGCAGCAACTACATTATACAATGTGTAAAATATAACGGCTGTTGTCAGAAACATAGTTTTGTATTCCCTGATTAATTTCCAAACTATCGTTGTATCTTTGGGATACACTTTCATGTAATTTCCATTTGTTTTAGGAGAGTAGAAAGCAGAACAAAATTTATGGTTTATTGAAGTGTTCTTATTTATTTTGAGAAAAAAAAATCATTGTAGAAATAAAATGTAACTTGATTGACTGCAATAATCACAGTTTATATTCCAGCAGCAGCCATGAGAAATCAACCTTTTCTGTAAAACACTATCCTTTCTTCTCTAAATGTGGGAGATCATGAACTTACATAAAAAGGGGTGCAGCACTTTATTGTAGCTCTATGGTGACTTGGTAACTATTGGGGTGCAATTTTTCCATGGGTGTGTTAAGTGTTAGGCTTGGCAGCCATAAAGTTTATGGCATTTGTGGGAGGATCCATTTTTTCACATTGTGCTAGTGTTTTCCTAGGACTGTGGGCAGGAGCCTAAAACCTACCTACCACCAGCAAATGAGCTAGAGTGAGAAAATAATGACACTGTCATTGCTGACAGTCCTAGAGGAAGTGCCAAGAAAAGTTAAAGTTGGGTTTTAACCTGTGAACTTAAGCCCATGTGGGAAGTGGAAAGAATCCCAGCAATTCCAGCTTGGGAGCACACCCTGTCACCTACAGCAGCAGAAGGACCTTGCACACTCTTCAAGTCTTGGAAAAAGATTCAGATTTGAAATCTCTTAGATCTTAAAACTTGTTCTACTTGGATGGACAACAAGTCACCCAGAAAGTGCCAGTTCCAAAGTGGTTTCCTGTTCAGTGAATGAGGTGCAAGGTATCAATGAATTTATAACCAGCCCCTGAGAGGTTACACTTTGATTAGGTTTTAATTGGTAATCAAAGTAGAAAGATTCTGTCCAGTTGCTGGTTTCTGAAATCATTAAAACTTCCACCTCGGGTCAAAACTTGTCATCTTCAGCTCATATTTTAAGTTAAATGAATATTTGGAAACCTCATTTAAAGCAAAGTGACAGCAGGATTAATGAATTAATTTATTTTGTATCATTGGCAGGAAAAAAAGAAATAGGCAAGGTAAAATATTTCAGCTTTGCTGGCAAGAGATGCATAAAGGAGGACCAGTAGTTTGGCTTTTAAATAATGCATGTAAACTCTGCACTGGGTTCCAGTCAGATCACTTGGTTTTTCAAGTAACAGGGTTTTTTTTGAGGTCTCCCCTTTCTCAAAAGTAGCTGGAATTCACACTATGTTTTCTGTCTGTGCTATCATAGGAGTTTTATTTGTCTGCATTTTTTGTGGATTTTTTTATTTGTCTTTTGTTGTTTTTTAGATTTTGTATTGTTTGGTTGTTTTTTTTTTTTGTAGCTGTACCATCTAAGCACCTGACAAGATTTTTTTTTTTACATTTAGAGCACTCCTGTTAGGATCTTTTTAAGTAATTTCACAAATAAATTATCAGAATACAAAATGGAAATTCTTGAAGGTCCCCCTTCAAAAGCTATTCATTCAGAGAAGATTACATCACCTGCCACTTTCTGCCATCATTCCTACACCAAATCATTTCTATATTGTGGGTCTTTTTTTTTTTTCTGCACCAATGGCAGCCACTGAACTGCTGTGTAGCTCTCTTGGAGAGCAAGCTCAGCACTGGGGACAGGTGGAACTTGGACAGTTCTGCAAAGCCTTCAAAAGGAGTGGTTTTGGATGTGTATTTGTCTGGGGCATGTCTTGGTCTCTGCACATGGTCACCACTGTAAGGCACAAACAGACCTGGATCCAAACCACACCATGAATGTGCAGCATTCCCTGCTACAAACTGGATGGAATCTGTTAGGAAACAAAAAAAAAAAGGAGATATGTCATAGTAACACCATTTATCCATTAGCTGTCCAGTTAATTTTTCTCCTCATATTGTAAATTTTGGCAAAAATCAAACTGTTGTGATGAGAGAAAAAAATGAGGTGTATGGGAACTAAAAGCAAGGCATCACAGGTTTGCAAGAGGTTGTTTTGTGCTGACAGGGGTAAATGATCTTAGAGTGACTTCTAGGTAAAATTGTACAAACTTACAGATCTTTCCCCTGGAAGAGACCTACCTTATCCCTTACAAAATCTATTTTTAAGATTTTCTATGTTACCTTTCTTGATCTTTATTTGGTGTAAAAACTAGTTCTAATAATACCATGAAGACAAAGAGATATCAAGAGATACAAACCTGAGCTCTTTAGTGAGATGATAGAAATTTATTATTCACAGCTGCATACACACGATTTTGAGTTCTAACAGCCAGCAATTAGTTTAAACAGTAATACCACCAAGGGAAGCATAACTTAGTTAAAATTTACATTTAAATGAGATCATTTGGAGAAATCAAATGCAGAACAATCTGTTATTTTTATATAACATTTCATAGTAGATTTTCTTAGCAAGGTATTCCTCACAATATAGTTTTATTACTTGCTGGTTGGAAATTACTGTGATTCATTTATATGTGTAGTGTAAAAAAAAGTCTCACCATTTGTTCATTAACAACCTGATGCAGAAAATTATCTCTGTTCAGGAAAGCATATTAACCACTTTTAACTTAATTTCAGCTTGGCCCTGCTGAAAGCTAAGCAAATACTTAAGTGTTTTTCTGAACATGAATTGAAATTCCAAATGCTTTTTGTTGCCCTCTTCAATTGTCTTCTTAACTTACAGAGATATAAACTGTTTCTCTTATGAAGCTTTTTGAATTTGTCATCTATTTTGAATGCTTGTAACCATTAAAAACAGCGATACATCATCTTTCATTAAGACTTTGTGGGGACTTTTATTTCAGATAGGAATCTCTTGGGATTTAATTGTGAATTTTAGAATTAGAACAAAATGAAAATTGGATCTTCCATATTCTGGGAAGCTCCTTCATTTCAGTCCTTTTTTTTTTTTTTAAATCTGAATTTTTGGGTATTATTATAATTAAAATTATCCACAGAATAAAAATTTTCCAAACAAAGATTATTGACATTCCCAAGTGAAAATAAGTCCATTCAGTTTTGTCTTGATGTTAAGTATTAAACTGCATCTGCTAGTGAACGAAGAGTATTTATGGGGTTTCAGGAATCTTTTATTCCAATTTCCCTGCATAGGTGGGCTTTCTGTCTGGATTTGTAACATAGAATATGTAAATTTTAAGGACTCTGGAGAGTATCTGTCTTTCAGAGGAAAGACAGTTTTGTTACAAAACAAAATGCCCAGCTATTAGCTTAAATGGGATCCAGGCAAGCAGCAGGGGAAAGCTTTTGGGGCATAGCACTCTGCAAAAAGAGATGGGCAGAGTAGGACCCTTAGCCCCAAGCTCCCTGGGGAGCCAGGAGCCATCCATCCCTCCAGCCCGGGGGAATACAGAGGGTTCTGTTCTGGGAGCTGATTCCTGGAGTGCCTGCCTGAGCTGGCAGGTGAAAGGCCTGCGGGCAGCACGCAAAGGCACCCACAGGAATGTGGCTTGTGGAGTTTAGCAACACAAATACTGTCAGCCAGGACTGTATCTCCTGCTGGAAGGACTGCAAGAGTGTGCCTGTATCCGTGAGACCCTTCTCTGCTGAATAAACTGGGTATGACAGAGTAGAACAGAGCCTGTAATGGATGACTTCATTATCCCTGCTGCACCTAGAAGGAGCAAATGTTTCCTAGAGGACAGAGTAAGATGGGTTCATGACAGAAAGCATTTATATAAAGGCTTGATGGAACAGCTAATAATGAAAAACAGTTATATACACAGAATAAGAAGGTCCAGGACACAAAGGTAGCTGAATTGAATTTATATTAATAGTGAAGAGCTCTGCGCTCTATTAATTATGGAAGAATCTACTCTTTCATTTCTTATTTTTATCACTATTATTTCTTATTTTCCCCCTTTTTTTCTTCTTCTGACTTACGGCAGTGGTTTTTAATACATCAGTGGCATGGCATTTTCTGACTAAAAGCTAAACTGGGCTCTTTGAGCTTTCCTCTCACCACTAGACAATGCTAATAAAACCTCTCTTGAAAAGCATGAGGTAAACCTATTTTGAGATGGGTAATTGGATGGGGATCAAAAAGGCCTGTGCCAGCAAAAAAGTTTAAAAACATAAAAGCAAATGGTCAAGGCCAAAAATGATGTAACTTAATGAAAACTTGGCCATCCTCAAACCCGAAACCCAGACTCATCAGTCATTCCTGATCACTGCTGCAAGCTCCAGTGTAATAAAACAGAGTTTTAAACAGTCTCGTTCTGACATGTTTATGCATTTGTGATGCACTCTTGTGTCTATCTGAAAACGACCCTCTGGCAATGTCAGCAGACAGAGAGACCAGGATGGGACAGCCTTGGAGGCACTCATTTCTAATGGTCAGCTGTGTGCCTGGCCAAGAGGGAGCAGGGCACGAGAGGCAGCCAGCTCCCACATCCCCTGTGCTGGCCTCCTGCCTTGGTCTTCGGTGTACCCAATGGCCACTTACAGAAAACACTGAAATTCACAGTTAAAAATGTCCCTCTGAGGAATTTTAATAGCTGGCAGCAAAGCTCTAAGTGGTATCATTTGTTCAATTGAAAAGTTTCTTTTAATTATCAAGTCAATTTTCATTGAAACCTCTTAAATTTGTGGTTTCAATGTTTGGTTTTTTTGTTTGTTTTTTTTTTTTTTTGATTGGACAGGTAAAACCACAGCTTTTCTCTCTTCACTGGGGGCAGAGTGACAGCTTGTCAGGTTTTATTACAACAGTTGCCAGCAGTTTTCGTTCAGAGTTAGCGCAAACCTGAATTGGAATAACTTCTCAGGCTTTAGCAGTTCCTTTGTGCAGCACAGACACATTATGCAACCAGGCGGTCAGGCTGGCTGGAGTGGGGTGTGATAAATATTTGGCTACCTGACTTGATCAGCTGATACCAACTGGGCAAGCCCATAAGTGTGAAAATGCTGCAGGATGGATGATTCATTCTGGTTTGGGGCAGCAGCCTCCTGGCTTTGTTGGGCTTTGGCTCAGACCCTGAGCTCCCAGCAGATTTTCAGATACCCCTTCTGCTGAGCATCTGGAGAAGAGGGTGGGTGACTTAAATTAGAGTTAACTCTTTGCTGTGAGGGAATTTTACTGCAGGTTGTTCACATGAAAGAAAAATTATCTGCAATGGCTACACCAGTAATGGCTCTTTAGACTAAAGATTTATTCCTTATCTCATGTATGCAAGGAAAGGCTTTCTGCTTGCTGCTGCTGCTGGCAAGACCCTTGCCAGTGGATCTAAACACGACTTGAATTTGCCATCCTCAAATCTGCAAGCAAGGGACACATCTGCCTGTCTTCAACTTTTCCTGTCCTGAAGTACACTAACAGAATGTGACTTTGAGAGAAAACTGATCTTTGTAGAAACATACACAGTTTCCTTGCACACAAACCTGCCTCCCTCACACCAGCAGAAATTGTTGTTCTTGTAAGAACTGTGGGTGAGGTAAATATACTATAGACCTTTAATTTCAAGAATTCATACCCATAAAAGTTGATATGGCACAAAGGTATATTTGAAATATTGGACTTGATTTCAATAGCATGGCCATTGTAAGGAATACTGTCGCAGGGACATTTTTCTTTCTTTCAGGATTTTTCATAGAGGACCACAGAGGAAAGAAAGAGAAAACAATTTCTATTTCTGCTCCTTGTTTTCCCATGTGCAATGTGTTTGGAGAATTGTTTACTTGGGGTGAGTGCTTGATTGGATTCTGGTGAGGATTGTTTGAGACTGATGGCCAATCCAACCCACCTGTGGCTGGACTGTCCATAGAGGGTCACGAGTTGTGAGTTAGATTGGGTAGTTAGAAAAAGTAGGTATGTAGTTTTAGTATCTCCTTTAAATAGTATATTAATGTATTATAGCACAGTTGTAATAAAGAAATCATTCAGCCTTCTGAACGGGAGTCAGACATCAGCATTTCTTCCCACTGGGTTCACCTGCATTTACAATAGAATAAATCAAACCAACACCTCCAGAACTGACTTGAATTTTTCAGTATTAAAAAAAAAATAAAACTGACTTAATCTTAGGGTAGATGTCATTTTGAAGAACTTTCAAAAATAAAGTATCCTGCTGTGAATATTTATAAACCAAAATGAAAATTGTATTTTACCTAGAATGTAGAACAAAATAGAACTAAAATAGATTTTAACTAGAATTTTGTCATATTAATGTCTATTCTATTAAAACAGCCTGGCAAATAAATTTCAGTTTTTTTCAGTGGAGAATGAAAATTGTGCAGCTGCTTGAGTCTTAAAAATTGCCAACATTTTGCTTTCTGTTCTGTAATAGAAAAATTTTCAGGACTCATTTGAAAATATTTAGAACTTATATAATATTGACTTATTATTTTTCTTTCAGCATTCTCACTTCTTAGATATTCTATAATAATGGAGTGAAACTCAGCATGCATTACATTAGAGCAGCTGAAAGCAGGGAAATCTGTGTCAAGGAGGTGCCTCTGCAGTGCAGACAGGTATCAGTTTTCCCCTGTTCTGTGCTTGCACTTTTAAGGAATTGCTGCTATCTGCTCTGCATGAAAAGATGATGTTTGTCTTTTCCCAGTCAGAGATATTGTACTGCAGGTGCTGGATAGACACTGCTGACTAATCCAACTGTGCTGACTGTGGTGCAGGTGAACAGAGCAGGAGAGAAAAGATTTTTCCTTCTCTGGGAAATCATGACCTGATTTCAGCAGATTCCACAAATATTGACGCCCAGGTGATGGTGGGGATGCCCAACAACCCAAAAGTGAGCAGGGACAGTGGAGGCCATTGATCTGTCCTTTGGTTTAGACAGGATGGGGAATAACTGTAAATGTGGTCTTGACTCATCTTTAAGGGAGCTTTCCTCCTCCTCCACTCTCCCAGGGTTGTGTGGAAGAAGCAGAGCCGATGCCAGGCTGGGCACTCGCCGTGGCTCCCCAGCTCATTTCTGCTTCAGCAAATAAGAACCTGGAGCACAGACTGACACGGAGCACGTTGCTGAAGGGTGATGGGAACAGAGATTAAATCACATGAGATTATGTTCCTCACTCCTGGTTTTGCTTCTGTCTATTTAAAGTGCAAAATAAACTGGACATGTTCATAAAAAAGTTACAGCAAATGCTTGTTATATCTTGGCTCTCATTTTCTGTGTGTGTTGATCAAATAGAGACAGATGGAATCTGGTGGTGATTTAAGACACTAATGTGGCCACAGATTGTGCTGTAAACCATATTATAATCCATGTTTCATATGGAAGCTGAAATTCTAGATTGAATAACGGTTTTACTGTTCAAATACAGTGCATTCACTGTCATTTGTAACATAAAAGGACAACTGCAGAGTCAGAAAATAAATAAATATATGGGATTACTTGTAGGAACGCAGAATATTTATCTATTTGAGCTTGAAAAGGTGTCTCAGGCTGTGATTTAAGAGGGTAATGATTGCAATAAATCAAATGAAGCAGGGGCCTAGATTAAAGATGAGAAAGCTAACATGGCCAAGATAAATGCACTTGAGTAAAGTTACTTATTTGTGATGATTGCAAGATTGGGTTCTGCAGCTGGTGTAAGACCCATCCTTAATTTTCTTGCTAACAAAACAGGTTTATAGGCACCGTGTTACTTGCTCTATAACTCCATGAATCTTGTATTTAACTAGAATTCTGTCATATTAATGCCTGTTCTATTAAAACAGTCTGGCAAATAAATTTCAGTGTCTGGAACATGCTGAGGTGTATCATGAACTGCCAAATCTTTGTACCCATAATTCTAATTCAACCATTTAATTGGCCTGTGGCTATAGGACTCATAATACCTGGAGGTAAATCAAACATATTGTATGGACATGTGTACATTTATATATTTAAATGTCTGTATATGAATAAGTAGGTTTGTATATTTATCTGTATTTTTATACATAATAACAACAAGATTCATTTTCCTTATTGAGGCCATTGTCTGAAACAAAATACTCTGTTGCTAATATTTTCCATCCTTGGTATCATTGGAGACATTTTTTTAAAAAAAACCCTTAAGAACACAAATGTTTATAACTTTATTATTTTGTATGCTTCAGCTATTTTATCTGATGTAAGTATTTTAAAATTATTTCATTTTTTATCTTATTTTATGCAATGAATAGAGCAGTGGGGAAACTCATAACAGAAATTGAAAGCACTGGGATAAAAAAAGATGAATAAGGGAATGTGATAAAAAAATGCAAAATAATAAAAAGAATAGAAGAAATAGATCAGGAGCATCTGTTCTCCCTGTCTCATAACACATGAATATGGGGGCTTTTATGAAATTAAAAGGTGGTAAATTCAAAACAGATAAAAAGAAATATATTGTAGCACAAAGCTGGTAAATATTAAAACTTCTTAGAAAGAATGCTTTTAAGGCTGAAGTCTTAGTAAGATTAAAAGGTAGCTGGATGTTTATGTAGTTCCCAGGAATCTCCCCATCAACAATAGTGAATGATAATATAAATTCTGAAAGATTTAATAAGCTTCATGCCACAGGTTTGTTGCTATCTTTATCTGTCATGGCTCTGGGTTCTGTCTGGCAGGCATTGTGTTTCTTGTGTTACGTGATCACCTGCTTCTGGTGATTCCTGGGGAAGGGCTGCAGGTGAGGCTGATGTTCTATGAGAAGAAACTGGGTTTTTTTTTGTATAATACTGGTATCCAAGGAGCTTCCTTTTATTCCTTAGAGGCTCTTACTATAAAAATGTAAGGTTTTATACAGACTTATATAAAGAGCTCATTGGCTGAGGCTGCAGACAGGTAGAGAGTCTGAGGAACCTCTATGTCCAGTGTTTGTTCCTCACCACCAAGGAGCTGGGAGGGCAATGAACCAGAGCTTCCAAGGGCTGAACTCATCCCTCTTCCCAGGGAGGTGATTTTAGTTTATAACACCTGACTCATGAGTCTTGTGGTACAACTGAGATCATGGAGACTTGTGAGCTGCAGAGGCATGGATTAAGTTGGGCATCTTTGAGGGAGAAAGACTGAAATGCAGAGTAAGTTGGGGTAAGACATAGAAATATTCTGAAATACACTGATTATGAATCACACATTTTCAAGGATATGAGCAAATTTTAAAAATACAGCCTCTGTAGATTCAAAATTAAAAATATATATTCAAGGAACACAGTTTATGGATTCATAAAATTGTGAACATTTGAAAGTGGGAGGAATTGGGGGGTTGGATTTACAAAGAAGTACAGAGAGATTAGTCAGGTCCTGTTCATTTTAATTAACAGGCGAATTATTTCACTCTCTCAAGAGCACTAAAACTTAGATGACATTTTAAATGGACAGGCTATAGTTAAAATGTCTTAGATGACATTTTGATCCCAGTCTATAATCCCAGGCCTGGCAGTGCTCCCTTTGTCTCTGGGCACTTGACTGACTGCTATGCTTGGCTCACGTGCAGGAAGTGCCCTGGATGGGATTCATCAGGGTAGATGTAAGCATCTCCCATGGACATGAACAGTCTGGATACTGACAAGTAGAGGACATGAGGCATAACTCCTCAGAGTCTGCTCCTGTACTCATTGGCCTTTTTGACAGACAAATTTGGCAAGTGCTCATTGTTTTCTAATCCTCCACTAGGAAGAAGCGCTGTTCCCAAACCATTCATTCATAACTTTTGCTCAGAGCAATGAAACACTTCAAATAATTTTCTTGCCTTATTACTCTGAATTTTCTTTTAAGCTTTTGAACAATAGATAGAGACCTTCAGGAGCTCAGGAATTACTTCAAAGTATGCCCCTTCTTCAAAATTTTGTCTCTCCTTCTTTATCCCTTCCTCTTTACTTTACTATTGAAAACTTCTGTTCCACAATGTTTCACTCGCTTTGTTCCAGTGAATTCCTAAGCAGCTCTCACCACCAGTTGTTCATCATAACCAAGTCTTCAGACTTGAAATATTGACACATCCTGGTCTTTAAGCACTGCTTTGTCCCAAAGCGTTTATTATAAGCAGATGATAATTAAGATTCATATGATAATTAAGGTTTAATGACCATTCATTATAATCCATGTGCCAGATGCAAATTTACTTCCAGTGGAGTGAAGTCAATATAGAGTGAAAGGAAGCAGTGATGGTAAACAAGCATCACATTTATCATGGCATAGTGAAAAATTCCCAGTATCAAGTTGTACCTGTGAGGTTCTTCTAACACACAACTGGTCACGGTTCACTTTATAGGGATGGATTAGTTGTCATTTATTACTCTTTTGCTTGACTACCCTGCAAGCAAATGAGTTCAGGTCTGACATTATACATAGAATAACTATTATTTAAAAACTTTCATCAGTTCTCTGTGATCATGATTTTTCTCCACTTTTCTTGATTTTCAGAAGCTGTTGATGTTCACCAAAGAGACGCAATTCAAACATTCAACTTGAGAACCTAGCAAAAACCTTCTTCACTTTTAGCATGATGGTCATCCTACAGAAGGGCATATATCTCACAAATATCAAAAATAATCTTCAAACATTTAATTTCTCCCACACTAATATGTGGAATGCTAAGCATATGCAGAATCCTTGCTGAGCCTCTCAGTTCAGTTTTCGGCATTTAAGTGGAGAACTTCCCTTAATTATTCAAACAAATTAACTCCTTGTTTAATCAATTCTTGAAGATCAAGTCTCCAGATAGAATTCCAAGTGTGGAGTTTTGGTGCTCCAATAGATTATGCCCTTTAAGACTGTGGAGAATTCTGTACCAGAGACAATGAAATGAGCCTATTTCAGTGTACTTTTTGTGAAATTTAAATTCAAAAATGATACCCCAAATGCTAAGAACGTTTGTCCTACAAATCAGGCAAAACAGCTGACTGCAATAAAAAGTGACTGCAGCCTTTGTGAAAATGGGGAAAATCATATGGGACTGACTAGCCTAGCACCAAGGAACATAAAAGAGATGGAAATGTTTGCAAAAAAAGCATCACACTTTGTAGAAGGATAAATGTTTACATGTGTCCTGGGTGCTTGCTTAAATCACTGCTAGAATTCTTTTCCCACAGCATCTAGAATCAACAACCTCAATTAAGGGAAAAATTAAAAAGGAGTGTTTGGTTTCAGAAGATATGTCTGGGAAAATTTACCATGCCTACAAATGCATTTCAAGTAAAATGGTAATAAGCATAATTCTGTTCTAGTGGATGACCTCTTCATTTTTAACCCTGCATGTACTCCTAAATTTAGTTGCAGTCTACTTCCTTACATCTATAGATGCCAGAAGTTCACATGTACTTAGAAGCAGATTAGTTAAATGATACTTATGATTTTTCTAACATGAAAAAATTTCCTATCCTAATGAGGGTGAGGGGCTTTGGAGTAGCAGAACTCACCCTTTTTTCTCTAACTGAGGAGCTAAGAACATACCTATGACTTTAATAGAATACAAATCTTCAGTAAGGGAATGTTTTTAATGTAACCATCACATGCCTTCTGACTTACTCCAGTTGGTCTTGTACAGTTCCAATGAAATGAGTTAGTTCCAGCTTCCTGTAGTTTTCCTCAGGTATTTTACAGCAATGGGGTTATTTATTGCAATTAAACTATTTCTTGCTCATTAGCATGCAATTGCTATGTTGTGAAAGATGATAAAAGTACTAAAATAATTATTTCATTTTACAAGCTTGTGTTCATGTTAATGAATATTTTAAAATAGTCAGAGAATGAGATAACATTTGGTTACCATCCAGACACTCTCTTGCCCTTCAGAATATGGCCACATGTTTTGTACTGGTCATGAGTCAGAAACGAAAGGTATTTTTACAGCTAATGTGAAAAGCCATAATCTTTACAGTATTTCTCTTTTTAAAGAAATCTTTATGTGTTATATGGTTTGATTTTAAAGGCAAACATGTATGTCTGAGTAATAATTGTAAAAAATCTCACAAAGACATTCTCTTTCTTCTTTGTAAGTGGAAGGGGGGTGAGGGTTTAACCTCAGAAGAGCTGACCTAGGAAATGGTGACTTACTGGGCTGTGCAATCGTGCTTATGGAAAAGCTCCAAGTTTGAGGAAATCTGGCAGTAGGAGGCAGACAGAGTTTTATGCTGATGATCAAACATGGCAAAGGTTCTGGTGCTTGTAAATTCCACTCACATTATCTCTTCCTGAAAAATGATGACTTGTTTTGACAGTGTGTCGCTAAATACCTGCCTCCTAAATTAGGAGCCTGGGCTCTGGAGGAATGAATACGGGACAGGGATTTGAGAAATGGTAAAATCTGAACTCAACTCCACTACTGACCTGTTTTGTGTCCAGAGGCAAGGTCATCAGCTCTCAGTCTCCTTTTCCCCCTTACAAATGTTCTCTACTCATCTAAAATAAGTACTTATTATGAAAGATTAAAATTGTCTCATTACAGGACATTGTGAGGATTGTTTCCATGTTTTTTACTATTCAAATTGTAACATTTAATATCAAATATTCATTTACTCCTGGCTTCTCGAGTCTCAATTTCTGTTTATTTGTGTATTTACACCAAACTAAAGGCATCAATTTTTAATTTTTTTGTGTATTTGCATTCCAAATCTTTAACTGCAGGTAAATAGTTAAAGAGCCTGTTGAATGTGTAAAGTGCCCAACTATGATTTGTGATATATCAGTCATTCTTGTTGTTTGAAATTCTAGCTGCTTCTGTATTTTTCAAAGGTTTTAGGAGATCACTGCATCAGATCCTCAGCTGGTTTCAACTGCTATAGATCCAACAAAGTCAGTGGCAGTGTCTTTTAAACCAGACCTGCAGGACCCAAGCATGACGGCTGCCAACTGCATCAAACTGTCATATTTCACATCATTCTGTGTCCAAGCTAAATGCAAATGCTGCATTGCACATGATACATTGCTCAGGAGTCAGCCAAATCCAGCCAATTTACATCAGCAGATTAGCTTGCTCGATTCATAAACCGAACATCCAGCACTCACAAAAAACTCCAAGAAATTAAAAAAAAAATGTGGGCAACAGTGAAACCACAGAACAGAGGCACAGGCTGGCCCTGTATGTGGCTGCAGTGGGGACACAGAGATGCCTGGGGTTTAGCTCTGCTGCTGTCACTGATTTATTGAGTGACCTTGGAAATGTCTTTGTGCCTTAGTGACCATCTGTAGCACCACTTGAATACCTTGCCAGCTTAATTGCTGCTTCTAAAGCATTGTGAGACCCTTTGGTAAAAGGCATCATGTCTGTTTAATGTCACACTGTTTTATTTGAAACCCAGAAATGTTCAGAATATGCAATGCTGAATGTAACACTGCTTAAAACCATATGTCTTATTTCAATAATTCACTGTAAGTACCTAGGGAAAATGCCATGTTACCCTTCCTCAGATACAGTAATTGTAAGTTATCTCAGATGTCTGAAGATTTCAATCCGAGGGCTTGTCTCAAATTCCAACTGCTTTAGAAATTTATAAATTACAGATCTCATCCAGCTCCCACTGAAATCAAAGGAAGGACTTCCACTGATTTTGCAGGATTCTGGAACCGACCTAAAAAGAATATTTGAGAACCACAGCCATTAAGAGAAATGTTTCACAAAAGATCAGAGATGCACAACCAATCCTGTGATGGTGATACTCAGTTTTTAATGACAATTAAAAGGTTTTTGTATGGGTGGGCTAAAGGTGGAGTGAAATAAAATTGCCTACACTATGTTGTGTGAGGTGGACTGTTAATTTTCATATTAAATTATGCATATGATTGTGTAATTCAACTGGTTATGATAGGAAGCCTTCAGGTCTCAGTGACTAATTTGTTACAGCAAGTGCCTATTAGTGTGGATCCAATTTTTTAGTTTAAGTACAAAGAAAGCTAGTAAGTCTCTCACAAAGTACCCCTGTCAAATCTTAGAGAGAAATTCTGCTTTTTACAGTGTGTTTTATTTGTACTTGGGGCATGTTCCTAATTACAGTTGTGGGAGTAATTTGTAGAGGGTATGCAATTTGAAAAATTGAGCTTTTCTTTCTGTTGACAGAAATAGTTGCAAGTGGATGATGATGTCCTCCCGTGTCTGCTCTGAGGTTCACTTGGTGAATCTCTCTTCCAGGCACTTCACAGAAAGCAATTTTAAATGCCAGAATAAAAGGCATCTTTGCCTCATGACCCCCCATTAGAGTCTTGTTGCATACTGAAAGAATGAGTGGAAAAGTTTGGCTGTGGCACAGAGCATGCTGAAATTTTTGCAAGATGGCATAATTGGAAGACTTTTAAATTTATAGCACTTGTCCCTTTGCATCCCCTCGTTTTTTCTAGTTTCATTCTTCTGGAAAAATAATATTTTCTGCTTCTCCTTGCTATGGCTGAGCTGCTGCTAAGAGTTCTGTCACATTTGCCTAAACAGACGCAATAAACACCATTATTAATCACTACATTATAAATCATTTCTAAAGCATGAAAAAGAGTCTATAAAAGTATACTTTGTTTTGTTTGCAATATATTGTTCTTCCTCAGTGCCTGAAGTTCTTTGCTGTACAGGAATTGTACCTCCAGAAAACACAGTGAACAAGTTCTCTTCTGTTCAGGTCACATTCAAAGCACCTCAGCATAGACTGACAAAGGACAGATAATCTCTCATAATAGTGCTCCTCCTTGCCAACCTTAAGGTATAAAAGGGCTCTAAAGAAGGCAAAAGTGACCTTCAGAGAATATTTTTTGAGAGCTTGGACACAAACACTCTTACAGCCTGGCTGAACACTAGTGGACATTTTAGGGTTTTTCGGGAACATTCTGAACACTGAATAATGAAATTTCTGTGCCCTTTGGGCATCAAGGAAAGCAAATCTGCCTTGTACTAAGAGCTGGGAGGATTCTTGTACAGCCCCTGCATTTGGGTAATGAGAATAAAGCTTCAGTCTGTTCCTGTGCTCTCCCCCTGCCAAAAATTACAGAGATTAATAACAAGAAATATTCAACCAGATTCTTAGACAAAGGAACCTCATGTACTCATTGGCAGCACTGGATCTAACCAGGTATTGGACAGTCTGGTCCAAAGTACAGTGTCCTAATGTCCTATTTTTGCTGCTGATTATTCTTGTTGCTGATTTATTAAATCAGAAGTTATTTTAGGCAAATCCATCTTGTAATCCAAGGTCTGTCAGAAGGCTCCTGTCTGGAAGAAGCAGAGGCTAGAAGTAAGTGCTACTTAAGACTACTCATAAGAGTAATTTCCTTTTGAATATCATATCATATTATATATATCAGGTGCCTGCCATGCATCAGCAATATAAAAGCTGGAGTAATCAAATTTGAAATAGGATAAAGCAAAGCATGCTACTTAGCTCTGTCACATGCTGTTTCTATACTGTGCACAATGGAAGCAGGCACTGAAAGTAGAAGTACATGACATTAAATTTTATTTAGCATTTGCCTGGAGTGGATTTTCATTTAGCAATGTAGAGAGAGACTCCTACCCATTCATGCATATAGCTCTTACTTACAATGTTGTGAATGACACAAGTCCCTGTGTAAGAGAACATATTTTTTCCAAACAGAACTATACAAGTGATGCTTTTGGTTGCTTAGAGATAACAACAGTAACAGATAGTCCCAGACTTTGCCTACTAGCTTTCTTCAGCTTGCCTGTGATTTTATTTATTTATTTCAGCAATTGTTTATTTATATTGAAGGGGTTTTTTTTTTGGCATATACCAGCACAGCACAGCGGCAGGGACTGGAGCTCACGGGCAGCCCCGGGGTTTAGTGGGTGCCGGGCTGGCTGCAGGAGCATTCCACTAGGTGACAGTGTGGTCCTCGGAATCCACGCCGTGAAGTGATGGGAGGTATTGAACCTTGTTAGGACTGTAATCATCGTTCGAAGAAAAATGTCCTCCAGAATAATCACTAGGAAAACTGCATACAAATTGCATTGTCTTTTCAGGAAAAAAAAAATCCCCCATGAGTTTAAGATGTGCTAAAAATGGAGATCAAATACATATAAGTAACTTGATGATTATTATGTCTCACCTCAAGAGAACCAAGCATTTAACTGAGGTTACAAACTGAATTAATATAAAAGATATAAAGAAATATTAAAGACCACCCCCTAGCCCCCCCTGCAGTATTTTTTTTTTTTTAATGTAGGAGATATTTGAGATTAATAAGGAAGGGTGGTGAGGAAAATGAGGAAAATCCTTCCATCTCTCCTGGTGGAAAAGCAGAGAATCAAACAAAGTACATATTTGTCTTTGGGGAAGGACTACTATCAGAAGATGGTACAGAAGAGATGAACCTGAGTGCTGTCCTGCAAAATAGGCCAGCCAGGCTGGAATGTAAGAAGGGTTCCTGGGGAGATGCAGGTTCTTGGAGATTTCCCTTCCATCCATCATTCAGCAGAGCTCTCTGGCCTTCTGCAAATCAGAAGGAAGCTGAGATTCAAAATGAGCAAGCTGATCATGTAAACCCACTTAGGAGGAAGCAGTGTGATGTGCTTGAAGATCAAGGTATAGGAAAATAAAGCACTGTGACTCCAAATCCGGAAGGCATTTTCACACTGACGAGTTGTGGAGATGAGTTGTGCTCTTGCTTTCAGTGAGACCACATGGTGTGTTGCCACTACATGCACTGAAATACCTGACTGAATTAGAGTGAGTGACAGAAGTAAGGTAACAGGATTGAGAGGAGTGTGAGATCCTGCAACCTTCTGAAACTCATGGATCCTCTGGAAACTATTCATCACCTGAATGAAATACTTTGTGCCATAAAACAGCCTTTCTTTACATTAGTCTGCAGGGTGATTTCCTCTAAGGTGACTTAATAACATTACTAACATTTCAAGTCATCCTGTGGCTTCACCAACATCAGCATTTTCTCATCAGTAAATTTAGTCACAGCTCTTTATGCTGGCTTTTTTTTTTTTTTTTCTTTTCCCTCCCCCTTTTTTTGGCTGCTGCTATGAGTATTCTGGGTATGGATGTGATATTCGGGAAGTTGTGTGTGTGCAGTGTGATTGCTGATATCAAGAGCGCTTCCCAAAAGCACCAGATGCGGTTCTAAATCAAGCTGAGCCTCCAGGCTTTGGGAAGTGGTTGATATCACAGAGCCTCAGGAAGACTGTAAAGAAGGATGTTGCCAAATGGCACACATCCAATTAGCTTCCTCTGTGGCATATATAGGAGAATTAGGGGAGACTTGTGGATATGGGAGACTTGTGGATGTGGATTCTTCAGAATTTTTTTTCTTTTTCTTTTTTGGGGTTTTTAATTTTTTTTTTTTTTTTGTATCCAAGAAAAGGTACAACAAGCTGTATGTTCTGGTTAAGTTGTATGTTATGATAGCCATTATGCCTCAAATGTCCTACTGTTGACTCTAGGTAATAATGGTGTTGCATTCTTAAGAATCAAAGACACAATATAATTAGAAGAGGTATTATTTTGTGTTTAGCAGAGCACTAAATTAATGATATATGGGCATGATTCCACTGGTGCACATCCCTGTTACCATGGAAACAATATTATGTCATGTGAGTCTGTCCTTGGTGTTACTTAGAGCAGCAAGGTTTCAGCAAGCTCTTCATTTATTTCAGGGACCTAAATAGCCGCTTTCTCTGTGTGTGGAATGAAATCGGTTTTATTAAAGCTACAAATGTTATATATTCCATTAATTGCTTCTTTTATGTTATCGTGTTAATTTACTTTACTTACATGGAGCATTAGCATTAACATAAAACAGATAATTAGTGAACTGCAAATGACTAATGCACCCATATTGTGCAAATTCCTCTTTTCATATTCAAAGCACTACCATGTGCTTCAACTTCTTCAACCCCAACCATTAACCTCAAGCGTTTGCAGACCAAAAAAGGAGATGGAGTCGGTCCAAGAGGAAACATTCCCAGCTCCAGAAGCACTATCTGCTGATTCACAAAGAAAGAATTTCAGAAATGCAGCCTCTCTCCTTCCCCCATTAATTCTCCTCCCAGCTTCTAAATAAAACAAAACAAACAGTTTTTAGAAGGATTCCTGCTCAGGGCACATGGTGTCAGGTTCGGTTCTCTGTTTTTCTGCTCTGAAACAAAGTTCTTTGATCAGGATCACTGTGATTACTATCAGTCTGACAGGGAATTGCAGCTTCAATAGGGGTGTATCCTAAAGACTGTTAATAGACTAGATTCTGATAATTCTGATTTATTGTTCTGTTTTTTCAAATGTACTTTGATTTGCAGTAGTAATCTCTGAAATGTCTGGATCAATGTCAGTGCACAGCCCCCTCTCCCAGGCTGAGGAATTGCCGGCAGATGGCAGCTGCCCGCTGCTGCTGCTCGTCATGCATTTTTCATAAAATATGCGAAAGTAAACCAAAGGTACATTTACTGTGTGTGTGCTGGGGGGAGGAGGAGAGGAAGTGTTTTGCAAGTCAGAATATACAATTAAAGGAAAATGCCTTTTTTTTTTTTCCTTCATAACCTAGATGTGTTCATCAGATTTGTTACGTTAGTCCTGTTTGTATGAAGAAATGATGAATCCTGGTTAAAACAAAATTAATCCCTTCCCCCACTACAAGCTTTGGATACTTTGGAGAAATACTGTATCTCCAAACTACCAGCTGGTCAATCAATTTATCTTGTCATTTACAGCTGGGAAGTTCATCCATTAATAAGAGAGGTATCATTTACCAAAAGACGATTAATGATAACCAGAGATTAACATAGATACTGTACATAAAAGCATCCTCCTGCTTCTCCTAAGGAAATAGAGTTATAACATAAGAACTATAATACAAATTTTTGAATCATCCACTGCTAATTCCTGGAAATACAGGGCAAGGTCCTCAGCCTGTGCAAATCAGTGTATCTCCGATGAAGACAGCTGGAATGACAGTGATTTAGATCAACAGAAAATGTGACTCACAGGCTTATCTGCAGCTTTTCTTACTGTTACATCTATCTCCCTGGAGTCCTTTGCTTTCTAAAAAATTCAGTATCACCCATTGCTAAAATGGATCGTGAAAGGCAAAATAAGGTAAAGAAAGAGATTCTTTATGTGCAATAAAGAGTGACATTTATAATTTCTGAGAAGATCTGTTGCCTCTCTTAATAATTTCCCCATTTTGGGTCACTGCAAAAGGTTAACACCTTCTGTGCAGGGAGCTTTCTGCATGCCACAGAGCTGTCCTTTTTCACAGGAAAAGGAATATAGAGTATCATAGTGAATAAATTCTTGTTTTACCCATGTCCTTTCACTTTGCTCCAGTCGGGTAAAATAATGATGGTGAAAAACCCCATGTGCAGAAATCAACATTATTCTGAGAAAGAGGCCCACTTACCCCTCCCCTGTCCCTCCTCATCCTTCAGTCATCCTTCAGCCTGATTTGATGGTAATGTCAATGGGAAAAGACCATTGCCTTGTGACTGAAAATTGGGATCTAAAAGAATGTTTTTCCCCCAGCTCCTTTTCCTTCTTTCTTTCCTACTGCCACATCCTCTGTTTTCCATGATAATAGCCACTAAGACTATCTCCATTTTGCTAGTGACTGAGTATCCCTTATTCCTCAGACATTAATTTAAACCAAGGAAGAAGATTGTTTACATGAAGAATGTGCAGCTGTGTACAGTAGCTGTGCCACATAATGTAAGTTTAATTTATACAAATGGTCCTATTGATTTTATTTTGGTTGCTCAAGCTTTTGTAGTCCAGGCTTTCCAGTGCTAATGTAATAAGGGCTGTATGGCAAATAAACCTTTCTGCTTCCTTCTTTCTAATTCAACCTCCTTTCTTCTTATAAATCACTCCTTAAAAGTTTTCTTAGCCTGATGTGCATTAAATGACCCTGACAGAAGCTAATGTCACAAAGGTTCCATCTTTCCATTCCCATTTGCCTGATAGAAAGTGAAATATCTGTTCTGGCTGCATACACAGCATGAGAGGACCATGCTGTTACTAAACAAATAGAAAATAAGGAGGTTCATATTCCTATCCCCCATTTATTTCTTCCTCCAATAAAATACTTTGATGTGTGAAATGGTAAAAGTGTTAAAGGGCAAATTAAAACTCCCATAGGTATTTCTAAGAATAAAAAATATAAAAAATAAATACCAATAACATTCATGTTCCCTTGAGCAAGCTTCCTAAAATTAAATTCTTTAGTATGTCTGCCTTTCTTCTTTCCTCTTCTCACTGAGGAAAGTTAAACATTGTATTATTTGGTTAAATCATTTTAGTTAGGTCATTACTGCAGGCTACGTAGGTTAGATGGTTATGAGTTTCCTTTTGTAGATTTGCTGTTCTTTTTTAGTTACTACTGACAGTTTCCCCATTACCACAGGGCACATTCTCATTGGAAGCTTGGTTGTGCAGTGGATTTTATTAATGGTCTTAATCTGCTGTTGTGTCAGTCAGTGAGTTTGCCAAGTGGTGTTACAAGGGTTGACTGAATCTTTCAGGGACTATGAAAGTGAGAAATGTGTGTGAGGGAACCACCTCCTATAAAGACTGGGATTTTTGACAGAAATATTAGGAATACCACACAAAAAAAAATAGCAGTGGGATCCTGTATAAATTCCCCTTAACTTTTTGAATCTGTGAACTTTGGGAGACTCTTTCAGTTTTTGTTAGTAAGCCATTTCCCATTTTATTTTCCTTATTTTAAATATAACCTGAGACAGACAAAGCTTAATATGGCAGAGCAGGTACTTCGATAAAAAGTTAACAGGGGAGATACTTTAAAAATTAATGAGATACCTAACTTGGCATTAGTTGACTAATACTTCTTGAAATACTCACCCTTTATACAGCTTACCAGAGAGTTCATGTGAAATAAAAATATCTGGACTTTGAATTCATGAGGGCCAAAGCAGATCTTTAGTTGGAGATCATCTGTGCTGATTTTTCTATTTAAATAAAACATAAATCCTGACTGTTAAGAGGTAAAGTCAGATTATATTACTGTGCCTCAGAAACACTGTATGCAGCCTGATCTTCTCATGTATATAATTCTATTGACTTCAAAGTTTCAAAGGCTAAAAAGAACTGGCTGTTTTAAAAGGTAGGAAGCCAACATAAAGAATATTTGAGGATATAAGGCAAATTCTGAACTGGAAGTCATCTACCTCTGCACAGCTATGCTTGGGAAGAAAGTTCCTAACATGCATCCTCATGAAGTTTTGCTACAAAAGATTGATTGCCTCAATTTCTTTAAAAGAATCATATTTTATCCAAAATATTGTCAATATTTTTTGGTAAAAAAAAAAGGGGGTATTCCTTATGTAATTTCAAACAAAGCAGTGGGTCACAAATGAATCACAGCATTTTAGACTGAAGCTGTGAGCTGTTTATGTGTCTTTAGGTGGGAAGATTTACTGTAGGAGGGGCAAGGCATAAATAAAACAGAAAAACAAATTGGAATTGGAGTAGAGAATAATACCAATCCTCCTGTTGCGAAAACAGAGCACAAGTATTTGAAAACAAGACCATGATTTCTTGAAGCCCAGAAAATTACTGATTTGGAGGACTGGGACTTTTCTCATCTAAATGAAAGCACATTTATTTTATGTTCAGTCAGTTGTTGATATCTACTGAAACTTCATAAAAGGGGACGTAATATAACTGCGAACACAGTGGTTTCAGTAGAGATACCTGTTTTTTTTATGAACTGATTACCAAATTCACCTCTGGGCAGCCACCTTGACAATAATAAAAATACTTTGTTAGCAAGCACTAAGTCCCACTGCTGTATGCAACAGGGTCCTCACGATATTTTTAAGCAATCTAGTCACTTAGTTTTTTTATTGTTCTTCATAATCATTTAAATTCCTTTGGTTTTGAGTCCTTATTCCTTTGCCAGAGAGTCTCCCTTGCTGCTCTGCCAAAGACTTGAGAGGTTTCTGGACTATTGTACAGCAGGCATGACAGAAGGTTAACAATAAAAATAACCCACCTTGGCAAAGCATCAAATTAGATTAAAGGAACTGCCTAATTCTATGCATTCACCAAGTAACCTGGCACAAAACCAGGATGAATGGTTACAACTTGTATTAGTGTTTCTTGAAAAAAATACCTCAGCTGAAAATTTGACCCTTGAGAATGCCTATCTAGGATTTAAAATGCATTTCAAAAGGGAAATGAAGAAGATTTAACTGATAGTGTATGAACAGAATTAAAACTGACAAACTGTTGAGTTTATCAAGTCCTTCTTCCTTGCATCAAATACACCACAAGATGTTGTGACTGCTCGAGTAGATGCTCCTCTGCATCTCCTGTCAAAGCTTAAGAGAAAGGAAAAGTTTTCTTTGCCTCCTGTTGGCACTGGTGTTAGCAGCCACAGGGCAATGTTAATGAAATCTGAGTCTCCAATACCTCTCACACCTGGCAGCATTCACATTTGGACTTGATCATCCTTGTAGGTCCCTTCCAACTCTGAACATTCTGATGGTTCTGATTATTTTTTTATTTATTTATTTCACCCAGAGGGTGGTCGGGCACTGGAACAGGCTTCCCAGGGAAGTGATCACAGCACCAGCCTGACAGAGTTCAAGAAGTGTTTGGCCAGTGCTCTCAGGCACTGGTGATTCTTGGGGTTGTCCCATGCAGGGGCAGATTGTGCTGTGATGATTCTTGTGGTCCCTTTCAGCTCAGGATATTCTACGATTTTCTGCTGGATCTTGTTTTTCATTAGAAAATAGAGTGATCACAATCTGCAAGGTTTCCAGGTTGAAGCTACCCAGCACTTCTTATAGAAACCCTGAGTCAAAATAGTCAGTGGCCACATCTTAGACAACCTCAGTATTTGTGTAAATTATTGTAACCTCCGAAGGCTATCAGTGCATTATTATGCTGCCCATCACCTAAATAATCCTTCCTATATTGCCCTACACAAGAGTTTGTAAAGAAAGCATTTTCTGATGTTGTAAGGTTTTCACTAAACGCTCTCTTGGAGAAGGAAGAGAGGGGCTTAGATACTGTGAGAGGGGTTTAGATATTGTGAGAACATGTTTGGCATTGTTCTGTGGCCAACAGGTTGAGGAAGGCACTCCTTCCCCTCTGTCCAGCTCTGGTGACCTCCCATCTGCAGAGCTATTTACAGCTCTGGTGCTCCCAACAGAAGAAGGTCATGGACATGTTAGGGCAAATCCAAAGGAGGCCCCAAAAATGATCAGAGGATTGGAGCACCTTTCCTGTGAAGACAGGCTGAGACAGTTGGGGTTGTTCAGCCTGGAGAAGGCTTCAGGAAGACCTTATAGCATCTTCCAGTATATAAAGATACCACAAAATCATTTTGTGATTGGACAAGGGGAGAAACTCTTCAAATATAGAGAGAAGGGTCAGGTTAGATATATGGAAGAAATTCTTTACTGTGAGGGTGGTAGGCACAAGTTGCCCAGAGATGGTGTGGATACCTCATTCCTGGAAGTGTTCAGAGTCAGGTTGGATAGGGATCTGAGTAACCTGGTATAGTGGAAGGCGTTCCTGCACATGGAAGGAGGTTTGGGACTAGAGGATCTTTAAGGTCCCTTCCAATCCAGACTTTTCTACGATTCTGTGTTCTTTCTAGGAAAATACCACTTTCTTTTGTGCCACAAAGAACATATCACATGGTTTGAGAGATCAAATGGACTGAGTTCATCACTGTCCCCATATTAAAAACTCATTTATTGCACTTTGCACTTTTCAGTTTTTTTCCAAAAGCTTTGGAGAAAAGGTTTTTGATGATTGTTTACTAACATGGGGCTGTGTAAATGTTCTGTGTCACTATTTTGAACTAACAAAAATATCTAAAACCTTTTTTCTGAATCTGATATGGTCCATTAAGCATGAGGAAACATATCCTATTTTTATATCAGTGACACTATTCAGTAAGTATTAAATTTGTTTTACCCCTTAACACATGGTCTGTATTTATGAATTTAACCTCCTTTTAAGGACAACTTGATTTTTTGGCTGAGCTCCTCTCCTTCTATTATTATTACTGGCTTTACAGTTTCACCTACATCTTTTGCTGTTAGGAACACTGTACAAAAACACAGTAAGAAATTAAAAATCAAGTTGTGAAAAGCTATATTCCCACCTATTTAGTGTTGACTTTGGGTTATCCTTGTTTGGCTGAGCTATCTTACTTATATATGTTGTTTCCATATCGTAGTTCATGTGATGCTACTCACTCATGAAATGGGGAGATTTTGTAGTGATTTTGTAGTTTCTACTGCCAATTTTTTTCTTTCTTTTTTTTTTTCCTCTGTGACAGATTGTGTGAGGGCATTTCGGAGTGGAGGTGAGGCAGAGTCTGGACAAGAAAATTGTGGTATATTCCCTTAACATTTTGCTTAACGTTTTTACCAATGACAATGGGACAAAGCATAACCCCACCAAAGTTTTCAATTAGCATCAGAACAGGGAGATGAGGTGATAGTACAGAAAAAAGATATCGACCAGCAGGAGAATTAGAAATTTTATCAAGTCCCACAGAGAACAGTGCAAACCCTGAACCTGGAATGGAAGAATTCCATGTAGCAGTCCAGGCTGTGAAATGACTGTCCAGTTGGCAGCTCTGCCAAAAAGACCTGGGAGCCCTCATAAATAAACACCTGCATTGGCAAAAGAACAACCAGCAGGTTGAAGGAAAATGTTTTATTTCCTCTACACAACTCTTGGAAGGGCACTTTGGGAGAAGAGTGTTCCTGTAAGAGTGAGCTCAGCAGGGAGTCCCCACAATGGACCTGGGCTGGAGCAATTGCTGTGTGCCTCATTGGACATGGCCTTGAGAATCCAGGCTAATTTTTAAGTTACCTCTGCTTGAGTCCGAGTCTGGATGAGGTGACCTTCAGAGGTCTTTGCAAACATAAATGATTCTATTCTTTATGACTTTAAGTTATTACATGAAATTAATGAAAAGTCTCATTCAGTCCAGTACATTATTGTCAAAAAGACCAATCCTCTTCTTAAAAGACGATATTCATCTATTATTAACAGACACTGCTATTTCAGTATTAATGACTCAGAACAGGCATTTCCTGGCATCTGATGACCTGTTTAGTGCCTAAGAAGTACCTGAGACCCCTTTGCTTGGCTTGTCACTAGTTGACATGAAATGACCAGCTTTTGAAGAGCACAGGTGCTATTGGAAACACAAAGAATGTCTAAAGGAAAAAAATGCATTTTTTCCTAAATTTCTGTTATGAGTATGATAACATCAAGAGATTTGAATGTGTGATACCAAAACCATAATTGGGACCACAATCCTTTTTCAAATATGTTTTATTTGTTGAATAGCTGAAAGTAGATCCTCACATTGCTAGGGCTATTGTGTTTACAATAGACAGTCACATACCTTCCTGATAATCAAAAATCTATTGAAAATCTATTGAATATGTCCTATAAGTGCTAAGGACTGATGCTTTAAAGAGCTGGATGGTAGGATTCTATTCACATTATCATACTTGTACAACATCTTACTCTCCCTTCAGCCACCCACTGCCTTCTTCCATTCTACATATGAAAGATGTAGCTACTCTATAATATATACCAGGTAGGTAAAAATGTGACAGAGTGAGCTATACTATGGCTGTTGGTCCAAAAGAAGTTGGGTATTGAAGGGGTTTTTCCTGAGATTTGTCATGTTTCACAGCTCTGTGTGTGACCTGAAGGTGGCAACTCTAATGGTGTTGGCAGATGACACCAAAGGGAGTCAACACACCTGAGAGCAGCCATCCAGAGGGACTTGCACAGGCTGCAGGACTGGGTCAACAGGAACTCAGTGAAATCCAGACAGATAAGAAGCATTACCAAAATGTCATTGCCTATGTCTCTATTTGTGTGTTTGGATAACTGTGCAGGTATATTGGGCTGGGTCAGAATTCCTGGGACATTAAAGCACATGACTTGAGCTAAGCCACATGCCAGGGCAGATTTTATCTACAAGGATATTATATTCAACTGTGAGGTGCATATTCTGATTGTTAGCTCAGAGCTATCCCAGCAATGCACTTAGTCTAACCACAGGTACTTCAGCAGGCTGACAAAACATGCCACTGTGGGAATCCATCTATGTCTGGAGCAAAAGATGCAGGATATCAAAAAGTCTGTGGGAGGATTTCAGAAAGGGCTCTACAGACCACTGAAAGTGTGAAGTGGCTTCCCAACGAGGTGTGACTACATAGGCTGTGATTCTTCAGTCTGCAAAAGAGGAATTTAAGGTGGGTGTGATAAGTACTGTGATGCAGCATGGACAGGACAGAGACCAGTTGTTTACTCTTTCCTTAAAGAGCTGGGTGGCATGTAGTGAAACCAGCATGCATGAGGTTCAAAACAAGGAAGATTGTTCTTCCTGCAGATGCAATTAAGCTGTGAAATTCCTGATAACAGAATGATGTAATATTTCCATAGGCTAAAAGGGTAAATTAATCCAGGACTACTGGACACAAAACTGAAGAGTTCCATGATCTGTGCTCAGCTGGTGGCCAGGAGAGCCTTCCAGGGAAGTGAACAGTCTACACTTCCTCTAGGACTGCAGAATTGCATGGATATCTGCTTCTGACCACCAACAGAGAAAACTGGAATCATTGTACCTTTTGTGTGCCCACTCATGTATAGCTGTGCACTGGAAACAGAATCTTGCTTTTAAAAGGGAAGACTGTTTACTTAGAAGGTTTATCTGAGTCACGTCAGATTAACAGCATGTGTTTGGAAACAATTCAAAAGACAGAAATCTCAGTCAGAGCTGTGAAGGAGCAGATCTCATTCTGGAGAAATGGTATGGCCTGTGGTAAAAGTAAACAAAAGGCTGTATTCAGCTGTGACACTCATGCAGCTGACACTCAGGCACTCTCTCTGAAGTCCCAGGATCCAGGCATGCATCAAATCCTAGGCAAAAATAGATAAGCAGCAAAAATAAATCCAAAGGTATTTTTTGTGAGGGGAATAATTTTATTCATAGGAAAAGCAGCAGTGTTTGTTGATGGTATAATTCTTTTGCACAGAATCTTGAAAGATAGATTATACAACTCATATCTAGTTAATAATGAAGGCTAATAATGGTTACTTTTCTCTTCAGATGTGATTTTTTCAGATATTTTCCATTCAGAATGATCAAAAAAAAATTACTTCTCTGAAGGTGACCTGTTGGAAATGGTCACAACTGAGAGTGAAGAGCTCGATTGATAATTTCTTTTCAGTTCCAGGGAATGCCTTGTTTTCCATGCCAGCTTGACAAACAAGCTCAATAAATGCTCAAATACTTAATGGCATTTTAGGCTTTTTTAGAGTAATTTGAGAAAAAGTTTGATGATGTATTAATTTGGCAGGATTATATTTATATTTAACTAGGTCTAAGAATGGAAAAGGTATTTAATTGGGATATAATGATTAATTGAGGTTGAAGATCTAAATAGCAAATAGTGCAAACACAAATCAGACTGAGTCTTCTGACTTCCAGAGAGGCATGTTAAAATTGTGTGTAGATGCAAAAGCAGTTCCTTACTTCTCATCTGCCAATTACATACATAATTCATCTGCCACTGATATTGAAAATGTGTGAAATATAGCATAAATTTTTGTAATATTCAGAATTTTCTGAAGTGAGCTTTATGGGTAAAGGTGCATGGTGGAAAGAATGCATCTGTGGTAATTTTTACTTGCTCAAGATATTTCTTTCCAAAGGACAGGTAGTTCTGTGTTAAAGTTTCAAGGCATGTTCCAGCCATGGCACAGCATTCTTTATAAGTGTTTTTGCAGATGAATTCCTTGTCCTTGTGGCAGTCCACTGTACAATCCCTGTGCTCCCTTTTCTGCCCTAATGTGCAATTTTTTTCTGACTTTCATTACCAGGAAGGAATTGTGATATAAAAATTAATTCCTAGGCCCCTGACAGGGAAAGGCCCAAAGGCATTACCCTCCAAAACAACTCTTCAAGGTAATTTATTTCCACATTTTTTTTAAGAGTGAGTGGATACTAGAAGGTAACTTAACTTTTGGTGGATTATAGGACTTCCATTTTGTAGCTAGTGGTGGTAATGATTTATCTGGTGTGTTTGTGAATGATATTTTAGCAGGCTGAGTTTATATAGGAATTGTATTACAAGGTTTACATTAAGAGGAATGCAAAGGAATACAAAATTCTGGAAGGCCATGGGGAAAAAATACACAGGCAGATGAAACAGAAAATGTCAAATATTTGACTTCTTTTGTTCATTGTATTTGTCTACTACATTGTTAATAACATCAGTAAAACATTCTAGTTAAAGAAAACTTAAAAGTTGCTGTGTACAGGAATTTGAAGATCATTATTTTCAACAGTACATTGTTTCTCAGATGCAGTTTTGGATATAATGCACCACTCAAATCCCTAAACGATCATAATCTTTAACTCAATTTCCATTTATACCTAAAAAGCTTCTGACATCTGTTTAAACACCAGTATCTTCAGAAATGCATAGAAATTTTATTCCTGCTGGGTATCAAATGAAAGAATCTGAAGCTTAAAACGACACTGATCTTAACAAGCAGCTCCTAGTGATTTAATCATTGAATCATCGAACTATTTAGGCTGGAAAAGAACTTTAATATCCTCAAGTCCAACCACTGACCCAGGACTTCTAAATCCACCATTAAACTGTGTCCCAAAGCAGCGCGTTAAATGTCTTTTAAACAACTCCAGGACTGGTGACCCAACCACTGCCCTGGGCACCTTGTGCCAGTGCTTGACAACCTTCTTGGGAAATTTCTTTTTTCTAGTTTCCAATCTAGACCGCTCCTGGCACAGCTTGAGGTCATTTCCACTTGTCCTATCACTTTTTACTTAGGAGAAGAGGCTGATGCCCACCTAAGAAGAAGCAGGCACCTCAGGAAGAGTACAAAAATGTTGTGGGGTTTTGAAGGTAGAAAATTAGAAGGGCCAAAGTCCAACTAGAACTTAATCTGTCTACTGCTGTAAAAGACAATAAAAATGTTTTTATAAATATATTGGCAACAAATGGAGCTCTATGGAGAATCTCCATCATTTACTGAATACAGGGGGAAAGCACAGTGACAATGAATGAGGAAAAGTCTGAGGTATTTAGTGCCTTCTTTGCCTCAGTCTAAAATAAAGACCAGTTATTTTTGGAGTACCCAGCCCCTGAGCTGGAAGCAGGGATTAGGAGGAAAATAAAGCCCATAATCCAAGGGGAAATTGCTGTGAACTGCTGCTCAACTAAGACACACACACACGTCCACGGGCCTGGATGGGGTCCATATGAGGGTTCTAAAGGTGCTGTGGAAGTGCTCACTGAGCCACATTCCACCATCTGCCAGCAGTTCTGGTTAACCAGGGAGGTCCTTGTTGACTGATGTTTGACAAATGTGGTGCCCATCTGCAAGAAGGGCTGTAGGGAGGATGAGGGCACCTGCAGGCCTTGGTGGTGGGGGAAGGTTGTGGAGTCGCGAGTGTCATCAAGTGACACGTACAGGGAAACACGCTGATATTGGCATCTAAAAGGATTTGTCCTTCAATTTTTCTTCTCTTTTCATTGGCCTCAGATTCTTACTGAAGTCCTTCAAATTGACATGCAATATTTTGAGTGAATATTGAGATAATTTGATTAAACTTTTGAGCCTTTTTTCCTTGTAGTTTGTTATGACAGGCAATTAGGCTTCTTTTCAATGACTCATCAGCTCTTATGAACAAACAGTATCAGCAGGCAAAAACTGAGGTCTGAGAGTAGTAAATGAACTGCTACAATGAAATCTTACAAATGCAAGTTCTTCCTCACTGTTTGGCTCTTTTGTCTTATCTTTTATGTGTACAGTTTGTAATTATATCCTTGGCTTAGGGGCAAGGGTGCGATAGAAATACACACACACACATGATAATGTCAAGTAATTTACTCAAATAAATAAAACAGAGGCTGCAATTCTATGTGTGACTGTGAACTTCTATCACCCCTCCTGAGCAGTATGTATGGTTTACAGTGGTCATAGTGTACATTTTACCATGAATCCAAAAATCATTGATCCTGCCTTGTAAGCCCATAACATTTGATCTTAAAGATCAATCTGTTGGTCTGAAGCAGTATATCAACTATAAACCATCTTGCTGATTTATTTTTTTTCTTTTTGAATTATTTTAGGAGCCCATAAAGGAGATGTGGAGATTAAATTTGGTCCAGCTAGAGAACTAAATGAGGAAATAGTTCTTTCAGGCTTTATCCAGTTAATAATTTTATTTTGCTAACAACTTTAGTTGTTAGCATATTAATTTATCTCAAAAGGTACTTGTCTTAACATGCTTATACTTACAGGCAAAAGTCATACCTGCTTTTCAGTAGAGAGCTGATAATTGGGTGTTCATTGAAGTTCAAGATTATCCCTGTCAGAGTCTGCATATTATTTCATTGTGGTCAAAATCAGAGGTGAGAGATTAGTGGAAGTATGGCATTTTAAAGCTCCCTGACAACTGCTGTCCTGCATGAGATATTATTATCATTGTTTTCCATGACTATTGTTATCTTGTCACCATATCATGTTCACTTTGTCCTCTTTCTCACCTTGACATGCATTGGGCTGTAATTCTGCTTAATCCCAACCTGGCAAGACTGCATTTTTATGTTGTGCAGGAAATAGGAAAAATATTATGTCTTTTACAATCACATTTGCAAAGATTTGCTGTTGTGCTGCAGTCAGTTTGACTTTGCTTGGAGAAAGAGTTGATGGCAAGACTCCTGTACCCTGCTTCCAAGGCTGACAGGGCTGTACCCAGACAGCTCTATTGCTCTGCCTCTGAAAGCAGGGGCATCTGTGGTCAGAAATACTTGCTTTATTCTAGGTGAGCTTTTTCTGGGGTCCTGAATTGGCAATCCACAAGGACTGCATGGAAAGACTCCACGTTTTCAATCTGAGCTCTCCACCAAGTCGCCTCTCAGCCTCAAGGCTGCAATTGTTCCATTTGCATATCAGGAAGACAAAGCTCAGTTTACCCCACAGTTTGTGTTTTCATGTTTGAGCTCTAAAAATGGAGATGCTGTCCTAAAATCCATGCCATTACCCTCCTTCAGAGGTAGCTTCACTCAAATGATCTTGAATTCCATGTGAATCCCTATTCTCCTTTTTCTTACATTTTATTTGGATCACATCACAATAGCTTTTGGCTTGACTGGAAGCTTTGAGCTTAAAGTTCTCTGATCCTACTAGTAGCATACTGAAGTGAGCATGTAGAGAAAAAAGTCATCCTCTGTCTCTGGGCTTTTATTTTGTCATGCCCATATTAACTTTTCTGTTGGCTTAAACAGAAAACTTGGCACCTGTACTGACTCTCTAAGTCGACAGAACAAGATGCTGCCTTCTTAGCTAGCTTGAACTTGCCCTTGGTTGTTTCTTTATATGGAAGATAATTCTCACTGCTGCTAAAAAGAAAGAGTTCAAGCTTCCAGTACCTTTTGCAAATAAAACCACAAATACTATTTTTTCTTCCTCTTTTTCTTTGTCTTTTTTTCTTTTTATTATTTTTTTTTCTTTTTAATTGTTGGGAAACTGAGGCAGAGAATATGGAATGGGATTTACCCAGAGTTACCCAGCAAGTCACAGATGCAGCTAGGGAAGAATCTGATCCCTTGAGACCCACTGACTCCTCCACATGGTCTGCAGTAATCACTAAAGTAAGAAGCTGTGCAGAGAAGAGACCACAGCAAGAGCTGCCCTTCATGGCCTGTTTCACTAGCTTCATTCTTTTCCATTGTTTTCAGTTTTTCCATATCACCCTCTCTTTTGTGTGGTAAGGAATTTGGTGGCTAACTATTTGAATATGTGGGAGGATCTGTTCCTATTGAGCAGGAGAAGGTTCCAGATTCCGGTTCAGGAGCTGCAAGATGAGCCATGGCAGAGCAGCTTTTCCTTTTGCTGATCATGCTCCACTTCCCCTGCTTATGTAACAAGGCAATTGTTGCAGAGGTATCATTGTTTATCACACTCATTTTTTAGACATGAAGGATAAAACTAGTTTGGCTCATCAGAATTCATTAATTCCTTCAGAAGTTCGAAGCAGGGTCAACACAAACCAGATCTTTGGCTTGGAAGCATTTAGACTTCTTTCTTTTGTATTATTTTTCATATTTATTAATTTTTTTCCTTATGTTGCATTAGTTCCATATTTAGCTATGTCCCCACATAAAAGATTTTTGGCACAGAAAGTCCTTCATTCAAGTCATTCTCCTTCATGTCACCAATTAATTCAGACCATTAACTAAGAAGCAAATATGCATTTGTCCATATGTGGCTTGCATATGTAGCAATTTTGGAGGCTTCTGAATGCAGTTGGCTAGCAAAGAAACTACTGGCATTTCATTACATTTTTGTGTGTCTCAGCATTTTCTGCCCCTGCCCCAAAAAATGAAAAGCCAAAGCACAGCCCATCTTTACAGTAATTCCTACCAACGCAGTCAGAAACTGAGAAGTTTCTCATCTAACATTTCTAGTCAGATGAGAATCTGTAGTCAATTTCCAGGGCTCAGATCTTGTTACTAAATGGACAGTCACCTGGTTGAAACTTTGGCTCATTTTTTGTTGGCAAAACTCTGTGATGATTGCTAAATTTATACTGTGAATAAAATCAAAGGTAATACGGATAAGTAAAGAATCAGTGATAACTGAATGTTAGAAATTAATTCTCCTGTTGTAATCTCTGTGACTTTCAGATTTTATTGCAGGCTATGCCTGACTGAAGTCTCTGAGCTCTTCCCCATCAAGTCCCAGTTTAATCAAGACTTTTATTTTGGCTGATTCTCTCTCAGTATTTTCATAGTTCAAGTCTATAATCACTATTCAATAGTTTTAATTATAGCTACTGCTCAAGAGACCTGAAACATAGCTTTTCATATCTTTATGAACTATTTCTTGTATGGGGTTTTGAAGATCTCATAATTTAAATGCTATTAGAAAAGTTTTATATGAAGTGGAAGTGAGATCTGGACCATAGTGAATACCCATGAATGGCTTCAAGATTTTATTAATTGCTTTGTGCTTGGATCCTGCAGCCGTCACAGACTTAAGAGGTGCAAGTTGAATGTGCACACTACAGAACTTTGGGGGGCCTTCAGAACACAGCTCTTTAGGGTGATGAGAAATGCTCAGGCCTCCTCTGTAGTTTATCTTAAAAAAAACAAGTGTCACAAAACTCACTGCCTTCCAAACCCACAAAAATGTCTTGTGTGTCTGTATACACTGAAAGAGTTGCTTCCTGCAAGGATATCCTCAGTTCCAGGTGGTGAGAAACAGACAGCACAAGCCAATATCTACTTTGCTTTGCCTTTTCTGTGATGAGATTTGGGAAGCCTGTGGACGTGATTAGTGATCCTGTGGGAATACTGCCAAGCTCCATTCTATATCCTCAATGTTTACCCTGTTCTGGTGCTGTTTTACACCCTGGCAGATATCATCAGCTCACAGTTTACACATCACAGTGCTTCAGTTTCCTTCTTCCAGATCTTTGTCACTGCAGACACAAGCAGTGTTTGTAAGGTTTCCCTGGAAGGAGCAGGCAATCAGCTTATCCCAAGCCTAGCTCTGGACAGTGAAGTCTTCTAAAGTAGACCAGGCACATTGTTTTCCTAGAAGTGTCTTTCAAAGTCTCCACAATCAGATGTTCAGGCTTGGATTTCTTAAGGGTTTATAATACCTGGGACTACACACAAGGCAATAAGATTGCTCATAGATACCTTTAGTGACGATTCCTTTATATTCACTTGTATTTATAAATAGAAAATGTGAAGAATGCTGTTACCTGTCTGCCTTATGTGTCCTCCTGAGCTGGCTTCATCACTTCATTTGAAGGTGATAAATTTTGTTTTGTCTTCTCTCTTTTTATCTCTGTTCTGTTTTCCTTTCAGTGCAGTTCCAGCTCCAAACTAGTGGATGTCAGCCTCATATCTAATACTCTGAAACTGAACTCTCAATTTTTTTTTTTTTTATTATCTTCTTCCAAGGCAAAGTACTGTCTATAATTGCTGCTGGAATGAAAGCACTGGAGAATGAAGGCAATATTTGTCTATTAGAGAAAACAGAATAACAAATTTCTCTATAATGCAGTTGGCATGAATTTTCTGTATTTTCATCTGTGGATAATTGTATCTGTGATCAACAAGGAAAAGTTGCAAGACTGTTGTAGTCTATGGAGGGAGCTAAGAGCTGTTCTGCCTGAAAACATTAAACTAATTTGAAACAGGCTGTGGGTGGGAAAAGTGATCAGAAAAAAACACACTGGTGATTAATAGAAATTTCTCTAACATAGAGAGGAGGGGAAGAAATTCAAGGGAATCTGTAGGAATACTGCTTACATCTTCAGTTGGTTGTATTTTTTTAATGTAAAAAAATAGGCATGAGAGAGAAAAGAACACAGAATAGGTAAAAAAAAATTTTATCTGGAGTATAAATGGGCTATTTGTTGAGATAAGCCCTTTCCTGGTCACTGAAAAAAGTTGTCTGATGAAACATGACAGATTATGCATGACAGAGGAAAGATTACTTCCTACTTGTCCTTCTTCTTTGGTGCTAATAGAGAAGTTGTTATACTCCACTTTCAGAGACAGGAAAGCTGACTAGGACTGAGTTGGTGTAGCTCTCCTTGAGGATATTTTGTCCTTCAGGACAAACTACGGGACTCAAAGCAGTAAAGAGTGGAACTGTGTCAGGATTAGGAAAGGTGTGGGAGAAAAGTTAGATAACCAATTCTTGGTTGTGTTCCTCTGAAGATAGCCTTCCTCAGAAACAGTTTTGTCCTTGGTAAATAATGGTTTATATAAGGAAGCTTTTGTCAAAGGGGAACAGAACTAAACTGATGGGACTAAAGATTTGGACTGAAACCAGATGTTTGCTTTAAATCTTATTTGCTGCGTGTGGGCAGTGTTGGATGTCCAGGCTGAGAATAGGAAAATTTCTGACTCTACTTGAAGAGACAAGTGATGGCTAAAGACCTTCTCAGCAGAGGGAGTGTGGTCAGAGAGATAAGAAAATGTCAGAGGTACAGTTTTCTCAGAGACTGTAAGAATCAGTGGTAAACATAAGAAGGCACTACACACAGAGATCCTTAAATACCTTTAAGAATCTAGGCCTTAGTCCTCAGGATTATCAAGGCTTTTGATTCTGATCAGATGGTTTATGAATGTGCCAAAAGGTACTGTTTACAGAGATGTTATTTATTACGTTTGCATTGAAAGCCTTCTGTTCACTATATGGAACATGCTACAGAGATAATTTGCATTGTCTAATCTATGTGTGAAAACTGTGAACATATAACTCTGATGTAAAATTAAGTCTCCCTGGGAGACACTTTGTTATTTCTCTACTATTTACTCCATTTCTTTTATTGGACTGACAGGTACAAAATAATGCACCCTCAACTATTGTTTGCTTTAAAAATGTCCTATTACAGCTATGCCTCTACTGAGAGGAAAAACAATCTGGTGTCCAGAAAAGAGATGATGATGCCTCTTATTCTAGTGTATTCTCTGATTCTCTTACTGCACCATTGCCATCATACCAGCTCTCATAGGAGCACAGAACATGAGAACAAAGGTATTTGGATTATATCCACCTCCTCTACATCTCAGAATGTCAAGTAGGATATGACATGGAATAATGTAGGGCTTTAGAGGGCCGAACAGAGTGATTCCACACCTCAATGTGTCCATTAGTTTATCTATAGTCATGCTGCCAGTATTAGATTTGAGCCCCTTTAATACCCAGTAGAGCCTTTTCCCCTTTCACTGTGCTATCTTTTACTTCACTGCCCAGGGGTTTTTATTTAGAGCCCTGCAGTTGTGAGTAAAGATACTGTGCTAGAATCAGGTCTTCAGCCTGGTCATGTTTTATGGAAACAAACAAATCTTAACCAGAAACTTTGCCACTTTTTTTTCTCCCCTTTTCCCTTTTGTTTCAGTTTCAATCAGCACCAAACTCCAATACCTGTTAATAAGATATTAGTTGTGCTGAACAGGTCATACTGAATGTATTCCTTTCAGATACAAAGAGAGTGTAGTATTAGTTACTGATTAGTTCATTGTCACTTTGGTGGATGACATTTTTGGCTTAGGGATATCTATACAAAATTAATTGAAGCCCAAACCCCATTTTTGGTCTGTCCTGGCTTGCATGCAAAAACAGTCTGATTCTATTATTCTTTTGTTTCATCAAAGCATGGTAATGAGAAGCTTTCCCTATCTCCACATCACAGGCTTACAAAATTTTAGTAAGTGTGTGAACACCATTTCAGAAGGGACTTCTGGCCTGAAATAGAGGAGAGAGGCATTTTTGGGTTTTTCAGGGATTTTTACTTCTTTTTGGTAAGGCATATTTAAATACTGATCTCTTCATTTCCACAATGTCATAAAGTTACTGAACCAGAATGGAGAGGAAAATGCTTCTGTTACTGAAGCAGAATATAGTAATATATCTGCTTGCCACGTGTCATTATCAAAGAAATACTGCAGCCAGGTAAGGCAGAACATTTGAACTCTCACAATCATATAAAATCTTGTTTCAAGCCAATGAAAGTCTATAAGACAGAAACATCAATATGTATGTTTCATAATCCATTGTCTACCTATTTATCAAAATATTTTCTTTCTTTTTTCTGAACTTTTATTACTATCTTCCATTATCTTTGTAAAGTGTTTGAGATAGGCTACTCATAGAAGATCACGTTCTTTCAGGTAATTATTTATGTAAATTCTAAGTCTTCCCGGTCTTCAGCAATACATAAATGTACTTAAATACACACATGACTATAGAGTTTTACTACAGCCTGCAGCATGTGCCCAATCCTCTACATGCCTCCCTTCCCTCTACCTGTCCAGCTTAGGGTTCTGTGCTACCCTTCCATATGTCCTGATCACAATTCAGTCAATCCCTTCTGCTCTAATGCTAACATGCTTGAAAGGAGATCCCTGTCCTTCCTTATGAAAGCCAAGGCTAATCTGGAAAAGTTTTTACTTCCCAATTATAAGATTAGTAATGGGAGTTTCATACAATGGATCTCAGTTTACTCCTACGCAAAGCTCCATTTCACTGCAACATAATCCTGTCAACTAAAGTGCTGTTTTTATCTAGGTGTCACCCAGAGAAAGGAAAAGATCAGAAATCTCTGTAAAGCAGGATCCTTTTAAAATTTTTGTTTGTAGCAACTCTTTGTGGAGAGGGTCTTTTAGTCAATGGTCAGATTAAAAAAAAAAAATCACAGCTAATTCCTTTGCTGGAAAATAATACTAATAATAATGACAACAATAATTCTGATAAATTGTTTTTCAGTGGGCTGAGAGTTTCTGGAGAGAAGCTTTCAGAGCAGAGAGGTGTGAGGCACACAGAGGGTGGGAGGGAGAGTGGCAGCACTGCTGCTCCCCCACGTCCCTGCAGAGCCCCTTGGGCTGGAGAATCAGCAGGGGGGAGCAAGCAGTGCCAAAATGTTCCTCACAGCACTGTCTGACAAGGGAGCTCAGATGAAAGCTGTGCTATTTTAGTAGAAGTCTTTGGATAAAAATAAGACCATAATACACAGCAGTGATCTAATAGTTTATAACAGGTTTATTCATGAGTCCTCTTTTAGTGTCCACTTAGGTAAAACTCCTGTGGATTTATCAGCTAGTCAATCAAAAAGCAAAATACTTTCTCAAATGTTTAAAAATAAATAGCCATCTCACTTCAACAAAGGAACTTTTGCCCCATCCAGCTGTTGTTTTTATAGAGTTTTCTATCACCATTTATGGTGTTTCTTTTCTCTCCTGCTCCTATGCTCTGTTTCTCTTATGCAATGAATTGTGAGAGTAAGACAAACTAGAGAAGGAGATAAAGACATCATGTGATTTTTCTTTATTTGTTCTGTAAAGCATGTAGCTCATTTTACACAATTGTATAAATGGCAGTAAAACACTTGGCCTCAGTGGGAGCTTTATTTGGGTAATTTCTACATAAGGATTGCAGTCTGAGGCTCCCACTGTTTTAAGCAGTTCCAAAATACTGAGATCACATCTGTACAATATCTAATATTTATTTTGCTTCTCTACAAAGCTGGGATATTTGGAAAAAAGGAGGAAGAAAGAAACACTAAGTGAATGCATTTTAGGAGTGTGTAGCACTGGATGATCTCTCCTCTGGGCTTTGTTTGTGTTTTCCATTTAAAATAATGTGTGAAAGTACCCGGCAGTTCTTGTGTTTCCAATTCTAGTCCCTAAGAAAAAATACCTTAAAGAGACTTCATCCTGAGAGAGAATAACAAATGTTTTAAAATACCTTCTCTTAGGTACATAATAATGTTTATACATAAAAATCTTGCCGCTGTCCCAGAGGAGGACGTGGTGAGGGGTGAGGTGACACAACCTACAGCAGCTCTGTGCTCTGGTGGCACAGGGTGCAGGGTTTAGCCACAGCTACTCCAGGCTGCTCGTGCAGAATCCTGTGCTCCACTGGCAGTCTGGGGGCACAGCAGACTGGCACCTCCCCTAGCACGGGGGGCAGCACTTGGCTGGGCACAGGGCTTCACAGGAGTTCCTTGGTGCATTTTCACAGGAACAGACAAGCTGGCTAAGGATTTCACCAACGAGCCAAAATGTGACATGAAGCCTTTTTATCTGTATGAGTCAGAGAAGAACAAAATCTAAGAAGCTGCTGACTCTCACAGCATGAGAATTGATTTTTTGGTAGAGTCTACTGCTTTATGTAAATAATAAGCTTTCCAAGAATAACACTGAATTCTCCTTTAAAATATTTAAACTCTGCAAGAGACTGGGTTAATCAGTAGAAGCAATATTGGACTGAGTATACATCACCCCAAATATTTTGAACCACAGTTACCTATTCCCTTCATCTAAACCAGCTACTTTTACAGAAATATGAATAATTATGCTGTTGGAAAATGCCTGACTCTGCACAAAAGAAAAACAGCATTAAAAAAAACAACTGAGGAAATGGCTAAAGGTGCTAATAAAGAGCAATGAGGAGAAGAAATTAAATATTTGGAGAGATGAACACTATGAAGTGGGGATGCCAAGTGACATTAATTTGAAATTATATCTTTCTAATTGCTATTCTCCTGCAGTTAAACTGTTTTTCTAATATACAAATTTCCTATTTTTATGTATGAGCATGTCTTAGAGAGTCCCCTTGTAGGAATCTGTTCAGTCTGCTGCAATTTATTTACCTTGAAACTCAATAGCTCTTTTTTTGCTGCTGCAATGGTGTTTGTGACCAGTATAGACATTAAATGTGGAAGGAGCACAAACGCAGAGGAAAGGAAGGTGTTAAAGACTAAGTGGTCCCATAAAACTTTTTCAGCTCTTAATCCAGCTCTCACATTAAGAGGCACTCAGGACCCAACTGCAGGAATTTTTACAAATGCCAGTCAAAAAATACTTGCTCTCTTTTGAAAAACGTGATACTCGAGTGCCATTGTGGGGATCTTGCTTTTGCATGAAGACATCATAAGAGGATAAACAGTTAAGTCTGTATAATGGCCTTCATCTTGCAACAAGACTTGGAATCTTTGATAGTGGATATTTATATGCTTAAGATACAAGCATCTGAAGTATGAGCACCTAAGCAACAAAGGTAACTTTTGTACAAAGAATGGGAAGTATTGTGTGGGAGGAGAGGCTGAACAGGGACACAGCCATTTTCTTACCCTCTTGAAGCACACAGAATGGTGAAAAAGAAGCAGGGAGCAAGAGTTTTTGAATGTCCAGTAAATCTGTTCCATATATAAACAACTAGAAGTGATACTGAAACAAGCAGTATATTTTATATTTTGAAAATTGACTCTATCAAAGGCCTCTAGCTAGCTGATATCTTGGAATTAAAACCTCCAAATAGGCCAGAAAAGACTACTGGATTTCTGGGACCTTCAATGTGCTGGTGAGAGTTGTATAAGCTTAAATATAATCCTTTATTCTTTCTTAAAAGTAGAGTGTAATGTGCAAGGTAGCCCATGTACAGAATAGTCATTCCATTTTAATTTTAGAGAGAATGAACTACTAGAGTACTATAAAATAAAAAACAGGTTATAAAACATGCAGGGGAAGAACAAGTTGTACTGCCAGCTCCAGCTCAGATACATATGCACAATGCTGACAAAATGAGCCTCAGCCTCAGTGACAGTACATAAAGAGTGATGGCTAACAAAAACAATGTGATAAAGGCTGGGTTGTGTGAATTGCTCTTTTGCAGGAAACCCATACTACAACGTATTCATTAGTCATATTATTGCTAACTGAGGGTTATGTATAGCTCCCTCTCCACCCAGCTCAAAGCACAGTATGTACTGTGTGTTTCCTCTGATGCATTGGTAGTGATCAAATCTAAGCTGGCTCTAATGTAAACCAGAAAGGAAAAGAAAAAGAACGGTTCTTAGAAGGGGAGGAAAAAGAAAGCGAAGGAACAGTAAGGACACATTAATTTAAAGTGATGTGAAAGACTGAGGGTATGTACTGCATCAGAGGGAAAAAAAATATGGGAAGTGGCATTCCACGAGTAGTAGAAAAAATCAATAGCAATTGACAGTGGTTTACATTCGTGTAAACATTCACTGTTCTTGGCTCAGCTACTGCCAGTGGTGGTGTTTATTAGAATGCTGCCTGTAGTACCAAGGACCAAAAAGAGCTGCCAAGCTACAGCTGGTGATGTGCTTTATATCAAGAGTAAAGGTAGAAGGACTGATACAGACACCAGACCAACAATTTTCTCATTGGGATGAAAGGACTCCTGATGGTTTTAATCCAGAAGAGAAGATGGTTGATCAGCCTCGAGTGCATTACAGTCTTTTGAGTGTCTGAAGAAGTCATTACTTAAAAGCCTTGGAGGGTGTGAGGGCATTCAGCTACTCAGTGCTTGCTCATCAACTCCAGCAAGAGTCAGAAGGCTCAATTATGAAAGTCTAGTAACAGTAAACCCTAAAATACTCCCTGATTTCCCAATTTACTCTTTCAGGTTTGAGAGCTGAGGAGGCACTGGTGAGATAGAGTCAGATGTTCAATCAAGTCACTTCAAAGTAACAAGTTACCACACATCAAGGCCATGGTAAAGGTTCTTGTGAGAGCTCTGAGCCAAAGGCAGATGCCTGATGAATTGAGACAATTTAGTCCAGAGTGGAAAGGAGACGTGTGCAGCCATGGACACTGCTTTGGAGCCAACATTATCTCCCAGTCAGTGCTGCTCCTACACCTGAATGTTGTCACGCACAGGAGCAGAAGCATTTGCTGTTGTGTCCGTGTACCTCATTTCACCTCCAGGACTGTGTATAAGCCACATTTCTGTGTGAAGAGAGATTGTCAAAGGGGCATAAAGAGGTAAAAAAAATATCTGAAGCCTACTGAAATTCAGTGAAAATTGAATGTTTAACAGACTAAGACCCCAATTAAATTATCAAGGATTCAGAAAAACCCCACAGATAATGCTGGTGTAAATTCATGTAATTGCATAGTACCAAGTCCCAGTTTAACTTCACCCATAATCTCATTTTATTCTGTAAAACAAATAGTATGCCTAAGATTTTAAAAACAATTCATTTATCTTGACAGATAAGACATTACATTATTTTCTTACATTTGGATTGCCATCAGTCATCATCAAAGATAACCCAAAATCATTACACCAAGTACTTATAATTTTCCTCCTCAGAAAAAAAGCACTGAATCCTCACCCCAGTTGACTTTTCTCTAGGTACAGGAACATAAAACTCAACAGAGAAAATCTCAAATTTTGCACTGACAACTGCACAGGGCTCAGTTTTATCATAAATGAATGTGACTTCCCCCAAGAAATTAATTCAGAGATTCAGTGTTAGCTCAGTAGGTTATTGAAGGAAGGCTCACTGGGAAGTCTTATGATGATTTACACTGAATTTCTGCAGGGCACCCCCTTGAAACAAGGGTTGGCACAGGAGACACACTCCATTATTAATTAAGGCCGTGATGCTTCTGCAACACTTATCAATGAGTAAACTTTTAATGCAAAATATGAATATTCCTGAAACTGTATTTTGGGCTTACTGATTTGCCTGGTGACACGGCTCCAAGCTGCATGTGAGGTTTTCTAGTTTGCTCTGGGGACTAGCTAAGTCAGTGCTGAGACACAGACTTTGATGGAGACTTACAATATCCATCAAACATTTTATTGGCCAAAGGAGAGGCAAGGATTAGAGGCTTAATCCTTGAAGCAAATTTTATTTCCTAACTTTTATTTTGCCCACAAAACAAAGTCCCTATAAACCCAGCCAGTAGGATTTACTGGATGCCTTTTTCCAGCTTGAAAGCAAATCTTTAACTCTCTATCCTTCATTTTATGAGACACTGGGAGCTCATCAGAGTGCTCCAGTGCAGGCTTGAGCCTCAGCTTCTTTTGAACTTGACTTGCCTTGACCAACAGGTCTCAAGAGCATGGACAGCACCTCAGGAATGGTGGGCCTGAGAGTGGCAAAGAGCAGGACTGAAAATAGAATTAGATTAGAAATAGCAGTTTGCTGTTATTTGCTTATCAATATTCTGGTTCAAGCTACAGTGAAGCACTGAAGAACTGGTTTTGGACATTAACTGTTGTCCACTGCTCTGCTCATCAGTTCTTTTGCATTATGTACATTGAATAAAATGTATGAACCAGCAGCCCTCTGAGGAGAAGAGATGAAGACACTTCCTCCTGCATTTGAGGCAGCTTGGGAGGGCAACTGAGCAACTGAGGAGCAGGAAATGCTGAGACAGTAAATGGCACATACTTATTGCCAGGGCTGCTCAGGAAACTCCCTGATTTAATCACCTGATTTTTAGAGGGGACCATTTTGCTGGAACAGCACAGGAGAGCAGAGGTAACACTGTACTTGAACCCACTTTCTGAAGGAATTTGTATGCTAACAGGACAAGATTTATGTATTAGCTAACACAATGAAACTAGAGATGTGTAATGCCTTCAGCCCTCCAGCTTAGGTGGGAACTATTTTTTAGAGCATGAAAAGCAGTGTCAGGAGAGATAGTAAAGTTAAACAAGGCAAAACATAGAAAAAATAAATGTACTATACCAATATGCAATTATCTACTCAAAGAGTAGGGCATTTAAGGGGACTATAAGGTCATGCTTGAGTTAATTCTCATAGAGATGCATCATAATATTTGGAAGCATTTCAATGGTGCTTCATTCTTTAGACATGCAAAGAGGTGTCAGTGGTTAAAAAGATAAATCCCAGTCTATTAGATGAATCAATGGAGCTTTTACTCACCATGACTACTGGTAGCAGAAATGCTTCTGAAATTAAATATGTAATAGTAAAACAGATATTGAGAAAATAATGTCATCAAAACTTTTCATAAGAAAATAAAAACAAAAAGAATGAAAGGAAAAGAACCTAAATAGACACAATGTAAATGTTTTACTAAGTTCTTACCAAGTCTTCTAAAAAGAAATTTTGAAAAAATGAAAATGAATATTTTTGAATGGATGGGTAGAGGGGAATCAGTAAGAAAAAAGGAGAGAAATCCTGTAGGTTTTAAGGAAATTCTGCCTGCTCTACATATGTACTCACGGGAAGTGCAAGTACAGCACAGGAAAATATGAGTGTTACTGAGGTTTTACAGTTACTGAGGTTTTCAAAGTAGGACTGGCTGCAAAGGCATGTCCCACACCAGGCAGCACAAACTGTACTGTAAACTGGAAATGACAGGAGAACACTTCACCCCGTCTATAGCACATTATGGGAACAACACCAAAGCCCAGGGTTGCCTTGACCTAAAGAAAAGCCAAATACTTTGGCAGAACATACTGTAAGTTCTTCCAAATATGGAAGTTTTTTCTCATCTCTGGGCATATTTCAGCAGAACTATTTTTAAACATAATGTTCACGCTTTTCAAGTACTTTTTCTTTGATTGGGTAGCAGAAAAAATGGAGAGAGTAATTCCAGTTGTTTTTTTTTCCATTTTCTAAGCAGGATATTCCTGGTTTCAGGAATATCAAATAATACTACTGCATGTGTACAGCTGAGAGATAACAACCATATTTCATTGCTCCCCACAGATTCTTTTAATTTTTTTTTTTTTTAAGAAGGAAAACAAAAAGTTAGGATTATCTCCCCTCCTCCAACTCAGTAACAGAAGTTATCATAATCTAGTCTGGCCAAAACAGCAGAACTTTTAGAGAACTATTATCCCTCACTGTTTTCCAGCTCTCTGAGAACTCACACACAAGTTTCTGTAGGAAGACATTAATTCCAGCACCTGGAGCCCTACAGTGGCATTAGCACATAATTTTGTCATCTCTGTGTATATATAAGGATTTTAAGTGACATCAAAATTATTAATATATCTTCTGAGTGCTTCTGTGTAAAAGATGTAACCACAGCTACAGAAGATGAAACTGGGCACTAGGACTGATACTGATCAATTATCACCATGAGCACAATTCCAAGGCTGCTGACAGTCCAGGACCAATTATATGAGCCCTGTCAAGCACTTGTAATAGAGGAGACTTGATTTATTCTGCAACACAAAAACATCCTGTGTCTAGAAACTCTTAAACTTTCAGAGACCATTGGTTACAAAGGTACCTGATGCAGAAATGATGGTTTTTTCTCTGTTTTTCTTCATAGCTAGGTCCTGAAAATGAAAAAAAATAAGATCAGGTTTTCCTAATTTTATGATCATTCTCAAGAACTGGTCTGGACCAAAGAATAGTCCCATTGGCCAATCTGGGTATAGTATCTATGGTTTCAGCAGGTCAAAATTTCAGCTGTATGGATAATGGCCATACAGCTGAACTTTTCAGGGCCAAAGAACTTTCTCCGGTCACTTTTATTTACTAGAGCAGATGCAGCTGTGATGGAGCACAGCCATTGTAGAAGTCTTGATTCCAGTTATTTTGCTGGACTATGACGCAGATTGATTCAAATTTGCTTAATTTAATGTCCTTGATTTGCTTATTTAATGTAACATAAGAGCATAAAAAGCCGTTTCTGGGTCAGTCCCAAATCTTTCTCTAACAATGAGAAAAGGCTCGCAGATGAGTTTAAGGACAGGACAAACGTAGCAGAACTCGCCAAGAATTCTCTCTTCAGTTCCAGTCATTTCAAGTTCAGGGCTTGCTGAAGGCAGAAACATTTAGTATTCAGTCACTCCCTAGCACATGGCTCTTCTGTCAGAACTGGGGAAGCCTTCGGACCCCCCAGTACCTTGCAGCATTGTCTGTGCCTTACCTTCCTTCCCTTTGTGTGAGAATGAGCCTCTTTGTCTGCTTTCAGTCTGCCAACTGCTAGTTTGATTTGATGTCATTGTGCTGCAACAGCAAACACTGACTGATCATTCTCTGTTTATCCTCTCCATGTAACTCATGATTTTATAGATCACTTTCCTTTGGAGCACCTTAATTGATTTATTTTCTAGGAAAGAACATGTATTTGGTGATTCTTCTGCCATTTCATAGTTCTGTCACCTGTGTGCTCCTTTTCTATTTCCAGTTTTTTTTTTATCCTTCCTTTTTTTTTTCTTTTTTTTTTAATATTTTTTTTTCTCCCATATAGATAGAAGAGGTATTTTAAGCTATTCAGGATGGGAGAGATCTCTTACCGAATGTGCAGGGTGCCTCGAGCATGGTTGAGAAGGTGCTGCTGTAATATAATATGAGGGAAGAGCTCTAGATCAAAGGTAAGATTTATGTAGCTATTCAAGCACCTTAGAAGCCAGAAGGTGACAAACAAAATTTACAGGAGCATCTCTGCAGATTAGATGCCTAATTTCTCCTGATAGTTTTACCAGCACAGCAGAATCCTTTTCATGTTGCTAATCTTTTGGATAACAGACCATGGTCAGTGATTAAAAGCAATCAGGGATTCCATATGCACACAGAAGACAGCACTGTTCCTTCACAGGATCAATCAGCATCCAGGCATGACATATCTGTAGAAATAGAGTGAGTCTGGCAAATAAAAATAATGTGAATTTTGATGATTCACAGGTAATATTCATCCTGTGAATATAAAAGAGATAATAAAAATCACAAGGAAAGAAGATTCAGTGGCACTGGATTAATAAGCTGTAAGAAATGAGTCTGGAAAATTAATGAAGTCGTAAGAAATCTAGGATAAAAGATAGACATATTACATATTTCTTCCACAGTGTTGTTTTTCTCTCTGACACTTAATGTTCAGTTAAAGAGTAGGATTAAAAATCAATTTAAAAATTTTAAATTTCCCCTAAATTCAATGTAAAAAGAAGGGACTATAATGAATCAGACCAGTAAAGTTTTCAACAATTTCACACCTGTTTAAGTAGCACAGCCTTTATTATGGGAAGATGGCCTTTTCAAGACAAGGATACAGCTGCAGACACTTGGGTTATAAACTCAAACTTGTATTCTCAAATTAGTGAGTGTTCTTCTGGGGTCTTTAACTTTTGGACAACTAATTCACCACTTTGTTATGGAGCCTCTTTACCATAAAGCCAGAAAACACATCTACGCAGTTTTTGGAAAGTATTGAATTTTGTGAAAGCAATTAATCTGACCTCAACAGTTCTAGTTTTTGATGATTTTGAGGCTGAGAGGGGGGAAATGGCTGAAATTAATTCCATCTGTATACCTGTGATACCTGTTTTTGTGCTTAAAGAGTTTAGGAGTAAGGGATGCCCCTTGGATGCTTCTACACGAAAAATTACATTCTTGACCAGGGTTTTGGAGTGCCTAACCAAGTCTCAAACTGCAGCTTTATTTGGATTTGATGCATTTATTTCTCATGAAAAGATTTCTTAATGTCATGCACTTTCCAGCATGTTGTGTACAGGCACACACAGAGCAGAGTAAGCTATTCTCAGCAAAACAACTTATTCATCAAAAATTGCTGCTTTATGCTTTTCAGAAAAATTATTTGTCTAAAAACTTTACTTTTTTTTTTTTTTTAATCTGGGACTACTCTGGGATAAATGTACACAGCGTGAGCACAGCCGGCAAAACTAGGCATTAGCTGACTGGTTTGCACAAACATGCTGTAGCCTGTGGATTCTTTGAAAGCTATTTCCTGTCTTAACTGGGTGTATTGTGTTTGTACTGGGAATTTATTTTCATGCTGTTCACTTGTGTGAGTTCACCTGGATGACAGGGTTACATACATTTCCTGAATGGGAATGCTGCATCTTCAGTCCTCTGCTACACTGTGCCTACAGTTTGTCTGGACTCCAAGCAAATAGCACCAGTGGTTTGGTTCCTTCTCTTCCTGTGAAAAAAATTGTCCTAAGAAGAATTTTCTTGCCTAAAAGTTTATATAAAATATCAGTTGCAGGTTTTACTGGGGAAAGGACAAGGCAAAGCAGAGAAAAGAGAAGAATTAAAACTGTAGTAGTGCTTCCATTAGAACTGTAAGGTTGATACACCTCAGATCAGTAGGGGCTTCTTCTCCACATTACAGCTGCATTTGGCCTTGGCCAGAGAAAATGGTCCACTGGATTCAACACCAAGGTCATGCATGGACTCTGTGGTCTGGGTTAAATGATGGAAAATTCATCAGTGGTCTTCAAATCAGTAAATTTCAATGAGTGATTTTTTTGAGTCATGGTGAAATGAATGTTTATGACTCGTTTTCCTAGATGTTGCTATAATGCAATGACTGTGGACTGTTGAACCATATGCTTTATTTCAGGCAGAACTGATGTATCTCCAAGAGAGGATTATATAATCCCCTTTCAGATCAGATGGTCTGTGACAGTGCAGATGAATGCAGAGCACACACTGAACAAAACTGGAAAGCAATAAGGTTTCTTGGTTAATGTTAGTGTTACTGTCTTTTGCTTATAATAAATGAGCATTAGAAAGGGGTTTCACTCACAACAAACACTTCTGATATCATAATAGACTAAAAAATAGAGTTTTTACAGGCCCTTACTCATATAAATTATAACAGCAACTGGATACAATGTCAGGCAAATGGCTTATGCATTATAGGAGTGTGTGAACCAAACACTTCTGTTGACATTATAAGAAGTCATTACACTTTCAATTGACTTATTTTGCCATTGCAAACACTGTTATCTGCTTACTGGAAGATTTTTTTCTGTCTGTATTTTTCAGAGGAAAATTTTATATTGCCTTAAGAAGTGCTGTTGTTAATGGGATTCTAAAATATTTTTTTTATATATATACACATTTTTGATTCCTTTCAGTTAAGAAAGGAACAGAAGAATTATTGAAAAAGCTTCTTCCAGTCAGTTGATAGATGTCAGTTTCTGTATGATATAGTAGTCCCTTTTTTGTGTGATATTTTGTATGATAGCATGTACTATACTAGCTGTGGAGACTAAACACTTTCTCTTTTTTCCTTATCCTTCCATACCCTAACAATTAATTTCCCTATATTCATTACTTCACACATTTATCCCACTAGTTGTCTTGAAAATTTATAGCCTTTAGTGTAAAACAGTGTTAAAGGGAACAGAAAAACACTTATTTCTGAAACAATGTTTAACTTTCCCTCATTTCATCAACTTGTAAGAATTAAATATATGAACCAACAAATGCTTTGATTTTGTTTGTTGTTTGTTTTTTTTTTACTTTGTTGCTTATCCTGATGTCAGAGTTACTATGAAGAATCTTTGACATTCTGTTTTTCTGCCATGATCCACAGCCCTAAGTATGAATACACAACTTTCTGCCACATGTTTTTTTTTGGTGTTTGCACCCCCAGTTGCCCCAAAGCTGGGAACTGAGCCACGACACCTAAATGAGCAACCACGTGCTTGGCCTTGGGGACCTGATGGCCACAGCCCAGGTTGTCACACGTGCTCAGGAATGGGAAGAGCACAGGAGCTGACTCAGGTAAGGCTGCACAAACTCACCTTGAAAGCAGAAATTACAGACCTTACAGCACAAGCCCCAGGCCAGCCAGAGCCGCTTGGTTGCCAGCAGGAATTTAGGGACTTTACTGCAGCACAGAGCGTGGGGCTTCTGTGAGGGGCTGCTAGACACAGCTCAAAGATGCTCTTTCAATAGTTCCACCTGCTCAGCATGAAAGACAGTCTGATTTTATGATCTACAAAATTTCTGATGTTGTTGTTCTTTAGCTGGTTTCTGGGTTTTAAAAAAATACCATTCCCTAGGTGTCATACGCTCCAGAAATTGCTCACGTAATGAAGCTTTTCGTTTTGTGCAGACAGAAATAGTAGTGGGCATTCATTTCAAGAAACTTGAATTTCAGCAGCGTGCATAAAGCAAAAGATAGCATTCCAAGATTTTCAGCTTGAAAAGGAAAATATCTTCCTGACCCTCTTGTAGTTAAAAGAGAGGTCAAATAAAAGGAGCATTTACAACTCTTCTGTCTTCTCTATTAATCTGAGCTTTGGATTTTGACTCATAAACAAGCACGATAGGGTCCTGAACCAGGATTAAAATGGAAGGTTGTTTTCAGAACTGGTATAGAAAAGCACTTTTTCATTTTGTGTGTGAGTGTAAATGCCTTTAAAAATGAATAGAGCCATTCGTCTAAAAAAAAGCAGTATTGACATTTTTATGGAGTTGTTTTTGGAAAGATCCAATGTTTAATATTAAATTCAACATATGGTTGTGGTCAAATTGTGCTCCTACTGTGTAAAATGTATGAATAACAACTTACCGCATTCTCCTGGCTAATATATGGAGAGAAGGTTGATTAATTTAACTAGTATCCCTTAATCTCCTGCCTTGGCTTCCATCCCGTTCTGCAAGGGTTGATAAATCTTACATCCCCTGAGGAGTATTACAATTCCTAATAGTCTTGTGCTATTAGGAGGTAGCAAGGCTCAACTGTACCAAAACATCCAGCACATGAAACTGTATAAATAATTTAGCTTTTCCAGTTTAATTTTTTTTACAGCTTTTCTTTGCAGGCTGTGATAAGAGATATTAGTTCAGTCAGCTGTAAGTAAATAAAATATAAAAAAGGAAAATACTATTCAGGGGAATTGTATTAAGAGGTAAGGCTGTTCTTCTCACTGTTTGCAGCACCCTGTTAGGCTGTCAAACTAAAGTCATTCATATATTTCCCTTCCTTCAAATAAAAATGTATTTTGTTTGGAGTGGATGTTCTCTCAGGACCATAATCTACTTTTCACATGGTATGGCATAGCCAGAATGGGAAAGTTAGGCACTGATTTCTGCGAGAAGTGGGATTCCTTGTCCTGCCATGGATTTTCTGAGTGTATGCAAATCACTGCATGCTTTCGGGAAGGCTCAGACAGGCAAGCAATCTCCTTAAGTTGTAGGAGTTCCTCTGAATCAGGTGAGCCAGAGCAGTTGCCTCTGCTCATAGTTGTAGTCCACAGCAAAACTTACAGTGAAGGAAATTCAAGATAAATAGTATAACCTTGCATTTGCTGTAGTCTGAGTTAGCACAAGGACAGCCACCATGTCTCAGATAATGCATATTGAATTATTCAGCTGCAATATCTTGGTCATGTGACTGAGATTTATACTCATTTGTAAACTACCTTGAAGGAGAGAGCCTAAAGGATAAATGCATTTTAGAAAAAGCAATGAAAGAGACTGTAAAAATCTCAAAACCTAGGGCCACTATTCAAGAGAGAGGCACTGTTCTCATGCTTGGAAATAGACAATATTAGTAATTTCTGAATAGAGATGCATTTTTTTTTCCAGCACACAGCAAAACGTGGCAAATTAGCTGATTGTTTTCCTATTAACTAATATAGGAGATGAATATTTTGCTTCAGGAAATATAAACATCTTTTGCATAAGATTGAATCACCTGCAACAGGCTAAACCCTGTTGTCTCTATACTAGCAAAATTTCTGCTGGAATTAGTAAAATTTTTAAAGCACTTGGGCCTGACAGTACACATTTACATAAAATAATGTTCTGACTTCAGTAACAGGTTGGACTGAATAAAGGTATGAAAAGAGGGCTTGATTAATATTTTATATAAAAATGAATGCTTTGAAATCTTATCTATTATTAAGACATTTTTCTTCATACATAGTAAATTAATTCCTATCACATCTGAGATAAGCAAATAAGGTTATAACTTTGGGCAAAAAGGAACTTATAGGACTCAGGATGGGCATCTACTAATGGGTGGTGGTGTCTGGTGCAGACGTTGTCCTTGTAGGGGTTTGGAGGATTTGGAGTGGCTCTCTTAAATAAGAAGTGGATGCTGTGTGCCCATGGATTGTTACTGTTGGACCATGTGTCTTTTAAAGCCTCTCCTGCCCCACAAAGCTTCAGCCAAGGGTAGCAAAGGGCAAAGAAGGGCTTAGTCACAGTCCAGCAGCAGATGTGTCCCATTACACCCTGGTGTGACAATGCCATAGCAAGGTGTGAGGTGCATTGCTCCAAGAGCAAGCTCCACAGTGAGGTTTGGCTTGTTTTGGGACAGATTTTGTTAATCCACAACACTTTTCAATCCCTTCAAATCACTTTTCAATCAATGAGGAGCAGCCAATTGTGGTGAATATCTTGTTAAATACGTGCTTTGAAAGCTCAGCCTTATGTAGTTTTGTAGGGTTCAAGTGTAAAACATTCTCTGTGGGAAGAAGGAAATGGTACATATCCATTGGTGTGTTTGTTGAGGCTCTTGTGGCATCCAGGGATCACTGGAATATTGCAGAGGTTTATACATAAGGAATAGTGTAGAAAAGAGGAGTCCATCAATGTAGAGTGGGAAACTTTAGTCCATCCTGTCACATTTCCTTTCAGAGAGACCCAGAGGAATGTCTGTCTGTCAGAGAGGCCGAGAGGACTTGCTTCTAACATTTGTACAGCTGGAGGGTGTGGGACAACTTCAGGTCAGGTTTGACACAATCCAGCTGGCCTGCCATTTGGGTCCACCTTTTACAACCATTCTGGTAAGCTCCCCAGACAATTCAAAATCCCTCTGGACACACTTCCATATGCACTTATTCCTACTTCCAAAGGCTTGGCCCAAACCCCTACGATTTCCCAGAGCTGTGTGACTGGCTATACAGGGCCCCCTGGGTGAACCCAAAATTAACTCTGACCAAAAGCCTCAAAAGGCATGTCTTACACCAGACACTTCGATGTGTTTTTCAGGTTCATGTTTTTCAGAAAACAGAATGCAACATTTCCAATCTAAACTGTAGGATATAAAACTGGGTATCAGAATTGTAAAATGGTTTGGGTTGAAAGGGCTGTTAAAGACCATTCAGTTCCAACTTCCCTGCCTTTTTTAAGGACACCTTCCACTAGACCAGATTGATCAAAGCCCCATCCAACCTAGTCTTGAACACTTCCAGGGATGAGGCATTCACAGCTTCTCTGGGCAACCTGATCCAGTGCTTCACCACTCTCACAGTGAAGAAATATCAGCCTCTTTTTCCTTTAAAATATACAGATATATTTATTTCCCTTTTCCTAGTTTCATGTACATTGTATTTCATATGCTTTCTGTAATAACACCACAAAAGACTTCATAAATGCACTACTCAGTGGGGAATGCTGTGCCTGCTTGTGATTTTACACATCTTTTCTTTAAGCCAGAAAAATCTAAATGTAAAATGTAGTATTCAAAGACACTGAAAGGGGTTTTGTGGTACTCTCTGGAGGATGCTGGATTCATAAAACAATGAATGGATTATCATCATCGATAGAGTTAGTTTTTCCATCTGTGTCAGACAGACAATATAGTCTTGCTAACGTGCTTCATATTAATAAACCACCCAAGTATAATTCATTGCAGGTTGCAGCTATAAATCAGAAATAGCCTTCATTTTGTTCAGCTGTCAGACTGAGAGAGCACTGGGGGTGGGGGCAGTTTGTAAGGAGGCCAGGGGGGCTGCAGCCCTCTGACCTCTCCCTGCAGTGGAAAGCATTTCATGCCACAGCTGTCCATAGAGGCAGGTCAGTGCCCTGTCACAAGCAAAAAGCCACCTTGTCACCTGCCATCATTTTTTGCCCCGCAAAAATGTCCTGTGTTCTGCTGGGAAAGATGCAAAGAAATGCTGCAGGAACGGTGCAGTGCAAATGTAAGCAGGGCTGCCAAAATCCCTCAGGCACCCGTGCTGCTATTCCACTGCTGGAGCTGGGGGGCTGCACATGTCTGACTTGGGCACAAACTGAGCCAGAGACAGAATAACAGAGGACAGAATAGCAGAGAATAGCATATTTTCAGCTAGAAGTGACCTATCATGATCATCTGTCTCAGCTGCCTGACCAGTTTCAGGGTGGAACAAAATAAAGGAATCAGTCCCAGGAATTTGCAGATATAGGTACCTTCAGTCTAATCCTGACATTTTGGTGTTAGACAAATTGCTTTGTACCTGGTTGAAGTTCCATGAAAGCTGACAAGGGTTTTGTTCTTCTCTCCCTCCCTGACCATTGTGGAAGCTCTTGCAGTCACTTAACCTCTCGATTTCCCTGTCTCTGCCTAAGAAATTGGGATAAGCATGGATAACTCAAAGAGGTGTTCTGAGGACTAATTAGTTAACATTTGCAGAGCATTTTGAGGATAAAAATGCTGAATATTGGCATTACCACACCTGGCTCTGTGTGTGTCTCTGTCTGTGCACAATACTTCCATGGGTAAAACTTACACATCTGATAAGATTCATGCCTATGCAAATAAATCCTCAGGCAAATCAATTTTCTCCAGTAATCCTCAGGCAACGTGCAGAGAAGCAGAGGCAAAGGCAGAGGGCAGCAGAAGCAGGGGGAGATGCACTAAAAAGGGAAAAGAGATTCAGAAATGTGTGATGGGGGAAATCTGGGGAGGGGAAATCTCTTTCTACAAATACATATGAATATGCTTTACTGAATCACAGGCCACAGGCTGTGCATTTGAGAGTAGAGTTCTTCAAAATTCTTTTTGCATTATGATTTAGCCATGCATTATGTTTTATGGTGACATAACCTCATTGTTTTGAGATTTTTCGTGTGCACTATAACAGCCTTTGTATGGCAATAAATGTAACTCACACATTAATTTTTGGCATTCCTCATATATTCATTCAGTCCCTGGAATGTGCACAGCTTAAAACTAGCACATTGTAACTGAACAAATAGTGGATTAAATGTGCCTGTTTTGTCTTTTTTACTAAGCTAGGTGGGATCAAAGCTATCAGCTTCTGTGCCATAGTTTAGTTATATTTTTACTCAGAGTGCCAACATTTTACAAAATGAAATGAAGCAACAACAGGAGAAAGCACAGCATCATTCAAACAGGCTTTAATCAGGTCTTGGAAGGATAATAGAACACAATTGAAGCAGGTTTGTTAATTCTGTTGGTTTCAGCCCGTTGTAAAAGCAGTGCTCACAGCTGTTATTTCAGGGATGATCAGCACCGCTCTGTGTGGACCTACAACTGCAGGGAGGCAGAGTAACAACATGTGTAGATGCCCATGCAGAAGTAGCTGCCACAGTGCCAGTGCCAGACCACTGCCATAAGGACAAGGAAGTGGCTGATATGTGGGAATGAATCGTGCATAGCCAGAGCAGTAAATGATGGTTCCTTCTATGCAATTAGCTGTGAGCAGCAAGTGGGAGGTGAACAATGGCAAAGCAGTTCCAGCTCTTGCCTTTGTATTCTGTAATCTTGAGTGCATGCACATTTCTTAACATTTCCTAGTCACCCACATCATTCTAAATGTTTAGAAGGTGTGAACTGGGTTTAATTGTGAGAGAATTTCCATGTCTGTAATGGGAAAGGGTTAGCCTGTGCTGCTTTTGAAATGACTGTAATATGACTTAGAGAAATGTGCTCACTGTAATGACAGCCCTTAGCAACATGTTGAATCCTCAGGGTAAAAGCTTATTCACTGACTACAGATGAAGGTTGTTAAGGGAGTAAGGGAGAAAAATAAAAATGCAAAAGCAAATTTTAAAAAAAGAGTGTGGAATCAGGTAGCTTTTGCTTCTCCTCTTCGGAATCTGAAGTGCTTGCAGGAAGTGCTGTAATAATTATTTCTTCTAACAGCTGGCACTTCAACCTTCCTTCACACCAGGGGAAGTCAGTACTCAAGGGCTGGAAAGCGAGGTGGAGTCTCAGGGGAGCTTTTATCGCTGAGGATAGCACTTTCATGCCATGTTTGGGAAAGAAAAAAAAAGATTAAAATGCAGACTGCTTTCTGCATGAACCACCTGTCTTTCTCAGGGGCTTTTTAAAAAGATGGACCTTGATTAGAGAGTCGTCTGCTTGCAGGGCCTTTTAAATGGCCTTTTGTAAAAACCCTGCTGGCTTTTGTGGCTCCTGCTCACCATTCTCCTTTTGTGCCCTCCCTTCAGGATGCTCCTTCTCACCCAAGGGATGTTCTGCTCACCCCACATCTCCTCTCCAGTTCTGCCAGCGCTGCAGTTTTTAGGGCCTTGTATTAAACCTGACCACAGACTACCCTGGGATAAAGTAACTCTGAAATAGCACAAAAAGGTACACAAAAAGGAAAAGTAAATAGAAAGGTGATTTCTTAAATCTGGATCCTAACAAGGACCCGTTGGTACCTCAAGCTGTTCCATGGGCACAACCTTGTAGGCAGCTAGAAATGTCCAGCCTTTCACCTAAAGTTAGAGATTTTTTAATGTCTTCATTTTCCTGATATTACTCTGTAAACATCAGATATTTCATCTGTCATCTTCATATAGCTCCCTGTGCATATCTGTTTTGCCTCAGTCTTTAATTGCATGGTCATCTATTATTTTAATTTCTCTGTACGGATAATTATGAAATAGTTCTTTTTATCTCCTTTCTTCAATGTATGGCTCCAGGCTCTATTAATCACAATCTAAAGCCTCAGCTGAATACATTGTTATTATGTTCCTCATATGGTTTTTATGGTGCTCTTTCTGCGATTTGTCAGTTCTTCACAAACATCATGAATTTATATTCACAGCAGCCCTAGCAATTAAGCATATTATTACCATCATTTTACAGATGGAGAACTGAAGAAAAGATAAATTATAGACAAAGCTGTCAAAATCCTACACTAATTTTTGATGACCAACTTTAGACACCTAGCCTATAATTTCTCAGGGGCAATAGTATTAAATAGACAATCTGCATTCTAGTCATCTATCCACGTGCTTCAGTCTTCTGGATTTCTGCAAATCATACCCAGAAAGCTGGGAATAAAAATGTTAACAGCTGACTGTAATCCAAAATGAACACTGTGACAGAGGCAGGGAGATGCAGGGAGATGGTTTAAGTGCCTTGCATGCTGTTAAGTGTGGAGCTTTGTACTGAGACAGCTAAAGGCAGGAGTTTATGCTGTGAGTCTGCATCTGGGTTAGGCTTTTGAGCTGCCAGCCGGGCTGGGGAGCTGCTCGTTCAGCCCCGGAGGCAGCCCTGGCTGGGGAGCCCAGCGCTGCTGAGTGCTCTGTGTGTGCTCAGCTGGCCCGGCTGGGAGTGGAGACACTCAGCTGGCTCAGACACTCTGAGCTGGTAGGAAACCAGTTTTCTTGCCTGAATCTGCAGCCAAGCCTCTCCTCGGTGTATTTAGCAATGAAACCTGTACTTTCTATAATATTCTTCCTTCATCTTTCTTTGGTACCTTGTGTTACCTGCAGCAAACTGAAGCTGGGGCGCCACAGACGTGTTTCCATTCGTCCCAAAGTTCTTATTCACAGAACACCACCCACGCTTGCTGAGTTTTTAGCACTTATTCACATGCAGAGGAAATGGATTTCCTACTGTACACAGGAATGTGTTTCTCATCACACTGTTCATGACTGGACAATATGCACAATGCTCTGTGTTCTTACCCCAGAGCTCCTTTTTGACAAGCCCTGTCCTGACACTGTACCTGCCTAACTGCAGCTCTGTTTTTCAAGCTGAATCAAAATTTTAAAGTATTAATCCACTGTGATGTTGACCAGTGAGAATGCAGCTGAAACCCTAGAATGGATTTTAATTCTACTAAAATTATTTTTCCTATTTTTAATATATTAGTGTTTTTTATATCAGCCAAGTGTTCAGTTACCTGACTACTGCATTAAATAAACTTTAATTTATGATAGTTGAACAACCTCTAAGTATCACACAGCATAATTTCAAGTGTCTCAGGTACTAGGGGAGTTACCAAAGTGGTGGTGTGATCTACAGAATAATGTACAGGACTGGGAATAAACGAAATATGCTATTCCAAACTTTGTCATAGACTTTGCAGGTGGATATATATTGACTAAATGCAGATGCCTGTGCTGGAGACATCTGCATCTGGCTTCTGGCTCAATGGATAGTCAGCAAAGAACTAGTCAATAGAATCCAGGGGGCAATTCATCCTCTCCTAAATTAGATGTCTGAAATAGGGCAGATGATTGGCACCCTAAAAGGGCATATTTGTCTCCAGTGACTATACATCGAGCCCCAGGGGCTAGCTTGAGTTTAAATGTCTACATTGTTGATTTCTAAAGTCAGGTGAGATGGATCCCACCCTCTGTATCCCCAGGCCAGTTATTTCATCTCAGTTTGCCTTGTATTTTTCTTTCTCAGCAAGCTAGTGTAATACCAGAAGCAGCAGAGTAGAATTAACACAGATCTCTGCATTGACTAATTAGTTTCTCAGTAGGGCTATTTTATAGATCACTGGGGTATCTCTTCATGGCATAATGTTGTGGGATGTAGAAATACTCTAAGTGCTATTATAATAAGCCACATGGTAAAGCTTAGTTAATTACCAGCATCTTCAATATACATGGGAGCTCCTGCTGCCCTGTAGGTTCTTTTCTTATGAAAAAAAAGATCTTAAATTATATCAGTGCAATATCAATGTTGGAACTTTTATGGCACCAAAGTTTTCATAGGAATCATGGTGAAGTTTTCTTAGCAGAAAACCACCATTCTTATCTTACCTCCTTTCTGTCTCCAATTTATTTCTTTGTCTAGGAGACACTGAAGCAGGAAGCTTCAGAAACAGAAGCCTTGTGGCAAGCCTGAATGAATAGTAAAGCTGAATTCTGGGGATGTTGCCAGGGAATGTCATACAGGATGCTCTTCACCAACAGCTCAGGAACTACAGGTGGAATGACAAGATTATATGTTGCCAAGCTCTAAGGCAAGCCAAACAGAGTCAGCAAGAAAGCAGAGGGAAGCTCCAGGTAGTTACAATTTACCCCTTTCTTGAAACCAGGAAAGTTGTAAGGTGTTTGACTTTAACTGTACCCACACAGTAACCCTGGACAGCTGCCACTCTTCATGGAATTTCTCTTCTGAACTCACCTGAAGACCAGTGCTGCATAATTTAATTGTTTGTGTTATTACACCTATGGAGATTTCAGCCTTTCCTTGTGTTTTTATTTCTGGATAAGACCTACTCTCTTCTGCCTCATGCTCATCTGTCTATGCTGTGCAAGAAGAGCTGCCATGAGCTCATCAACCTGTTTGGAAATTCAGGGTAGATTTTTCCTTCTTTCTCCCAGTCTAAATGTCAGTTTCCTACACCTCTGCTCATAGTTTTCAGCACTTGCTGCATAGTTCTGTTGCATTCAGTGTGAATATCCTTGGGAAACATCTCCAAATTTGGCTACGAGAGGGATTGTTTTGGAAAGTTGGGAGCATAATCCTCAACTTGACCTGAGTATCAGCTCAGAGATAAATAAAATGAGGGCTTACTTAGTTCACTAAGAAATGTCAGGATTATCCAGACATAGCTGTATATATGATATCTTCAGAAATGAGCATCTTTATGTTAAGAGAATAGACACTTGTAAGAATTTTTCATGTCCACCTTCATGAATTATAAGCAATGTAACTTAGGACTTGTTGCAAATTAGAACTAAAAAGACCAAAGAAGTATGCAGACTCATACTCAAGGTAAGTAAAAAATCAGCAAAGAAGTTGACCTTACCTTTGCATGAACTTGTTTTATCACCTTGCAGGAAAGATTCACCATGACACTTAGTGTGTGTGTGTGTTTGTGGCAGAGAGGTGTTAGACTTTGAATTTTGTTTAGAGAGAAATAAGAAAATATTGCATATTATATTTTCTTTTAGGGCAAGTGGAAGATAAGTTCACTGGTCAGTGTTCTCATATTGTGTCCCAATAAAGGAATCTGATTGTGGACCTGTCCATGGAAAAACTGCCAGACATTTCATTGGAAAAGCACCTGTCCTTGCTCTGCACTTGGACAAGAAATTAAGCAACATATTTCATTTAGCTTCTCTGTCTTTGCCCCTTTTCTGTCAGCAGATGGGAGGTAGCCCCTGTGTGGAAGATAATTGGTTTTATTTTTTTCATCCAGGGGTGTCAGTCTTTTGTAATGGACAATATGATGGCACTTCATTCATTAAAGGGAATCTAAACAATAGTCTAAACCACTAAATTAGATTCTAATTTCCAGATGACATCATTTTGGTGAAGCACAGCTCATTCACAGGGCCTTGCAAAATGAGACTGGTTATAAACTTTAAATACTGCCACAGTGAGGCATATATTAGAATAGCAAACATTATGTGGGTTAATGAAATGGCCCATAGTTATGTGAATCCAGCCATACACTCAAATTTCCTGGAAAAAAGTTCCCATACTTGCACAAATCCATCTTTTTTTTTTTTTTTTTATGTTTGATTGGTGTCCACAAGAGACACCAGGTAGATGTTTGCTCTTAACTCCTTAAGTCTCTCCTGAGGTGAACAAGATTGACATCATGGGGCACTAGAAAGACATGACTAGTCAGTGGCCTGAAATGGAAATGATTTAACAGGCTCAGAATGAACTTGTTTTTGTCATGATAAATCCTGACATGAAAAGTAGATGTTGCCAGAATGTTCTATCAGAAAACAAAAATATTTTCCTTGTGTATGAGTCAGGAGCTGGTCCACTCCAATGGCCTCTTTTTTTTTTTTTTTTTTTTAAAGTGCTGATTCTTCCATGCTGTTTGTATTGTAGCGGGAGGGGTGCAGGAGAAGGGAGAAGAGAAAATCAATTTGTTCTTATGTAAACTCAGCTGGACAGCAGCAAAATACAACAACTAGCCAAAACCACCAGTGTGGATTCCAGGCTTATGTTCAAAGAATAATATGACATTTTTCTGGTTTGATATTCAGGTGTGACTGAAACAGATGCTTTTACCTTTTATTTAAGACTATACATGTAAAGCTATTCTGTTCTTAATTTTATTTTTGCTAACTGAATCTATTGATTCTAGTAGGAATTAAGAACCCTAATATCTGGTTTTAATTCTTATTACACAGAGATGACAGAAAATTTTCTATTAAAAAAGTTTATTCCATCATTGTAGATTTCTCTAGAAATTTGTCTGTTGGTTGCAAAGGATGCATCCCAGTGTGTTCCAGTTTGTTTACCAAAGGAGGATCACGTCTTTTGTCAGAGCAGCTCATGATCTATTGCTGTTTGCTAAACTGACCAATTCTGACAAGAAGCTCTGACTTTAATAAACCAGGGAACTCTAACTTGAGGCATCTATGATATAAGCACACCCAATTAAGCAAGCCATCCTCAGTTTCCTCTGAAAAGAGTAGAGCAGAGTGGATATTTACAGGGATTTTAATTTGTGATGAGTCATCCTGAGATTCCACGGACTCAGTCTCTGCTGGCTGCAAAGGCATCCTGGAGTGAGCAGTTCACTTGATTAGATGTCTCAGCAGAGGCCTCTGTATTTAGAGAAGATTAATCCAAGCCTCAGTTTTTTAAAATTTTCAATTCATTTTAGCTTCCATTGCTGGAGGTTTGCTTAAGTGATTAAAATTAGCCTTGAACTTGCTTTTATTCCAACTTAATGCTCTTCACATCAGAGTATAGTTTTTAATCATTGATCAATTTATAAATGTTTGTGTTTTGCAGCCAATATTGAAAGGCTCTGATTTCACTGTTTTGTGTGAAGGGCATCTCTTTCTCATTGCCCAGGTGTCCATGGGATAGGAACATATTCTCAGGCAGCTGTGTTAGAAAGGTGAGCTCACTTCTCCAAAACTGGCAAGCAGAAAGCCAACAGAAGTTTTAATTCTTTAGATTCTTTGCTATATTCTTTGCTTTAGGGAAGACCGCTTCATCTGCTAATTGGATATATGATATAGACATTTTACTTTAAATCCTGTGGTAGGAGTGATGTCTGAGAGTATTTAGGAATACTGCAGGGGGAGTATTTATAGATGTTTACCATAAGATTATTGGGAAGGCTGCAAAGTCAGAAGCAATATGATTACACTACTGAAATAATAAATTAAGGTAGACCTTTCTCTTTTCCTGTCTAAAGAAAAGGAAAGTATCCAATCATTGACCACTGCTAGAGACACAACACCTGAGAATTTATTTTACTTCCAAAAGTCAATGGCAAAGCCAATGACCAGTATTTCAACCAGTATTTTCCTATATTCTCTCATACCTGTGGATGCATTTTAATTTGTTGAGCTGATAATGGTAATCAATGAATATTGAAAGAATGCCAAACACATTTGAAATGCATATTACTGTGCATCAAGTAATTGCAATTTCTAGTCAGATACAGTCATTTGGGAATATACTGCTGCTTGTTCATCCCCAATCAATGAAGATTAGCCACAAAGAGAAATAGAACATGCTCGCAACGACTTTGATAAAAAGATAATGACTGAAAAAATTTTGAAGTTCCACAGCTGTTTTGCTATTTCAATTACATCCAGATTAAGAATAATGTTAATAATAAAAAAAAAATTCACAATCATTAGCCATGTTTAAACAAGTTTTAAATGTTGGGCTTGAGATGAGGATTTCTTTAAAAATTAGCCCATTCACAGTTATGTTGGTTTTTGACATATTTATGAAGTTTTGTCTTTAGGAATCAAGACCGTTTCACTTAAAAAAAAATTATTTGTTCATCATATATTCATGAAGCCACCAGACTCTTCTATATGTACCATCTTAAACCGGTACAATTCTCAGGAGCACCTTTTTCTTCCATGGTAGGCTCATTAAAACCTTCAAGGAATGTCTCTGCTTGCAAAGACTGCCTTTCTATTGCAGCCAGATTGAATTCAACCCCAAAATTTGTATTGAGGCTCACAGCACCCTGGTCTTCTTCAGAGCAGGGATCAGCTATGCCCTGTGCCAGCACTGCAATTAGACAGCATAGTAACTGTGAGATTATTCATGTACATCTGTCATTTGTGGACCCTGAGAACCAACAACTGGTTGAACATCTGGTGTTGGAGACAGGAATTTGCTTTTCAAAGCTACAGTCTTTTTTGATAACTGAGAACTGCTAGGAAGAGGCAGGATAGACCAGACCAAACAAAGAAAAAAATTTTGTTGTCAACAGGCTGGACAGCCCACTGAGGAAAGCCTTTAACTAGGAATGGTGTGGGAAGGAAATGATAACAGACAATCAAGTGGGGAAGTGGTAGACTGACAGATGTGGAAGACCACCACATCAAAAGAAAAGGATAGAAGGCAGCTCACTGTAACCACATAGACTCAAATAAAAAAGTGTCAGCATCACAACATTATGAGGGGAAATGTTCACTCTTGCTCTGGGAAAGAAATGTGCAGCAAAAAAGAACACAGAGGAAATGAGAGGTCTGCATGCAGGTGCAGGGCTATGAGATAATGATGGAATAGAGCAGACCTTCAGCAGAACTACCCAGCTGCAATTATCCAACTAGAAGTGTTAATATACCAGATAACTGTGCTGCCATTCAGACAGACCTGGAACGGATGGAGAAATGTCATAACAGGAACCTCACGAAGTTCAGCAAAAGGAAATGCTAAAGGCCTGACCCAGGAGAAGAAAAACCTTACAAACCTGGGTAGGGAGGTAAAAAAGCCTTACACAGCTGGGAGCCAACCCTCTGGAAAGCAGCTTTGTGAGGAACACCCTCCAGCTCCTGGTGGACGAGAGCTGAACGTGGCCCATCAGTGTTCCCTTGCAGCAGAGCAGCTGCTGCCTGCTGGGCTGCATGAGGAAGAGGACTGGCAGCAGGGTGAAGGAGGTGGTCCTTCTGCTGTGCTCAGCACTGGAATTAATACATCTGGAGCGCTTGGCCCAGTTCCTCAGTGCAAGAGAGACAAGGACATAGAGAAGTGAGTCCAGCACAGGTTCACAAAGATGTTTAAAGAACTGTAGAGTCTTAAGGAAAAGCTAAGAGAGCTGGGGCTGCCCAGCTTGGAGAACAGAAGGTCAGGGGGGTCCTTATCTATGGGTATTGGTGCCTGCTGGGCCAGAAAAAAGAAGACAGCCAGAATTTTCCCAGTGGTGCTCTGTCACCCTGATTCTTAAAAGATTTTTCTAAAGCCTTCTGAGTTTACATTCTGTGGGAGAACTTTCCCACACAGTTTCTGTAATCAATGTATTATTTACATTCCTTCGTGGGGGTGGAGAGACTTGATGTATTGGTGGTATGCCCAATGTCTTTGGAGAGGTGGTCCAGTGTCGGGCCAATCCTCTACCACCTTGGGAAAAGTATAAAAGATGGAGTCAGAAAATAAACGGCCCTTTTTCTTTACCTTGCAATAGCTGGGACTTGTGTTGTGCTTTCACGTGTCCTACAGCGACAGTGCTCAGTGTGGCAAGAGAAGAGGCAATGGGCATCAGCTGAAATACAAGAAATTTCATGTTAAATTAAGAAGAAAATTTTACTGCAAGGGGCAGGGGGTGTCAAAAGCTTCTAGATCCAATTTTCCAGAAATGTTTTGGAGTCTCCATCATTGAAATGTTTAAAACCCGGCTCATCACTCCGCACGTTTGTTTTCAGGAATTTAAGTAGTGGATGCTCAGCAGCTAGGGAACGTAATTTTCACAGTGGTGAAGCCATAATTCTGTATATTTTTAATTGATGAGTTCCATGCTAATCAGGAGAGCAAGGGGTGTAAATATCTCTGAAAGGAAAATTCATGGGTGCTAAAATTTGAATTTGGCTTTTTCCACTACAGGCCTCAAAATCAGACTAAAATGCCATGTAGTTTTGGCTGACTGGAGCAAATAGAACTGCTACAGTAGTATGCAAATGAAGCTGAAGGAATAATAAATAAGTTTCCTAGTTTTAGGTGTGTTGTCTCAATGGAGCCATGTTTATGGAAATGCATCTGTCATTGGAAGTCAAATTTATTCCTACATATTTTGCTTTAGGTCTATTTTTAGCAATAGATGCATCTTCCCAGCACTCAGTCAACAATTATAAAAAATAGACATGCATTTAAGTATTTAAGAACATGTTCTGCCTGGATAGTTTTCTACTATAGTAATTTGTTTTCTGAATATAGAAATTATGGGGTCTCTTTAAATATTAAGATTGAGTTTTTTAAGGAGTTTGTAATAATTCCAGCATTAAAAAAAAAAAAAACATTATAAGAACCTGGGGGACATTATCAAATGCTATTGTGTCTGTTTTTCTCTCCCTAGCAGAAACAATATAAATACACACATACTTCTGGGTTACAAATAACTGTATTTACTAAGTATGTAGAAACATTCAGTCCTGGCTGTATGCCTTGATGAGTTTCTAGTGAATTCTAAAGCAAAGCCCTGTGAATATCATTAGAGAGCTGAAAAAGCATTTAAAAGAATGCTGCTCTAGTTTTGTGTAACATAAACCTCTTCCTAGCTATGTCTTGAGTGAAGAGGGAAGGCAGGTAGAAGTGGGATGCCCAAACATATTCAATGCATAAAAACCTCACTGCAGAACTAGGCTGAAATATCAAATTTGTCTACTTTTAAAAGATGTGTCAGTCACTGTATTTTATAAAAACCCCAACAAATTATATTTTAGGGAAACAAAATACCTAACAGAGAGTGTAAAAATAGCAACCTCTAGTCAAAGTTGGAGATGCAGGGTTTGTGCACAACAAAACCAATGGATTTTAATGATGCAGCAAAGACAATCTGGTGTATCATTTAGAAATTAATTCTGTATGTAGATAATCTAAAGCTGAAACATGAGCTACCTTTTCTTATTTGAAGTGGCATTGTGGTTATAAGCAGTAATTACTTAATGCTAATATGTTTGTAATAGGCCTGGTTTATTTCAACTTTTATAATTTAATTAATGGAGTGTATATCAATTATATTTAAATTTTCATTCTTAGCTGTAAGTAATATCTTTGTTTTCTTAAATTTGGCGTTAGCTCAAACAGTGCTTGTAGAATCTGCCTCCACACCCTTCAGAATCTCCCTTCCTTGAGGAAATCCTCCTTCTGAAATTTCCTTTTCATTTCCTGTTTTCCAAATAATACAAGACCAGACTCAGCATACTGGCAGACAGAGTATGGGCCAAGACAGAGCCAAGGCTTTTCAGTAACTCACAAGTTCACAAACACTAATCCTTGTATTAGAACTATTTCTGCTGCTTTTAGGGGATTTATTCAAAATCTCAATACCTATTGAAGCTGTGAAGTAGATTTGGCCTGATTTTCATATAGGAGCTGACAGAGCTTCACATTTTTGAAAAACAGGTTACATATATTTAAGAACCTATATTTAGACTACTCTTTTTGAAGCCTTGGATGAGATTTTCATTCCAGCTGTGTCAAACTTCAAATTCACTCAGTCTTTTGATAAATTTTAGCTTGCAGAGACCAGTCACAGAGGGAAATTTAGCTTTTCATATGGTAACAATAATCTGGCATTTCTCTTGCATTTTGTCTAATTGACTCAACTCATCTCACAAGAAGATCAGGCCAGTAGAACAGAAGGGGCTTTCATTTCCCTTGCAGAGAAGCTGGATTGAAGATGAATTTTCTTGTTAATCTGGAAAGTCATGACCCTCCTCCTTTTACCCTTTTCCTTATAAGATCAGTAGCATTTCTTCCTTCTTTATGTGATGTTTTGACTCTGGTAAAATTTCCTGTATTTTATTTTCCCTATCTACTGGAAACAGCCTCGTGATTACTTTATGGCAATTTGTTCCATCCCACAAGCCTTTAGAGCAAAGGATTTGCCTACACTTAGACTTCTCTCACTGCATCAGAAGAAAGATCTATGTTCTATTTCTGCAAAGATTTATGCATGTCCTGCACATTTTTCAGCTACTGGGCATGATCTTACTGTTTATTTTTTGTGTTTTTTTTTTCTATTTGAAGCTCACAGTGGGCAGTATTGTGGCATCAAGCCCATCACTAGTGTTTGGGCATTCAAGAGGAAGAAACTAGGCAGGGCAGTGAGTTTAGAACTTCTCCCTTGGAGGCTGGGCTGTGCAGGGCTTGCAGCCCTGCTGCTTCCTGTCCCTTGGACCTGCCCCCTGCCCTGCAGCTGCTGGAGCCCCCACAGTGGAGGGGTCATGGAGAGTCTCCTTTCACCCCCTTCTCACCACCTCATTGCATCCTTACTTTGGATACTCACGCCCCCAGGTGGGTTTTTTCTGGTATGTGAAAACCCAGTTCATTGATTTCCTTTGTTGGAAGAGGACTGCTACGAACTAGGAAAAACCAAGATCTAAATCCTGCTTTCATGTAAAGGGCTTTGTGTGTTCATTTTTCAGCCTGTAAAGTCAATTTTTCTAGTAGTCTCAGAAGCCTTCTGTTAAATGAAGCTACCTCCCTTGTCTTTGCTGCATGAACCTATTCTGTTCCTACTCTCTGTCCTGTACTCCGTAACTGTCTTTCCACAAAAAGACGATATTTGAGAAATAATTTTATTGGTTCAATGCATTCTCAGCCTTTTATTCTCTAATTTTTGTGCTAATAAACACCAAAATCTGTATTCCTGCTGCCAAACACTGCATGCCTTCAGGCACTGGTGTGGTTTATATGCAAGTTGCCTCTAAACCACAGTCAGTAGCCTTCATATTGCCTGCTAGGTGAAGTCTAATGAGCAGTGTTATTTTTAGAAGCAGAACTATATCCTTTGATTTCTATTGTATTTTTTTATTGCTGGAATAATTTTTGTTTGTCTTGTGCTCTGCAGCTGCATATCAAGCTGAATGCTTTGGGGATTTGTTATTCTCTGCAACAAAGCCTGATATTCCTTCCTGGTTAGTATGTGACTGCACCTGGATCATCTACTGCATTTCTAATGTCTGTAACAGATATTTCCTGTTTTGGGATTCTTTCCATTGTTCTCTGCTTTGAACTTCTCTTGCCTTCTTTAGGCAAGATGTTTAAATGATTGAGGCCTTAGACACACATTCCTGCATAGTGACCCATTATTTGCTCTTCCTTTACTGTATGCAATGCACAAATGTGGAGTTTTCCAGGAGCCTTCTCTTGTATAATGATGTCCTATTTTTAAACACAAGCTACATCAGTGCCACTACATTACTTTTTTGAACACATGAAGTTAAAATGAAGCAAAGCCTTGGTGGATTAATCTAAATTATTTTACAATTATTTCTTCTTGATTTAATTTAATTAATTAACTGCACGTAAGTGTGATTACAAGTGCTTAGGAGTAATTGCTGTCTCTTCCTAAGTGTTTGTACAGAATCTAAAACAATGAAGACAGTCCTATGAATAGTAATAAATTTAAGGAAGAAGGTTCAATTGTATATTTCAGTGAAATTTTTATGATATATTATTTATCTTTTCTCTTGGCTATAAAGTGTGAAAATACATTAATAAAGACAAGTAACATACTGTTACACACAGTGATTTAAAACCCCAAACAGAAAAAATTTGTTTTTTTATTCCTACAGCGAACAAGGGAAAAAGCTTAAAATTCAAAGTAGCTGAATGTTTTCTAACTCACCTAATGTTAACTTAGTAAATAAGAATATATTAAATATTAGAGAAGTCTTGAAATTCTGTTCAGATGAGCACTTGCTACACCCTATTAAGAATAAAAGAGAAAGAAAAAGATAAAATGTGTTAGAATAGTTGTGAAGAGAGAAAGTATTTAGTTAATGAAAGAAAAAGTCAGAATTAAAAAGGAAGAATGTATCTATATATAGAAGTGATAAGTTGAAACTACAAAGAGAATTGAAGTTTCTCTGGATATAATCACACAAGCTGAATTCTGACAGAGGTATGTGAGATATTAGGAAGATATAATGAATTAGGAGTGGTCAGGTCTGAAAATTAAATTTCTCCAAAGATGGAATTCTCCCTAGTGCAGAGGTAAAAATGCTTTAAGGGCTAGGATCTGAGTCATCCTTTTTTCTTTCCTTTTTCCACTACCTACACCCCCAGCTGTCAGGGACTTAAGTGGGATTTACTTGTGTGAGAAAAGATGAAAGTAGCAAGATCTAGTATTCTTAAAAATGATCCATCCATCTGACTTTGTCACACTTAATTTATGAAACTTGACATAGTTGGGAAAAATGAAAGAATGGAGTTGTGTTCATTCAAGCTAAACACACCTAGTAAAAAAATCTAATAAGTCATTTACTTTTTGATTACTTGTAGTAGTTCAATACAGAGGAGAGAAATAAACAGATGAATGCTTACACCAAAGATTTTTAAGTCAGTGTTGTAGCCTATTTGCAGACTATTAAAAGATTAAAAAAATTTCCAAACTGTTTCTGTATGCATATAATGACCAATGATTTTTTCATTTTCTTTGATGTATAAAGAAAAAAAATCTTCAGGTTTCAGGGGTGTTGGAGGGGGGAGGATGAATGAAATTTGTTCCAACCATAAATATATTGTTCAAAAGCTAAACAGAAGCCATGAATAATTAACACTTTTCAATGTCCATTGATGTATATGGCCATTTACTGCTAGAACTAATACTGCCAACCCATTTCAAGTTCCAAATGCCCCTTCTTATGAAAAGGCAAATTACATTTGCCTCTACAAAACATAAATGGCTTTAATCAAATGGCTATTGTTGAGATTATGTCACACTAAATGTATATCTGGTTATGTGCAAGTGGTGGTTCCTGGTTTCACTGGGGTCAATGAGCTGTCATGAGCTTTGTACTGAGCAATGTGCTTTATGCTCAGCAGTATGCTTAGCTCTGCCTGCCCTGGGGAGCAGAACACATGAGATAATTATGTTGTTTTATTGGTCATTTTAATCACATGTAAAAACAGCACAAATATGTAAAATTTCCCCATGCTTCCACTTAACATGAGGAATGCTCTCTTCCCCGTTGACAGCTGGGTGACCCACATTTCAGACAGGCAGTCTAAAAATCCAGCTTGGGGTACAGAATCCAAGTAGCTGTCCTGGAGTAATTTATATTTAAAAGGAAGAGGAAAATATAGGAGGGCAGAGGTCAGTGAAAATCCAGTAGGATTACTGGCCTTTGCAATTTTGCTGTTCAACCAAATGGCAACTTTTACCATATGTGTTTTCATTCATGTCTATCCCTTATACTTGGCAGGGCTGCAAACTCAGCCAGACCCTTGTGAGCAGTACACAGAGTAGGAAAGATGGAGCAACCGAGGCAGCAGTGAGCAACAGATTTGTCTGCACAGATTATCCCTTCTCACTTATGCACATGATTGTCTTAAGTACACATAAATAGAATTTTTTCCCCTCCAGCCTTCTGTCAGATTCTCACTTTCACTGTGACCCAGCTTCTAAGGTACTACATATTTAATCATGTATTAAAGAGAAAAGGCCCTGTATATCACATCACATGATGGGTTTATGGCATAAAATAGCATCTGGGGAGGGTGTCCTTGCTAAATCAGATGCTGATTGAGGGTAATGCTAACCCATGAATTCAGGAATAACAAGCACCATTCTGCAGAAAAGTGAGATGGGCTGCAAAAAGCAACCCTCTGATATAATATATGAAACCTGATATTGCTATTCCCTTGTGTCCCTTGTCTAATAGCTGGTGTATTTCTTTAGGCCTAGTGCCACAGTTTTATTTTGTTGCTATATGCACTTTTCAGATAGAAAGGAAGCAGGAAGCCACTGGTTTGTGGAGTCTAATCTCACCCTGGTACACTGAGAGCAGAGGTAATGTGAATAGAAATGACTTAGTCATGAGCCAGCCAGGGCAAGAATCAGATGCTCCAGCTCACTGCATAGACAAATGTTTCTGACAGCATTTAGCTGGTGCAGACCATCAGTTCCCAGAGACCAGGATTTTCACAGCACTAATCCAGCTGAAGCATTGGCTAAAGAAATTTTTCCAAGTGCACCTTGAGTACACAGCCCCTGTGACATAACTAACAGCACTGATAGTGTTTAAAGGCAAGTTCCAACACTGTAAAGCGTGAAATGTATGTGTCAAGTTTATTATGCTTCCCTTGCCTGGAGCTGATTAGTGCAAATTAATATTTCACACTAATCAGCATGAGCAGTTAGCACACAATTTGGATTTATGGAATTCAGCTGATTGCATTAAAAATGTATTTAGGCTATTTTTGCGTTGTGCAAATAGAGCAAAAATATCTGAGCTGTTTCCAGTAAGGGTTTTTTTGATAATATTTCTAGTGTTAATATTATCCTTCATATAGCCATATACTGTTGACATGATAGTGGCTTTATGGTTATCCAATACTTATAAAATGTACAGTCCATACTGAACAAAAACTTAATGCTAAGCGTTTTTTATAGGCAATGATTAGTCAAATATTAATTAAAAATATATTTTCAACATACCTTTAAAGCATGCAAACAGCTAATAGGCTGTCTGAGATTTGATCCTGAAACTGTTTAAGAAACTTCTCAGGCAAAATAGTTATTTTTGGCATTATGAAAATAAAACAGTATTTTCACTTATCTGGATCAAGCAACACTTACATCAGTTTCCTGCTGTGAAGAAGAAAGGAGGAAGACCACTTGCCATACTAAAGATTACATGAAAACCCTACCTGTTTACTAAGCTTTCCCAAAATAGCACACTCAGTCTCACAGATAATTTTAAAACCCAAACAAAATCTCAGGCAGATGTCCCCATCAGTTTTCAGGAACATATAACTCAGTATGATTTCTGGAAAAGTTACTATGGAAGTTCTCACTGTCTTCTGTGGAAACTGGCTCAGGTGAAGTATTTGCAGAACTTAATTTAGCTCATAGCTCCTGCAGTTGTCCACAAAAGCTTTGCAACATTGATTTCAAATGCAATTGTATGGCACAGGAACTGTTAGATCAAATTTTAGATACTATATTGGATTTCCAACAAGGAGACATTTGAGTACTTTGCACTAATTAAAAATACACACACACACACACAGATAGACATTTTATAAATTAGGAATTAACTTTTGGAAACTAAACTAGACATTTTTTTTGACCAGTCCCCCTGTAATGACTACAGCAAATTATGTCTGCACATTAAGAGGATGTATTGTCTTCTGTAGGTCTGGAAAGTGGTGATTCCATGTTTTCCCCAGTGCCAGGCTCCAGAGGCATTTTCTCCTTCACAGACATTCACATGAACTTCTTGAGAGCATTGGAACAGATTTGGGTTCACTGTGGTGTAACCAAGAAGGGAACCTGAATCTCAGTTAGTGTGTGACACATACTGATGACCCAGTGCTTAGTATGTGACTTCTGAGTTTGGTGATGTCTCTGAGGTATACTTAGGAAATAAAGACCTCTGAAGTTTGTCTAAGGGCAGTATCTTCATAGACCACGGAATGTGCTCTGAGATGTGGTTTTATATATCAACATGAAACATTTATCTTTTTTATTTGTTTTTTTGTTTATGAGAGACAATTAATAACTTGCTGAAGTGCAAAACCTTCAAATCAATAAATGGAACATTCTATAAAGAATTATTGCAGCTCTCTTTCATAAGAAAAATAAAAGATGTCTGTATCAGGCTTGTTGGATGCCAGGCCAGAATCCTGCAAGTCTCCTCCCCAAATGTGGGTTGCTATGTTGTGAAATGGCCCTGAGCCATCTGCATCTCATTATGAGGCTTGCTTTGTACCACAAAAGCCAAACAGATATATTTCATTACATAATAGTTATTCATAATGCACATCCTACCATTATCAATTATATGAGATCTCTTCAATTTTCTTATTTGCTGATCCAAATCCACCATTGCTGTTCCCTCTGATTTGCTTAGTAATATGTATAGGAAATTATGCAATTAGGCTTGTCAGCACAAAGAACTTGTACTGTTCTTACATATACCATAATTGCATTCCATTTGTCAACAAATGACAACTTTAATTAGAGAAGTGCTCACATCATATGGAATGTCCACACACTCCTTTAATAAACACTGATTGAAAAATTTACTGCCATAGCAAGATGTTTTAGGACTTTAGTGTGAAGAGGACAAAAGTTCAACCATAACTGAAAACATATGTCCCGAAAAAAGAACCCAGCTCTCCACACTGTTGAGTCTTACTGCTGGTTCAAATTTAGGCAAGTATATAAAGTGAAGTATGTTAAACCTGGAAACCTGGCTTTGTGCATGGTCAGCAAACCCAGTTAGAACTGCTTGAGCGGAAGCTGCGATAGAGTGCTGTGTATCCTCTGGATCCAAACAAAATTAATATTTGTGCTGTTGTGGATTGCTGACCTCTATGCAGCTCTCATGTTCCTTTGAACCACTCCTAGGGTTAATGTGTGTGTGCCAGTGAAAAGGAGACAAGGTGCCCTCCTGCCATGGGTTCCTCTCCACGCTTGGCACAGTCAAGTATGGATTGCTGTGGCAAACTTTTGATTTGTCATTTGGCTGAAGTTTCCTATTTTATTTTTCTATTCTGCATCTTGACACACTGATGCAGATGCTCACAAGAGAAACCATTGTTAAAACTGCAGTCCTGCAGGACATCATCCTATGCAGATTTCCTATGTAGAAAATAAGAATTCAAGCTTTCAGCAGAGAGTAGGAGAGTTAGACAAACAACTCTTCGTGTTCTTTCCCACTTTCTTTAAGTGCTTTGAAAATCCCAACATAATTTATTAATCTTTAACTTGATTATTGAATTCTCTGTTAGAGGACAGTAAGTATAATATGAAAAAGAATTTGAACTATGACATTCATGTTTCCAAATGGAAGGAAAAAGATAGCAGCAAACTAAAGCTTTAATGAGAAGACAATGAATGATTAATTAGTCTCCAGTAAATAACAGTATAGTTGATGACCAGTTAATGTGATAATAAAACAAGAATGTAGGCACAAAAGGAACTGTCCATCATATTTAACCTTAGTATAGTTAGAGTAAAAATGTTAAATTGTATTGTTTAATCAACTTTTTTTATTTATTTTAACAAATAGAATAGAAGACTCTGAAGCCAAATAAAATTCCTTATTTTTCCCTTGTGTTGGTAGCTCATCTCAAATGTTGGAGTCCTTGGGGTATCCTTCAGATAGCTCTTGGAGAATTTTCTAGTTTTAAACATATAATAAGATATCCTTTGGACATTGTAAAAGCTGCAGTCTGCTGTAAAACTCATTCTGTATTTATCCATGCCCATGTAATTGAATAAGTAAAAAGAAAACACTGTGGAGCCCTCAGGGTTTCTTTACTGCTGTGGATGCTGGAAGACCCAGCTGGTTACTGTGGAAAGAGGCACTGGAATCTTTATTTAAAGTTACTCTGGTCACGCCTGTGCCATGGATGTTTATGAGGATGGTGGCCCAGGATTAATGTGATCACTCCGAGAGCTAAGAACGAACTCCATATCCCACGTTAATGCATTTGATCCTGAAAGGTCAGGGTGACCAGTACATGTATTAAAGTCTTTTTCCAAGTACATTTGTTGCAAATGCATGAGTTGGACTCCTTTTCAAACGGGAACAATGATGTCATGTTTGTGTCTAGGTTTCTGAACATCATAAGGAATAATTTATATGCAGGTGTATTTTGAGGGACAGGTGCTCATTTTGGCATGCAAAATCTGAATGCAAAAATAGGTAAATATGTGGCAGCTTTGGATAGGTAACCTATTAATGCAGGTAGAAAACAGGAATCACGCATACAAAACCTCAGTCTGAAGGCTTATGAGTGGTGTATTGAAGCTTCAGATCCTGGTGTCTGAAGATTTACACTTTCATGGGCTTTGGGAGGAAAAGAAACAGATCCCTAAATAGAGATGACAAAAACACTTCAATTCATTCCATCTATTAATTTATCATAACAAGGAACTCTTAAAACCTTACAGAATACACCCAAGACATACCAAATCTGTAAGTGTTATTTTTTCAGCCCTTTCTGAAAAATAGAATCTTTGAAGAAATCTCTAAATAATATGCTGGGGCACACAAAATCACTAAAAAAAAAAATCAAAATGAATAAATAAAGAAAAGAATAATACACTTGGGAAAAACAGATCATAAATATTTATTTAGAGGGAAAAAATTAAAATTATTATTAAGTCTGGCATTTATTTTCACTCATTGAAATTACCACTATCCCAAGAAAGCTAGAAAATCTCAGGATGGTTTGAATTCCATGGAAAACTAAAAAATTACCTAGTTTCCAGTCCCTGCCATGGGCAGGAACACTTTTCATTAGACCAGGTTGGTCAAATGACCATCAGCCTGGCTTTGAACACTTCCAGTGATGGGACATCCACACTTTGGGAAAACTCTTCCAGTGTTTCACTACATAACAGTAAAGAATTTTTTCATCATATCTCATCTAAATCTCTCATCTTTTAGTTTAAAGCTATTACCCTTTGTCCTATCATTACATCTCCCTGCAAAAATAGAAATGTGAACATTAATAATGTATAGCATCAACTGCACATATTTGAAGACTCCTGTATTAAAGGAACATATTCTGGAAACAAGTAATCTGAGTTAATTTGTGCTTGAAAAATATATTTTAGCTCTTATTTGTAGGCAACATGTGGAAATTGATGAAAACCTCTCAGCTGCGCTCTAAAAGGATGGAAATGTTTGTAAACTCTGATACTGGAAAATTTCCATCTTGACTTTTGAACTGTTGGTATCATAGTTTTCTAGTTAGTTACTATGGTGATAGTGCCCAAAGCATTAGAAGCTGCAACATCAGAAAGACTGTGAAACACAAGACTACCTAAAAAGAATAGATAACCTCTTATAGAGAAAATATTTACTTTTCATTTTTACATCTACCATTTACAACAATGGTCTCATTGTTGGCGTGACTTGTTTTGTGTAAATTCTCTTAGCTAAATTCAGCTACCTATAAGCTAATTCACAGGCAGCAAAGTCACAAGAGGAAAGCTGTTCACCCTATCTATTTTTCCTGTGTCTCTTCTGGTGATATGAATCATTTCTTGAAACACCTCTCTCTGCCTCCCTCCACTAACTATGGTGTGAACTCATGTAACCAATTTAGCCAGCTCAAATGGGTAAAATGAATTGAACATAGGTCAACATTTGCTGTAGGCTTAAAGTTATTTTTTTACTGAGAGACCTGCTGGAGTTAACAACCACAGATTATAAAAATTGATAATGTAAATTATAACTGTGAATATGATACTGTTAAAGCTTAAATTATGTAGTAACTGCATATATTCACACGTATAGTTTTTTTCTGAAGAAATAGATTGCATAATGTAAGTTTATGACCATGTGTGTGCAGTAGTTATAGTTTACTACCCATTACATATTATCACTACAAAATCGGTTCCAAGAAGTAATTTGAATTACTGGATTTTCTCTTCCTCTCTCTCTCTTGTCTTCTATTTAACTTCTATGACAAATCTGTCTTGCTGAAATTCAATAATATTAGTTATGACTAAGGGGATATATGAAGTAAAAGCATGATCTACTCCCTGTTTATTAGTGCCCAGTATTTAACTATAATTCAATGAAAAAAAAAATCAAACTGAGCAGAATATATATCTATGTAAAAGAAACATTTTTGGTAATAAAACTGTATTTTGATAATGCATTTTTTCTACTTGCACTTGTTTATTATTGTTGTGGTTTAAGCAAAAGCATTTTTAAAATAAAAATTTTGTGGAAAAGGGTGAGGTGAAGATAAAAGTGTACTTGAAATTAATTCTCCATTAGTTAGGTAGATCTGTGAGTAAGAGGAAGACACAGACTCACAGCAGTCAGAAAGACCTAATATCTAACATATTTAAGGAAGTAAAAGTGAAGAGAAAATGAAAGATGTGAAGATATCTGTTTTTTGAAAACAGCTTTAGCTAATTGCTATTAGGCTCATAATGTGTATTGTTTGATGCCCTGAGAACTGCTCCCACTCCTTTTAATCACCAGTGCTCTGCATCTCTGGCTTGCTGTCCATTGGAAGTCTATCTGCAAACCTTCTAAAATCAGCTGAAGGAGTGAAGGTACAGAACCTGATTGGTGTGAGACATTTGGTACTTCATTCTGAAAGTATTTGAAACCCCACTGACGTATATGCCCCTGAAAAAATATAGGTCAAACACAGACTAAACATTTTCTGATTTTTTTATAAGAATAACCTTAGACTAGAGAATAAAGATTTTTATATGAAAAAAGAAATATTTTCTTTCTTTTGCTAAATACATGTGATTTTCTTGAGTGATGCTTTTATTTGTTTATATGAAGTAAAGCTGTTACATTCAAGTCTATTATAGAAATGCAAATATCTTTTTTGCACAAGAGCAGTTTCATATTCTGATTCTGTGAGGTGCAGATGTTTATTATATTCTGGAGGGGATTTATCTGACCTGACCTAGACTTCCACAGAGGAAACATCCATGTCTGAGCTAGTCACATTAGCTTCTTCCTTTGTGATTGAGAAGAGGTTAATTTATGTCATTATAATTAGTCAGATCATTGCATCATAAGATCATTAAGGTTGGAAAATACTTCTAAGATCACGAATACAACAACTGAGAGAATACCACCATGCCCACTTAACCATACAGCAAAGTGCTACATCAGCTCATTTTTTGAATGCTTCCAGGGATTGTGACTCCATCACTGTTCTTGAGAGCCAGTTCCACTGCTTAATTGCTCTCTCAGTGAATAAATTTTTCTAATATCCAACCTGAATGTCCCTTGGCACAACTTGAATCCCCTTTCCCTATTGTTAGTTACCTGGGAGTGGAGATTGGCCCCCACCTCACACAACCTCCTTCCAGGTATTTGTTGATAGGAGAGCTGTAGAGAGATGTCCGTATTTACAGATGACTCATGCGCTAAAAATCTTTCCAATGCCCATCTATGGTAAGAGAGATCCCAAAAAGACTGGTGAAATACTGATACCTCAGGTTAGCTTGGGTGAGTCACATCCTGAGTGAAGAGCCTTGATTTTATGATGCCAAGCAACTTGTGCCTTCATGGTCTATTTCCTAATCTCTTACTTTGCCTAAACGATTTGCTTCTCTTTTGAGCTAATTCTGAAGAGGATGGAAGATACGGAAGATGCAATAATTTCATCCTCAGTTGTCTTGTTTCTAAATCATATCCCATTAGAAAACACATCTGTGCAAGATAGAGGTGACTGAAGTAACAAACTGCTCATGTTAGACAGCTGCCCGGTCTCCTGAGGAGCACACTTTAACACACTGAATACTAAGCTATGTTTAAATGCAGCCAGTCAGACTTTCAGGTATTTCATTCCATTTCAGCAATCCACCCCACCTTCAGGCAGGATTTGCCTGGGGAGGCACCAGTGTCTCTTTCCAAAGATCACTGTTTGAGCCAAGGCTTTGGGCCAGCTGGGGTGAAGATACCATCCCCCAGCAGAGTTTGTTCTCTCTGTGCACAGAACCAGGACCCAAACAAAGGCAGTGGATGGAGAAAGAGGGTTCTGCCCCTCCTTGGGGCACAAGGGACCAGCAGGCTGCTATTTTTTAAAATTATATTCTTCAAATATTATGGTGATACAGACGTCTGATAAAGATGTGTACAAAAAAATTTAAATATATTTTGAAGGAAGAAATACAAAATGCTGGTGAGAAAAATACATCTGAAAAAAGTTATATGTGAATATGGAACCCAAACTTAAAAGAGTAATATGTAATATGAAGGAATGCCAGAGCCTAATGCAGAACAACAAGATATTATTTTTATTATTAAGCTTTAATGAAGGTTCTCCAGGATATGAATTGCTTAGTTGCATAGCAAATACTCTTCAGTTGTGAACACTGTCTTTTAAAAAATCAACATTTTAGTGAAAGAAAAGTATACTCTATTCACACAATAATATTTTTCTCTCTGGCATTTTTGCAGGTGTGGAATTGAATGCCTACAGAAGTCATTGAGAAATTTTCCAGACAGAAGGGATTTGCAGGTTCAAGATATCTCACTCATACAATGTTCATTTTCATGCACTTGGTTAGCATTTGCAACCTGGCCATAAGCTCACCAGATAAAACTTTTGCTGAAGTGAAAACTTGTGTTTGTTTTCAGTGGGTGCAGGATGTGATCCACATGGGTAATAAATGTGTGATTTACAGACACGAGCTGAAGTGCTCTATAGAAATATCCATGAAGAAAAACCATTATGTGTGAGGATATTCCTTTTATTTCAGCATGTCTAAAGGAGCACATATGCTGCCTTCTTCATTCTTAGCAGCAAGGTCATTTCCCAAAGGACACAGAACAAAAAAAATTGATCTACAAACATCTCTTAGAGCAGTTACTAAATATCTAGCCTTGAAAATCACTTCTAAAAGTAGAGGATGTATTGTGTTATTGTGTATTGTATTTTCATCTTTCACTACCAAAGTCAATATTTCCACTACCATCAGTCAAAGGATTGCTCTGAGTCCAGCTGTGTACATTCAATGGCATAAAAGACATTCAGGTGTTACTAGGAGATCTATTATCTGTCTTTGAGCCTTTGTCTGAGAAAAAAAAAATAGGGGGAAAGCTTTTTCAGTTAATTAAGAAATTTGAAACTAGAGGATATAGTGATTTAAAAATGGCTCAAATGTTTTTTTAGGACAGATTCTGCCATCAACCAAGAAACAGCAAATCTGAGCTGAAAGCAAAGACTGCACATCTGGTATCTAGCCACAGCTGGATGAAGGTTGGTTTGGCTGCTGCACTAAAGTACAGGCAGGAATTAAACCATGGGGGATATTGATAGTGTGAGGAGATTAAATTTCTTGCAGAGGCTTGAATGAGATGCAGAAAATAAGTGGAATGAGTGTAAAGAAGAATTTAGAAAAATGTTTATGTAAAAATGTGGGGGTAGAAGTGGAATGAAAGGAAGCAGAACCCTTCTGAGTGGCAGAGGAAAAATCATATAAAACTGAAGTAGAATTAGGCACTCTATCTGTGCATCTGTGCATGTGTTGGGGGGGAGGAGTTTGCAGTCTTCTAGAGAAAAAAAAATGCCTGAAATTTAATTTGAAATATTCCATAACAACAGCCACAAATACTTAAATTTTCTATTTAGGAGCATCAAAAATCTGAGACCTAGAGAGGGAAAAATGTATTCTGAGAGATGTCACTTTGTGCTTTATACTTCCTGTATTCTGTGAAGCAATGGATTCTGCTTTGTAGATTGTCTGAATGACTTTTCTTTTGTTGGTCATTTACCCTCAAAAAATAGTAAAGTACATTTTCTAGAGGCAAGAAAATTCAGGTTTTTGACATTTCTAACAGCTAAATATTTGCGGGTTTACCTACCTTTGTTAATCTGGGTAATTTTGGGAAAAAATTCAAAATATGTTCCACAAAAAGGAAAAAATGAAGCAAAACATTATTGTTATTTCAAAACTTCTAACATCAAGCACAGCAACAAAACAAAGATACCCTTACCAGAAAGTCAGCTGGGTTTGTGAGCACCTGACCCCAACTGCACAAGTTGATGCAAACCTGTGGGAATTTATCCTTTTCCAAGTGAACAATGGGTGAGGCTTCTTCTGTGTCTTATGCCTTTTCCACAGTCTGATGGAATTTAAATTTTTTGCTGATTGACTTTTGAACTTCCTTTCCCTTCCCTTCCCTTCCCTTCCCTTCCCTTCCCTTCCCTTCCCTTCCCTTCCCTTCCCTTCCCTTCCCTTCCCTTCCCTTCCGAGTTTCCAATGTTAATGACACTTGAAAAAAATCAGAGGGTAGTAAGAATACAAATACAAAATACAAATACGGAACACAAAAAAGCTCCACAACTTATTGCATATAAATATTTTAATTTTTGTGCCAATCTTCTGATACTGTTGTTCTCATTCTTGAATGCTTTGGATTACCAAGGAGAATTATTCCCCTCTGTTTAACTTTAATAACTGGAGAACATTAAAATGTTATTATAGCTCAGTTTCCAACAATTTATTTGATTGAAAGCAATAGGTGGGGCACTGAAGCTGGAATGCATTTCACACAGGAGCAGGGTGCACTTCTGCTCACTCTGCTTGACTGCACTGTTCTCTCCGTAATGTGGAGGTCACAGCATGGACTGGAGGGAAAAGCCAAAGCCTCCAGCACCTCATCTTATAGCCACGAGATTCAAAGCTGCAAGAGCAGAGCAAGCAGAGCTGCACCTCCCTCTCCTGCCCGTGGTGCTTGGTGTGGGAGCCTCCCCTCCCTGCCTGCAGGCGCTGCAGGGGTGCTGCCCTCAGCTTGGGCACCCAAAAAAGACCTGACACCTTCAACATCCCCATCCTCTCCCATGTGCAGACTGGGGAGCCCTGGGCTCTGTGCTGCACACCCCACCTTCCAGCAGCCCTGGGCTCCCCTCTGCTGGGCTCTAAGCCAGCCCAGCTCTCTCCAAACCTCCTTACAAAAGGATGAACCTAAAGAACAGGTCTCACTAGTCAAGTCCTAGATAGTATTTCTAGATATGGACCTACAGCTTTAGAGGAAATGAATTTCAAAAAAAGTGCCAAATTCATTTTGAATGCTACTGGGATAAATGGACTGACAAGTGCAGGTATTTGGGTATATAAAGGCACAGGAAAACATCCATTTCAGATCCAGAACTAGTGATATATCTAAATCCTGTGGAAAGCAAAGCAACTTAGCTAGGTACCCAGGCATTTCTGAAATATTCAACTGCTTTCTTAGCACTCTATCATCATGATTGTTTTCTATAGCACCTTGCAGGAATAAATAAATACTTGTGCCCTTCCTTCCTAGAATTCCATCTAGACCAACAAAAAATAATTACTTAATTGTAGGTTATAATTAGTGTTAGACTGTTGACTAAAGGCCAACTGCATTATTCAAAATATAATATATTATCTCTCTCCATAGATTAAAAATTTTCAATGCATGTATATATGGTTTTGGTTTTTTTTCAATGTATGTATGTATTTTTTTTTTCCTTGAACACAGAGTAAAGAGAGATGGGTCAGGCAGTGGCCACAGGAATATTTAACTCTGTGAAGCTGAAGACAGTAATTTCCCGTCTGGTGGGCTGAGTGACTGGAGCACACAACATGATGTGGATGAGCATATTTCTGCTTCAGAGCAGATGGCAGAAGATAAAATGTAAATATGTTTAAATCACCAGGAGTTTTCCCCACAACCACTATGTTATTATATTTCAGTCTTTCAAAAAGCAGTTTACCTTTTATCAGCTCCTGTTAACTAACAAACTACATCATCATGCAAATAGAGAAGGCAGCGCTTTGAGTCACAAAAGATAAATATCACCTGAAACAGCTATTGTTTTGAGGTCCTGAGTCTACTAAATAGATATCTTCAGTGCAAATAAATGATGTAACCCAAAGTGAGTCCAACAATACACTGGCAAAGTAACTTGTGTGGTTTTCACAGGAGAATATTCAATCTGTGCAAACAGACTACCATCTGTAAACAGCAACATAAATAGGAAGTGTACATCTGATGTGCCTGCTCTGCAGATCTGATCCTTCAGGGTGGTGTGTACCCTCAGAGCCCTACAGGAGGACATTTTCAGAGCATTTATTTTCACAGTGAGACTGGGGAGCTGAGGGTCATTTCCAAATGGGACAGGTTTTTAAGGTCACATAGTTGACTGAATGGAATCAAGCCCTTGGATTCTCTTAAAAAAAATCGACTAATTTTTCACTGTCAAATTCACAGAACTAGTCACAAGCAAATGAATTCACTTGTAGAGTTAAACATTACGCTACTCTTCTATTGGGCAGGACATTTTTAGAACAAAAATGCTAAACAACCACTATTACTTTAAATTTCCAAGACATAAAAAAACCCACTTGTAAAAATTCTTTTGATTTACAAGGAGCTTGCATTACACAAAACTGATAAGAAACAGATTAAAAATTAAACATTTATGACCCGAGGAACTGCTGAGCAGACTTTGCTCTGAAGAACATCTGTAACAATAAACCCCAGACTCCCGAAATTTGAATTTGCCTGTTGTACTTGCTTAATTACTGTGCATGCTAGCTATTTAGTCTCTGATAGGGTAATGGTGCAGTTGTGGAAAATATTATTCCCTTCGGGATTTTCATATATAATTTCTGGAGGGGAGCATTCCCATCTCAACATGCACACACAAGTGCCAGTACCATTAATGGAAGTTATGTGCACCATTCAAAGGGAGAGCATGCTCCTGAGTATGTAACTAAATCAACAAACCCCCAGTATTACCATAATGCTAGAGGTAGGACCAGAGCAAAATATTTAAAGATAAAGAATGAGCATAATTTCAGTCTTACCATATGTTATAATGGTTATATTATCTTCTGTCAAGGGACTCTGACTACTCTTGATAAATCTAAGTCATAGAACTAAAGCACAATGGAATGAAATGGTGCTGTTAAGTGTATAAAGGCTGCTTCAGTTTTACCTTTCTCTTTCCTTGCTGATGTACAGCAGCTCAGAATCACAACACAATAACATTACTGAAACTTTCATCCTGTTCCTAATTTACACTTTGCTCTAGTAAATTGGTTTTACACCCATGATCAGGTCATTTTTACTCTAGTGCAGTAGTAACAAAGTGAAAATGGGAATTACTCTCCCTTAATGGCAAGTTCTGCCTTCAGATATATTGAACCTGTGTGACTAAAAGCTTAACCACAACTATGCAGTATTTCTTCTATATTTTTTAAGGAGAATTACAAATTCAAATTAGACTATGGTGCCTTTCCTACAGTTAATTTCAGGTATTCTTTTTACAATGCCAATTAATTTTTTACTCCATAACAGAAATCTCAATTTAATTAATTGCTCTGAAATTGGCTTTTAATCCCCTTATTTGTGTTAACAGCTCTTATTAAGTCATTACCTTCTTGCCTTTGTGTTATGCACAGTTTAGTGCGTAAAGATGTTTTGCATGAAAAACCTGCATGGATCATGTTTCTGCATATACAATTATCCCTGTAAAGTGACATTTTGGAAAGGAAATAGTACAATTGGTAGAGAGCAAGTAGTTTTCTGGTTCAATGCCTTCAGTTTTACTGATCAGACATGACTAACAGAGATGTAGCTTCATGTTCAAGCCCAGCAAAAACTTCCTGAGGGTTAGAAGGGGACAGGTATGAAGAGGTATAAAAGGCATACAGGGTATACAGGTATAGAAAACAGGGCTTTTTTTAACTGTTATCTGTCTGCAAAAAAAAAGTTTCATACTTTATGTATGAACTACGAATCTGAGTTTAAGATAAATGTCTAAGTAAATACTTGTTTCTGGTAGATAGTTTTTAAAGCAATGCTTGCAGCAGAGTGAAATTGAAGGAAAATGTAAATTAAAAAAAAAGGACTTTGGAAAATCCTGAGGGGAAAAATCATGCTGATGGGTTATTCAGTACATATTTTCTAAGTGGATCTTCTCAGGGTAATGTGGGCTGCTAAAGTCCTGAACGAGGCCTAAATGAAAAGCCATAAAATGCATCTCTATGAACAGCAGCTCTGTATTAAAACACAGTTTTACAAAGATAACAGTACTTTTATTATTTAGTATGGATTTCCTAATTGCAAACCACATTCTGATTTATTATAAAGACTAGAATTAGATTAGGCCAAACAAATCAATATGCCTTTAATTAGTGGTATGGCTGCTGCTTCACTACACTCTATGCTAGCACCAAAACCTAATTTTGAGTTTAGGATCCCAGAGTTGTATAATAATGTTCTCCAGTGCTGAAACTTCAGCTTTGTTTCACATACAGAAGAAGCCACTATGCCAGAAAAAAAAAAAAAACCAAAACAAAATCAACAAAAAAAGAGAGCAGTTTCTACAGAAATGAATGAGCTAGTCTGTACATTAATAGTAAAAATAATAATAATTTATACCCCATCCAATAGCTGTGGGCATGCAATTGTATTTCAACAAAGTACTAGCTTGCATTACTGCTCATTGGATAATATTTCATATTAATTAGTATTGCAGCCTTCCAGCCTATTTCTAAAGATGTCATTATGAGACTGGATACCACTGAGTCACCTAATCAATGAAACAAAAATTACTAACACAGAACAAATAATGGCAACTACTCAGTCATGTTAAATTAGGAAAAGAAAAAAGGTCACTTAACTTGGTGTACTCAGGCAGTTATTGCACTCAAATATCTCTACTTACATATCATCAGAAAAGAACATTTCCTAGTGTCAGAATTTTCCTTTTTACCAAGTGATCATTACTAGGATACTAAGACATTTTAGGAAAATAGAAAATTGTGACACCAAAGAAACAGGAGCATGCATGTTCTAAATAGTAAACAGTGTGCATGTATATATTTGTACTTTTTAAATAGATACAGCTGAGCTTGGCAATAGGAAGGTCACATGGACCTCTGTGATTACTGCATGCAGAGGTTGCCCAGAAAGAGATGTGGTGCCTGATTGGTAATTTTGGTGATAAATTCTTTCCTTTAGACTTGCAGAACATGTTCCATGTACTTATTAAAAGATCAGAGCAAAGTGCTGCCAGAATGATGTGTGCAATTCAGCCAAATAACCACAAATGTGTGATTGTGTTTTGCCCTCTCTGATTGGAGAAAGACTGATGATCCTTCTAAGGAAAAAATAGGCATGAGATTAAAGTTGTGCCCAAACCACAGCCATAAAAACATTGCCACTCTTGGCAGAGAGATGTTTTAAAGATATAAACAGAGCAGAGGGGTTATTCAGAGGATGTTCAGGATCCCAAAAGTTTCTCTACTGTCCATTTCCTCCACAACTGAATCTCTTCTGTCCCTGATTCACATATTAGGGGTTCATAGCCAAATGAACCAAATTTTAATGTTAAAACTGTTGCAACATGTGGCAGAAACACACTCCTCTAGCTATTTCCCTCTTCTTGTATGTTCCAAGGAATTATAGTAGTCTAAAAATGGCCACAAACAATAGTTAAGAAAAATATTTTGAGATTATTTAAATCTTGCTCAACTGTGAGTGATATGCTGCTTCCTTGTTTGGTGAGTGTCCAGTTCCTTCCCTGAGGGCCCATGGGCTATGCTATGCAAAATTATCTACCTCTCCTCCCTAGCTCCAGGTTTGCTCTCTAAATCTACTCCTTCTTTTAAATTCCTTCACAGGGTTTTTTTGTTTTTTGGTTTTTTTTTTTTTCCCATCTCCTCTCTCTGTCTGTCTCTAAGCTTGTCTCTTTAGAATCAGGAACCTAGTTATTGAAAACCATTTTGAAATCGAAATGATTTCTAAACCATTGCTGCCTAGAGGTTTTAGGTGAAATAAAATATTTTTCACAAAATAATCAACAAAATATTTTGACCCTTTAACTTTACAGAAACAAGATAATACTCAAAGCCTCCAAAATAAGACTTGGAACAAAATTCAAGGTTCCTTTTTAGGTCATTCAAGAACTCATTTGTTGTGATTGTCCTGCTCTGCTCTGCACTGGTGTGGCCTCACCTTGAGTCCTGTGTGCAGTTTTGTGCACAGCAGAATAAGAAAGATATTAGACAATGAGAGAGCATCCAAAGGAAAACAAAACAGATGAGGAGAAGCAGTGTGAGGAGTGGCTGAGAGCACTTGTTCTTTCAGCCTGGAGAAGAGGGACTGAGGGGAAGAGGAGGGGCAGGCTCTGATCTCTGCTCTGTGGTGACAGGGACAGGATCCGAGGGAATGGCCTGAAGCTGTGCCAGGGGAGGTTTAGGATGGATATTAGAAAAAGGTTCTTCCCCTAGAGGTTGGTTGAGCACTGGAACAGGCTCCCCAGGGCAGTGTTTCTTTCAGAGTTTATGCTTGGATTGGGAGTGAGATTTTGAAGCAAACCTTCCTGTTATCCCCTCTTAGTATGCTTGGATCTCACTGCTGAGTTGTCAGAGCTCAGACACTGCAGTGGAACCTAAACCTGTCTGTAATTAGCAAGTAGTGCAGTCAAACAGGAATGGGTCCCCAGAGCAAAACTGCTGGTGCTGATGTTCAGTCTGTGCATGTTTTATGTGCATTGTCTCTGGTCTACAGACTGAATAGGCATGAGCTGGAATTATAAGTATCATTTCAAAAAAAGTTTAAAGAAATCCCTACTCAACATATCGTGTGTAATTGTTTCAGTAGGTTTTCCTCAAGAAATTCTAGTAGAGACTTCCTGAAAAGTTTTTGTTTGATAATGGATTTAAAGTTTTTCCTATTTAGTTTTTCTCCTCATAAAATAATGTACCTTATTTTTCAGGGCGAGATCATGACTGCTTGCAAATGGACTGATATCCATGTTTTCTAAACCCTTTTTCTTACTGTAGTACCTTTTTGCTATGGAAAATTTTAAGATTCTTTATTCACATCAGTCTTTGTCCAAGAAACAGATATTTTAAAATTTTACTATTTTTTGACAATTTCCCAAATAAGCTGAAGATTATTAAGCTGACTAAGCTTTCCAAGGTACCAGTGGGTACTTGTAGCTCATAGTCAAGAACAGAAATGAGAATGGACTCAGATAAAAAGGAATTATATTCACTGCCAATATGTAAATATCCTAAAAAAAGAAACCCACAAGTGCAGGTGTGGTTTTATTTAACCTTGGTATTTTGTTATCTGTTCATATTTGGGGTTGGCACCTTTACTAACTGCAGAAAATTAGTGTCTCAGGCTGTGTTTCAAGGGACAACACAACTGCTATTATTATCAAAATGGCTCAAATACTAAAGAAAAATAATAACAATTCAGTACCTCTTGATTTTTAACCTGGATTTTTAGGGAATATTGAGCCAGCAGTCAGGCCAGAGCCCTGACACACTGTGGCTGCTAGAAGCAGCCTGACATTAGCTCTGTATATGTGCCTTGGCCATGCTGAATTAGTGCAAAAGCCAGACAAGCACCAGCCTTTGCTACTGCATTTTTCATAGGCAGAGCAAACAGCACTGTACATTTCCTTCACCCTCTCTGCAGGCAGCAGCAACCCAGGCAGCGTGTCAGAGGGCCCAAAATATTTGCATTCATTTCCGATTTCTACCTTGAAAGTGAAGCAAGGACGTTTCTCAGAATTTCAATGAAATTTTTCAATGGAGAGAATGCAGATGGGGCAAATGAGTGTTTAGAATTTAGGCTTTTATCAGCAGTCTAGAGAGATTAGATGCAAGCAAGGTTTGGACATGCAATTGCAGCAGTGAGCATATGTGCTTGTGCTCCTCTGCTTAAGACACGTGCTGGAAAGAGATGGCAAATCCCCAAAGCCACAATTCCTGTTACCCCCCAGTCTGGAGTCAATGTCAACAAGAGTGTCAGCTGTCTGCAGCCACCTGCCTGTTCTTTGGGTCATGCCCTGCCTTTTCACTCTTTATGTCAGCAGAAAAATACCAACCCTAACTAGATCCCAGCTCCTCATCCATGAGGTGGCAAAATTCAGGTTTGCTTGGAAAGGTACAGATTTACAAGAATTAGGGGCTATGGATTTGTTTCTTTGGATTTGATAAGCTTCTTTCAGCACTATTTTTGCACACATCTCATTCCTGCTTTCTCAATAGCTATGTTCATATTGCAAAAGACCAGGGAAAGTCTTAAAAAAAGAGTAGTCATTTTGAATTTGCAGGTTCATAGTGTGGTGCTGAGCATAGTTTATAGACATATTTCTGTCAGAATCTGGGCTTTCTTCTACCACCAAAACCTTGCTGTTCCTTCAGTCTGTTAGCAGTTCTCTCAGGTCCTTCCCATCTTCATGCACAAGCAGATCACTGGAATTCTGAGTTGCTTGTACCAGTTGTGTTGCTCATGCAGAGAGTGACAGCATCCCACACAGTTCTGGTGACAGCACTTGGATTATTCCATAAATTCATATGACATATTAGTAGATGCAATTTCAAATAAAAGGTAAAATACTATTATGGAACTTTGAAGATCGTGTTCATGTTGCACCACAGGGCATCAAATTATGAACAGCTTTGGAAAGAGTTAAAATGTTTGGCAGGGGAACTCATTCAAATTCCCTTAATTACATCAGCTGAGAAATATTTCTGCTTTGCAAAGACAACAGAAGAAACACGACCCATTCTGTTCCCTAAAACAAAGCTATTTGCCATTAACAGCATTCACAACCACCCGTGACACACAGAGCTCTGCCAGACAATGGGCACCTTGTCATTCCTGGGGACAGGTGGCTGCTTCCCTGCAGCACAGGAGGGGCTGGGGCACCCCAGCAGAGGCTCCAAACCACTGTCCCACCACATATTTCTGCTCCTGGTGGAAGTAAATCTCACTGAGTTGGAAATATGGACTCAGCAGTGTGATTGCTGCTTGCATTTTTCCACTGCACAATGCCGTAAGAGATTATTAGGCTTAGCAGCTGATTTTTGCTAGCAGAATGGATCAATGATCACTGATAACAGAGTCACTTTTTTATGCACTCATTTTAGTCAACAAACTCTCGTAGCGTGGCATCCATGATTACTCAGCTGTGCTGTAAATTGAATTTCCTTCCTAATACAAATACAAGAATACTTTCCTTGCTTTTCTTTACTCATTGGTTTACAATTACTAAGCCTACAAGATAACTCCATATATTTACCAACAATAGAAACAGAAAGGAAAGAGATATTTCCATTAAAAATGTTTCTCTCTTCTTTGTGTTATTCTTAGCATGTAGCTCAAATGGAGTTTTGCTTAGAAGTCTGACCTAAGACAGAAATTCCATTTTGGTGCTTCTGGTTATGCAGATTTCATAAAAAAAAAGTTGCTTTCACTCCATCTTGCTGGAGTTTCTTGTCTGATGTAAGACAAATATTTTTGAACAGCCTCTCTTGTCCCAGTGGATAAGTTAATTTGTTGTAGTAGCTTTGCACTTGCTTTAAAAAAATCATGTCTTTATTGGAGCGTCTTGCAACCGTAGCATGTGAGACCAATAATATAAAAATTCTATCTGACACAATGTGAAAGAAATAAAAGTAAGTTTTCCCTTTAAAAATTAGTTGTTCCTTGAGGATGTAGAGAGTGTTTTCACGTGGCCAGTGAAGTGTACCTAAGCAAAACCTATGTCTTTACCACTATGATAAAGTGGTCAGAATTTATTTATCTGCAGAAAATGTACAGAAAAAGCAAAAAGCTGTTACCAAAAAGTGAAAAATAAATATTTTCATTGTAAGAAAAAAGACTGTTGTTTACATGGAGCATTTGGACTTTTCTTTTTGATGCAGAACAATTTTCCTCTTACAGTAGATGTTTCCTACCTAAAAAAATAGAAACACTCCTCACCAGAAAAAAAAAAAAAAAAGAGAGATAAAAGAATCCACTGGTAGTTGCAAAGGATACTTCAGCTTTCCTCCTCAACCATGAAATAGACCATGAAATAATTGCAGCAATTCTTTCATGACTAATTTCCAATAGGTTAATATATCAATGAAAATGTCATCAATAATTCACAAATGCTAGTATAAGAAAAATGCACTGAGTAAACAGCTGGCTATTTATTACTTACATTCTCAGTGCTGGTTATTACAGTTAAATGATATAACCATTAGATATAATAACTATTTAGTAAAAAAAAATAGGTTATTTACCATAAATCCATATAGGAGAATTTAATGCAAGGATGTAACCGCTGATGTCAAGAGGGTTTTTTAATAGTATTCACCACAAAGAAAACCACAGACTCTGCCTAAAGAGCTTCTTTTTTAATGAATAAAACCCCCAAACATTAGATGGTAAAGGCATTCTCTATAAGTGAACGGATGAAGTGATATGCAGATGCAGATAGCCTGTATGCAGTTATAAACTCTTTTCTAATTGTTTGTAGTCAGCCAGTTAAGCCATTAACATGCTGTGTTTACTGCTATCTGCCTCAGTTGTCCCCTTTCTCATAAAAACGTCCTAATGACTCATCTGATAAAGCCAAAAGAGACAGCTCTTCACTGCACAGCTTTCATCCCACTTAAACCCTTTTGAGACATACACATAAAATGAGCCACATGAAGACTCTTAATATCAGGGAAGGAAATGCTACTCTTACTGCTTTTATGGCTCATGTTTTATATTCAGTCTTGCTTCTGAGTAGCTATGTTGGTTTTACTCTGGTGATGCAAAAGTGGTGTCCAGGCCACTGTGTGCTGCATGTAGGTGACTGCTGGAGTTCCAAAGCACGGCAGGGTAACACCTGGGCACCTGCTGGCAGGAGGCTTCCCTGTTGTTTCCCTGCCTACCAACCACAGAGACCTGGGGATTCCTGCTGTGTTGGGACTTCACCAGCACAGCCCACAGGTCCAGATAAAGGTGAAAAGAAAAACATTCTATGCAGCAAAAAATAAACTTATTTTTATGCGTGCAATTGTGGAAAATGTGTGAGGAATCTGGGTTTATTTTTGAGAAGGGATAGTAGTATTATTGCTGCAGCACCATGTCTGCAATTCTTTCTCACTCACAAAATGAGTAAAAATCTGTCTTCGTTTACTCTCAGCTTGTCCTTGTATGACCAAGTGTTTTTGGAAGCTGAATATTTCTTATATATGCTTGCAAAAGAGGAAGAATTAATTTTATTGCTTGGGTCTGAAAAGTACCCAAGTTCGAATTCCAGTTTTTGTCAAAATGCAGCGTTATGTCCAAAGCCCTTGTCCTTCAGAGGAAACATTGGAGGGCTGTGTTGGCAAGGGGATTATTCATGTGCTTCTCTACTCCATTTGCTCCTCTCCTTTATTTTCCATATTTAGTTTGTGGAATATGTTTGTTTGTTGCCCTTCCTCCTTTGGCACTGTCCCAGCCTGTGTCCCTCATGGCTCTGCAATGCCATATGCTGTGCTGGGATCTGCTGGACAAGATTAGAGCAGCTCCAAACCCTCTGGAAGTGCTCCTTGGATGAGTGGACAGCCCAGGTGTGGAGGCACCTCAGCTCAGCTGGTCTCCAGTATAATCCACTGCTCAAGGCAGGGTCTGGCAGGAGATCAGAACTGATTGTTCAGGACCTTGAAATCACTCCAGGATGAAGACTGAGCTGCATCTCTGGACAACTTTCTTCTGCTTAACTACCTCTCTTATTTTTACCAGGACTTTGTACCAGAAGGGTGACATACAAAGTCTTGCTGGAGAGATGTTATGAACAACTATATTCTGTAGTCTCAGAGATCAATCAGGAGTCCCAGCGAATCTGTAACCTATCTTTACATGGTTTCAATCAATATCTTTATTTTAATCTCAAAATAACTCTCCAATTATTCCTTCTTTGATGCTGTGAGCAAGTAATCCATCAAATGCAAGATGTCTTGCTTCTTGGGTGTTTGATGGAAGAAAAGGAATGGCCAGCTGAAGCAACAACTGGAAAAACAAAGTGATGTGTAGAACAGTGCAGTCATTTTCAGTTAATAGATTAGGTGAATTTTAAGAGAAAAAATCACTTTTGCCTTGTTCAGTTTCTTGTTTTGCCAGTAGAAAAAACAAAACAAAAAACAAACAAACAAACAAACAAAAAAAAAACCCAAGAATTTTGCATTTGGGTCATTGAAATGTCCTAGCCAAGATACTGTTACTGAGAAAGGAAATGGCTTCTTACTCTTTTCTTCTGTACTGTTAGCTTTTCTCTTTTTCTTTCATTTAATTCACAGTCCCACCTCCCTCTTCTCAGTCTCTGAAATTTTGGCCATGGGAATTAGGAAGGAGAAGAGAGACAGAAGAAAACATGTTTGAGCGGAATAAAGATAAATCTTGAAACACAAAAAATTCTCAAAAATTTTATTTTTTCCTCCTAGAAATGGTACTCTGTTACAAGTTTCAGCAATAGCAGGAGCCTCAAAGACGCATTTTTGATTTTTGATAAACCCGACCAATTCTTCCTTTGCACTAAAAATATGGCACCTGAACAGAGGGCCAGTGAAGGACCTGTTCACTGTATATTTCTTGAATTACTGCCTCTAATATCAATTATAATATCTGGCTATCTCTAATCTCCCTCACACTGAGAATGCTTTAAGATTACTTTTTAATGCTAACAATAATTTTTGAGATATCAAATGAAAGATGTTGAAAAAAAAATCAGCTGATACTGTAGAGGCATGGTGGTGTCAGGTGAAACCGAATTTTCCCTTTAAAGAGTACAAAGCCCCAGATTGTGTGTGTATAGATAATTAACTGTCCTTCTATTTCTTTTCATCTCTTACACATTAGGATCATTTTATCTCAAGTTATTTCTCTTGAGGTATACATTGTCATTTCAGAACTATATGCCTAAACAAATTAGACAAAATTGTTGATGTAAATCCCAAAGAGCAGCAGTGCAACTTCATTATAGCAATTATGGGTTTTATGATTTTTTTTCATATAAAAGAGATAGTTGAGGCTTCATTTAAGTTCAAAAGATAGACAAGTGCATATGGCAAAGAAATCTGAGGGAAAATCAGTTGAAGCAAGGTAAGAATTGCATTTGGTCATGTTAAAACTAAACCAAATTATCTGGATCAGACCATCCTACCAAAGTGATTGTTTCTACCCCTGAAGGCACATTGTAAATCACATCTACTGACCCCAGCACACAAAGTGAGGAGGTAGGGGCCAAAAACCAGCCTCTGGTTTGAGTTCTAAGACCTCCAAAATAGCTCAAAGGAAAACAAACATCCTCCCCTTACAAGAAACAACCCTGACTCTGATGTGTCTAATTAACTTTCATTTTAGAATCTTCAAATATCATCACTTGCAATTTAGTTTTTGAAATGTTTCCTTAATTTTGGTGGTGCCTGCTGTGGTGTGGTTATTAATGATCTATGAGATGGTCACCAATTAAAAAAAAAAATTTAGGGATTTGTAAGATGCTCTGAAGCTCTCTCTGAAGTTCACTCTGAGTAGAAATTCAAAGAGTAAGAGCTCAGTGAGAGAGCAGTAGAGAATAAAGGTGTCAGAGAAAAAGACATGGGCAAAGAGTAGGAGAAGGATATGAGTGAATCAAAATGGAGCAGAGGTGAGAAAGATGAAATCAGAAATTATTGAAGAATATTTCACACACTTTTTTTTGTTACTCAAACCCAGTATATTTTTACAATCACATTTCTTTGCATCTTTAACTTTTGTAGATTGCATATCAGAAATAACTTTTAAATATATTAAAGGATAGGAGAGTTTGCAGGAGAGGCATAGTAAACTCCTTAAGGACCCAGGGTTATAACAGGATATTTGTGATTTATTCTTAAGTATATTTGTTCCATTTTTTCCATCTACATTGAATGAGTTAATAAGGAAAACCAGAATAACAAGTGGCAAGCCACACTGTCTCAGGTGAATAATCCAATATGATGCAATGAGATTGGTCATAGAATCACAGAATGGTATGGTTTGGTTTGGAAGAGACTTTAAAGATCATATAGTTTCAAACCCCTGCCACAGGCAGGGACAGCTGTGACTAGATCAGGTTAATTAGAGCCCCATCCAGCCTGGACTTGAGCACTTCCATAAAGAAATATAGCACTCTTGGCAGTAAGATCAAACCACTGCAAGAAAGAACTGTGTAAAACAATCCTGCTTAATGCAGTAACTTTCCACACTGGTGGACAACACTTCGTTCATCCACTTTTTCCAAGGTTTCTTTTTTTCCCTTTTCTGGTCTTTTATATGTGGGCTCAGGCTCATGGTTCTCAGTCTAGTCAAGACAGATATTACTCTCTGTTCTTTTCATTTTTCCAGAATGGGAAATGCTTCAAAGGCATTAAACACTATTCAGTATAAAATGTGAGACAGTTTGTCTCTGAAAAATGTTAAGATAAAGATCTCTCAAAAGAGGTATCTAGAGAGGAGTGTTGGAGTAGATGAAGTGAAGAATTAAGTTTTTATGTAAAAGAACTCATGTGGGAACTATATAATTAAACTAGGCAAACAATCCTGAATATGTTCTGTAATCATGTCAGTGAACAGCTATATGATTATAGAATTTCAGTGACTGTAGAAATACATTTTACAGATTTTAAAAACATCTTAATTTATTTTTCCCTTATAGAATCAAAGAATTTTGTGCTTGGGAGCCTTGAAAATCATGCTATTCACTGATCACTCCGATTATTTCTAACTTTTGGTTCATGTACAGCACATGCTTTCTCCTGAAGGTCAAGTGCATGTGGGAAGAAAGCTCCTTGTTGGACTGGTATCTTGATGTGTTTTATCATATCACTCAATTGCTGGAGTTCATTAAATCTATAATCATGAACATACAGCTCATCATGCCCATAAAACGCACCAATAATCAAACCACATCCAAAGTAAGGTCAAGCATGAATTGCTAGCCAGGGTGGCTGCGTGATGCCCACTGTTAAAATAATTGTCTTTATTCTCTGAAAGCCAGACAAACAGCAGTTGTGCAGCAATCAGAAATGAACAGTTCTCTGTGAGGTGTGTGAACATTTATCCCAGCTACTTTTTTTAACCACAAGAAAGGAACAGAAAGTTCATTTATCCAGAGAACATTGTCTGGATTTTGGCTCACCGGCCTTTCAACAGCCATGATGTTACCATCACAGCCAGTGACCTAAATCTCTCTCAAGAGTCAAAAAAGAAAAATAGATGTCTCAGGGATGTGATTCACCTGAGCTATTTCAGACAGATATTTACCTAGGAGATGAATTGCACCCAAGACTGCACTGAGTGTATTGACTGGATCTTTGCAGACTATGAAGATCATGGGCTGATCAGTTCAGAACAGTACATTTCATCAAATAAATCCTATTTAGTGTCAATGTGCTAAAGGCTGGTACAGGGTCAGCAGTCCAAGTTCCATGGGCACAATTTGGATACTTTCCACTAGAATAAGAAGTTCTTTATAGGCACGTCTCTCACTGAACCAAACTGACCCCCTGTGATACCTGCCATTCCCCAACCACTGAGAAAGTAAAGGTCTCAAAAATGTCTCAAAAAGGTTTTAAAATGCTTGGCACAGCTGTGTCTGCAGTTTTAAAGGATGGTAAATAAGAAAGGTAATTTCAGCATCTTTCAGTTGCTACAAAAGCTTTTCCAACATCTCCAGGAAATTTCAGAAAACTTCTACTTGTCTGTCTGAAATATGTATAAGTTGTAGAAACTGTGCTAAACTTCACTAATGACTGTACTCGATCAAATAATACTTTTAATCATAAAATATACATTGTGATAAAAATGAAATTTCTTCATAACAAAATCTCCAGAATGCTTTAAAAATGGAAATAATGTGTTTTTCTGCTTTTCCAAAACTAAAATGCACAGTTCTTTAGCAGGTTCTAGGGACAAAAAAAAAAATTAACCAGTTATAGCTATCATGATCCTCACATCCCTATTAAAATAACTTTTATTCTTTTGTTTGTTTATTTGTTTGTTTGTTTGAGGTGAAAACCAGAGAATGACAGCCTTGTGAAAGCTCAGCAGGAGCTTCACTTTTCTAATATAGCACAGCAGGAGGGAGATACAGAAGGAAAGCAAGCAGAAATAATAACCAGAAGCCATATGAATAATGGGAACATGAACCACTGGCATGTAGGGAAAAAAGAATCAGAGTATCCATTCTCTTGACCTTATATTGCACTGTAAGACACCCAGTCAGTTTTGCTGTCACCCTTTTCCTGCAGCTAGAAAGGACTTTTGGAGTTCCAGTGGTGTTGGATGAGGGCAGTAGTTAGTGTAATTTTCAGCTCTTTGGACAATTTAGTCTTTCATTATCTGTGCTTTTTTTACATCTGTATGATGAAGTAAAAACATAATGTTAGAGTAGAATTGAAAGATTTTCCTTTGGACAAGAAGATGTGGGTTTTTTTTTTTTTTTTGCTTAGATCAAAAAGTTGCTGTTATTGGTGTATAGAGTTTGTGTTGAGTGATACAATGTAAATTGGAATTGTCTTTGGGTGTGAAGATTTGGTTGCTGTAGTTATGGGGGTTATAGTTATACCTTTTGAGCCATGATTCCTACACACATAACTAACTGACTAATTTTCCATTTTGTGCAATTAATTTCTTAACCCAGACACCAGTACAGGGCCATAGATGTGCATGAATATGTACATATTCACTATTCAGTTTTTTGTCATATTACAGAAGATGGAACAGCCAGAACACAGTCCAAAACAGTTTTTTTTTCATAGAGGCTGATAGATGAATGCAATATACCAGAGGAGGGTAAGCTGTTTCACCAAAATACGATCAGTTTGTATTAAATTTACATTAACATTGTAAATTTGTGCTAATAAAACATTTATTTTTGGGTTGAAGGTTTGTGATTTTTCATACAATTTTAAATTAATTGTAATGAATTGCTGGCAAAGTTGCACTAGACAAGATTCTACATACCGAGGGGCATTTAATCTCATCAATTTCCCACTGATGTTAATTGGGATATTCTAATGAGCAATGAACACTCAGGCTAAGTAAGAATCAGTCACTCGGTGCTATGACTTTGAAATCCCTATAAATCCTCTATACACTCATGATCAATAATTTTGAGTCCAAAGCCATTCAAAATAAAAGAGGATGATAATTTATTGTGAAACTATTGCATGAGAAGGTTTGCTAAATAGATTTCCTTATTAAACTGTTAACAAAACTTCATCATTCTTCATTATGTTCTTAGGGTCCACATGTCCAAATAAAGCCCAAAGGGTTCATTATTGTTCAACTCTGCTTGATCATTATGATACAAAACAAACTTTTTTTTGCCATTATTAAGTAGGAATTACTGGAAAAGTTGGCAGAAACCTTGGTCAAATGTTTAATTCAGAACATCTTGACTCTGAATTTGTTATCGGTGTTTTTTTTCTTTTACTTCACATAAATCAGGAATTTGATAAAGCAGATTATAGTCTAATAATTATTAGACTAATATTTTATTGGTTAATTTATTAATAATATCTATTTTATAGCATTGTTAAAAAAAACTAAGGTATATAATCTAGATGTGAATAAATTTATAATGCAGATTAATCTTAGACTTTTATTCACTGAAGAAGGAAATTTCTAGAGCTGCCCCACAACAGACCTAAGAAGACCAAATAATTAGCAGTTCTAGTACAGTTAAATCAACTTATAAAGATATTAATTACACCTAAACTAGTGAAGAAACACTCTTGAGCACAGGAAGTCGGTTGTCTACACCTAAAATTGATCCCAAGCATTTTTTTGGCAGGGACATTCTAGCAATTCCTTAATGCTTCCTAGGACAGTCAGTGAGTTTGCATCAATTGAGGAGCATTCCTTGTGCACACTCTATTTTGGAGAGTAAGAAAAAGGATGAAATAAACACGAATGATTCATTGTTGAGTGGTGTCAGCAACAAAAAACTGTTCTGGTCATATTTTATTTGCCATTATGAACATAATTGTAGAACTAGGAACTAGACTTGATGACACAGAATGTCTTTTTCAATCCTGCATCCATATTGAGTTATCTTCTTTTAATAAATGTTCTCTTTATTCTTTTTATTAAATGCATAAATCCATAAATCATGTTATTTAAAGTATAGGGAAACACAAAGGCAGAGAATGCTGTAACATGAATATCTCCATAGAGACTGTTTTACTAGACTGATATTTTAAGGTAGCTCAAGAAAATTCAAGACTTTCTTAAAAAGGAAACTTCTTTAGTTGCAACAAATATATCACTTCATGATTCCCAAATGTAAAAATACTGTACTCAGTAATACACACTATATCTGCAGTATGGCTTCTTGTCTAAGTCTTCTTTTGGCTCCCTCTTTTGAAAAATTATAGACATTTAGTTGCTTTTTGCCCTTATAGTCAGAACAAAAAACCAATGTGTAATTTAAATGTCTCTGCATTTTGTACACTAAACTTGGAGGGCTAATAAAGAGTAATTTCCATGGTGGATTTCAGAGCTTTTACAGCTCTTTTTCACCATCCCCCGGACAAAATTGCCTGAGAAGTATTTTTTCTTGAAACTCTGTTTTGGATTCAAATCGATACTTATTTCAGACAATATTTAAATATGTGATAATGCTTATAACTATTTTTCACTTGTAAATAATGTCAAGTAGTAAAGTATTATAGAAAATTAGTCAAAGGGGTTAAAGAAATGTCCTGAATAAAAGTGAAAATCAAATCAGTTTTACCCTTTGACAGTGTAGATCTCTCACTAGCTTCAGAATTTATTCATATGTATCATTCAAAAGGGCAATTACCATAAAAATTTATATTCATCTATTTCAGAATAATTTCTGCTAGAAAAACAGTACTACTGGAGTTTCCCTAATTGTCTTTAATTTGAAGTAATGGTGTCAATTGAATTTAAGAACTAATGTTGATGCAAGTTACACTGTCATACCCTGGAAGCAATGTTGTGAAAGTTAATGGGATTCAATTGGCAGGAAACTTTCAGAAACACATGCACAGCCAAAGCACAAAATTAGTAATTCTTATATGTGAAAGAATACCAAGAAAAAGTAAGTGATGTGAATTCTAAATAAAAGAGAACAGATGTATTTAAAAATGTAACAAAGGTATCTTGATAGTGTATGATGCCCTAAATCTATCAGCATTCTATAATTTAATAATTTCAGGGAAAATGTAGGTAACCAGGTTATCTGCTGCAACAGGTTTGCTGCCTAGGAAAACTATTTCTTTTTTTGTGTAAACATATACCCGTCAAATAAAACTCAGACATACGCCCATGTTATATGGTATCATCACACCATATGGCATATTAATCAAAGACTGATATTTTTATCCCTTATTTTGTTGTAAAATCACTGTGAAAGAAGGATAATGTGCATGTGAATAAGCACTAACACAAACACACATAAACACCTGAAGCCCAGGCACATAATAAACATCAGAAACTTCATTTTATTTCACAGATATTTCTCAATATTAATGACATTGTGTAAAGGATTTGCAAATGCCATGGTGAATAGGAACAATAAAAACACATAGGCAAAGTAGAGAAATAATTTTTTATTTAATTTTTGATATGTTTCAACATTTTACTTCCTTTTTTTTTATCACCTGAAGTTCATTGGCCGGAAATTTCAACCATGATCACTATTTTTTCCTGAGTAATTGCTTACAGTTAATTTAAAGCCTAGTAATGTGTGAAAGCAGTTCAAATTATTTCTTTCCATGTCCATTACCTTGTATTTGTCATCAGAGAATTCCATCTGCTGCTGCAATGCCCGTTCATCTAAACAGCACTAATGGCATTGGAAAGCCAGCTACTTTTGAAGCAGTGTAAAATAAACTGTGAGGTAGATGTCAAAAGCTGTTTCACCTGTTTTACATTCCAATCCTTGCTTTGCTTCACTGGCTTTGCCTCACTCACTTTGCTACTGAGCAGAATCAATAACAGTATTCATGATGGGATACAGACATTCAGCTCATAAGCTTTCAAGATATTAGCTTTTTTCACTTATGAAGAGTGGATGGGGAGAAAATGAAATAGTTGGCAAATGTGCTTTTCCTCCTTCTCCAACGACATCTCACTTGTATTTATTGCAGTTTGTGCACATATTAAAGACATTTACTTTAAGGTAGATATGCCAGATTTGACAGATTTGCAAAATATAAAGGATAGCTTTTACAACTGTAAGAAAACTATTTTTCCTCCTCTTTTTTGTTCATTACTAGTTTTAGTCATTGAAACTTTGCCTGGGCTGTGTCTTATGCTGCAGTTACAAGACAACAAACATTTCAACAATTAGTAAGATTTAGCCTTGTCAATATTTTGTTGGGCTACACAGTTATAGGGTCACCCCTGCCCCATTACTGAAGCCAATTTGCTGTGAGAGAAATCATGTCCTGTGTTCCTTGGTTTTATGCCCTGCCCCAAGTGTAGCACTAGAAAATAGAAGGGACACAAGGTGTTGTTATATTGCTAATTCTGTCTGCTGTCCACCCCCCAAATCATTGCTGCAATAAATAATGGAGTTTGATGAACTTTGGGTTGGCTGTGGGTGAGGTTAGTGTGCCAGATTACTCTGAAAAGTGGTTAAGATGGACCTGGAGAGTGAACAAAACTTATAACAGATGATTAAATTTAAATCCATGGACTGAGAATCATCATTCTTCAAAATGTAGAAAAAATTATCATAGACTGCATTCAGTGATTTTCAGGCTAGTGAGGTCAGGACAGGATAGGAATTTTTTTAACATGATATAGAACAGCTCAAACCAGACCTCTTTGAAATTACTGATTTCTGTCTGTTTGTTTTACAAGGCTTTTTGCTATTTCATAGGTTTTGGGTTGCTCATTAAAAGTAAGTGTAGCTGTTGGCAGATATTCATTACTTTTTCCTTTTCCTCCTTCTGACATTTGGAGGATAACAATATAATGCAGTGCTCCACTACATCCAAGAAAAAGAGAAAACTGCTTAAAATTTAGACAATATTGGAAAAATGAGAAGTAAAAATATATTTATATATGCATACATCATTCTAAAACAGTCTCACAGTGACTTAAATGGTATTTCTCTTAATTTCCTCTTTCCTTTCATTTTTTCTTTGCTATTTCCAGAATGCAAACATCCCTGACAGGCATTAAGAGTAAGAGTTATGTTTGGTCATTAAAAAGTTAGGTGTCCAGCTTCCCACAGAAGGTACCTTCAGTCAACAAGGGTTTTCAATAATATTCTTTTAACAACAGATTTGATTGTCCACCAGAGCTGTCATTTAGCTTGGTTATTAATAGAATAAGGAAGAAGTGAGCACAGATAAGGAATATCAGCAGGTGATATGTAGAAAGGTCAAGTAATTCACTAGTTCAGATAAGGAAGATGCAAAGTCCTCTTCACATGTTGTTATCAATCTCTTATGAATTGGCTTATTATGTCATTAAATTTCTAAAGCCTGGTTTAACACTCCAGCTCTAATGCACTTTAGTATAGTTTGTTTTAGGCATTACTCCACTTAACTTGAAACAGCAGGTTGGAAGTGCCCTTTGTGCACGTGCATCCTTGTCACATGATATCCTTTTTATGACTGAAACGAGTCTGAACCCACAAAGATGTTTTTTCCCCTTTAATGATTCACCAGTTTCAGTCACACTTGCTCTTAGTAACACCTCTGCTCAGGGACAGCAAACCACATGGCAGCTTAGCTGTGTACCAGCTGACATTTATGTATTTCTGTTCACCACATTATATCCCAAAGGACATTAGACTTCCTGGCTTTAAGACTGTGTACCTTTATCACAGCGCTCCTGCCACACATTCCTCAGAAACCTTTGAAAGAAGATATTCCAAGCCTGTTCACAGAGAAAACCAGCTCTGGTTAGTGAGCTGGAGCTTGGCTGGGAACACTGTGAGGTCACTGCAGGGTTGCACCCATTGTTTCCTGCTGTCTTCCAGGAAAGGGCAATCAGGGAATTGGAGCATTAAGCAGCCATTAAGCAGAATATCCTTGTTGCAGGTCATATTTTATAGCTCCAGCAGAAAGCTGCACTTGAATCACTTATTACTTGCATGCAGCTAGAGACATTGGTTAGTCAGTTGCTGTGGTGGTGGGGATCTCATTCTAGTTTCTACCATAAAACATATCCATACCTATTTCCACTTCCTGTTGCACCAACAACTTTTATTAGTCCTTATTTGCATTTCACCTCTAAAAACAAGATATAAAGTCCTTCTTCTGTACGTAATCCAGTAGGTTAGGCTATATTAGTTATCTTGTAGACATTTTTCACCTCTGATCAAACAGCACAAAGGGACCATAAATACAAGATTTAGATGGAGTTCTTTGTTCTTACACATATATTCCATGCCTAACGAGTTCAGGTGAGGTCTCACAAAATCCTATAAAATTAGCATTAGTGTCTTTCTTTTTGTAATTATAAAAGAGAACAGTTCATGCATCCTAGAGATGCCTTAAAAGCTTCCTAGTGTCAACCTAAAGAAAATTCTGCATTTGCCTC
>QUSF01000003.1:10102960-10410091 GCA_003676055.1 Chloebia gouldiae
CATTGACAAAAGTATTGGTAGAAGAGAATCACTTCATTCACTGGGTAAAAAGAAATTGTTTTTGTTTTTTTTTTTGTTTGGTTGGGGTTTGATTATTTTTTTCAGTTTGTTTTGTTTTGAGGTTTTATTTTTTTTTTAAACCAGAAAAAGCCTGTCATGATTGACTATTTGTAAGCTCTCTTTGAATTAAATTTTCTCTTTAATACTAAAATTAACTATTAATATCTTTAAGGTATGATACAAATCTAATATATTTAGAGCATCAGAATATTAATACAAGTCTTCATGAATGAATTAATGGTTTTAATCTAAACAACAGCATTGCAGGGAACTTGCTCACCCTGTAAATTACAGAGAAGAAATTCCCTCTTGACAAACAGAAGAGGTAGATAAAGTATAGCTCCGTATTGTAATGTGTTGCATCATTATTTAAAACGTGATTTTTCTTTTACTGTCTTTAAATGACCGAAGTCTGGACATGGGAAGTTTATTTCCCTTCCTGGTGTCAGTTAAATCAATTGTGTACATTATACACTCAAGGGTTGGAAAGGTAGCCTAAGGTATATTAGGAGGAACATTATTCCTAGACTTTTAAAATTAAACCTTTCATGGGGAGTTTTATCCTCAGCGCTGAATGTCAGATGGCTAAGAATCATTTTGCTCTTTGGTTTTTAAGTGCAGCCCAGTGCTGAAAGAGAAGTAACTCTGTCTTGTCCAATTTTTAAATTTAATCCTTCTATGATAAAATAAGAACATACACTCTATATTGTTGCCATAGTTGGACATATTTCATGATTTAAGGAAAAAGAAAACACCAATACTTTTGCAGGTAAAAATATTTTCTATTGGTCAGGTGTAATATACTGTTCTTTTTCAGTATTTTATCTGAGATATTCAGCAATGCTTCAGGAAAAAAATTACCAATATTAAAGTTCCCAATAAAAGACTAAACTTCAACTCTTCAAATTCAGCATAACCCTCAACTATAAAAGGGTGAGATACAACACTGGAAACAACAGATACTGTGCTGAAGAGGGATTGGATTGAAAAAGGAAAATCTTATTTTAATGTTGTCACTTATCTGCTAAGCTCCTTCAGGGAAATTATATCAACTCACTTGTTTTTGATTAAGTTCACTCTGTCACTCAGTTCTATTGGCATAAGTCATGACATCTCTTAAAATAAGCAACTGAAAAATAAATCAGAAAAAACATGTGAAGCAAAGAAGCTAATCACTTACAAGCATTCAATTTTTTTTTCCAAATTATTTGTCTAAAAGCACAAAATACCGCAATAATAGAGTATCTATCTGGATTGCAATCTGGTAAAATGGTAATTGGTGCTTCCAAAATTCAGATGAACTTACCTGTTCGGTCTGAGATAGCTATTTAATCAACCCAAATTTCCTTCAGAGACTTATAACTAACCTAATCGAGACCAAAATGATCAAATTTGCAATACTGAAATTATCTCAGGTGCACAGTAATAAATCATACAGAATTCCACAGTAAAAGTACTAAGGAGAGAAGCATTTCAGTAATGCAGGAGGCACAGTTCATGTTATTAGAGTATTTAATGTGCTTTAATAGCTCCAATGGCTCAGCATAAACCACATACTGTGTTAGAGCTACATCTGTAGGATGGTGCCATTTGCTCTAACCTCAAATTTGTATTAAACAGGGCTATTAGGATAAAAGTATAGGCTGAATTTGTTCACACTATCAGTGTTCTGGTTTTTGATATGTTCTCTGAGAGGTAAATTTATAACTAATTAGCACATTTGGTATTAGAAGAAATAAAGAACAACTTACTGAAAATTTAATCTCTAATTTTTTTGTCTGCTACCCTTTTGTTAGTAATGAGAGATATGTCTATGCTACTTATCATAGTATATATTTAGGTTGCTAAATTCTATCAGCTCAATCAGCTCTACCTTCTACAAATAGAGAACACTATAGAAGTGCAACCTTCTTGCAAACAGATGGAAAGCAACTGAGCAACTCAATGAGTAATATGGAAAGGAGGATTTTGCTCAAAAATAGTATATGAAAAAAATCAAGACTTCAGCATTTGAAACAGGTGTATATACACAAAGGATGGGATTATATTTTCAGGATACTTTAGTGAAGTTGCTTTGGATTTATACCAGAAGGGGACATTCAAAGAATTAAAAGGAAAGACAGATGGTCAATCTTTTCTGACACCTTCACCCACTAAGAGAGAATTGAATTGCATAAAGAGAAGAAAGCCTTAATCAGATAGGAAACAATGATTTCAATCTATCTTCTAATTTTCTTCCACATCTTCAAAATAGCTCAGTAGGAATATGGACTGGGTCACGGTGAAAAATAAAAATGGTCTTTTTGAGGTGTCTCTGAGCAGTAGCCATTAACTTAAAATTATTCTAATTGTACACTATTATAGCAGGAATGTATCTTAAGTTCTTTCTCATCAGTGAACTGAGAGGTTAAATTATGTTGTCAAAGGCAATGCACTGCCATATTATCCCCTATTAGCTGATTTACTGAATAGAACTCACTTAAAACTTACATACATCATGTTTGAGCACATGTGCTGATATGGTTTATCTTTTTCTGGTTTTACTTGACAGTTTTGAACTCTGAGCCAGCTTTTCCTATATTTATTATTCATGACAGAAGCTACAGTAAGGTTATATCACCATGTGATGGGTTTACCATGCCTGGATACCAGGTGCCCACTATGCCAAATCTATCACTCCCCTTCTCAGCAGGATAGATTATGGGTAGAAAAGATAGAGAAAATTATGGATCTGGATAAATGGAGTTTAAACGACCAAAATTAAAGGTTGTAAGCACAGAAAACAAAAGATTTACTCTCTACTTCCCATTACGAGGCAATGTTCAGCCACTTTCAGCAAACAGGGCTTCAGTACAGGCAGCGGTTTCACCAGAACACAAATATGATAACAAATACTCCCTGGGCATTCTCCTTTCTCAGAGCATTTATTGCTGGGCAGATCTCATATGGGCTGGAATATCCCTGTGGTCAGCTGGGGTCAGCTGTCCTGGCTGTGTCCCCTCCTAAGGCCTCGCCCACGCCCAGGCTGGGGGTGAGCAGGGGGGCTGGAGAGGCAGCCCTGATGCTGTGGGAGCTCTGCTCCCTGGGCTGCTACCAAAACCTTTCTGGCTGCCAATGCCAAGCGCTGTGAGGGCTGCTGTGAGGAAATGAGCCCTGTCTCAGCCAGACCCAATAAACACTGTTTTCATGTTGTGTTCCACTCTTTGATTCAGACCTTATAAACACAGAAATAATTACAATATAAAGGTAAGTTCCAGAGGTACAAATTATAGCGCCATTGAAAGGGAGCACATATTGGGGTTTTTCCAAGATTTGACTCTTCAAAATACTGCCCTCCCTCCCCCAGAAAAAAAGTACTACCTGCTGCATTACTGCACAGTGGAGTGTGTTGCTACAGATTGTTATCTTGGAGAGCAGTGTAATGTGCTCAAGAATGAACTGCACAATTTAGTGCTGAACACATCCATTAGTGGATATTAAAATAAGAATGTAGATAAAGTCTTTGGGTCAGGAAGGCATTTAGCTGCTGATTCCCAGGAATTGCAAGAGTGCAGGAAAAGAGGATTACCCAGTGCTCACCTTGTTCTTACCTTCATTTTTAAGCCTCTGCAACAGGCTATTTAGTACAGGAAAAAATTCTCATTATGCACTTCCAATCCTCCAATTGCAAATCTATCTACTTAAGCCTGCTCTTCCTTATTCACCTCTCTCTTTCCCACATGCTTAATGTTTTAGTAGTCTTGAAAACAAGCACTGCACTTTTTGACATCAAAGAAAATATCGACCCAGGCTTTGATGAGAATAGTATTGTCAAAATATAAATTTATATAGACTATGTATTACTCAGAGGTTCTTGAAAATGAAAGAACCTGCTTTATTTTAATTAATGTACACCCTTACTGACATTACTGCTCAGTCTATGATTCCTTTTCCAGTATTTTTAACTATGCCAACTTCAAAACAAGCAAGGCAAGAGAAAAAAATAAACATTTGCAAAATATCCATGAAGATAAAAAGACTCCACTTTTATTGAAATGTTTGGTCATTAAAACTGTTTTTTTAACAAGAGAAACAAATCACTTGTGATTTACAATACATTTAGAAGTTATGTGCAATAAGATTGGTCTGTAAACCATCTCCAGTATAAAATTGTTGCATAAGGAACAACTGATGGTTAATAACTGAAAATATTTATTGATTTGTGTGCTATAGCAACAGTATAAGTATCATCTTAAGTTTAAGACTTGGAATGAGATATTCTATTACAATAACTTGAGAAAACACACACTTTTCCTGTAAATGCCTATACATTTTGTAGGAGTAAGTAAAGTGGGTTAATAGATCAAGGTTTAAAGAATGTTTGCCAAGTGACCAGATAACTTATTTATTGAATCAAAAAATCAAGCAGAAAAAACCATTTATGAAGAGACTTCCTCCTGACTTCATGTTTACCCATTGGGATTCAGCTGGGAGTACACAACACTTAAAATATAGCACTACATTTTTGACTAGCAAAAAATACAAAAGGTGGAAGTAAATACATAAAACATATTTGAAAATTTGGCTTGAGTTTGCTCTGGATGGATAAAGACCTCTGTCACTGGAACTGCTATTTATTCTGGAAACAGGCTGTCAATGCCTAATTAAAACCAGAACACAAATAGATTGCACACGTATTGGGTCATATAACAATCTTATGCAAATCACACACTGACTTCAACATGAATTTCCCACGCACTCCATGCTGCAAGTTTTTGTCTTGAGACATTTAGAAGTATTGGAGGAAGTCCAATAAAGAAAAAAGCCCCATTTCCCCGCCACAAGGCATGCAAAGGTTTGTTTAATGAAAACTAACTCAAATTCTGCACGGGTTGCCACAGTTGTGTTTCTTTGGCTGTTGATTACATGATCACTTTAAAATCCTGGGGAGAGGATGAATAATTAGACACAGGGTGGCTGAAAGCAGGGTTACTCAAGATCAGATTACTGGATCAGCAGTCAAGGGAGAAGTTGCAGTCATGCAACATCTTTCATATTCCCACAGGAGAACTCTCCCCCCCACTCTTCCCGACACACACAAATTTTCTCTAGTGTTTTTTGGAGGCAGCTGCAGCACTGTATTACAGTTTCAAGCCATGAACTATCTTGGCATGCCTGATTGGCCTAAGAGAATTAGAGCAAAATATTATTTCAGTTGAGTGGATTTTGATAAAAAGCATGTAGGTATCAATGAAATTTCCCAAGTAAGCTGTTCTTGCCTAGAGGCCTTAGGGCTGATGACATGACGCTTGGTTTCTCTTCACAGATTTGCCACTGACCTGTTTTGTGACCCTCTTTAGTGCCTCCTTTCTTTTCCTCATGCCCAGATGTCTGCTCAAATTGTGAATGTGTCAAGGGAGAAATTATCCCCTTCCGTGCATTTTTGCCAATCAAACATTGGTTTTGGTTGCCAGTCCTTTTATGCTTCTAGGAAAGGAAACACTAACATCCTTGGCCCCAAAATTCCATCACTATCACCAAAATGACCGAAAGCTGCAATAGAAAAGATAGGTTGTACTGAAACAGCTTTGTAAATATTTAAATATAGATTTTATTTGCATCTACATTGAGCACATAATGGGATGGGAAATGATCATAAAATTTTTTTCTTGACTCTAATACACTTTAGCACATTATTCTGTTCTCTGATCAATCATTTCACTCTATTAATAAAATCATGCTGCAAATGTCTTCACTAGCATATTTTTTATGTCTTCATCTCATCAGGGAAAGAAAGCCCTTGTCACTAGAGAAGCCCTGACAAGGCTTGTCATCTTTTTTTCTTGTCTTTCTTTTCAGTGTCACTGGATTCCATTGCAGATACTGATAATTTAATAGCATGTCTTTCATACTGGGATACATCAGATGTTGTCTAGTGCTTCTTTTCTGAGACAAAGAGAAATCCCTGAAGTACAATATACAGTTACTATGATTTTATATTATATATAAGTGTAGGATAAAATTAAAGATTTATCTAACTGGTATAGCTTTCTTTGTTACTTTTCCCTTCTTTTTCATTTAATACTTGACCAAATAAAAAATAGGCATGATCCAAGGAGGAAAAAATCTTAGAACTTCAAACCCTTTGTGAAATGCCCTAAGTCACTAAAGTGATATACAACTTTGTGTTAACTTGAATCGCTCTCTACTAACATCCATGCATCCATGCATCCATTAAAATCATAACTGACTGTAAACAGATCCATGCTACAGATTTAAAAGATAGATTAAACACCAGGAGAGTTTATTTTCTGCACATTCTAGATTATAATCTGTGATATGCCATGAAACATAGGTAGATAGGTTTTTAATGCAACCTTTAATGTTTTATGATTTTTCTATAAAACATATGAAAATATGTTAATAACTAATTGCTTTGAAATTACACAAAATAAGACCTGAAAAGGGTTACAATGCTTCCTTGGTAACATTCTCCAATTATTTGTTGCATATCTCTATCTTTTACTTTTGTTGATTTCTTCTTTAAACTAAACAATCCTTCTTTTCATTCTTCCTTGTAAATCTAATAAACTGGCACTTGAACTTTTAAGGGAGACTACAAATAAAATTAATGTAATTTTCCAGATGTGAAAGTCTTATTGATTTAACCTGACATTAAAAGAATTTACTTCTATCCTGAACTTTTATCAACCTCAAAATTCCATTTTAAAGCAAAATTCTTGTTGGGCAAATCATTTCATTAAACTCCCTACAGTCCAACTATGCCTTTTAATCGAATAATTGAACAAACACAGTGACCATCTACTAGCTGTTTTAAACATTTATTTATGCCTTTAAAATACTCTTTAGTTTATTTTTTTTGTTCAGTTGCTGCTGTTCCTGTAATATATGGCACAGAGACAAAAATTTACTGTGATGTTTTCTTTGAGGAGATCTGCTTCTCCTGACAGCCTGAAAAGACTGTACTTAGTAGAGAACTGATTTTCATGTAGGAATCTGATCATGCCCATCGCAGGAAAAAAATCTGCCCAGACCTGGACAAACTGAAAGAAAATGAAAACAAACAGGTTTGTTTGTCAGGTGTGATAGCGCAGCTTTGCTGTTGATTGTCGGGGCTGAGGTACCACAGATTCCCCAGTGTCCCTTGGCCACACTGCTCCTGAGTGGGGTTGGGAATCCCATGTGGTCTCCAGCTCCCTGGCCATCATCCTGCAAGATTCTCTGACATCCCTAACTGAGGCCACAGAGCTCTTTAGTTAACTTGAGAATCCCGTGGTGGCCCCTGCGCTGTGATGGGGAGTCTGTGGGTACCATAAAACAGGAATAGCTGAAATCAGACCCACTGGAGCTGGCAATGTGGAGAGGCAGGCATGTCTGAGGCCCTGCTGGGTCTATTCCTTCCACACACGTCTAATCTGCACATCTCAGAAACTTCTGCTTCTAAAAATGATACAGAAAGAGGACATTTAATTAAGGTAAACCTGTCTAGATTGCGATCTGCAAGTGTTGCCAGATGAACTCTAGCAAAACAGATCAAGACTTCTTAATTATTTACCCAGAGGACAATTAGTAAATATTTACCATTTAAAGCCTAATTAAAATAGAAGAAAGAGTACAGTTTAGTTAAGCACCCTGTCTTGGAGGTCATTCCAGTGCTTTTTGGCAAAAGACATTTATGGGAAAGCCTTGCAGATAAACAGATATTAACGCTGACTGTAGCAGACCTTTTTTATTACAGCATGTAAATCATTAAACGCTAATCTTTTTAATTGGCCTTGATCAGACTTACATTTTTTTCCAGGAAAAAAAAAAGGCATTTTTTCCTGGAAAATTTATTTGTTTTTTTTGTTTTTTTTTAACACAGAGTTTAGAGAAAGGAATGCCGTCATGCTCATCTAATGTACCAGTTGCAGTGAACATAATGGTTACTTCTGAACATGGTCTAAATGCTGAGAAAGGTTTCCTAGAACCCCCAAAAAATGTCTTCAGATATGTGTTTTAAGAAGATACATTCATTTTAAGTAGGGTGTTCTAGAGGTGGGTTTGAGTCAAAACCTTCTGGAGCAATTCCAAACACATGATTGAATATCCTGAGCTGGAAGAAGGACTATCAAAGGAACAAGGATTATCAAAGTCCAACTCCTGGCCCTGCACAGGGAGGCCACCAAGAATGCCATCACATGCCTGAAAGTGTTTCCCAAACACTTCTTGAACTCTTGTAGGCTTGGTACTGTGACCACTTCCCTGGGGAGTTTGTTCCAGTGTCACATGTGGAAATTGAACCAAAACCTGAGCTTCCACTACAACCACATTAGGAATATAAACATCTTACATGCACACACATTTTGTTCAGCCAAAATCCAAATCCCAAAAACTCTGTACAGTGGAGAAATAATTTTATATATATCCTTTATAGGACCTTTTAGCCTTGTGGACCACAATACTCGTTCTGAATACCAGTGTGTCTAAATGGATTTATGCCTGAAGTTTCATATGTATTTTATAAAATGGGGTTTTGTTACGATATGTGTTTACCTGTAGACAGCTAGAGAAGAACTCAGACCAATATACTGATTTTTGTAGTTTCTGTCCACTGTATTTGTCCTTAGGAATGTGTCTTAAATGTGATCATAAATCTTAATGGAGTAATGGGAGCTGAGGTTCTCCCCCCATCAAAAACACTTGCTGACACAGAATAGAAATTTGAAATTTCTACTACAGTGAAAACTAAAGGAATATAGTCCTTTACTTGCCTGGATAAATATATTTAAAGTTCTGCTTTGCACTTCATACCACAGCAGCAGCATTCATGTTTGCCATAACTTGCATTTCTACTGACTATAAAACTGACTGTTTCAATAATTTAGGAGAGATTTATGAGAAAATTTAGGAGTAAAATCCCATTTGCCAGTTCATGACTTGCAGAATCAAAATCTATGGATTGTCCCAATTGCTGAATACGATAGAAGGGAAGCTGAATAAAACTGGTGACTGAAAGGAATAAACTGAGTGACCCCAGAATTGTGTTAAGTTTCTAGCCCAGAGGTTGCTGAGTCCTCAGGGCAAATTCTTGTATTAATGTAGATCCCATGAATAATGGTTTAAAAAAATAGCATTTTCATTGTTTCAAAAACCCTGCTCAATCTTTTGGTAATGTGGGCTAAGTAAGTAAAAGGTAAACATGATCCAAATTAAAGCAGGGAATATAGCTGCCCTGTCACTTCCCCCCCTCCCCCCCACAACCCCTTCTTATTTCTTAGACAGATTCATAGACTCTGCAGAGAATAGGTTGGGACAGGGAGTTCCATGTAGCTCTTGGAATGCAGTGTTCCACGTTGTTGCAAGCCCAGGTGGCATTTCAGTGCAGCAGCACTTTAACAATAGCGCATTTCCATATATTTCAAGAGGGGGAGAAACTATTGTTTATTAGAAGAATTCTAAGTAATTGGCAGCCATTACAAATTCTCCAGCTGGCCAAGTGCTAATGTGTTATTAGCTGAATCTCTGAACATTTTGTGATCATTATAAATAGGCATAGGGCAAGTTGTTTTTGTTTATAATGGAAATATTAAAATTAGCATACGTATGTAAGTATATAAATACACACACATACACGTATATTCCAGTAAACAGTCACTGCATCTGATTACAGAGCTTCTCTTGTTGGATTGTGCTCTGAGCTATGTAATTGAGGATTTCAGAGGGGAATTGATGTGTGACTGATAAAGGATTTGACATGCTGTGACTCTGACTTTAATATGTGAACCAAGCTATTAATGGGGTTTCCAATGCAAAAGGAGGAACTCTCAATATTGCATTGTGGTTGTTTTCTAGAAGCTTGAAAAAAGTTGGATTGTGTCCTTGGTGGCCAGCAAACAACAGTCTATTCATAAAGGCCATAAAAGGAGCAAAGTTACAGCGCTGATGGAACTATTAAACTACAAGTGAGAGAAACAAAATTAGGCTTTTGATTCAGAATAAGTGATTTCCTTAAAAAGGAGTTTTAAGAGAATGTTGGACCAATCACAGTGTGATAAAATTTGTTTGACCTGGAAAATATCAGCCTATTTAGATGAGATGAACACTTATAGTACTAATATCTAAGCTTAACAAATGGGAAGCTAACAACTGATTTCTAGCTTAACAAGAGGGAGGAAACAGATTTCTTTATCAAGTCAATTTATTGCTTGTTATGCCAGCATATTAAAAATTAGTCTTATAATTCCAGTATGTTCCTTCCAAGAAATTTTTAGTAAATTAAATTATGGAATTGAATATCACTGTTCAGTTTTTTCTCTTGGGACCTACATAATGCTGGAAAGCTTATGCAGATCAGGAGAGAATTTAAAATATTTTCACCATTCTTGCATTTCATGTGTAACTTCGCCATAAATATTAAATTGTTTAGCTGAATTTAATCAAACTTGCAGCTGAAAATTGTAAAGGAACACTCTTCCACTGCACACACTTTTAGCCTTACAAACTGTTCTCCTCACAGACTGTCACTGTGACAGTATAGAAAATTTTGCTCCTGTCTCTTTAAGCTGTTCTACTGCCTTTGATACTTTTGAGATCTAGTAACCCATGTTTATAAGACAGCAAGCTCTTTCACTCCAGACTGGCCTCTATAAAATCAGTTGGTTTTTATAGAATGTATATTGGTCCTATTCAACTTTTAAATAATGGAACTGTGGCCTCCAAACTGTAATATGCACCCAGAAACGTCTCACTTAACCTTGGTTAAGTGGTTAATACTGTAATATAAATTGGTTTATACTGTAATATAAATCTTACTTTGTTAATTTTCTGAACTGTCTCAGTGGTCAAAAAATGGACAAAAGAATTTCAGTGTAATCTAGTCTAGTTGTTTTAGGTATCTGTCTTAAGCTGGGTATCAAATCACTGGAGCTTTATCCATTTACTAAAGAAAAAGCTCTCGGGCTGGACACACACCTAAAGATATGTATCATGATATGTATACCAAAGAAATGTAACGACAGCTGAAGATATGTGAGATTATTTTAATATGTATCCCACAGAGTACAAACACTACAAAAAATTTAAAACATGTAGATTGATCTTTGTTAAGATATCTTGGTTTGCACTAGTCCTAATCACAGTAATTTTATCTAAATGAAGAGTTTCTTGTGGAAACACCCTTATGTGTATTGCTTAGGTGTCATGCAGGCCCTTAAATCCAACATTACAACATCAACATTCAGGTGTTTGGACACCAGCTGGAATTTTCAGCCCTCAGTAATACGCAAAATATTCACATCGTCCAAATTAGGTGACTAATCCAGGAAGAATTAAGAAGACAAAGGTAAAGGATTAAACTCCTTTTATAGTCAGTGGGGAGAGAAAAAAGACTTTTGTCAAACTCTGCTTCCTCTTGTATGGAGTAATGAAATAATTATTGGACTGAGAGAGATCCTTAATAGCTTTGAAACTGGAGAGAGACATCTCCTGCAAGCAGTCTTACATTTTAAATAAAATGCAACATCTTCAATAACAGTGAAAGTGCTTACCTGGAAACCCTTAACTTTGGCATTACAAAGCAATTAGCTCTTTAGATCCAGTCCTGCAAATCAGAGAACAAGCTGGAGACCCAGCATCATCTGGCTAACAAGGGATACCAGCGATTCCATCCCTGGGAGTTGAGAAAAAAATCTCTAACCATTAACTGGCTGGGCAGAGTGAGAGGTATCTCCCTTAACCACCAGCAAAGAGGAGGAATGTTCAGAATTTTGTTATCAGAGAAGGACTGTAAATTTTGCTAAGACTTGGGATAAGTGCCAATACATGCAGAGCCTGCATAAACAAGGGCTCACTTGGCAAAGTGCAAAACAACTGGGGAGCATTCCTGAAACTAGTAGGTATATTGTTTCACATAGTTTTGTGATTTTTTAATTTAAGGTACATATAATGAAGGTTTTATGCCTAAGTAAAAATGTATTTATTTCAGTAGTACCACAGTAAACAAAGCCTGTATTCAGCACAAGGGATGAGTCACTGCTTTCAGGGAACACCCCTCTCATAGCTTTCCCACATTGCTAAGTATACAAAGAAACTCCCCTTCCAAATATTTCCCACCACCTGGGAGGGTTAAAACATCCTCATAGTAAAGGGAGGAGAAAAGGCGTAGGAGATATTTCAACACAGGTCAGAAACACCTACTACCTTTTCTCCTAGCTCACAAAGGTTTTCCACATTTTCCAAGAAGCAGCTTGTGATCATTGCTTTTCCATGCAGCAGATTCTCTGAGAAGCAGAAAGAGCTAATGTTGATAAGGGTAAGATCAAAGTCTCAACAAGCACTGTTCTTCTCTCCTTATATGACATGGAACCAAATCCTGCAGTAGTTTGCCTAATGCATTAGACAAACATTTATAATACTGATACCACTAACACGCTGTCAGGCTTTTATATTAAATATTGACTCATATTTTGCTAAAACAAACTGGTGATGAAACAAAAAATAGTCTGATATAGAACAGAAATAAAGACTTGTATCAAAATTTAATCTTCAGATTACTTGTGCACAAGACAAAATATGCTCAGCTTTCTGCAGTTGGTAGTTGCTTTTCTCCTCTTTTTGTAAGTAAAGTAGAAAGGGTTTCGCTTCAACTTATTATTCTTAACTGGGTTTTTCTGCTCACATTAGAAAAAATAAATGAGTCATTTACAAAATTCTTAATCTCTGATAACCCTCCAGCTATCACTGTCAAAGTATTGTTTAGGTTATTTTTTACATGAAGGGGAAAAAAAAAAGAAGAAAAAAGATTAGCGTTTGCAGTGTTTTCTCATTGTTTTAGCCCAGAAAATTGAAATTACCCAGAAGTAAGTTGAGGTCCATAAGTGTTATAACACCAGCAGCACAGCTAGTTATGTGAAGTTTAACCAGCTAATATGCCTTGTGATCTTCTGAAAAATGATACTTTAAAAGGAAAAGGAGTTAAGTTATACTAAATCATGGGTCACAAAGCAAAGACTGAGGAGGAAATATATCCCTGAGTGATTTGAAAGAGACATTTAGAAAATTTGGGGATTAGTAAAATACTATTTTGTTTGGATTTGGAAAGGATCATTCAAATGGTATTTTGTGAACACCAATCTCAGAGCAGAATTTAAGGACAAAAGAAATAGCACAGCTATATCCCACATGCCTAAGCCACAAGAACAACTCTGCAATGTAGGGCTTTAATTAACTAGTGGTCATGCAAATTTAAAAACAAAGATGATCTCTTGAGAATCCAATATTTGAGTTCATAAGAAAGGAGAATGGAGTTCAGTGTCCTTTCGTGCTCATGGTCCTCAAACATATTTAGCTCATACAGCAACAAAAGCAGTTTATCCATTCTAAAGAATCAAGAACCTCCCAGTCAGAAAAAAGCTAAGTTTAATCAAATAAACTTTGTCCAAGTGCAAGTGGAAATTATGAAGGAATTAAAGAGATGTTTCAAGAAAGAGTATTAGGATAGCTGCTCCTACGCAGATTTTTTTTTTCCTCAGGTATTATTTCAAGATTATCATATCTAATTCTCAAAGAGTCTGCATACACCAAAGTTACTTCAAGGCTTGTCAATAGAATGGGGTGTATGGACCATTTAGCTTTTTGACAGCTCATATTTCCTTAGCAGAAAATAGTAAACCTTTGTGTAGGCCCAAGATAACTAATCCAACACTTAATGAGTCACCTTGTATATTTTGTTGAAATGACAAGCATACACCCAGTCCCCTGGCTGGTTAGGCATTAACCAGAAGTTAAATGCATAATTAACTTCAACCTCTATTAGTGTTTAGTTCTGAAGAGATCACATTCCAATAGACAGCTGTTAATCTTTTATATTTGTAAAGTAGACAACCCTGCTTCCTGTAAGTCAAATAGACACCCAAAGTAGCAAAGAAAACACAGGAGTTGCTACACAGGTCAACCCAGCAGACTGTTTGCTTGTTTACCATGGTGACAAGCTCCAATTGCTGCACCAAAAAGATAGTACAAACAAAATTGCACTCAGAGTGTAGCCTATTCTTCAGTTGATTTTTTCCCTTTTACTTAAGAAGAGGGTGGTATAGAAGGTAAACAATTTTTCTAACCCTTCCAAAATACTTTTTAGTAAACTACCATTGCATGTCTAAGTATTTTCAACATCCACTACCATTATTTTGAAGCCCGAGGTTTCAGGTCTGGACACAGATATTTTCTCCTCTGCAGATGGAGGTTAAGGAATAAAGTTGTAACCCTCCAAAGCTGCACCAGTTTCAGCTGAAATAATTATATGAGTCCTATCTCTAAAAGATTGCAACAAATTAATTTACAAATCATAGCTTTTCTATGAGTTCCTCAGATATTTTACTAGTTGTTCCTCTTAGTGTTGTTTGAGAGGGATGCTCTGAAGGGACACTCTTAATCCTTCAGCAAAAGCATTGTAGAATGCCAAGTGTGAGGCTCAAACAACTGCTTCTTCAGAAGCTACACCCAAAAATTTTGGTCTAGCCGTGAGCAGCAGCTCAGTACTAGCAGCAGTGGGCTTCTGCCCTTTCATGGGGGAATTCCCCTTCAAGCATGAGCCTTGATGAGATCAATGTCTTTAGGGTCTGAGGCAATGCTTTCTTTAGTCATAGGGTGAATTGGGACTAAGTTATCCAAGATAAATTCTTTGGGAGCCTGATTTCACACAAACCAGCAAAGAAACCCACAAAGCAAATGAGAAAGCTTTTCTTTATTGCTGTTATCTTAAGTCATAATTTAGTTATACCACTCAGAATGACAAAATATTTGAATCCTTCAAAAGCAGTCAAACTCACTAGTATTGTTGAGATGTGTTTAGATGGCAGAAACTATATATTGTGCTTTTACAATTCTCCAGAGACTATACTACTATTGTGATTTACTCTCACAGAAAATATTTGCTTTGACCAGTGTCCAACAGGGAAGAATTTGAATTTTTTTTTCCCAGCAAACAAACACTAATTATACAAGTTAATCACTAAAGTAGGCTCAGGAGGTCATGTTTCACTGAATGAAACTACAGGAAATGTCCTTGGAATAACTACAGTCAATTAGATGAGTTTCAATTATAACATAAATGTCAGGAACAAGAAATGCAGATGGATACTTTAGATAAATCAAGAATGCAAGATAAAAATGCTTTTGCAACCTGTTAAGGTTCAAATATTTTACTTTTCCTAAACAAATATCAGGTTTCTAAAATTAATGTGGAGTTAATGATGCTTACAAAACCAAAATATAGCAATTCTTCTATCATGATCTTTTTATTTAATTCCTGTTAAAGAAACATTGGAGAGGAGGTGCTTTTAAAGGTTGCTATAAAACTCTTATTTTTGGAAAAAAAAAAACAAAACTTAGAACACAAGTTTTTTGTATAATTATTAAAATAAAATAGAGGATTTCATATCATGAGAATTCCAGTATTTTTGAAACACCTTCTCATCCTGCCTTAGGACAGAAAGGTAAAACACCAAAAGTTGTCAAAATCATTCCATGTGTGCTCAAATGAAGAAATGCTATTTTCAGGGATATGGCACTTCCTCAGCCCATGAATCTTGTTCTTGTACGAGATTTTTATTATCTTAGAGAAGTAGTATCTTTCAATATAGACTAATAAAAAAGGAATTTTGCAGCAGGATTTTTCCTGATATTTGAAATGCCACAGCCACTGCATTTTAGAGAGAATCATGGTGAAGTATAAATCCTAACTAGCTCTATAATTCCCTAAACACAGTCACCTAAAGTTAGGTCACAGACCTACTCTTAGAAAAGGGACTTCAGCAAACAAAAAATACATAGTTTAGAAGAAGTGTCGTGTATTTATGAATACTTGTAGTCAAATGTGGTAAGAGTCTGTCATAGGGTTTAGGTGAAAATTTTTTACAAATTTTCTTAGGAGCTGCTCAACTGTTTCAGTCGCCCTCGATTTTTCAGTGGATATGCAACAGCCTGATGTTTGTTGGGCCTGGTCTCGTGGAGAAATCATCCATCCCAAGGTGCAGCATCTGTACCATGCAAGAATATTTGGGACAGAAACTGGCAAGGGAAGACCACCTGAAACTGCTGGGTCTGCAGCTCTGGCACAGCAAAAAGTCTCAACACACTGCCAAAGTCACTGCCCAGGTAACGCAGAGGGTGGCGTGCCCTGGGTGGCTCACAGGCAGCATGGCATTTGTTCTCTGCTGAATCACCAAGAGCACAGATAATGAACGTCCTGGTGCTGTTTGCTCAAAGCTGTTGCCTCACTTTACAGTACCCTGGGTGTAACTGTGGCCAAGTGGTTGAAGTCCTGCCTGTGCACAAGTGAATCATTGCTGCGCTGTACAGGAGGACATTCATCCAGCCGCTCTAAGGTTAGGAAATACAATATATCTGACTTTGCTCTGCAGTTCTCAGAGTGATTCATGAGATCTTATCTACAAGCCAACTCTCCCCTTTACCCTCAGACAAAACAGAGGAGACAAAATTGGGTGTGTTAGGAATTCCTCTTGTATTAAATACTCTGGGAAATGACAGACAAATGCTCCCCTCTAGTGAAATGATTAGTGGACTAATATGTCAGCTAAGTGAGCAAAGTGAAAATGTGCTTGCATGTGTGCATGTGTGTGCAGATAAACACCAAAATTATGCAACTTGCATCTAAACTGACATCCTCCATGCTAGAATATGTGTTTCACTTTTTTTAGGTTTTATTTATACATCAGAGAAATACTTTGCCAAGAAGAGGTAGTGAATGGCTGAGTACAATTAATACAAAAAACTTTCGACAACTTCAAAGTTATCTTACCAGTGCACGTCTCATGACTTTTTTTCGTCTGCTTTTCAATGTTCTCTGACAAAAAAAAAAAAACACAAAAAAACAAAGCAGCCTGAGAAAAGAAAATCAACATCTATTGTTATCATAGTGATAAATCATCTTTAATAAGGGCTTATGTGCTTTCCTGTTAAGCAAAACAAAAGATATTCTTAAATGCTACGAGATTCCACAAGCATTTCAAATACACCACAAAAAAAAAAAAATTAAAGAGAGAAAAAACACAGAGGAGCTTTGACTACACTAAAAGCATTTGGCTTGTCCTTTACATGGTATACTTTGAAATGCTGAGCTTGCAGAAATAAATATGCTGATTTTTAGATTTTTATTAAAGCAGAATGTAGAATAAAAAGATATTTTCTTAAAGGGTAGGACTACTCAAGAAAGAGTAGCCTTTCTTGAGAAAGGCTATTCTTATATATGAAACTGGAGGGGAAAATTTTAAAGGATTTTCAGAATGGACTTTTGTGTATTATTAAAGACTTGAAAATGTTTCTTTTGGCTCATAGAATATGTGCTTTCACCTTACAGAGTTCTGGGATTACCTTTGTACTTGTAATTTAGAGGACAAATTTTTACTCTGACTATTATCCTCTTACTTTCTCATGAATTGTTATTGATGACTGAACAGTCAATACTAGAACTTTGTTTTGGGTTATAATTGATCGTATAAATCAAATGAAATAATTTCTATTTCCTGACTAAATACACTAAACACTTAACATCAGGCTCTATGGTTTGGAAAAGCCTTTGAGGGCATGAAATTTCTTAGGGAGGAGAAGTAGCAGATAAAGAGGATTGAAAATTTTTGATATATTTTAAACCTCTTTTCTTTCTAGTCAGTGTAAGCCTTGCCTTAGGGATAGTTTCTAGAAAAATTAGACTACTCTAAAATTGCATGGCTGAGAGCACACCGGTTTAAATTAATTTTTCATTGTCAGTCCATGTAATGTAATTATATATGCCTGTGTGGTCTCACTTGTAGAAAATGCAGAGGATTTTAGCATTTTGCATGAAGTACTGGAAAGTTTGACGTCTCTTTGTCTGAGACATTATTGTCACCAAAAGCATCACTTTCCTTTGATGTTCACCTGAACCATTTGAAGAGGTGACCCAGGAAATGAAAGAGAGGACAAAGGGAAAACTTGCAAGGAAATTTTCTATGGGAATTAGCATAAGAAAAGATAATTGCAATCCATGGGGATATTTCAGACTAATGCCCCTACATGGTTGATCCAATGAGTGCATTGAGTAACTGGCCATGCTCACACTTCTAACTCATTGCATATTTTTGAAGTGTGAAAGGGGTTAAAACTAACATTGCAATGGACTCACGTACAGACTTAGTAAATACAGATCACTGGCAGAGTTTGAGAGGTTTGATCTTGACCATTTGTGGCTGTCAAGGTCTACACTTTAGTGACTGAAGAGATTTTCTAAAGAACAAAAGAACATAAATTACTCAACTGTCAGAAGAAATGTTGGGGACAATTAGATGGAAAAACTTTTCACTTTCTTCTGTATTTTTTTTCAAATATCGTTCCCAGAACAGATCTGTGCTAGAGGCCTAAGACTTCTGTTCTGACAAGTGCTTGAATGTGATTTTAAATGTTCACTTCAGATGCATAACTGCTGAAGGAAAATACCATATCTCAGTTGTTGGCTAGAAATTAATGAATAAGAATGTAGCTATAATTTTTTTCATAAATACGTAATAATCAAAGGTGGAGGATTTTTGCACTTTTTACTGTTCTGTATTAAGGCAAATCATATTTTACTTTCAAAATCTTAGTCTGCATTCTGAAGAGTGTATCTGTACAAATTACAGAGAGTTTTGTATTTGTTGTTCGAGCCACAAGCCACTGTGGATTTGAGACTGAATGTATAAAATAAGGTCCCAACTTGTTTGGGTAGCCCCTAATAGATATTGTACTAATGCTTAGATATACTGGAAATTTTTTGCCTAATTAGTAGTATTACAAACTGAATTTGCATTTTCAAAAATCAAAGTGTTTCTTCAAAATAGCAGTTGTTGTAAGCTACTTGTTAAAGGAAGTCAAATGGAAACATTTTCACTGAGGATGGAAAGCTTCAAGTAGAAACAGCAATTTCACAGGAGAGAGACTTTGATGGATTCTGAATTTCAAAACATATTTCCAGACCTAATTTTCAAAGGACCATTCAAAAAAAAGCCATTTAAACTAGATGATACCAGCAAATACTTCTATCTTTCTAAGACATAAAAATTAGGTTTTGAGTACAGTTGCAGTGAAAAAAAAAATCAGTCTCTTGGTATAATACAATATAATTCAATGGGTTTTGAAATCATCTCACAGAAACAACAGCTGAAATGTGATTAAATGCCAAGAATCAAGGAAAACAAGCGGCAGTAGAGCATCAAAACTGATTCTCCTCTTACTTGTGATGGTGTAGTTTGGCAGCTGGTGATTCACACCAGGACCTTTCTTTGAGGAACATTATTTTGAACGGTTTTTTCTTTTCACAAAGAGAGTACAGGCAGAGAAAGACATCAGTGCATTCCATGAATATAAATGCATTTATGTTGGAATGAGTCTTGGTACTTTTAATTATTTTTAATTGTTATTATTGTTTTTAATTTAAGCTTCTGACATTTTCAAATCACAGCCATTTCTGCAGAATTATATGAAATTAAGTAGTCATATACTATGCACCTCCACTTAGAAACTGTTGAGAAAAATAGGAACCATTTCTAACTTACCTTAACAGCCATACATCCTGCTTGTAAATAGTTTCAGCACATTACCCCCAGAAGAAACTCCCATATTTCTGATGATTCTAGAAGTATATCATACACATGCGCCAGACATTTGTCCTAAGCAAGCACAAACCTCTTTTAAGATAGCAATATTATCCTCAGTTTTACTGAGTAAATCTGGCTAAGAAGATTTTGTGTTAGGGTCTCACTTCCTGAATTTGATGGTTTATACATATACATATTCAGTTATTACAAGCATTGCTTTGTTACCTAGAGCATCTTAACCCTTCATCCTGTGAGAATTTTTAACAATTTTAGGAGAAGCCGACCTTCAGGAAGTTATCTGTCCATTCCAATATCAAATGAGCCTCAGATAACGCACTTTATTAATTTTTTTTCCACATTCTCTCTTATATGAACACAACAAAACAGGTGCTGTCTTCATTTGCATGCAGCCTTCACAGCTACACTCTGTAAACTTACTTGAAATATGCTAAACAATAAATCATCACCATGAGTAAAATTGTTTGCAGATTTTTTTATTGGAAAAGGAATATCACACTTTTTAAATAGAAGAGATAACGTATTTGTTTGAAATAATGTGATAGGGTGTGAAAGAAGTGCAATTAGAGTTGCCAATAAATTTAGGTTTTGGCAAGCACAGCAAAAAAAATAGCCATCAGATTGAAATAGCACTTTTGGCAGAACTCAGAAGTCATTAGGTTTGTATAAAACTGCACCCTGATACTATAAGCAAACACAAGTAAAGTTTTATTGAATATATTTCCACACAAAATGGCACTTTTTTTTTTGTTGCTCTGAAGTATAGTAATATTTTTGGCACACAGTGCTCAACCTAAACTTTTTTCATAAGACCTTACCCACATCTATCTGAACCTATGAAGAAGGGCTGGAATTTCACTCTGACATCACTGCTCTGAGTCCAGCAAAACATGAATCCTAAAAGTCATGTTGCGTTTCCAGGTACTTTAAAACCATAAATCCATATTTAATTAGAAGTTCATGAAATACTGTAGAATATAAGATCGCTGTTCTAAAAATGAAATAAAAACCTGGGCCTTTGGCTTTATTCTCTGACTCTGGGCCATAATTTAATTAAAACTGCATATCATATGCTAAAAATCTCATTGACAAGTCTTAGTTGAGGAATTCAGATTCCTTGTGGTACCTCAATCTGTGCTTTCTATTCTGCCATCATATTGTTCCATATTCTTATCCCATTTCCCACCCCCCTGCATCATGCACTCCTTCCTGTCTTGTTTCTCATTAACAAAGTGAATTCTTTTGAGATTTAATGCTATAATGTTGAAGTTTGAACACTGGCATCTTAATATCTTAATGGATATCTTACTTGACAGCTCTGTGAATTTTAGCTCTCTTCTTTAACAGTATATATTTGTGGGAAAAAGCTGGCATTGAATTTAAGTGCAGAGAGCTCAGGCAGGCTTGAAATGGAAACCTAGCTAAAATAACTGTGATTTCTTCCTGCTGCATTAGAAACTGGAATATGCTTCAGACATTAAAAATAAAATAGTACATCACTGATGTAACTGGAATCCCATCCTTTATATCAAATGCCAAAGTGTGATATTAATGATTTATTATACAAATTTGTTATTGCATTTATAGCAAAGTTATGGGCAATGATGAGACTGAGGTAGATTATGCCTCTATGTCTGGGAAACTCTGTGTTGCTGTGGAAAATATCTCTTCTTGAATCCATTAAATATTTTTCATATTTTGGCAGTGAGAGTCTTAGGAGTCACAGGAGTAGGGTTTATGTATTGTCATTAAAAATCTTACAGTTTGCAAAGAACTGTAGGTACAATAACATTCCCACTCCCTAGAACAGCAAGGAGTGGTGGCATTTCAGACCTTTATCATCTCAGAGGGATCATCTTTACATAGTGCAAAAGATTAAATACTTGTGATTTCAAGCTATTTCAAGTAACTACTTTGTGTTTTCAGCATGTGTATGCATTTATATCTCTGTCATTGAGTGGGAATATGAACATGACAGAAGACAGTTCATTGACAGAAGACAGCTGGGAAGTTTGTGCTGTATCTATAAAGTTATTAATCTATCTGGAACAGTAAAATATTACTTTCCATATTAAGAAAGACTACTCATATATAAAGGTGATGTCATAGTCTTCATTTACATGAAATTGGCTGTTCATTTGGAATTGGTCTGTAAGAAGTCAATTCACATGGATTTTACACATAATCACATCTACAATGTTTCTCAGACACTGGACCCACGTGTATCATTTGCATGAGATATCTTAATATAAGTATTTCACAGCATATTTCCTCCTCACAGCTGTACTTCTGCAGTAGCACCCACACCTTCTGTTCTTGAAATATTGCACTTTCTCCCCAACAGCTGAATTCTGCAAGTAGGAGAATTCTACCCACTCTCTGCTCAATGTTCAAGCAGAATCCAAAGCCTGATTATACTGATAAAAATCCATTCATTGACTCATGGGGCTTCTAACTATACAACATACACAGTCCCTGGTCAATATGTCACTGTGCCCATCACACAGGGAACCTGCCAGATTAGATATACAGGATTTATGGCACTCAAAAATAAGCTGATGGGTAAATCAGGAGGCAGACCCCATATTCATTCCAGTTAAAGGCTTGCTCAGTTTTGCATACACATATACTCACAGAAATTATGCTGTAGTGGATTCTATATCAAAAATCTCAAATATTTATTTTAAGAATTAATGTGCTGAAAGAATTGGAGTGAAGACATTAGCAAGCAGAAGCAGAGTTTCTCTTTGTTCTCTAAGATCAGGGAAGGAATTGAGCTGAAGAGAAAACCAGGAAAGGTAAGAATTTCCATACTGGAATAAACCCTGGAAATGTAGCAACAAAGATTTTGACTTTTTAGACATTGAGGTGTTTAAAGGTTAAAACAAACATTAAATGTGATGAATTTTTGTGTATACCACTGGATTAAGAGGCAAGAAATAAGCTAGGTAGTAAGAGACAGGTAGTATAAGACAGCTTCCACAGGCTGGAAGCTTTGCATGAAGCTAGACCTATTTACATTGGCAGGGGGATGGGGTTGCTTTTACAGGACAGTTTTAATGTACATAGCAATTCACTTTCTGCTGATAAGAATATCAGTATTTGGAGTTCCAAGTTTGGTTTATTTTGTAATAAAATCCATCATGTGAGAAGTAAAAAGCCATTTTGTTTAGAATTAATTGCAACACAAGAAGGCGCTTACAATGTTTCTGCTACAATGGTTTCAATACTTCTATTTTAAAAACATTATGCAGAACATAATTCTCATGTTTCACCACTACTGTCAGTGCATACTAAAATAATATTTTTTGTGTTTTATTTTTGGTTCCATGGTCTTTTCAATAACTAGCTTATCATTACTTTTTTTCTGCTTTCTTAGATTTTTATTCCATGATGCTATTTTTCTTCTGATATACTCTCTCCACCTGTACAAGATGCATATTTATCACTTCTGCATAAGGGATTGAAATGGCTGGTATTGACTTGATATCTGTTTATTTCTGAGTAAGAAATCATACCCTGCCTTTAGAATTTGATTAAAAAGGTTTGCTCAGGCACATGCAGCAATTTCATCAGAAAAACCCTGGGTTTCTAGTGACTGTGAAATGCAGGATCAGAGCTGTGTGAGTTCTGCATTTTCACATGTAGTCATTGGGAACATCAGCCTTTGGAAGCTCAGCATATCTTAACTCCAAGGACACAGGCCTAGTGGGAAAAAATTGCAGTGCACAGACTCCATCTCCAGCAAGTGCCTGGCCAGGACGTGAGGTTGGTTAAAGGGCTGAGGTTTAGTTCCTTGTCCAGCTTTTCTCCGTGACTCTGGACCAGCTGCTCAGGCATCCATAATGGTTAATAGGAGCTTGTTTCCAACCAGAAGTTAACTTGGATACCATATAAAAGAGCATCTCCTGGTGCTCCAAGGTGTGAAGACCTGCAAAATTTTGAGACAATGAGGCAAAAAGATCGCTGGGAGGAAAGAGAAAAGGCAGATATAGTAGTTGATACCTTTATTTAGAAATTATGTTTGTCAAACATATCTTAATGACTGAGATTTCTGATTTGGTTGAGGTTTTTTTTTTTTGCTGTGATCAGATGAGTGAATGTGACCTGTTTGCAAAATAAGCCATTTACAATTTTCTTTTTTTTAAACTAAAAATAGCTTCTTAATTTTCTCTTTGTGCTAAAAAACACCCCTCTTTTTAGGTATTCTCTGCTGTCTTGTCATATAATCAAAGTAAAGGAATGAAAATATACCCAAATAAGACGATCATGCCAAAGTGAAGGAAATCAAAATTTGACCTTCTACCTGCATTTTATAGAAAACTGTCATGACTGTCTCCCAAATAACCTTTATAGAAGAAAAAGGAAAAATGGACTAAAATTTCTGTTCTCAGAAGATGTCTTTACTGATAGCATCTGTGTTCTTCTGCACTCACAGTCAGCAATGTGGCTTTGTTTTTCAAAGTCATTTGCTCACTTGCAGTCCAGCATTCAGCCACTTGGTATTTCTGTATAATCTGAAGTCATACTTAAGATCCAGTTCTCCAGTTCTGCAAGTGAGAAGCAGAACTGGCACAGAAACTCTGTAGTCTGTAGTTGCATTATTCAGTAAAATTCTCCCAGCTTAAAGCAGACAGTTGTGTAATTTATCATAGCAAATAAAATAAAGAAGAATTAGTAAAAATGGTTAAATGCCTGTAATTCTCCTGCTAAAATATTTATTTCTGTGAATTTCTTCACTTACTATTTGTGTCTCAGTTATTTGTCTTTTTCTGTGACTGTTTCACAATGAGAACTTTCCTGTTCTTGTCTTCACAGCTCATAACTTTTAATACTAGGATCAACTCTCTTTCCTTCTCACCACATTTTAAAGAAACCAGATTTTAATGATGTGGTAAGTATTACTGAGCACAGTATAAGTGAAGTCTTGCCAGAGATTTCATTATTACTTCCTTATATTTACATCCTACATTTATAGCACTATCCTGGCTTCTAAATTTATCCCCAAATTTATCTAGATATTAATGGACAGAAGATCACTATTATATTAAAATTCTTGTGGAACTGCTTTCCTCTGCTTGATTTCTACACTCACCTTGGTTTAGGTTTTTATTGGGGTTTTTTTTATTTTTCTTTCTCCATTTACAAACATATATGCAAGGAACTGAGCAAGGTCACAAGGTGTTTTACTTTCCTTTTTTTTTTTTTTTCCTGTAGGGTATTATTACATCAAGAAACTGTGGTAAGAAATTGCCATCTGATCTGATATTTGTGTCCTACACTGAGTACCTGATAAAACGAACCAAGTACGTCATCAGAATGTGGATGATTCTGTGGATAAGGCTCAACCCCCCTCCCACAGTGAACTTTATAGCACATTCACAGGCTTATTGGGGACTTGCATATATTGCAGAAAATGTTGTGCCATGAAGAAATCCTTGGATTTGTGCCAAACCAAGGCTGCATGTCCACAGAAAATAATGCAATGCTGGGGAGACACAGTACCTTGAGACCTGAGGGCAGAGCAGTTGTATTGGTGTGAGGAGAATGAGCTCCTCAGCAGTGCATTAGCACTGATGGAAATATCATCTCCCAGGTTTGAAGCTTTCCTGGCTTGGGTCCACCTAACACAGACAGTTTTGAATATTCCTTGTTCTGTCCCTCTTTCAGGGACTTTTAGCAAGTGGTTTCAATCTGTTTCTATTATTGTGCTTCTTATTACTCTCTTGCAATATTATTACTGTGTAAAATCCTCTGCCTGTTCAAGTTTCAATTGATCTACCCATAAATCCATTTCTTTTTATATATTCAAATAGAGCCTTGCATTATATAGTCTAAATATCACTTTGAAAGAAATAATAAATAGAAATCAAAATAGTCAGAGGCTGAGGGTAAATATTGGATGTATGATACTGTGAATTGGTGGTCAAAATAGCCTTGGTAGTCAGTAAAACATCAGAAAATAAAACAGAAGAAAATGTGTGTATTTTTATATAGATGCTTTCCCAGTTTTGCAAGACAGGAAACAAAACAATATGATGGAATATACAAGCACTAAACTATGTTATATTTTAACTTAGCTTTTATTTTGTAACTAAGAAAACAACTCACATTACTGTAATATTTAAGCTATTATGTTTGGTTATTTTGTTTTGGTTTGGTTTAGGTTTTTTTTTTTTTTTTTTGCTTGTTTTTTTTTTTTTCCCCAGAGGTTAGATAATTCTTTAAATATAACAGGCTGAGAAACTCTTCTCAGGTTGTGCTCTAGCTAAAAAGGCATCACAGAATATCTTTCAATGAAAAAAATGTGGATAACCAAGGTATTTCCTTTTCAATCTGCTTCCAGACAAAGCCTCCTATAACATTTTAGCCCTTTTTGAGATTCAGGGAACTTACAAAAATGTAATCTAAAAAAAATATTGGAATAATAATAATAGTAATTATCATAATTAAAAAGGCATATTAAATGTATTTCTAATATGACATCATGATAATACTTAAAATAATTTATAGAAAAATTTAATCCTTCTCAGTAAGAGGCCTCAAAAAGAGTGCAGTTTATCTTGTCCACCTTAGAAGAGGAATCACTGTCCTTACTGTCCTTAGCTGCTTTGATTGTTTTGGTTTTTTTAACCCTGCAATATCACATTTGTGTATTATGGTGCAGGTTGAGATGCACCTCAAAGACATTTTTAAGCCTCCTGAGCATCCAGCAATGGTCAAAGCCTCACTGGAGTACAAAGGGCTCTGTAATATTTTTTTTCTCTTTCCTACAGGATAGCCTGCTTGGTATGAAATACAACAGGCTGAATGCCAAGAGACCACTTTGCCACTTTAGGATATAATTAGTTTATAATCACTCAGCAAAGCCAGCTGCTCCAATACCAACCACTGCCACCCCTACACACCCTCTCCCCCCCACCCCAATTTGCCCAGGAGGGCCAAACTGTGCCAGCTTTACTGAAATCATTGTCAGGCATTAGAAGCTCACACCCTGTGTGTCATTCAAGGCTTGTCTCTCCATCAGGATAATAAATTCCTCATGGGAAGTGTTCTGGTACTCAGAAGGCATGACAAATCCTGAGTCACTCACACCAATTCTTTTAGTACATGAGTATTTGGGCATTGCCTTTTCCCCTGAAGGTCTCCCTTCTAAGCATAGATTGAGTCAAACTATTTTAACATACAAGTTGTAAGACCAGCTTTGCTTTTAATAAGCTTCCTCAAAATGTGACCACTATTCCTGGGGTCTTAGTTGTGACAGTTTTTGCTTATGCAATGAAATAATATTTCATCTTGTTTTCTAAAATATACTGAAATGTATTGAACAGCCCCATGTGGTTAAGGCAAATCATACTCTTACCTACTAAGTTTAGAATTTTATAAAGGGGAAATTTATTTCAGTGCAATAGAACTGCTGCTCAGAGATTTAGAATGTGGTCTGATAGACAACCACACACAAACCATGCCATTATCATCCCAGCTAAGCAAGGCATTTGGGCTCTTCACAGCAGAGCAGCAACGGTAATTGCTTGCAGGTGTACCAGGCAGTGAGCAGCACTGGGATACTTCACTCCTTCATCCTGACTCCAACAGCACCACGTCAGCAGGAGGATGCATTGGGCTGGTCTCTTTGGCAGGTACTGAGCTCATGACATGGTTGGAAAACTCAGAACTTGCTGGAAGATCTTGTTTTTGCTAATATTTCCTCTATGACTTATAAAGTTTGTAACTTTTCCTTTCTCAATAGGAGTCTACTTTATTTAGAAAGATGGAAATAGAAGTTCAGGTTTGTAAAATGTAGAAGGTGTAGGGAAGTCTTAGGCATCTGAAGGAAGGGAAAAGGAAAGGGAGAAGGATAGGGAGTATTTGACTAGAAGTCACACAGTGGGGTGAGAGGAAATTGTAATGGAAAATCAACTTTCACTATATGTACATTGTGTAAGGTCCACTTGATTCCTTGCCTTTATAGGTGCTTCTCAATGGTATTAAAGAACCAATGCTTTGGTTTGTTTAAGAAATGTAACCGACTTCATTTAAGGAATAACATCTCACATGAAATAAAAATCTAAAATGTAATGGAATTGCTACTCAGTGTAATGAAATACTTTGTTTAATCTTAAGAAGCCTTCTTCTACCTTAAAAATACCCAAATAATATTGGATTTTGGCATTAAAAATTAAAATTTTGGCCTAGAAAATTAAAGAAATTAGTTAAGAAATTTTTTTCTGAAGAGCAATAGATGAAGAATAAGGGTTGTTTCTGACTCTCATTTGGGCTGGCTGACAGTTGTATCCTTTTAAAGCAAACAGTTTGTGATGAGTTAGTTCCAGGACTGGAAGAACAGCTTTTCTGACAAAAAAAAAAAAAAACCTGATTTTGATTAAAATTTACAATTGTATTTTTGGTGAGTGAATTAACATGGAAAAAGACCTCACAAATCTATTTAGTCTTCCATCACTGCCTGTGCTACCTCTGCTCCTCTGAGGATTCTTTGGAATGCTCACCAGTTCAGAGCCCTGAGAAGGATTCTTCTGTCGTCCCTGGAAGTGCACACAGGTCAGCACCATTTCACTTTTTTGTCAAAGAGGGACACCAAAGGTGGCTTGTCAGTTTAATAACAGCTTTGTGTCCAGCACTACTGGGACCAGTGAAGTGTTATGGTTGTGCGACAGTGAAATACAAATTGATCTGGGCTGGAGAATGGTTTCTGGATTAAGTAAAATGGCTGAGAGGAAGCATGAAAAGAAGAATGAGGTGGAAATCAAAAGGTGTGGTAAGGTGAGTACTTGGCTAGGTCCTAATTATATCCTGCTAAAACCAGCAGGGATTTGCTTACTAATTTGATGGAACTTGAAGAGGACTCAAGAACTGAAGGGTCACAAAAGTGAAAGAAAAACAGGGGAATGGTGGCGTGTTAATATTTGATGCTGCCAGGGCAATTTTGTGAAGATGAAACAACATGGGCAGAAGCATTTGGAAAGGAGACTTACATACTCTGGCTTTGTGAGAGAACTATGATTATAGGGTATTTTATCTAGAAGAAAATGAGAACACAAGTCAGTACACCACTTAGGGAAGGTGTAGTTATTAAATTGTTACCATGTAGCAGAGAATGAACGGAGAAAAAGGAGGATTCTGCAGACTGGAAAACTTAATTCTAATAGATTTGTATGTTATAGCTCATTCCACGTGTATTTCAGCAAGTTGGTACTGGACATAGAATGGTCATTCCTTTGCAATACCTTCAGCTGCACGTGGGACAAAGTTGCATTACAAACTCTAGTCTTACATGGTTGGGCTCTGATAGGGTTTCCAAGGACGTGGAAGGTGCGTGCACTCCTGCAGTCACCACCATTCCCTGCAGCTTGGCATGGAGAACTCTCCATTCCTGGCTTTCCCAGCTGTGTCTCTGGGCACAGGTCCCTGGAGGAGATCTGAATATGCAAGCTGGTTTGTTTTCTGTTTCTGGCAGGATGAAACCTGCAGTTTCACTCTGGTTCTCCCTGACTCCCAGCTCTAGGTGTGACACTAAAACAAGGCTATATTGACTAACACATAAGGTTGAGCCCTTAACCACATGACTTAAAGCAAAAAGTTATAAGATAAACAGATAGCAAAATTCTCTCTCCTGCTTGAACAGCAGCTCCCTTGCTCAGCTGGTTTGGTGCTCCTCACCAGTCATGACTACAAAGGCCAGGGATCCCGTTTGAGCTATATCAGCCAGATGGATCCTATGGTCTCCAGACCAACTCCCATTCCAAAAACTTTTTTCCTTGGAGTTATACTGGAAGTACAAATGTCCACGACCTTTTCTCTAGGTTTCATAACTATTAAGCTGCTGGAGGAGTAGACTATGAAAAGGTCATTCAGAACTCTTTTAGGGATTGGTGCTACAGGTGCTCTTGTTCCTAGTTATCAGCCTTTGCAAACCCAATTAAGGCCACTAAAACACATTGACCACATGTTATACAAGACAGTAGTTCTGTGTGGTTTATGGGGCTCTGGATACTGGTTGTGATTGCAGCCTCCACTAGAGACTACAAAATATCTAACCCAGTAAGGGATAATGGAAGATGAATTGACAATACACAGGTGTTCTAGCTCAGGTTGTAGCATCATGATAGAAAGGTTGTTTCTGGGATCCCCCCGGACGAGTGTTTAATGTTTAAATGTCAATGTAGAAATCTCTGGTGGAATTCAAAGGCTTCCAGTCCTCAATGTCCTGTGAGTTTTTATATCACCCCTGCTGCAGTCCAATGACTTGAATGTCAGTTTTTCATCTGTCAAAGTTGCTATCAAGAAATATCAAATTTGTTGGTCTTAAATTAAAAAGTTGTGATGTAATTTCAAAGAAAGATTTAGTCAGTGTTTGTTACATTATCTCAGCTGTTGTTGTGCAAGACATTACAGAAAAAGCTCTGTTTGTCAAAAGACTTCAAAATCAGAGAGAAAATTAGTACCCAAGTTATTTCATTGATAAATTGCCAAATTCTGTTTTATCATGGACTTAGGGAATTGTTCTGATTTACTGAAATTAAATAAAGATGAAAAACTTCTTGGAATCTTTGATAATACTGCCAGCGAGTGAACTTTACTGCTACAGCTGCAAAAAAACAAATACCCAGTCTAGAAATGTGGATGTCAAGAGTAAAGGAACTGAAAAAAAAATTGTGACTTACAGCCTGCATTAGATTAACAGCTCAACTGTTTTAAGAAAAAATGACAAGTTGTCAAAAATACACAATTGATGTAACTTTTGGAACTGTAAGTATACTTCTGCAAGCCACAGCTTACATTGCTTTGACTTTTCTGCATTCTCATACCCTGATCTGTCACTCTCTCCTTTTCTGGTTATATAAAGAAATAAGCTGTGTTACTGACAATTTTCTTTATATTCAATAAAAGCTTGAAATCAAATACTCATTTTGAAACAAGAGGTTTTAATTAATGATAACAAAGATGGAGATCATTCTGGTGGGAAATATTAGACATTTATTGTCTCCTTAAGTAAGAAATGTATTGCAAAGAAACACCAGGAATTCTTGGTTGATTACTTTCCTCAAATATTGAAAAACTGAAAAAACACCTTTTGTTGAGTAAGGACTCATGGAAGTCTTTGTTGAGTAAGACTCCTAAGGAAACAAAGATGTACTCTTAACACTGCTAAATTTTGTAGTTAATATGTAAGGCCTTAGATTAATTAAGTCGATCTCTGTTTTCCCTCATCTTTTATTGATTCCACCTGGACTGGTCAGAATGAGAAATCTCATCAATGCCTGTGTGCAGTTTAGCTACAGACTGTACAGAATAACATATGCCTGTGTCACCATAGTGTTACAAGACAGAGAGAAAAATAAATACTGTAAACTAAAGAATAAAGGGCTATTTTTCCTTCAGTAATTCTTGTTAAGAACAACAAATTAGCATGACTTTAATACCAAGTCAGATGTAAGGAGCAGACAAACCACGGCCTCAACAGAAGTACTTCCAGAATTCTGACTATGTCAGCGTCCCCCTGAACTTTTCACTGCCTGCAGGTGGCAATGGGGGTTGTAAATCAGTAGCAGATCTGGAAACTGAATCTAGTATCAATCCATCATGGTAAAATACAGAAGATCACAGTCTGGACACCTAATTCTCAGGAATAGCTGCTCCATTCTGTAGAACTTCCTATTTCCCTGCAGTAGTGGCAGATGAAACAGACCTAATAGCATTCTCTATGTTTGTTCCTACTCACCAGCAGCTGACAGAGAAGGGGTGCATGGAAGAATTAGAAGATAAAACTAGATTGTTTTTATCCAGGGATTATTTTCCAAACCCTCTGAGCTCAGCTGCATGACCAAATGTCACTATCCTGAAAAAGGGGTGACTAACGAGGTCAAGAAATTGTTCTTTTCTCTGGCACTTTTAGAGTGTCCACAATGTTGGACAAGACAAAAGACAAGGATAACGAGATTTGCTAAAGAGTGCCTGTAGACTTGATTTAACAAACATCAGAATTTTTGCTGGTCTGTCTTCATGTAAAAATTCACTGCTTTTTATGGACCAAGCCAAACATGCTGTTAGATGAATAGTCCCTATAGCCAATACTAGAAATGCATGGGGTTTTTTTGTATGATCAAACAGTAATTTTGTGTACTTTAAACGAAAAGCTAATGTTAAAACCATTCTCATTAAACCTGTACCAAAATCAGAGACAGAAATGGTGGTGTGTAAATAATTCCAGAATAAGGCCATATAGTACTTTACTTTCAATAAACAAGACTGTTGTTTCTTGTGTGTTTTTAAATTTAAAGGTGAGCTTTATTAATTAAGAATAACAATATCTATAATTATTAACTCAGATAAATATGAATTTCTTTTTCTTATAGTGTTTTTGGTGGGAGAACATGAGGGCTTAACATACTGAGAAAAGTTACTTCATACTTTCTTTGGAATCAAAAATTAGGAAAACTTAAAAAACTGAATTCTGCTCAAGGTTAGACGCACTACAGGTGACAAGTGAGAAGGTTGTACAAAAGAGAAGTCAATATAAAAATATTTTGTAGGAAAATTTTGTAAGAAAAATTAGATCAATAAATAGGATTTTCTTGGGGGCACAGATTTACTAAGTGGGAGAGGGCACAAGATGAATTATCATTGTCAAACCAGGCTGCTGAGCCAGGGGTATGGAGATGTTCCTCTACTTAATAATTCTCTTTTAAATGAGTTGGTACTATCCAAATCATTTAGGTTTAGTGCAAGCAGCTTCCTTTGGACTGTGCTTCCTCTGCAGGTGTGGAAGCAAGAAAGCCTGAGGCTCCAGGATTTGCTGGGGATCCAGCAGTGCAGCCTTAGACCAGCAACAAAACCCTCACTGATGCAAGCTTGCTGCTGTTAAAGCTTGCTGATTTGCTTGAGACTTTGCATAAACATTAGATCTTTTATAAAAGCCAGATTTGATATATTTTTTCCTATTTTTTAGAGTTATAAATTAATATACTCACAGTATTCCCTTTTTTTACAGAGAAATGAGGATATTCACAAGAACTGTCTATTATTCATTTTGAATCTTACATTCAGCCTCTTTCCAATGCCACTGGAAGCAAAAGGAGCTTTCTCAGATAATTTCAATATTATGGGCCCATACTAGACTGGGAGATTGGGAGATATTGAGTGACATTCATTGCACTGAAATTAAGAGCATATGCAGCTTTTCACAATCTGTTAGACTGAGCTGATTTAAAGTTTGAGTTGAAGATTTTGGAGTTAATTTAAAATTGAATTTAACCTCTCATACTATTAGTCTTCATATTTATGGAATTGATTTAGAATCTCTATTTATAATTAAATTACTTACTCTATCAAACTGCCATTTCTACATGCCATAATAACATTTGCCCTATCCCAGAAAACTTTTGAAATAAGGGCAAGGAATCTGTTAGAAAAGATAACATCATATGAGATGCATGCTGTGGGAAACTGAGAAAGAGGTAGTAGAATAGTAATATAAAATATAGTCAGAAAACTGTCAAAGAAAGTAAAATAATAGCAAAATTAAGCTTATTTTAGAATTTCCTGTTAAAATGTATCATAAAAAGTTTGGAGCCATGGACATACCACACACACACACGTGTACATATATAAAGATTTTTGGAGACATGGACTGTTTTTAAAATATAGACAGCTTTCTTTATTGAACATGCAGATATTTCTTCCTAATGCTATCTCATTTCTATAGGATTCATTCATTTTATATAATGACTTGTATTTTTCAAGTAACAAACCTTTTGTGATTTTTTTTTTCTAGAAACTTACTAAAGGGGCCTGGTTTGGGCCAAGTGGCCTGCATATACTCTGTAAAAATATAGTAGCTTCCCAGTCCTGATCCACTCAAATACACACAAAATGCCCACTTGATACATCAGCTGAGATTCTGTTTCATTCTTCTACTTCTAAGGTAGTAGGTAGGAGTGAGGAATTATTAAACTTTCCCTCTGTGCCACCTGGAAAGAACTGTGAAGAAAACAATTGCCAACAGCAGAGAAGAACTGAGAGAGATGAGTACAAAGACATCATTGTTTTCAAAGTGAGCAGGAAAAAATTCATGAGAAGATTTAAATTAAAATAAAAAGAGATTATTTTTCTCTTGAAAGCATTTAGGATTTGTATATTTAGAACTCAAACACTGTAAAATACAAGTGGAGTCATTGTTAGACAGTAAATTTAATGATTAACATATAAAAGATATCCAGGAGTAGAAGTTGTAAAATGCTGCCCCCATTACCTCACAAAATTCTGGCTTTTCTTTGAGATTCCTCTGTTCCCAGACTTATGTGGACAGTGGCCATCTTCAGCTATACTTATGATAAGTTATTAATTTGTCTATGTTATTGGTAAAAATATATACATACAGAATCATTAGGAATTTAGACCTGTGGTGGTGTTGTGTAATCAGAAATTTTTACAGCAACTTTTCTTTGGATTGGAAAATTATACTGAAAATGAACTATTAGCCTTGATGAAGTGTTGATTTAAAAAGACGTGAAAAAATTTAAAATTCTTAATTAGTCTTCCTAAATTAAGTTTCTTTTAGTATATCTAATATACACGATACTTCCCCAAAATTTCTATAAAACAAAAGGTAACCCCCTGCCAACAAACAACAGCCAAATAAAATCAGGCACAAAGCAGGATTTTTTTTTTTTTGAGGCACAAAATAGGATTGCAATGTGAAACATCTGTCTGTCAACTGCTGCCACACCACCAGGCCTGGCTCCAGCAGAGTGAGGTGCTAAAAACATCCTTTGACTTATTGCTCATGCCAAGACTAATGCACCTTGAGCTCTGCTCAGTTTTGTGTCTGTCTAAAAGCCAGACCTATCCAGAGCAGAGGTGGTGAAGGGGCTGGAGCACAGATCCTATGAAGAGCAGCTGAGGGAGCTGAGTTTATTCAGCCTGGAGAAGAGGAAGCTCAGGTGAGACCTTATCACTCCCTAAAATTCCCTGAAAGGAGGGGGTGTGTCGTGGGGTCAGTCCCTTCTCCAGGCAGCCAGGTGTAGAACAAGGGGAAATGGCCTCAAGTTGTGCCAGGAGAGTTTCAGGTTGGATATTAGCAAAAAATTCTTCACTGGAAGAGTGGATAAGCATTAAATGGGTTTCCAAGGAAAGGGTGGACTCACCATCCTGGAAGTGTTCAAAAAACAAGTGAAAGTGGGGCTTTGCAATATAGTTTAGTGGGCATGGTGGTATTTGATCAAAGGTTAAACTTGAGGATCTTGGACATCTTTTACAACCATAATGATGCTGTGATAATCAGTCCTTTGTCTACTGCATGCAGGAACTCTTTCAAATCCCCCCAAGAAATTTCCTGAGCACACTGGTCCACTTATCTCTCCAAAAAATTAAAAAAAAGTGAGGGGGAAGATTCATTCTCACAAGAATGACAGGATAATATGATTTTCTGAAGGAAGCCAAGAGGTTCATTCAGGCATAGTGCAGTTTCACTGTGAATGCTCCCTTTCATTAAATATGCTGTTCCTTAAGTCTGCATCACTCGTGCCACAAATTGTGTTAATGTCAACAGGCTATTCTGTGACATATAGAAAAAAAATAGCAGGAATTCCTTTTTGAGCATTCTGGGTTTCCTTCCACAACTCATTCTGGCCTTAAGGATAGCTTTGATAACTTATTAAATAAAATGGAGAAATCATAGAATTTATTGTTTGGTTTTTTTTTTTAAATAGAAACAAAAAGCCAGACAAAACCAACTCTGTGTAAAGTAGGTAAAGAAAACTCGTTTGCCATGTATTTTCTTCTAAGTGTTCTTTCTTTTCTTGACAAAAAGGAGAATCTAATATAAGGATTACTATTCTCATAACAAGTGGTATGTTTTGCATTAATAGTCTGTTTATTTGAAACATCATTCTCTTTCAAACTGATATCTTGTGTTTGGAGCTGATCTTGGATCAGGGACCAAAAAGCAGAAAGCAAAGCCACCAGCCTTCTTCCCTAGCTCCCTTGTCCAGAACAAAGGTGTCCTTGGTTCAAGGCTGTGAAGCAAAATCCTGAGCTCCTCCAGCCCCTAAGAGTCATATGTGATGTTTATAATCCTGGGACTTGATGATAATCCTGTTATCCAACGCAGCCCAGTGAAGTCCAATCCAAAGTACATTCCTGAAACAGTGTGAAAATTCAGGATAACCTTCATGGTAACAAGTTCTGGCCTCTTATGTGCAAGAGTTTCCCCCACAAATTAGATTCATAGATTACTATGCTTATGATGCCATAAATATTTATACTGCCAAGCAAACTGAAATATAGAGTGACTTCACAAAATAACAGCTCTTCATGTGTTTGCATGGAATCTAGTGAAGATTTTTCTCATTTTGGAAATTTTTGCCTTTCTTAAGGGGCTATTAAAAACTCATATTCAAGCCATTCCCACAAATTATTGAGCTGCTAAAAGATATGTTGACTTTTTTAAAGCTGTCAATTATGCCTGGCACCTGATCCATTTTAGCTGCTTTATTGCACTTGTAGCATTGTTCTCCCTGAATTGTGATTCTGAGGGAGACCATGATTCAAAGCATTTAACAGAAGTTGAATGGAATCATTCACATGACCAGAGTGACTCATCTGCATATGTTTTTGCAAGCTTAATCCTCAAAACCAGATGCTAATAGTTTACCAGCTATACACAATAGTTAACTAGCTCCTAGCAGAATGTAAAACAACACTAGGAAAGAATCTATTATTTTTTTATTAACAGGCAAACAGTACTAAACAAACTCTTAAAAGATTTTTTAAAAAGGAAAAAGCCCACCAATAATACATTATCCTTTCAATATTCTGGTATCTAAAAGGTTGCTTACTAGACCAAATCCAATGAAATTAACTAGGTAGATTAGCTCACTTCATTGCTTTTAATTAAATACATCCTGAGCTATGCTCTCAATGAATTAGCAAGAACATTTGCAGCTTCTCATTTACACACTTGCTAAAGTAGCAATTGAAGCAACTGTATTCTGACTTAATACAGGGCGAGAATGGTACATAAGGAGGCAGGTGTAGGTTTTCCAAACCAATAGAATTAATCCCAAGGGACAAGGAGAGATGATCCAGGTGTATTTTAACTTAAAAGTACCATATTTCAAAAGCATGTAATCCATTGTGTAATCCCAAATCCTTCTTAAGGAAAGGCTTTGCTGCAAAAATATTATCCTGACCTTTCTCTTACTGTTGCTATGGAAAGACGTGTTTCCTGGCTTTTGGCAAAGGACCAGTAATTGTATTTAAATGGGGTGTTGAACAACCATAGTGTGTGCAGTGTGCTATTATTTCTTTGTGGGAGGTTTATTATAGGCTTCTGGTATATTATCTAAATTAGATGTCTGAGGAAAAATAATGCTTTTAAGTTTGGAAATTGTATTCTGTCTTTTAAATTCCCCGATTTCTCTGATAGTCTTTTGAAGTTCTTCTGAAGCTGCAAATGTTATCTATATTCCTTAATCAAACCATCCTTTCAACCAGCTGCAGCAAAATAGCTCTCTTTTATGTTTATGGGAATTTGGATGCAATTATTTTACAGAGATGAACTTGCTATAAACAACCCTATAATTTTTAGACTTTCAAATTTCATTATCTTAAGCACAAATCAACATTGACGCTGCTCTAGTCTGGCTCTGATATGCTGTTTAACATTAACATGGGTGGGTGATCTTTTATTCAATTTCATTATGTTAGTGAGTAAATTTAGTGAAGTCAGCCCAGGTTGGGGAACCAAAATTTTCAAGCTATTCACAGTAGTTAAATCTTAACAGATTAGTTGACATAGAAAAAAGGAAACAACCATATTATCCTTGTCTGCAACAGGTGACTGGAAATGAATAAATTTTAGACTGAAGTCCTGGTAGCCAGGTGATTATTAGCATCTTGTATGTTAGCTTTCTGTTATCTGTGTTTTATAAAATTAATATTATATATTTGATTATATTTAGCTTTTCATACCCTTAAAAAAATAGTTATGTTTATGTAAGTAAATAATTATTCAAGGGGCTAAACCTTCAATTCAAAGTGTATTTGACTTAAAAACAAAAGTCAGTTGGGCAAATATATATGGTTTTAGCATAGGTTTCTCACTGAAATCAGATGATCTTTATTTTGGTTTGAGATATGGGATAGTTCCAGATACTGCTGTTTCTCTAGACTCTCCTACTGTTTGCTCACAAAGATACAGTCATGAAACAAGTGACTCATGCCATGAAATGCCTTAGAAAAGCAATTTAACTTCTTATAAAGTTGCATATGGTCTGAACTTGTCACGTCTTGTTCCTCTCTCTGTGCCTTTTCTCTTACAGCGGCTTTTCAGGAAAGGTTATATTTCCTGACTTTCTCTTAAAAAACACATTCCTGCTGTTTCCATCCTCAGTGTATCCAAAAGAGCCACTTCTGCTACAATCTGCTGTGAATCAGCTGCATGATTAAGTTTGAGGAAAAGATGCTATATGCACCTGTTATTTTCCATTTCCCCTAACTGTGTTGTACTCAGTGATGCTTAACCATCCTCCCCTGCGGGCCTACTAAGAAGTGTTTATCTTTGGTATGGATTGGGGCTGCTTAACGCAGATCTAACTTGAACTGCAACTTTACTGATCTTCATAATCAGGAAACAAAAAATTTGGATTCTTCTGCTCAGCTGCTGAAAAAAGAAATTTTGGCCATAATTACAGACAGGGTAAATACAATAGGCCAACAGTCTAATACATGCCTAATTTAATGCCATTGTGATTTCTGTCTGTTCAATGCTTCATGAGTGTAGCAGTGCAGTACTGGTCTGTAAGCAAACACAAAACTGTTCTGTTGAGTATGGCCAAGGCTGCCTCTAGCTCAGGATCTATCTCATGACAGTTATCAGTTACAGGTACCCTGGGCAAGACATGGGAACCTGCAAACAGGTTGTGACACGCTTTCCAGGAGTGCTGAATTCTTGCAGCTTCAGATCTTAACAACTACTGATTTACCATTTCTTTTTCTTTTTAATACTACACTGCAAACTTCACAGAAACATAGGATTTTGTATCAGCCCCATGTGGTCTGGAAAAGCAATTTATTTTAAAAATTTGATCTACTTGGCAGTAGCTTCATTCAAAGACATCTAGCGCTTGTCTTGGTGGAGAAATAAAATAACATCTTATTAATATTCTTCATACTTATAATTCTGAAGATTTTTAGCAATTTATCCATCATCTCTTTTCCATTATAAAGCATACTGCTCTACTCAAATGCTCTATATATTTAGCCATACTTACTATTCCCTTAGTGCTGTCTTCTAGTTACTTACACTGTGTTGCCCGACCATTACTAGTGATGAGTGTTATGCAAATTATGAGAAAGTAAAAAAAAGGCAATAAAGTAATTTTATAAATGTAGAAGTCATGGGGACTACACGCATCTTCTAATGCCAATTACTGGCTAACCGATTTAAAAGTCAATATTAACCTAATTTATCACTACTGAATAAATTTCACCCCTATTAATAACAAGCAAGGGTTGCTGTTTAGTGTATTTCCTTTGATCAGATAGCCTGTTCATGTCCTGCCCAATCATTTTAAAGATTGCCTAAGCTAATGGATATTGTTTTGTAATTGATCTAGGCTGACAAAGAATATGGGGTCACTTTCCAAAGATATCTGTCTACCAGTAATTTTTGTATTGTACAGTACAATGGTGACTCATGATTACCTGACACATAGTGTTTAGTGTTTTGTGATTAATGTACCATGGGACTGAATTTGCTGAACAAGAAGGTTCAGTTCTACATATTTCTTTTCACAGTATTCTTCATACGGGATTTAAACTATTCCAAAGGTTCACAGAGTTTTTAAAGTCTTCAGAAAAGCATGAATTTTACTGCTGGCATTTCCTGCCTCAAGGCGTGGCTAATATAACTATTTTGTCTTTCACCAGATGGGGCATAGAGAAAAACCTGAGGAATGTTGTCAAGTTGTGTTTCATTGGCTGCTACAAGATTTCTGTGCATGAGGCATGCTGCTGACATCATTCACCCACAATGTATGGGCTGAAGCAATCGGAATAAGAAAATCTGGAGATAAAAGTAGGAAAGCAGCAGGGGGACTAGAGTGAGTGAAGCAAAACATATCAATCTGTGGAAGAAGCCTGACTGCTTCCAATTGTACTGTCATGATCTTCTGATTTATCCTCCAGGGTGGAAGGATTGCAATTATACTGTACCAACAGGTACAGAAATGGAAGGAAAAATACATCTTGAGCATAGTTAAAAATTGTCAGTTTTATACAAAATCTCCTTTGACGCCTTCTTATACCCGTGTTAAACTCAAACCAAAATTCAAACAAGATTATTTTCTATGGCCCAAAAATATTAAAAACCACCAAGTTTGTATAGACTCAAAAGCCTAAATTAATTTGGATGAACATGTACTAATCTGGACCCAAATGTGGGGAGCACTAGCTGTAACTCAAAAATTTGGTAGTGAATCAGACAGTAAATACTGTACTGTTTAACACTGTAAATGTCTGATTCTCACGTGTGATAGTAAGCTGTGTATCAAGAATAATTCCAAGAAATAAATATAATTGCATAAATTTTTTGCCACTGTCAGAGAAGCCATGCTCTCTGTGTTCTGACTATCTAATAGATATTCCTTGTAAGCCTTCTCTGACCTAGGAAATTATTGCTATTTTACTAAGAAGATATTAAAGCAGAAGGAAGCAAAGTGATTTGCATAAGTAATAATAGCATGTCAACGGTGAGGGTTAGTAAAAAGGCACAAGGAATTCCAGTGCTCTAAGTAGAAGTCAGAATCTTTTCCCAGGAAAACTGAAAAGAAAGAAATCATGCCAAAATTAGTCTGTGAAAATTTCTAGTGACTACTGTAATTTCAGTCAAACCTATCAGTCTCTAGTCAAAATGTGGAAAAGTAATTTGAATGGACTTTTAGAAGAAATGAAAATTTGTATTTTGCTTAATCTTAAAAATCCATTCCATTCTTTGATTGAACAAGAAAACACAGGAAAACTATCCATTCAAAACTAGAGTGAAGGAAGCCTCTTTATTAAAAACACCAAATTCAAACATTTTAAAATTTGAAATGATTGAAACTTCTAGCTAAAAGAATTATTTGGTTTTAATCCAGAATTTTTGAATACATCTATTTGTTCAAAAATTATGGGGGATTCCTATGGCAATTTTCTGAGCATTTCTTTGAACAATTCATTATTTCAATTCAGTGCTTTTCCTATAGAATTAACCAAATTATGTCTTTATGCCTTCCAATGAGGATACTTGAATTATACCATTTTATTATTTTCTTTATTTGCCTTGTTCTGTGCATTTTTTGAGCCAAACCTCCATCAGCCCTTGGATCTTTGGTCTATTTTGAAACAAAGACATCCTGCAAGACTGGGTGTCCCTCACAAAATTCCACTGCATATCTTTTCTAATCATATACTAAATGTCCAGTGGCTGGTGAGTCTGATTTTAAGACTGCCAAAGTGGGAATGCAATCCTGATTTCTACTGCTCCTTTCAGCTGCACCTTGCTTGTCTTCATCTGCAGCTTGATATGAATCAAGACACAGTCCTGTGATTCCTCCTCAGTGGTGGGAAGGCTCTCCAGCTCCCCACATCAATCCTCGGGCCGTGCAGAGGGATCCAGGTTTCCCAGAGAACCAGGTAGCGGTGGTCAGCTTGAACCCACACACTTGACTGATTAAACTCTGCTGTCACCCAATCAAAACGAGTCACAGAACTGGATGATTTCTAGGTTTTAAAGACAAAATACCACTTGGGTTTTCCTGAGGCATTTTGCTTATTTTGATCATGTGAGTAGTATCAGGTATGAAATACAGCTGGGGCTGAAGATTTAAAGGGGGAAAGATTATGATGTTTTTAGTAGGAGTGACATTAGATCTGAAACTGCTTCAAATAACAGCCAGAATAATGGATGCAGAAAGAAATTATGGTCATTTAAAAAAAGAGGATCCAGTTGTACAAAGAATGCACCTAAGAAGAAAATATTGCTGAAAATATTTATTGTTGCATCTACTAAGAATCTGTCATATTTTCTCTGGAACCTTGTGCTGCCATGACTTGGACACAATGAGATATTCCTCAGAATGAGTTGTTTATAACATAATTCCTATCTCTTAGTGTAGTGTAGTCAAAATAAAACCTTCCAAACAACACTTTCAACTTCCACTGTCATCACCTGACAATGTGACTTTTTGAACGGGGTTTTGTTTCAGTAGCTGCTTGAGATGAAAGAAGTATTGTCATATTAACAGATAAAGCTCCTATGATAAATCTCTCTTGCCATTTGGGCAAGAAGGAGTGCTTTTCTTCCCAAGATTTTATTGATTGTTTGTGAACTCATTGATAAAACAGGCTGTGTGCCTTGTTGCAAAATGCTGCCAGCTCTACATGCCGTCTGGTTTAACAATGAATCCAATATTAAATGTCCTATTTATGACAGGAGCCTTATGAAAAGCCATGCTTTTAAAATAACAAATGGTACTTTGTACATCGTTTTAGTGTGGAGATGTTCACAGGAAACAATAAATAGAGTTGCAATGCTGTTTACTTTTAAAATCTAGCAAACATATTTTGTAAATTCATTAGTGGGAAGTCAAAAAAGAAAATTAAGTTAAGCCTAAAATCATGGTGAAAATGCATCCAGGTTACACAGTCCTGCCTGGAAAGAGAATTATTTATTCTTTTATCTGATAAAAAAAGATGGAGAAATTAAAAATCTGAAACGCTGTTACGATTTTAGCTGGAGTTAATCAGTAGGATTCCAAACATTCCAAGTATCACCTCGTACTAGCGAGGCTTAGCTATGTGCACTGGAGTACAGCTAATCTGGAAATATCAGCTAAATTCAGAGTTCCCCACAGTAGGGAGCAGGAAAGCGCAGCGAATTGTGATCAGCATTTGTCCTCATGCTCGCTGTGAGTGATGGAGGCAAGTCAGCGTTGGCACACACTCGCAGATAATCACTCACCTGACAGGGCTTTGGATGATGAAAAGTCTTCCCTCTGTCTCCAGAGAGCATGACGCTTATTTCAGACATTTCCTGGAAGACAAAGGGATAGAATAAGAGCCTTTAGATTACACTGGGATGACAGAGAGCTGCTAATAAAAATGTAAAGGTCAAAAGGCTCCGTCCTCCTCTGGTGTAAAGCAGCAAAACTTCAGCTCTGACATGCACTTACAGCTGCTGAGGATCTCGATTATCAAGGTAGTGTCTGTGTCTTTTTTGCTTTGTTTGTCGTGCAGCACGAAGGCCAAGCAGAAACACAGTTGAGTTCCAGATAAAAGTGTTTGCTGTAACAAACCAAGTATAATACTCAAGGTATAATTAGTAGGCTGTTTGTTTTCTAGCAGTTTACAGGGAAAAAAAACAAAAACAAACCAAGAACAGACACCAACAAACCTCAAGCTCTACAACAGCAGCACGGATCCCTGCTTAGTTTACAGAACATTTGAAGAGCACAAACAGATAAATCATAGCTCACATATTTGTCTTTTAGTAGTTTAAATCACCAATCTGAGGATGGGTGCAGGAAGTACCAGAAGGTGGAGCTGGAATGTGAATGACATATCTAGAAGAAATAAGATATCATTCTTGTTGCTATCTTATTTGATAGTTTTTGATAATTCATTACATTTATAATCAAGTGAATCACGCTTCTCTCATTATGTACTTTCATAATTTAAGTGGAATGAAAGACTCCCTGTTTGTATTTATTTATTTTTATATCAAGTGGTTGTAATGGACAGCACCATTAAAGAGAAAAGAAAACAAACAAAAAAAAAAAACAACAAACCATCACCAAAACTGTAGACTTTCAATATTTTATGTGACATTTAAATGTATTTTAGTAAATCCTAGCATGATCTTTTCTTGTTAAATGATCAGAATTCATTCTGGAACAGACAGAAAGTCAATTGTTTTTGCTTAAACCTGTCTCCAGCTGAATTTATGTTGATCAGTATGTGACACAAGGACAAAAGGGTGATTTTGCCTTTGCTTTCATTTTGATGGGCTGGAACCCAAAACTTGCCTTATGGTTTGCTAGTGTTGTTTCAAAGTGGGGTTTCTCTTAATGTATTATTATTTGAAGAATGTAACAAATTAAGTGTTCATTAACTGCAGATGATTGAAGATAATTATTCCTACTTGCATTACAAGCATGTCTGATTAGTGCAGGGCTTTTTGTGTTGACCTTCCTGCCATCATATGCCCTCTCCAGAGCTTGGAATTCATGGACAGACTAAAATTGCTGATCATATCAGTTCTGTGCTGCCATCCTCGCAGTGCCTCTGTTTGACAGTAGCCAGTTGCCATGGAAATAATTGTGGTGTCACAAATTCAGTGTTATGATTTCAATAGACGATCATGTAAAGTGGAAGAAAAGGCTTGCAAGTGTACCTAACACAAACAGCAATGGAAAAAATAAAAACATATCCAAGAGGACAACACCATCTGCTAACTGTCTGTAAGGTTTTTCTGAGTAGTCCTTCAGGTAGATTTTTCAGGTCAGATCCCTTTTCTTCAATATTTCTGTTGATGGGAACTCCTTGCTCTCTGCCACATTTTCTATTAATCTGTGGGCAGTCAGATATTCAGTGAAGTGACAGCAGCATTCCACAACAGCAGGTATCTAGGGCTAGACAAAGTGCCCCAGACAGCACCTCATTTGTATTCTGCCCCACTGATGGCTGAGACTCTGCCTTCATCAGGCACTGGTACCCAGCCATGGCCCTCCTGTCAGTCAACACACGCTAAAAAGTCATGTGCAGCAGACGTGGAGGAAGGTGACAAGGTGTTTTTCTGCCAGCCACTGCACCTGGCATGACTTCTTGGATCAGAGACATCTCATCTCTTTGTCTCTTTGTCCTTTTTTTGTTAGATTTATTGGAATACTTTTCATTTGAGCTATATTCATGGATAAGCTCTGCATGGATGTTGGTTGCTGTGTATGAAAAAGCTTCTCATCTACAAAGAGACACAAAACACCTGTTAATTCTGTATATATCTGTTTATGACAATCTCCGTGTTCTGCATTTAGACTTTATCCATTTTTAAGGTTTCTTACCCAGGTTGTACATATTAAGTTTCTGAGGACATTTTCAGATGTTTAACCCTTTAACTGTAACCAGAAGTCCCATTTTATCTGGGGAAGATTAAGACTACTAGAATCTATACATCTGTCTCAAAAAATCTGAAAATTTACTTTTGGGCCAGATTTTTTTTTTTTTTTGAGAAACCGAGTTTCACTTGTTTTCAGCCTTTGAGACGGTGAATAAATAATTCCTGGAAAGTTTCAATATACATAAATTTCAACTCACTTCTTGGCTCAGATATAGCTCAATGTATTGCAGTTGCACTTGCCTGGTTACAGGTGGGGGTATCCCAGTTTCCTGATGATGAATATTTCCTTCCTTATCCTGTCCTGATAGAATATTTGGAGTTGATTAAAAGCCATAAACTTGTATGAAGGCATAAAGGAATAAAATATATAGTATTTACAGTAGACATATTATAGATTACTACTTAGGAAGTCTGTTAAGGGATATGAAATAGGTCTCCTCACTCTTAATTTAATCATCTGTAGAATGAGGGCATTGATATCTCCCTACCTCACAGGCATATTGTGGGGATAAATACATTCATGGCCATAAGATACTCACTCTGGTGTCCTGGAACAGCAGAGTAACCAGATAGTATTCAGAGAGAGTGGAATTTCTTTCGGTTTTACTAAACTAATTAATTCCTGGTATAGTGCCATTGACTCTAAAGCAGCAAATGTTGTCATTGAATTTTAACAGTTTCAAAACAAGGCTTTGAAGGTTTCTCTTGTGCTGCCCACAATATCTCAAACCTATGGGTTAAATTGCATTTGAAATGTGTCCAGGATGTCCTCAGCACATAGCAGCACACTGTTTTCTGCATGTTTGGGCCAGAGCCATTCTCTCCTGCTTTGTGGATCTGTTTGAAATAATCAACTTTCTCCTTGGGAGAATTTGCATGCAAGAATTAGTTTTCTCATGCATGGAGAGTGTTTTTCATTTCTCAGGGAAATTCAAGGAAAGAATGAGAAATGTTTTGATTTATGCAAAGCTGTGAATGTTTTTGGAATTAATTCTTAAATCTAGCTACAACCAGCTTACACTGATATAATTTGTTCTAGACCTTGTATACACAGAATTGTGAAACTAGTTTTAAAAAAGGTGAGTAAGTAACATTAGGATTCTAATCCCAGAACTAATCTTGGGCATAATCACAAGAAAATTGATAGGGGATACACAAAGATTTACAGAATAGTAGCACAAGCAATGTAAATGAAACTGGGGCAGGGCTGTGTGTGGAAAATTGTCCTTGTCAGAAAATTTAGATATTGGGGGGTTTTATGGCACTAAAAGTGTGGTTTTCATAGGTAAGTGTTGGTACAATAGCTGGGCTGTAACTCAAAACAAGATTTAGGAGTGCTGCCCAGGACACAAATAGCTGAAAATAAAGGCCCTAGATCTGTAAATCACATTTTCAAGGCACAGGTAGGTCTCTACCTTGCATGGGAAAAAGCTGAATTCTTACCAGCAGGTATTCCAAACATCACATGCTGAATTAGAAAATGATAACAAAATTCTGTTGAAAAGGTAATAGCTGAAAATCAAAGGAAGAGATGAAAAATGAGTGAACACTTGATTGGCACTAATTGAAAAAGGGAAACATTTCAGGGCATCTTGTAGGATTTGGAAAAATAGTCTGAATTCTGGTGAATTTCTGTCCTGAACTTTCTGTTATAAATGACACAATAGGTGTCTGATCAGTTCAATAAGCATCTATTTACCTGATGCTCCTCAGATATTTGATGTAGCCCTGCATGACACTCTGAAAATAAAATTATCACTATATAAAAATCAGTGAAGTTCTGTTAAATGGAATAAAACTTACTCAGTTTGGCAAGTGACAGTGGGCCAAAACTACATTCTTTGTAAGGAGGAGAGAAGCTTTTGATTAGCTACTTTTAAATTTTGATGTTCTCTCTGCTTCTTCATGTCTTCTCACCATTTTTTCAGTGGAAGACTTTTTCCTTGGCAGGAATTTTGATTGTTGTTGTTCAGAAAAGTAGGGGAAATATTATTACAATAAAAATCAATGAAAGTAGAAAAATAATCCAAGCTTTGAAACCAGAAGTCTTTTATGCATAGAGTTTTCTCCTTCCTTCTTTCTTTATTTTTTTTCTTTTTCTTCCCCCTCAAGAATTTGAAATTTCAGGCTCTTGGTCTATTTCAGGAAAGGAAGGAAAAACATTAAATCCTGAAGATTTTGCAATATGGAAAAAATAATTTGCCATCCAGCTCTAATTAAACCTTACTTAATTGACAAATCTCAAAAGAAAATAATAATGAATCATGATAGTATGGAGCTAGTCCCAATGCAATCTGTTCCTGACCAAATGCTATACAGCATCCTTATCTGTAGTGTTGGGAACAGTCACTGCTAGTAAAATTTGCAGATGACATGTATGGGTTGTATAGTAAATACTGAGGATTATTAACTTCTGTGACCTAATGTGGCAATTCCTTGAGCAGTTCTTTTAATTTGAAACACACGAAAAGACCTTTAGGGAGAGAAGTAGGTAGACCATGAATGCAAGGTGGGGTGCAGGACCTGAAATTCTGAAATACTCAAAGTAGATGTGGTAGCAAAGATTCAAATGAGCTCTGTGTGATGCTGTTGCCAACAGGGAAAAACAGTTTTGATGTGTGCATGAAACCAGAATATCGTAGAGGCACGTGATGCTCATATTCCCCTGCAGAGATATTGCAAAGCAGTGGCTGGGCCTTGTGTCCACACTGCAAGAAAAAATCATGCCAAGCTAGGGTTGAGAGAGAAGCCACAAAGATGACACAAGTTCAGAACATCTTATTGTATAGTGACAGACTGAGGTGTTTGAGGAGTTTGCTAATCTTCCATCCAAGAGCTGTTAAGTTGATTATTGGTATAACTACAAATCAAAGGATACCAGGCTGTAGCTGGTTCTTAGTCCAGCAGAAATAGGTGTGATCAGATTTCACTTTTGGAAGCTGAAGTCGAAACATCTGTGGTAGGGAAAAAAAAAAAATTAGCACTGAATGCCAATTAGAACTCCACTGCTATTTCTTGTAGTGTAGTGGCTTCTCTAGCTTTTAAAGTCTTTTACCCAAGTCCACATGTTTGCTAAAATGCATGCCTGTCTCTCTGTTTTGTGTCATCTTTACTGGTGTTTGGTTGCAGGATGAGGCAGATGAGCTTGCTGATCTAGCTGGAAATGAATCTAAAAACAACAAAAAAGCAACCCTAGTGACTGAAATGGCATGTTCAGAGCAGCAAGCAATCTGAGACCATATGTACACACAGAGGCCCTTCTAAACTTGCTCCTTTCCTTGATCAAACAGCTCAAAGAAAGTTGTGAGCTGATTTTGTTCCTGCCACCTCAGACGAAATGGAAAAGTTCACAGTCTCTGTCTCACTTAGACACAAAAAGAACAGGACAACACAGTCCAGACAGCAGCTATAAGAGGATTTACTACTTTCCATTAGGCAATGTTGTGCCCAGAGAGCAACTGGACCATGAAGAGACCTACATCCCAGAATAGTTCCTTGCTAGAGCTTTCTACCATCTCTAGACAGGACCTTTTTTTTTTTTTTCTTTTTCTAAAATGCAGCAATTTGTCTTTATATATTGTGTTGCTGAGGGCAGGGAGAAGAGAGAGGTCGTGCTACTTTCCTGACCTAAGAAAAGATGATATAGGCTCTGCTAAACAAGCACTTAGAGAGTGAGCCAAGCCAAAGTGCCTGCACTTCAGGCACAAAAGTAAACCTTTAGCTCAGTAGGGAAAGTTTGTGACAGAAAATTTAAATGAATATGATATTTGTATAGCTATGTTGTTTGGGTTTTGTTTTGTTTTGTTTTTTTTTTTCTGTAGCTCTCATAAGTTTAGGAAGAAAAAAAATGATAGCTATGGTATTATTTTGAATTTTACACTAAATTAGATGGATCTAAACCAATGTGTTACGTTTGATTGCCTATGTACTGTACTCATGACGGATTAGGATGAACATGTGGAATCTGTCATTTCTAGCACAAGAACAGGAGGTATCAGGTGAACAGGCAGGTGGCAGGTTAAAAGCAGAGATGGTGGCCAATGGTTGACATGGGGTCAGATAGATATATCTGTGCAATAAAAATCCTGAAAAGGTAATTTAATACTACAAAATAATTTCTGGTCCAGGAAGAAGCCCCTAAGAAGCAAACTGCTGGATGTTTGAGGAATACTAATATATTCCCAAGACATGCTAGAGAAAACCATATGTTTGCCTCATTCCTATGCTCTTTTTTAGGCATCCCCTACTTCCCCCTGCCAGAAACAGAACACTGATCTTGGTGAAACTTCACTCTGACTCACTCTTAAGATCTGGTAAAAACTATTCCCTGATGACAGGAATTTATCATTTGAAAAGGAGGTTCTTGATATCAGACTATCATTTCTGACTATCATCTTTAATTTGACATTCCTTCACAGTTGGTTTGCAACCGGCCACAGCTGTTCGAAATCTTCACATTCTACTAGAGATTCCTTGCAACTATTGAATCTAAAAAGCTTACAAAATTATTCATGGAATTTACTACAAGAATTCTCTTCCCAAAGGAGTGGCTTTAAATTCTTGGGTAGATTTTCCTAGATCTTGTTGTGCCCTGCAGTTTGCCTTATGAGTTCAGAGCTCTTTTCACATGACGGTATTGGACAATTGAACTGGAAAGAGAAAAAATACTGGCTCGTTCATGTGGTCTGGAATTAAATCCATCAATGTTATTCAGAGTGATAAGCAGAGCTTACATGTACAGAAAATCAGCCAGCACAGCATGATAAATTATGCTTTCCTCTCTGTCAAAGGATTTTTGAACAACCATTGAAATATTTTTCTGTGGTCAAACTCTGAATATGCAAAATAGATATGCAGGCTAAAAACACTCCTTGCCTTATACCCTGAGTTAAGTGACAGTGTGATTTTAGATGCATTAAGGGCTTTGTCTACTTGGAATCTTTTCTTCTAAAGCAAGGTATTTCAAAACAACCTGAAGCCCAGAACTCCTAATTCATAGGGTGCATAAAATTAAACAACATAAAGCAAAACACTCCACAACAAAACCAAACAGGCATTTCTGGAATGGGAGTATCTACAAAGAGACACATTCTTATGAGAGAGTTATTCTGGTCAAATTTCCCATGCAGACAGACCTCTAATTAATTCACTGTAAAACCATGTGTGGAAACTCTCATTCCGACTGAAGCTCAAATTATAGCAGTTTAATTGGTTTCCTTAAATTGACAGGTGTAAATGATACAACTAATTTTAATCTGGATACTAGAATATTCCAACATTTCAGCTTTCTTGGCTTCAACATCAATTTTGGAACTTGTCTATGTTTGCAATTATGCAGGTTTATTTAAGATTTCAACATATTTAGACAAATCAGTGGTGCATGTTATGCAGCAAGCTCATATTCTCCTCTGCCCAAGTATCCCTTGATTACAGCTACTTTAAAGTGAAGAAGAAAAAGGCACTTTCGACAGAACATCCATGAAGGCATCTGAATTATTTTAAATAGAGCAGTACAAGCCTGTATGTAGACTCTCACATTTGTTCATCTCTTATTTGTAGATAAGATGAAGATCTTTAGATCCATGAGGGTCTAAACTCAGCTGTTTGTCTTTGCTTGGATTTAAGTGATACATATTCAAAAATTATGTTCCATCACATGTTCTGTAGGACAGGAGTGGTTAGCTGGGCACAGAGAGCTGAGGGCAGAAACTTCAAACACTTTTGTGTGCACAGAATAAGCAATGAGTAATTATGCATCTTTTACATCTTCCCTGAACAGAGCAAAATTGAGATCTATGGTTATGACAACAACATGCCAGCAGCACATAAACCCTTCCACCTGATTCTCACTGTGCTTTAGATCACTGCACAGGGTAGTCCAGACCACTCAGGGCTCCAGATGCTCTCTGTGTTACATGCAGCAGCTTTTTTAAACACAGAAATCCTAAGCTTGATGTTATTTATGGGTCATCATGATAATTAGTATTTTCCTGCTGAAATGTACTCTATTAAAGCCATGCAGACAAAACTTCACTGTACACCTCTGATTCCAATGCAGACATGCAGGCTCACGCTCTAATATTCTGCTCACTCCTCCCATGTGTGAGGAGTTTACAAATGAACCTTCTACCCTGATAAGAAAAAAAGATACTAGCAATTACAAAAGGTTTTGAGTAGAGGAGTGGGGAATATAAATGAGCAGAAAGGTGCCAAGATATCAAGACTAAACCATCTGACTTCGTGATAGTTATAAAGTGAATTTTTAATGTGGTGGACTGTAATTTTTTTTGGTCCTTGATTTGAATATGATCTGTTTTTATGTCCTGTGTAGCAAAAACCCCTTTCAAAAAGGTTAAGTTAGACTAAATGAAACATTATTAAAACAGTATGTATTGTTCTTCCTTTAAGCTATTTCATTATAAATAATTGTACAATCCTGTTGATAGTTAAAAATTGAGAAAAATGAAAAGAAACAGAAGGCAAGGAGAAAGAACACTTTCTTTTCACACTCAGGTCTTTGGTTTTGTTTTTTAATGAATTCCTGCATTTCTGCAGTTGAACTCAGGGGAATGCTGGGATGTTACTTCCCAAAATGAACACAGTCTGATATGTGAAGGGCACATCTGCAAACGCTGCTGTGAATCTGAAAGGTAAAGGCCAAGTGAGAGGCATGAGGGATGAGGAATGAAGGGAAGGGGAGACAAGGCTTGCTAAGTGAAAAAAGCACAGGCTGCTTAAAAGGTAGTGGGATGGTGGGTTTCTCTATGAAAAGTCAGTTGCATTGCTGCACAGAAGGTTTTTACTGTGGCTGTGCAGTCTTAGTGCAAGAGCTTCTGGTCTTTTCTCACTTAGAGCCATGCTTCCCTGGAGAATATCTTCCAGCTCTGTACTGCAGCCAGTTCAATTAAAATCCTGCTGAATGGTATTGTTTATTTTTGAGAGTGCCACAATTATCAGCAGGAAATCACAGGAATAAGCAAGTGTCATTAATTGCTGTGATCTTGAGGCTGGATGGTCTTGGACACAGACTGCATAACAAAGACAATGTAAGGTGTTTGTAGCTTTAGCTGCTTTCTCCTTCTGTGATATTATCTATCACACAAGAAAATATTTTTTAAGGTTTAATTGGTATAACATCATTGAAAAACTTACAGTATAGTTGGTGCTTTTCTTTTAATATTCAGATTAAAAGAAATTTTGGTGGGTTGTTATGTCTTACTCTCTAGTCATGTTCTTACGTTGCCAAGAGGAATTAAAATGATCAGTCTGTTTCTTGTCTTTGAATTTCTTCATTATGGTTTCTATTCTACAAGTACTTTAGTGTGCAGTTTTTCAGGGATGAATAGGTAAATAGATAACTTTTAAGAAAAAGTAAGTGCCAGCTTATTTACTTAAGAAAGTATCAGATGATAACTGCTAGTTTTCAACTCACCTGTGTTACCATCTACAATATACTTGCAGCATTTAACTATCTACTCAATCAAAGACCATTAACAACACCTTTTATACCATTCATTGACTGAAAATAAATCAGGTTTTTATTCAATATGTTAAGTTTGACACTGAGCAGTCTGAAAAATTCTGAGGTATTTATGTACCTCTGTGTATTAAAACATGAAAATAAATTTTATTATATGTGCAGATTTTTTTTTACGAGAGTGTGTTATATTCAAAGACTGCCTTCTCCCACAACCTTAAGAGAGACATTGAGAGACATGACTTGAGTAAAAGTGTTTGTTTAAGCACCAAGTCCGACTAGTTAGGAAGCTCAATACCTCACCATCTCTAGAAGATGGACAGCAAACTCTGTGAAAACTGATATATTCCCTGCTATCCTTAGAAATCAGTAGAATGTACAAAACCCTATTACTACCCAAGTTATCACTAATAATTAATTCTAGTGCTGATACAAAGTGGTTAACAATGAAAAGAATAAAATAATTGTTTGAATCTTTGTCTCAGTAGAGAATATTGGTGAGTTTTGAGGTCTGAAGATGAAAGGACAGAAGATGAAACTTCTGCTTACATAGACTTTCATTAGTTTAGTTGTAGCAAATAATCTTAAAAGCTTGAATTGGGCAATATTTTTATTTGCTCACATATTATTGATATGTGATTGATTCACAACAGTATTAGTTTCAATTTGCCCTCATCTTTTAAAAAAAATATATTTTGAATTACTTTATTTCTGATTAAGTTGTTTCAATATTGGAGACATTGTTTCTACAGCTGTGCTTTGTTGCTTATTTAAAATTGCTTTTTCCAGAAATGAATACCTAATTTCTAAAATACAGTCCTTCCTCCTCCACTCTCACCCTGGTTTCTGATGCTGCCTTTATCTAAAAACCTGCTTTGTCAGGTCCTATGGCAAATCAGAGGCCAACACTTCACCATGACTTCCATTAACTTAATGCCTACCAACAATGCTAAAATCTGCAAACAGGCTGTAGCAGTAGCTGTTGTCTACTATTAACACAGCTATCAACAGTTATTTTTTTCCATAACACATGCAGGAGTGAGCTTTAGTATATTTCTGTGTTTTCTGGGTACAGAAAATCTGTATGGTCAAAATGTAACCCAGAGTTTAAATGCAATGAATGGTGAATTCAGAAAATATTTTGGATACATTATTTATATCATAGATAGCAGGTTGTTTTTAAAGGGGTTAAATAAAAAATTGATTCAGAGAAACTGAGGGAAAAACAGTGAAGTGTTCAGTATGCTTGATTTTTTCTGATGGAGACACCTGGAATTGTAATTTCTATTGTCTCACAGCACAATAAGAATGGCACTGCCAGTACATAGTATTGAACTTTATTGTGAAAAATGCCTGACCTTGAAATCCTTTGTCTGCGGACTGAGCACAAAAAATGGCCCCCATAGGAGAGGGAAGCTCAGGTGACTTAATGAAGAAAACACTCCCCAGGTGATAAAATCAGCTCTGGAACTACCTAGGCAGTGAGACTTCTTTGGGATGCAGCCCTGCCTCACTGGATTCATCTGGAATCCTTCCATTTTATAAGAGGTTTGTGAAAACCTTCAGCATGAAGAAAGACCTACTAAAACACAGGAGGGACGAACTAAGTGGTCTGGCAGCAAGCCTGCCAGAGTTCAGGAAGTGTTTGGACAACACTCTGAGGGACATTGTGGGATCTTGTCCTGTGCTGGGTCAGGAGCTGGATTCAAAGATCCTGATGGGTATCATTGACCTCAAGATATTTTATGAACTCTGCTGTCAGCAGTGTATTTCTCTTTAGAAGCAGCATTTATTTCCCAAAGTGAGAAAGTCCCCTGTTTACTCAAGTTTAGCAGTTGTCCCTGAGTCCATCACTGATTTAATACTAAATACCTTGCGTTCAATATCACTTTAAATATTTTTTGTTAACATGAATTTAATGTAAATCCCTCCACAATGAAATAAGTGACAAATAAAACTAATTTATAGATTTTCTTATTTTCACCTAAAAGAGGATGTCACCTAATCCTGCAATCATTTTTACATTAAGGTGAACAAGGAGAGCAGACAGATAAAAAAGCCAAATAAATATTCCTGCATTAAGCCAGAAATGTTTCCACCTCCATTTGTTAACTGTGAAAATGGCAGCTAGAAGCTACAAAATAGCTTTTACTCATCTGTATATTGTCTTTGCTGGCATCAGATATACCTCACCTCCCCTTCATCTCAGCTTAACATTACTCACTTATGCATGCACAGCATGTGCAAGTGTGAAAAAAATAACTTCTCTTGTAGGAGCTTAAGGTGGATAAATCTTTGATGTACACTGGTAAGCTATTCTAATCTTTGCAGGCACTGTATGAGATATCAATTCTTTAAAAGTCGTTCCTCTTAGAAAGCTGCACAATTGATCTTGTGAAGATCTTAGTAAATCTAGGATTTACTATTAGAATAAATGGATACACATATTTTTAAAGATAATTATAATCAGAATGCCTCCATAATGGGCATAACTGCATTATGGCGTGTTAAAAACCAGAATATTTGTCATCATATATTTAAAAATTAGTGTGCAGAATATTTCTGCTTTCTGTTTTGAACATACCATCAAGACAATGAACATGGAGAAGGCCCACAGTTGATTGATAGGCTTTTGTTAGGAAAAATTGATAAGACTTTGTTACTAATATTTTTTTTCAGTTTGGAACTCTATTAGAATTTCAAATAGACATTAATGAGATATTCCCCTTATTATTTAAGATCTATACAGATGGAGACTTTGAAATTCTAATGCATCTCATTATCTTTTAAGTTTCTCCTGCATTTTTCTCAATTAGGCAAAAGAAACACCTTTTCTGCTGAAGTGTTTGTACAAGAATGATACTGAAACAGCATCATTGAAACATTGAAACAGTGTGCAAGCTTTATTTATTTTGATCACTTCCATCAAAACATTATGAAAATATAATGACCGAGATTGTTACTCTGATACAATTTTTCCTTCCCAAACTAGACCAGTACATGGCTATAAGGAGTGTAATACACCATCAAAAATCATTTCCAACAGGGTAGTGAAATATGGGTTAATATGCTGTCTTTTTCAATTACTATATACCCATGTAATGGTGTGTAGCAACATTTTTATTACAAGTGAAAGAAGCCTTTAGCCCCTGTATATCAAAACCAGTGGTGTCTGTTTTGCTCAGTTGTTGTGTTTAGTGCATGTTACAGGAAATCAAAATGTCTGGGTGGGATCTGTTGCTTTGATCTGTATGGGTATGCTGCCTAACAAAATGAGGCCTTTGATTCAGAAATGGGTACAACTATAATAGATAAGCAGTGAAAGATAATAAACAGTAGGAATTGTAATTGTTGATGTTTGGATTATTAATGCAGAAACTGCCTGACAGATATTAATCCATTTCACTGGTATCCTCTTGTACCAATTGATCATCTGCTATTCTTTCTCTATCAATTAGGCGAGGGTATGTAGCAAATTAGGATGCATTCCAGCTCTGCCCACATTATTTGATTGGTTCCTCCCATTCTCATTCAGTGTTTTATACTCTCTTGATGAGGGAGTTGGAATTCATGCATCTGGCCCAGTAGCCTTGATAAATACAGCAGCAGCCCTCAAAGGACTATTCTGAATGAGAGAGACAGACATTTTGGAAAAAAAACTAAAAAAACCCAACAAAAAAACCCTATAATGGCATAATGAGTTCAGTTTATACAGTAGCTGTATAAGCTTAAATGCCAGGGATTGTTTTTTCCCTTCTGACTTTGCTTTGCTTGTACTCACAAACCTTTCTGGCAGGATGGTTCATTTCCTAAATACTCTCAGTGGCCCAGAACCAATGATATCCTCAATGAAATCGCACCCTGCTGGTCCCTTTCACATCAAAACTTTGAGGCATTCTGGTTCTTTGTCATTTACAGTTTCTCCACGACACATACAGTATTATTGCCAGTCAAGCCAGACTGTACGTCTTTTGATTTCGTTTGCATTCCTGGCTTGCTCAAGCTGGTCTTATTGAGATCACTGGAGAACATCATTTCCTTATTTAAATAGGATTTGCATTTCTCAGGCTTCTTTAGCAGCCTCTCTTTTGAACATTGCTTTTGAAGATTTGCCCTGACGTTCCTACCAGGCAAGACTACAAAAGAGCATTGTGGGCTCCGAATGTCCTTCGCACTGTTAGCCTGGCACAAGGCATTATGACATGTGGGGTAAATAAAAGTTAACAGAGATAACAAGGATCTTAATACAGGGAAGCATTAAGATCTCTAGGGCAGCTCTACTGTAAAATCTCACTGACAGTCCTGGGTTTCTGTCAAGCAAGAGCAGCTGCAGAAAATTGCTGATGATGTTGGTTCAAATTACAGTAGTGATAAGTCCAGGCAAACATACACCCAAACAGGGATCAACTTATTGTAGTTTTGGATAAGCTCTCAAAGTGCTTAGGCACCATGCTCTAAAATGTCCCCTGAATTGAGTTTCCTTTCTTTATTGGGCTGGCTGATATGGCTGGGCTCCAAAACACCTTGAAATCCATACAAGTGAGTGAAACTTGACACAAAGGCTTACTTATTAAGTTAAATACACTTTCACAATACCAGGTGCTGAGATGAAGATCCATAGTCAGATTCAAAGTGCTGCTTCCTCTAGCAGATCTACCCAGATAGAGGGTAAATCAGCTGGAGTCCTGGGCTAAAACATTTCAAATTCTACATGAATTCTCTTCATACAGAATATTGAATTTCAGGAGTGGAATCAATATACAGAAAGTAGGTCACCCCTGTAGCTGAAAGTGATGAGAGTTCTGTGCTTAGCTCAGGTCTTGCCTAATTGCCCAAACTAGGAGCTAGAACTGTGTCTGATCTATCACATATGTCGTTATCTCTTCAAGCCTTATTCTCCTGTAGAGATAATTCAGGGAATGAAGTCCATAGCTATTAGGCAATTCCTTATTTCCAGGATTACATGACCCACTTTGATCTTGTGGGTTAGTAGGTGGTGGAAGAAGAAATGAGATATTAACTTTATAGCTTCTCAGACAACCTCAGAAATTAAACTATTGTCCTGTATTATCATATATCTCTGTAACTCCTTTGTACTTCTGAACCCCAGGTCACAAACTAGCACACTATGAAGTGTTCAGCAATTTCCATACCATAAATCCTGCTAAGGATGAAAGATTCACTTCCAAGTATTACTGTCCAATTTCAGTAACATCAGGATTAGTTTATTTAGGTAAGCTACAAAGTCTGAGGCTCTTTAAGCAAAAATTAACCTCAGTGTTTTGGGGAAATCTCTGAGTAACAGCAATTTCCAGCAAAACAGGATTACTGTGTTTTGTGGTTCTATGCTGAAAACTCTTCCCATTACCACTTCCTTGAATAGCAGTGAACAATAATTGGACCAGATCCAAATTGTAGGCAGAGTATCAGTGATGATTTTTATTAGACATATTTTTAAATATGGTATTTGGTTCCTAATGAAAAAGCAAGTTCTTGATGTTTATCAGAAAATTATTTTTGCTCTATGAAAAAGACAAAGGAAAAAACTGATTTAAAAAATAAAACAAGAACTAAGGAAATTTTAAAGCCATGCAACTTCATATGCCTAAACATAGGAATATTTCAAACTGTATGCTCTGAGTATTTTGACAACCCAAGAGAAAAATATTGATTCAGACAATAACATTTTCAGGAATTATTTTATTTTATTGAAGCAGGTATTTCTTGGGGATGTTTTTATATGATGAAACAAAAAATTGGGACAAACCCAAAACAAACCATAGTTTAAAATGTATTTTAAATGCCATTACACTAGCCTTAATCACAAGTTGCATAAATAGAACAAAAATAACTGCCCTGTGTAACTTATTCATATGTTTTTGGAAACCCACCTAGCCCTATAGAGAAACTAGTGCCCAAAAGACATTAAATAAAAATCTACCAATTTACCAATCTCAAGCTGATATTATGCTCATTGTACCTGCATTTCCAAAAAATAAAGGAGTCATGCACTTTCTTCTTTAAAAGGGCACATGGAGGTTCTTAATGAAAAGCTGCTGAGAATCTAAAGCAGTTAAATGCAACTGTGACTAGAGGAAACCAATTTGTATCCATTGGTTTCACAGCAGGCTGTCATCTCTCTGCCTCTATTCATTTGCTTGTTTTCTGGTTCAGTAAAAACTCTGTTCTACTATTATGATTTAATGGCATGGTAATCTTTATAAACCTACTAGATTTTTTTGGATTATGTTTAGGAAAATTAAATGTATAGGGGCTGGCAGCATACTCCTTAATTAAGATTCGCCATGCGTACGGGCGAAAATTTGGAATCCAAACCCATTCACACTTCTTACTCACAAGCAAGGCTCTGGTTGGAGGCAAGAAGGTGGTAATGCCTCCTAACACCCCACCTCTAATTGTAAAAAAAAAAAAAAAAAAATCAAATCTGGAAGTATTTAAAGAAATATTTTCATTCTCAGATATGTCAGTGAGTCTCAGAGTGAAGGTGAAGAGCTCTGATCCTCCAATTGCATGGTCTGGAGTGAATGGGGGGTTACTCAAAGCTGAGAACTGAGGCTGCACTAGGAAGGGTTGAGGGCTGTGGTTGGACTGCTTCTCAGAGTACTTCTCATATCATGGGCAATGAAATTCACTTCTGGAAGAGCGTTCTCAAAGACACATAGTTCCAAGCCTGGAAATGCCAGCACCAGTGGATTGCCCAGGGAAAATTCACTATTTTCCAGAGGTTAAACAAAGGGGACAGAAGGGGTACGCTAAGTAAGATGGGTGGTACAGTTTCTACTTCTTTCTCTTTGTTCCACTCAGGATAAATACCATGCCAGGACAAAAAGGAGAAAAATTTAAAAGGAGCAGAATTAAAAACATTACAATTGCCTAGCAAAAGTAAGTGCAGTGGGAATATCTATGACAAGTTGTCATGAGTACAATTGACATGCGATGGAAAACAATAAAAAAAATTCTGTATTTCCTTGACCCTTCTCTGACACAGCAAAGCCAAAATTTGTCATAAGAACCTTTCATTTGTATTTGAAGGCATTAATCTTGATTAGTCACTACTGGATGTTTTTAGTATTTCTTAGTGGGTCTAACATTCTTACAGAAAAAAGGAGATGTATTCAGCTGTGAACAAGGCTCTGACTCTCATACTGCTGGCTGTTTCAGGGATTTCAGCTCTCATTCCCATTCCTTCCCAGGGAAGGACATTAGATATTCAGGCAGAATATAAAGTTTTCTCAGACTTGTTCATAGTCTTCCTAAGCTGGCAGTCTAGGACCAAGGAAAAAAGAGAGTTAACAACCCTACAAAAACTTCCCTAATATTTCTAATCCATACATGAAAGTCTATTAGCTTGTGAGAACTTGTTATTGTGCCTTGCTCATGTCTCTGGAAATAGTTTTTTGTAAAATCAAACAGATCACTTTGGCTGATTGCACAGCAAATCAGTGGCACAGCATTACTTACATACCATTCATTGCATGCTTTAAAATGTCAACCTTATTTTCTCTATGAGACAAACAGCACAATAGTCTCAAAAAATGTCAAGTTTGTCTTGGTTTTCATCCCTCTGAATTCACACTGAATGGACAAACAACCTGGTCATGCACAAACTCCTCCCTTGGAATGTCCTGAAAGTGTCAGCAGCTTTCCCAGAAATAACGTTAAAAGCTGCATGATGTTATTGATCTACTCAGAAAATGCCAAAAGCCATAAACATTAATTAAAAAAAAACACCCTAGTCACAGTCCATAATGCCTAAAAGAAGGGAAAATAAAATCTACTTATTATTCCATGTTAGCCATACAAACACTCAATAAATGTTTGAAGCTTTATATCAGTCTCTGATTCCTTTAGTGTTTTGAATGACATGGACCTGTTGTTGGAAAGCCAACATAAAACCTCTGCAGCTCATGGGTCCATCTAAGTGAGTTTTTGCAGCAGAGAAATTTTCAACCTGTTAAAACATCCAGAAAAAATCCCACCAAAATTGAAAACCTAAGCATGTTCCTACTGTATTGACAACATTACAAATGTCTTTTTTCTTGTTATAATTCAATTTACACTTGGCCTTAGGGAGAAAATCAACATGACCAAATTACATCTGGCAAGTCTGAAAAAAAACACTTAAAAACATTCTCTAGATAGATACCAACCCATTCATAGTAGAAAAAGAGAAAATAGACAAAGAAACAGATGCTGAAATAGTAAATAACTTCAGGGAGACACCATAGTTTGTACTCTGGCCTTTGGTCACTCAGGCCAGATCCTGATGTTTTGAAGTCTTCCCCTTCTAGATAAGATTCCAAACTAAAAGACCCTGAACCACATTGCAGAGAAGCACCCATCCAGAGATTTTCAGAAAAGCAACGCCTTTCCCTTCTTGCTGTGATCCAATACCAGCAATGATAATTTATCTCTGAACAATTTGATATTTTGTGTTGGTAAAACCACCTGGGCTGAGGGCCACTGTAGACTGAGCCACAAAAGGAAACTAACAGGAGCATTGTTTCATGCCATGGGCAACAGGAGAATCTGCACCAGGAAAAACAATTCCTCTGTCCTCTCCAAACTGAGAACTGATATCTTCCCTTTACTCTTTACCTGGATGTCTGCGCTGATGCCACTGCTTTATTAACATATTTTCATCTGAAAATGAACACTGTATTAGAAAATAACTAAATATTTCCTCCAGATACAACTATTTCTCTCTAAAAAGAGGTAAAAAAACCATGAAACCTCAACCCATGTTTTTCTCTCCCATTTCTTCTAAGTATTGGAAGAACTTCGCTGACTCCATTATCTAGCAGCTTTTCCATTTTTTGTCTCATTCATTTACCTTTTAGTCAGTAAATCTATTATTGGTAAAATGCATTGGCCTGGGATAAGCTTGTTCCTGTTATCAACATTTCTCCTATTCTAAAAAGGATTTAAATGGCAACTAATAGCATTTGTCTTAATCATTTTTGCAATTAACTGTGCAAACCTATCTTGTTCAAAGATATGGAAATAATTAAAGTGGACGTTTATATTCTTTTTCATTTTTCTTTTTTTTTACTTCCCTGTTATCTTTAGCAAGGCATTCCATGGCTGCAAATACTCTTTTTTTCTTTCCTAAAAAAGAAGTCACAAGGAAAAAAAACAATTTTCAGCAAGTACATTGAGACAATTGTACGGGAGGGTAGAAGTCTCCTTTTGGTTAAGCTACAGCATCTTGGTGCAATCCAGGTCACTTTTATTAGGCTTAATCTTTACTGGAATTAGAATAAAATCCAAAGTCTCTCATATAGTCAATTATTAATGCCAATTAATTTTTTTCGTTTGCACTGCCTATGTGTCTGAATCACAGGCCGAGATCCTACTCCACTAAGATCTATGCAGACATGAGATTTAGGCTCGAGCTTTTGGCTACCTGCCAAATGGTTGTCACTGCCTATAACTTAGAAACAGTTAATGGTTTTTCAAGAATAATGGAGTTGCAGCTCAATCAGCCAGCTTCTGGTCCCTCTTGCTGCTGAACTCCACAGCCCACACAAGAGTGAAGGTAAGCGACTGTGGAGCACACCTGGGCCACCAGCCTGGCCCTGCACCTGAGAAGGCTCAGGCACAGCAAGGGCAAGAAGAGGCCACCATGAGCCTTCCTACCCCAGGAGCCCTCCTGCCCAAGGGGAACGAGAGCCCCCTGAGTCGGGGAGGTCCTTGTTTCATCTTCTGCCACCGTGCAGCTGCAATGTCGCCAAAGGTGATTGTTTCTCTTCACATAAGTCATTGGATGGCAACCTGACCAATGCCTAAATCAGCTGTAGGAAAATTTAACCCTGCCAGGGAATTTATGCATAATTAAGGCTTCTGGTGATGACTCAGGTTTTAGCTTTTCTATTTTTTCAGATTCTGTACTGCTTTAGCGTGTAGTTTTGAGCTTTATATTAGGGGATAGCAACCTCTCTTCACAGAGTAGATAAAAAAACACCAATTACTTCTCTAGCTGAGGACCAAGGACAAATGATACAAATTTCAGGCCCAAGAGCATAAACAGTGATGGACTGAAGAGAGATAAACAAGAAGGATGAGATTTCATAAGCTAAAGCTGTAACTGGACAATTAACTCCAATATGCTAATGGACTAGAACTTATAAAAATGTCAGACCCCATGACCGGTTGCCTGTTTTGTGACCATTTTGGGTTCATCTTGGGTGTTGCCCTGTCTGGGCTCTTGTACTGCCCAAGGTATATCCATTGAGGCTTTTAAATAAATACCTACTTTATTCTTTAACTCCATCCAGTCTCTGTTCTAGATCAGCCTCCACAAAGCATCACTGGCACCTCCGTCCCACACTGCCAAGGTAAGAATTTGCTCTGCAGCAGGGGGTTCAGGGAGTGACTGGTTTGAACTCATCCAGGCAACAGTCCAGTCTACCCTTATCTCTACTTATTATGGAAAGAAGCCTAGGGAGATTAATTTCACTGACTAACCTTAGCCTTTGTGTATCTCCTCCTAAAGCTTTACAATGCAGGTTAGCTTAAGCTAATGGATATTTTTCCTCTCTATCAACTGTGACTCTTACAGAATCAATGGTTCCTCCTCTTCCATATACTTTTTATACAGTCCCTTGCAGGAGGAAATGTTGTGTCTGTGAGCACATTGCCAGTCAAAAAGGGGTAGGATTTCTCAGCACACTAACACACTTCTTGAAGGAGCTGTCTCCACACATTTTGGTTTTGGGAATGATTATATCAAATAAAATTAAAGAATTTTTTTTTTTTAAATCTTCTCCCACCTTTTTCTGGAGGTGTCAAAATCTTCACATGTTTAGCTAGGACAGCTCTATTGTTTATGTCCTTAATGTAAATTTGTACAAATACATTTAAAATTAAACAGAAAAAAAAAACAAACCCAAAAAAAAAAACAAAAAAGGAGATTTAGCAAATCGCTTTTTTTGTCCTATTAGAAAAGCTCATCCTCTCAATCCAATCAATGTCAGCAGCAGATCCATAAAAGTAACAATATATAAGACATGTCATAGATTTGGCTCCAACGGTTTAATTAATTTAGTCCATTTGGGAGTAGATGACAAGGCTTTTTCTTCAGAAACCTTCATTGATTCTTTTTAAATAGTGCTGACACAAGTGGCAGTAACTCAAATTAATGACAGACCAAGTTCTACTTTGGGTCGAGATTCCTTAAACAGTTCAGACTATAATCAGTATTAATACACCCAGATGTAACACTTGTGTTATATATATAAACAGAATTGAGAAGGGTTTTTTAGTGAGAAATTAAAATAATGAGGGAGAGCTTCCACTCTTTCCTTCTACTTAATGTTCATATGATCAATTGTCTGACTCATTCTCTGTCTAATATAAGAAAACCTGACAACTTTCACAAAGATGTTGAAGAGAAATCTGTGAAGAGGAGATCAAAACTTGGCGAATACACAAATAGCTTAAATTATTTATTGGAAACTGCTCTGTGCCTGGAACACAAAAGTATAAATTATTTCAGAGAAAATAAGAATCTTACTTCCTTTGATTATGATGATAACTAACAGTTATTTACTTTATGGTAACAAAGTGGGTTTATTTGTGGACACACACATGAAAAAAGGTTTTGCTCCAAATCTAAAGCCTCTGCTCCTAAGTATACCAAATTAATATTTTTGTTGACACAGAATTATTTTGTTCACTATCCAAGGATGAAAATGTAAACAGCTCCTTGGGTGAAGTCAGGCACAAAACATTAGCAGGTGGGAGAAAGTCCAACTTCACTGTACCTGGTTTGATACTCCCACTCATCACCAGCAAGTATCAAGTGCCTTAGCCTGATGCTTCTGTCCAAACTGACAGAAGTAAACACATTAGCAGCTCTGACACATAACTGATTTCCCAATGAAGCTTCAGAGGGGATTGAACAGGACAGGTGGGCCCTTTCTTGCAGGTCCCATGTGCAGATCCAGGAGGAGTCACCTCACAGAAGTCAACTGCAACAGCAGTGATTTGGAAGGACATAAAAACCTACTTTATCATTTTAAGGATAGTTTTAGAAATATATTCTTAAGAAAACTACAGTATCTTCATTTTTTTGATGTTCTTTAAAAGCCTGAAGATAATGTCAAGAGCTGAGCTTGAGCTGGTAGAGAAAATGGAGCAACTGACCTCTCAAGGTCTCTGAAATACTATTTCTGATTCACAAACAGAGAAAAATGAATTCTGCCTGTGGAAGGAAGCTTAAATTGTGAAGAAATTTACATGTGAGGGAAAGGATTTAAAGCTTTGCAGAAGGATTAAAGTTTGCTATGAGCTCTAGCATAAAAGTAGTGCTGTTAAGTGAAAACCTTTATACAGTTAAACAGCACCCTCATCCTTCAGAGAAATACCATTTGTAGATAAGAGACATGGACTTCCAGATCAGAGCAAAGGTCACTTTCATGGTGAGTTTGAATGAAGATTTAGACTTGCCTTTGGATTTTCACTTGTTATTGTACCTTCCTGCTTCTCCATTTCATGGGGGATAATTTTTTACAAGACTATTGCATTAAGAAAACATGCTTGAAAAGGTGAAGGCAGCCCAGTGATAGTGCACAGAGTAATAGGAAGCACTCAGAATTTGAAGTGAGTCAAAGGAATCTGAGCTCTGCACCAAGGAGAATAACATATCACCGAGATAAATTCCCTTGCTCACTCCAGGTAGCACAATCATCCTTCATTACACACTCCAGCCCAAGTTTGCAAAATGAGTTGCAATTCCAGTTGCCTGCATTTCTGTCACTTTGGGCTGACCTAGATTCCAAGGAATAAGGAGTGGAGAGAGAAGAGTGAATATCCTGACCTTAGAGTAAACCTCCTGGGATCAAACTTTTGAAAGTCTGGTACAGCTATTTTGGGTTCAACAAACATAAAGCTGACACAGTAAAGAATGCTGCCACCAGGCAATTAAAGCTACATCTTTTTAACTGGCCTAGAAACTGGTCTCAGACTGACTTCATCTATTGAGAAAGAAAAGTAAAACCAATGTCTGTACAAGAATAGATGACCCTGCAGGTTACCTCAGGTGAGCCAAACCAAGACCTGAGGTAACAGCACAAGTGAAAATAAGCTGTGTAGCAAATACTTGTGTCACCTTTGTCTTCCCAGTTGAAATTACTTTTTTTTTTCTCATTTATTAACTCATGTATGGCCATGTTTATTGGGAAAGCCTTCAGCATGACACTGGAGCAAGGCTAAGTCCCATCCATAATAAGATACTTTTCTCTGTGAGGCTCTTGTCAGATAAATCATGTTGTCCCTAGCTCAAAACTGTAAAAGATGAATCTGTCTGATTGTTGCCACAATTCAAAATACAGACTTGTCCTCAAATTATGCTAAAACTTTAAGACTTTCCACAAGTTCCATAGCATAATCTGAATATTCAAGTACTGGTAAACCTCTCTCAAATCTTTGCTGCATAGGAAATTCTAGGATTAGGGAATGTAGCCAACAATTCCAGCCATCTCACACTCTCTTAAAGGGCTGCAGTAAGTCATGAGAATTCACGAGGAGAACTCTCATGTGAAAATTTTTCATCACCTGCCTTCCCCCCCGACCCCTCAATCTTTAAATATTTTTTCCCTTTGCCCCAAATATAGATGTTGGTCACTAATCTGTGATATTTCCTTAAAAAAAACCACTGCTTTTTGCCAGGATAATCCATGATTTTTCTCCTTAAATAAACAAAACAAAACAAAAAATAAAACCACTGTATTTGAATATGAATTTTCTGAATAAAATAGACTTGGTTATGGTAAAGAAAGAACAGAACTGAGGCTGACTCTTCCCCTTAATCTACTGCCTGGATTTGGGAACTTCACATTCTCCTGTACTTCTTTAAAGAAAGGATAAAAATAGCCCTAATGAGCAGCTCTGTAACTACAAACAGCAAGTATTTCAGTCAGAAAGAAATGTCACTGTTAAGCTTTCATGGGCTGTTATATATAACAGCAATTTAAAACATATAGTGTAGAAATTATGAAAGCTACCTTGACAGGGGTACTTTTAAATCTGTACGATTCATGGAAATATAAAATAAATATTTAGCATGCTGATTTTACATGTTGGAAGGAGTCAGATGCATGCCACTCCCAACATCTACCCTCCCTCCCCCACTACTGTCTTCAAAGCAGTGAAAGATACTTCACTGTTGTGTGTATTCTATTATTCCTTTGTGCCTAGAGACACTCATATGCATCATTATTTAAGAATAAATAAAAAAATCTGGCACATTATTGAGTGGCATAGAAGAGTTCAAATGGAATTGAAAACCTATTCTCATCACCAGGTACATTGTGTAAATGTGGATATTAAATAATGCTGGAGACAAGGGAGCAAATATTCCCTGTGAATAGGTATGGAGTTAATTGAAGGTTGCCCTATTGTTCTATCCCTGTAATCCAAAACACACCTGCAAGGGCTTCCTTCCTCTTTTAATTCACATACACACCATTGTGGGGGAGGGGAGGAAGAGGAATGAGAGAAAGAAAGGGAAGCAAAACGAAGGGAAGGGTGAGAAGATGAAAATAAGAAGAATCTTGGTTTTTTTTCCCCCCTAATCTGAAAAGAGTTAATCAAAGTAGAATGTGTGTTGCAATATCGGGGGGTGGGGGGAGGAGGGGAAACAAGCTTAAGAGATTAAGTGCATAAATGGAATGGAATTTAGCCACATGCCATTACAGTCAGTAATAGAGATTTTTTTTTCCTCCCCCAAACAAATATCACAAATAGAACCAAACAGTAAGGGATAATTTGGGGTGGTAGTTCTGAAGTCCCCTATTCAATGTCAAGAGAATGCATGAACAGTGATGCATGCTATCTGGCTGAGAAAAGGGAATTCTAAAGTAGGCTCCGTTCTTCATGGCCAGACAATTTCTTTTTTGTGTTCTGCCAGAACTCTAATTGTAAAGCCCCTTTCAATTGCACCAATCAGCCATGTCTTTCAAGTTGGCTCCCCCCATTCTATTATTCAGCTGACAAGCTGTTATAAAAAGAGAGATTTTTCCACATAGGCAGAAGCTATATGAAGATAAGTGATGCCAGCTACATTTAAATTTAAAAACCAGATTTTTTTCATAAAATTTTATGTTGCTGTCATTCACTTCTTATTTTATCAGCTGGCAACTGGAAACACTTTCTCCCCTTAAACAATAATAAAAGGAGATAAGCTAGTGAAATACCTCTGAGTAGGAGTACAGACAAAACAGTGTTGTTAGAAAAGGACAGATTTTAACCAGCCCAGAATAAAAGGACTGTAGAATATTTCACACCATGGAAAAAAAAAGTGACTGCCCAATCCTAGAGAAAAAGATATCACATGTTTTCCTGATTGATAAAAAGCTGAGGTTTCTGAGACTGATATTGCATTCAAACAATGGCCACATAATCCACATCTGAAAAAAAAAGACAGAGAGAAAAAAATGCTGGGTGTGACATGTTTATTTTGGTTGGGTGAAGTCATATCATATACTTGCTACAAAGGTGCCTGAATTTTCTGAAGCCATATTCTTTTATTTCAAGTTAGTAAATGACTTATTTGATTTCAGTGGTCTTATTTTAGATAGGCTCCAGCAAAGAGCAAAAAAGCAAGGAGAAGCTGCCAGTGTGATTTGCAATTTTTGTGTGTCATATTCTTGCATAGGGAGTTCCTGGATTATGGACTGTCTAGAGAGGTTTGCTGGACAGAACTCCATGAGAATAAAACAGGAATATTAGGGTAGGAATCATCTCCTGTTTTCAAGATTTCAAGGCAATATTTGATGCTTCAGACAACAGCCTCTGGATATTCAAAAATGTGAGACTGGCCATTCTGCTGATTTGAGAGAAAACATGCTGGGTTTTCTACATTAGTTTAATGGATAAGAAAGGAAGTTAAACAGGAGTGACTGAAGACATTCCATAAATAAGAAGTAGCAGCAGGGTACATTGGAAAGTGTTTTCAGGAGCAGGAAATGGAAGTGTTGGACCTTTGCATGAGAAAAAAGAAATGCATTGAAAGAAGACAAAAGATCTTCTCTGGTCTGGAAAGAGACCAAAATTCAGGCAGACCATTAGACAGTTCTAGACAGTTAAATTTCCATTAAGCTAGAGTTGTCATAGCATGCAGATCAAAGGAGTAGAGACAGCTGGGGAGCGATGAGATATTATGGAAACCAAAAGAAGGAATAAGAGTAAAATTCATAACAGATAGCAAGTTATGAAGGAGGTCATGAAGGCCATAGTGCATAAACATATTTAGACAGGACAGATGTCCACAATATTTTCACAAAATTCAGGGAGACAGGGGAGGCAGAGAAATTAAAAAGGTTTGAGAAACTTAGACTTTCAGTACATTGAAAAAATAGTTCAGTCATAATGTTCTCCAAACAAAATGCACTTTTTTTCTACCAAGAATATGTAATCCCAGTATGGATCCCATCAAAGAAAAAAAAAACAACTAGACAATACCCTTAAAAATACAAATGGGGCAAAAGAACAGGTTTGCATTCATGCATTTACAGAGTTAGTTTGCTGCATGATGGTGAAGCCAAAGAAAAATGAATGACAAATCCAAGACTATAAAGTGGGTCAGTGCAGACTGAAGAGTTTAAGGCTCCTTGTGTGTCCTTTAAAAATATTAGACTTTAATTCTTTGACAAAGCTGTCACTATAAAATTAGCCAGAATAGTCCTGTTTCCTACCTTTTATTAAAAATTTATTAGGCAGAATATGCATCTATCACACAAGCTGTTATTGGATCAGACAGAGAAAGAGAAAATTGTATTCTGTGGGTAAAGAACTCAAGTCAGATACATTGGAAACTGAGAAAACAAGTCATGATTGATTGACTGGTTATTCATGTGAACCCACTAGGAAATGCAACATCACTTTATCAGCATGCTCTCATTTCAGAAGTGCTATGGCTCTTGGTTTAAGTAAGCTATTTTTCCTCAAGAGTATTTATTCATTTTTAAGTAGAATTTTCTTGTACTGAGTACTAAGCCCCAGCAGAAATTAGCCTGAGGGACTCCATAGCTCTATTCTGCTTCTCAGCATTTCCCAGAGGGTTGTTTTCTCGTTTCCACACCATTTTAGGGTAGTTAGGACATCAGTGAAGAATCCAGGTATCTGACTGGACTTGGAGATTTCATTAAGTAGAGAAACTCCTGAAATTTAGTTGGTCCAGCATATCAGTCTCACCTTGATTAGAGAACCCACTGACACAAACTGTGATGACACAAAACATGATCCCAGAAAGAGCAAAAAGCCACAGGTAAAAGGATATCCTTTTTCAAAGCTTTTCTTTACTTGTCCATCCCACTCAACACAGAAGGATCAGTTTAATGTATGCCATTTTATTTAAAGTTTTCCAACCTTGTGAAACATCTTTATTTGCACTCATATTTCTATGTACTTGTGACAGTTCAACATTCAGCGCATGCTGCACCACATCAGCATCAGTGAAAGATCCTTAGCAGGACTGCTGAAATAAAAGGTACTGCAGTAGATTGAATCTTTTCAGTAAACCTCCCAGATGTTCACAGTCAGTACACAGGATATCTTATATCAATTTAAAGATCATAGAATCACAGCATGGTTTATGTTGGAAAGGACATTACAGATCATCTTGTTCTAACTACCCTGCCACGGACAGGGAACTTTCCACTAAACCGTGTTGTTTACAGCCCCTTCTATCCTGGCCTTGAACACCTCCAGGCATGGGGAGTCCACAGCCTCTCCGGGCAACTTGTTCCAGTGCTCCATTACCCTCACAGGAAAGAATACCTCCCTTATACCTAATTCAAATGTGTCCTTTTGCAGCTTAAAGACATTACCCCTTGTCCTATCATTACATGTCCTTGTGAAATGTTCCTCTCCAGCTTCATGTAAGCCCCCTTTAGGCACTGGAAGCTGTTATAAGGTCTCCCTGGAGCCTTCTCTTCCCCTGGCTGAGCAGCCCCAACTTTCTTAGTCTGTGTTCATGGGAGAGGTGCTCTGACCCTCAGATCAGCTTCATCACCCAGCCTCTGGATTTTTCCAAGAGGTTCATGTGTTTCTTGTGTTGGGGGCTCCAGAGCTGGATGCAGCACTCCAGGTGGGGTCCCACAAGAGCAGAAGAGAGGGGCAGAATCACCTCCCTCACCCTGCTCCCCACAGTGTGTTTGATGCAGCCCAGGACACGTTTGGCTTTCTGGGCTGCAAGTGCACACTGCTGCATCTGATTGACCTTTTCATCCACAAACATCCTCAAGTCTTTCTCTCTAGGTCTAGTCTGAATCCATTCTCTGCCCAGAATGTGTCTGTGCTTGGGATTGTCTTTACTCAGGTACAGAACCTTTCACTCAGTCTTGTTGAACTTCATGAGGTTTACACAAGCCCAGTTCTCAAACCTCTCTAGGTTAGATGATGAGCGGGAAGAGATTTTTTCCTATTTGTGAATGAAGGGAGAGGGAGAAAAATCTGTCTGTTAAAGGAAAGTAGACCAAAAATCAGAAAAAAAAATCTCAAAAGATGGAAAACTTCTTAATTAACTAGTTTTAAACATAATTAATTTTTTTTTTGTTTGTTTCTCTAGCTGTGGCTTTCTAGACCTTTCTTGCTAACAAACACACAGCAAGGACAGACAAAGCACTGTCAAAGTTCTTGAGCCTCATATCCTAGCTCATCCTATACCTACTTTGGTAGGCAACAGATAAGAGAGACTTTAGGGAATGGGTCTTGCCATTTTTGCAGATGAGCCCTGGAGTGTGTGCAATTTTACTCTATTTTGGAGCCAGAAGTGACCCCATCACATAACCAGGGAGACACGCTGCCCTTCCCCATTAATAGACTTACAGGTCATCTGAGAGACTTCATTCACAGCTTGGGAACAACAGCTACAACAGCTCCCAAAAGTATTTTCACTTGTTAGCAGAAAAAGGAATTTGTAGGAGAGGATAGAAGAGCGACCATGACAAGTTGCAACTGCATTTCACTACTGTGGCAGACGAAAAGGAGGCATGTTTATAGTTGGAAAGGGAGCAGAAAAATTAAGAGAATAAGATACAAGATATCCATCAGTAGCAGATATGGAATAACCCATCCACAACAGAATTGATCAGTACAACTTGATTTGTTGTCTGAATGATATGAAAATATTTCCCCAGATACATTTAATCACGTAGGTTTTTTTGTTCATGAACACACACAGTTCCTTCTACAATCCTGCTTACAATCTGCCACTGGCTGTAGCCATGACTTCCAGAAGGAAATCATGAGCTGCTAACTGCTTGTGAAAACCATTGGGTACCCTTTGCTTACACTGAAGAAAACCCAGATGACTAAACGGTCAAGATCTGGCTTTTTACACGTACCTTGTGTACATTATAGTGTTTCCTCATCCATTTCCTCTGACAGATTTCTAAAGTTCTCTCTTGACAGGCAAATTGGTATTTTCCTACAATCTGAACAAAATTAAATTCACATGACAGCCTTCCTAATGCTAACAAGTGCCCTAGCCATGTTAATGCGTTTCAAGGGAGCATATGTGACTATTTTGCAGCCCAGGAGCATTAATACAGAGACACAGATAGCATTATTTGCTAAGTCCTGGGCCCATTTTCTTCTTCAGAGCCTATAAACACTGTGACTGTCAAATCCTGACAGTGTGGCAGCATGGTATCAGGATTTCTCTGCAATGAGCAATTGAATGTCATTTGAAAGTGGTGTATTTTAATTAGCATGATTCAAGACAACACCAGCCATGTTAAAACTGCACAAAGTTGTGGACAAATTGTATTGGTCAGTCAAGAAGAAAAAAGTTTTGCAAGAACAATGTATTGTACCTAAAAGTTAATATTTTGCTAGATTTTAAATTATTAGTTTATCACAAGTAGTCAGAGGTACTTTTTAAATTTTTTTTAATTCTAAATTTTTTTTGAACTGTACTAGGTAGTTAAGCTTATCCTTAGTGCTAATGTAACCATCTTTGTCTACAGACAGTGCTATAAACTGTTTACAAACATGGCAAGAGAACCAATGGGAGCCTTTTCCATTTAAGTCACTGCTTTGGAGTTAAACCAATGCCATGAACTTTTGAAACTCCCAGCCTTAGAGTGGCACTGGGCATGATTTAATGAGCATTCACAGTCATAACAGAATCTGATCTATGCAAACAAATAATGCTTAATAAAACAATTACATCATGCATGAGAAACAGCTGCAGCAGCAAATACTCTGTGGTTACTTGTGCAATAAGAAAAGTTTAAAAAAGAGGAATTAGGCACAAAATATTCAGTAGTTCTAAATTATTTCTTCCTTTATCCATAGCATTACATGAATGCTGTTAACCTAAAATCATTTCATAATAGAAGGTGGTTAATTTCTGTTTGTGGATGACTTAAACAAAGAAGTGAATCTGTACAACACCACAGCAATACAGTACTATTATTTTTGTGTGTGTATGCACATACATATATGTATGAACAGCAGATGCTATGGTTATGAAAGCTTTCAGCCCATCTATTTTCTTTCAGTAAAACACTAAGATAAACACATGAGCATGTATAAACACTGTGAAAAGCAGAATTGCATTTCAGTACAAACCTAAGCTAACACTCATTGAAGAGGCTGTTTGGAAGCCCTTTAATCCAAGGCAGAGGAGCAACAAACTCAGCCCTCGGATTCACAGGGCAGCCAGGACCAAAGAGTGTGAGGCTCTCCAGGAAAAACTGGGCTTGACTTTCAACTCTGCAGCACTACACATGAGCACTTTCAGCATGGACTGCAAAAGGTCACTCATACCCTGGGATGGCAAGAACATTTCAGTCTGAAAGATGTAGGACAGGTTTTAAAACAGTGCTGTAGCAGCAAACCACATCACTGACACCCAGGAAGACACAGGGTAGTTCCAGAGTCCAACAAGTGCTTTTAATTTGGTATTATAATAATACGGCATGAGAACTACTTTGTCATCTCAAAGTTTGACTTGGGCAGACCTTGAAGTTTTGGGAATATAAAGCAATCCTAATTAAAAGGAAAAAAGTCATTTCACCAGATTAAATATTGTATTCCTCCACCACTGAGTGGAGTGTATCAACTGCAAATCTTTTCTTATGAAGGAGAGAAATAGGGTAGGAGTGTCCAACCCATTTTAGCCATCTACTCAACATTGATGACATTGATTATATTGACTAGACTTCCAAGGTGACTCCCTCAGATAAATGTTACACTGTGTTGTCACCTCTGAACAAGCAGAGTTTCTGTTTGTTGACTGGCTTGCAATCAAGTCACATGGTGCCAGGGACATATTATGATGGACTAGTAAAAAAGAAAAGTTAAAGAAAATGTTTTAAAGAAAATGTTTTAAAGAAAGTAATTTCCTGCTCAAATACATGTAGCATTTTAATTGCAAGGAGTTTCCTTTCAAAATTATTTTTTAAAAATTAAAATTTTCTATGAAAATATATTACTGCTCCAAGGGCTGGGAAATAGTCTAGTGCAGATTAAAACATTTGGGTGTATTGAGCTGTATGAACATGCATTATATACTCAACTTTGGACACTGCCAATTTCTGGTGACAAAATGCTCTATGGAAATGCTCTGTTTTGATGCTCTGTGCCCATGGTCTCTCCTGCAGCCTGACCTCCTGACCCATATTTCCTATGGCATCGCACACGGGTGGTTCCCTGGGGCCCATCAGGAAACAGTAAGATTTCCCTTAATTCTGTGTCCACGTAGACTTGCCCACTCTTTCACTCCTCTCCTTTTCCTGTGCCTCAGATGAGGAAAGCTCTTGACTTCATCTGGGCCACGACGAGGAAAGCCACCTTTCCCTTTTCTCACTTTCTGTAAGGAAGAACTAATGCTCCTTCCTCTCAGTGTGCATTAGTTCAGCTTTTCTTTTACTGTCCTGGTGTTTCTGTCTGTAACCCTGATGTGAGCTCTTTGCCTTTCCAAGCAACCAACAACAGCAGCGAGGAAAGAGCAGAGGCCCTGCTGGTCTCAGACATTGATGAGCCTCTGCTGCAAATGCAAGTTCTGCAATCACACAGCAAGGGGCTCAAATAACTCATACTGGTTCCTAAAGATCAGTATGACCATAGATGAGGCTAGAAAAAGATTTTTATATCAAAAATATTCGGTATGTTTTCTTTTGAAGACCCTGCATGATCTTCCATTTGTTCCTTTTTTTTATTTGTTTGCTTTTTTTTGGTATTTTTTTGTTGTTGTTGTTTTGTTTTAAGTGAAGAAGGATAACATTCCTTTTGATATCATTGGCCCTACAGTGGACAAACAAGCCATTCATTGCCTTCTCCCTCTGTGGCAGCAATACAGGGAAATATGCAGGGCTTATTCCTTCCTCTTCTGAACAACCTGTGCTTTTGCTTGGCAACACAATGGTAAAGGGAAATCTATTATTGAATTAAGAAATTAGAAATGTGGTAATTTAATCAAGTATTTCATTCATTAAGTATCGTTCAACAATGAAAGTAATAATGGAAATTAAAGTTTTGAAGATATTTTACAGAGCAACTACCAGTGACTGGTAGTGTCTCCAGAAACTCCTGTTGCTTTCAGTCAATGGCTGTCATTTTTTCTTCCTCTCCTCACAGAGTCAGCAGAAGTACCCTATAGCTGCACCAGTACAGTAGAGGCATATGTAAAGCTAGGAAAAATTAGGTTATGGAGAAGAGGAAGCTTGCTTTGATATCATTTGGTAAATGGGATAAAATGAAGAAGAACAAGAAATTCACATTTCTTTGGCCTGTGCTTTTGATAGTATATATAGACTTAATTGAACAACTCACACTCAGTTGAAATCCAAATGTCCTTAGTGCAGCAGATAATTTCTATGTCTCAATTCCTCAACATATAGTGAGAGGAAACAACAAAAATTTATCATTACATTATCATTTATCTGTGCTTAGGTGGAAGTGTAGAAGCGTTATTAAATGTATTAATATGTATTGGGCTATGCAGTCCTGCATGGAACTGTCATGATTTGTCCATGAACCTGTAAAGGCAAACTAAGATTTACTGAGACTTTTGTTAAATACTGGGCGAAACTTAAGGTTTGTGGTCTAAATGACTTCATTGAGGATAATGCCTAGGAACAAACCAAGAACAAAGATGAGCAGACAGGGAGTTATGGGCAAAAAGGGAACAAGTTTTTATGCTTTCCATGGCCAAGGAAAATTTTCATGCCACACAAAGCAAGAGAGGATATATTATAGTTCCTTGAGGTATAACCTTTCTAAGATTTGTTGTGGAGAAAACAGAGGGAAAATGTCGCTCTCCCTGGGAACAGAAGAATTAACTGTAGTTCTCCAAATTTACTTATAGGAGGCTCTTGAGTCCCATATATTCCTTTAGTCTAGTACTGGGGATCACTTGTCTAACAAAAACAAGGTCTGACTGGAAGGAGTTTAGTACCCACTGCTTTAAAGTATTATAATAATAAAGCCAATTTGAAAGTAATTTTGTTTCAGATTAAAGTAAATGTTTTTGGCTCCTTTTTTAAATTTTATTTTATTATAAAGCTGTATTAAAAAAAATTAAAAATCTTCCCTTTTAAATGTTTGTTTTTGAAAGTTTATTTTTTCCTGATTTGTTTTCAGGAAGATACAAAAATAGTTTGTATTGATCAAAGATTAGCTTAAACATACTTCTCACAAGTTTCTATGAAGCTGAAAAAAATACATTTCCCTTAAAGAAACTTCAAGTAATTTAATTCTATGATTCAGACTATGGATGAGTAAAAAAACAAACAACATGCCAAAACATTCAAATCTTCCATATTCCCTTCCATGTGAAACCTTTCATTGGAATATAAATTAAATATATGTTTGTTAAGCACAATAAGAACTGTTTAAAATTAATTAATGCTTATTGTCTGGAAAGCTGACATAAAGACACTTTCCAAAGATTCCCATTACCAGAAATCTTCCAACTTGGCACATCCTGCTTAAAACATGGTAGTGTTAAGATGAAATCGCTGCTTAGTTTTGAAAAAAATACTTGTACATATGGGAGGAGCCTATAGTGGGGAAAAAAAAAGACTAGAGTTATGATCTTATCTTTTGTTATATGGATGAGAGGATCTGTATGTGATCACTTCATGTGGAAAAAGGAATACAGCTTACCCCAAATGTTTAAATTTTAAATTTACCCTATTTTTTAAAATTTTATTTTTTTATCTGAAAAGAAAGAAAAAACATCATTTGCTCCCCAAAATATAAAGTCAGTATAAATTCACTGAGATTTCAAGATAAGATTCTCTCAAGCTTTTTCTAGAGAAAGAGTCTCTCAAGCTATATCAAGAAAAATAAAATAAACTCCACTTCCCTGCAAAATTTAGGGCTTTGGACTTTTTTTACTTTCTTCTTGCTAAAAGAAGTTTTCAGTTTTCACTCATGAAATGAAGGCAAACTCCTGCTAAAGGGTACAAACAGCTTGCTAGACTCTTGCATCTAACTGATTTATTGCCAAGAATATTTCTCATTTTTGTTTTCCTCAAAAACCAACAAACTTTAAGTGAGATCCACAAAAACAGATCCCAATAGAAGTGGACAATGTATCTCCAAATACATCAAACTCTGTTAGCTTTTATGTATTCTGCATTTTGAGATAAAGTTTAAATACTGACTTACAGCTTCAGGATATTCTTGTTGATCTAAAATTCCATTTTGTCTTCGGCATGAGGCACATGAAAAGAATTTAAGATTTTGAAAATAAAATATTTTCTAAATATCTCTGGCATTTACTTCAATTTCATGTTAGTTGGTGGAGCATTTCCAGCAGTTCTGCATGACCTTTTGGAAATTGGATGGAGGTTCAGAGTACTCAGATGAAGGGTTAAAGACACTGCATTGGTGACGTTTCCCATTACCAGAGAATTCCTTCAGGGATGTGGCTGTGTGAACCTGTGCCATGGCTATGCAAACATGCAAACCTGTCAAGTCTGTTGGAGAGGCAAACATTTAAGTGAAGCTGCATTTACTCCCTTGGTTATTATTACCACATTCTTCACTCACCTTTTCTAGAAAATGTTGTTCGTGTTCAGATTAAAAAGTGCCATTCTGAAAGCAATTCTACCTTGTACATTATGTTGCAATACAGTTTCATTTTTTAATGTCTCTTGACTGTTCTCATGGTTTTCATGTTTGTGACTAGAACAATGCTGTGAAGAATAGAAGCAAGAATAGGTTATCCAGCTCAAGTCAGAACTGATTTTTAAGGTGAAAAAAAATTCAGAGAATAATATACTCCAGTTGAAAGAAGGATAATTTCTATCCAGGATTCTAAAAGAGAAATGTTACATGCTACTGGTAAAGCACTATATTAGTTGAAACACACCAAACACATCAAATAGTAAATATGTACCTGGAGAACAGTAAATAGGGTACAGATATCTAAAAAGCTCAGGGAGAAATTAATTAGACAGGTCTAAAACAAGGGGGGAAAAAAAGACTGCAGAGTAGAAAAACACTTTCAAAAGCAGATTGGACACTGGGGCAAACTGGAGGCAGAATAAGCCACAACAGTTCTTTGGTTTACCAAAAGTTAACCTAGTTGCTTTCTAGTAGACAGCAATACAAGGAATAATTTTCACCCCTGTGAGCAGTGCCTCACTCTTCCTAGCACTCCAGAGTCAGTGCTCTGATCAATTAACAAAGTATTCCAACACACTTACCTGGCACTTAACTCCTTTTATAGAATATAGGGGAAAAAAATTAAACTGAATTTAGCAAACTGAGTCAGCTGGCTCTTCAGCCAGATGCATCAGAGATGAAGCAAGAAGCAAGAGTTTGCAACTGCAAGAGGAAAGCAAAGCAGGGTGTCAAGTATTTCATAGTCACAAACCTGAGATAAAACACTTGATTTCATAGAGGGGGGGAAAAAGCAGAATAGATCTAATCTCACTGGGTTTCAATAAAACATTTGATATGCAAAATTAGTTCAAAGGAAAAATAGCACATGAGTTAATGGGCAGATAATGAATATGAAAGCAAGGAGACAGCAAAGGTTGCAATTTTCCTGGCTGGGCTGGTTTCAAAAGCACACACAGGTTGGGGAAGGAGTATCTTTTCATCACTGCATGCACAGCTCTTCAGGTTGTTCTTCCAGTGGTGGTTACTTTGACCAAGGCAAACCTCCAGGTAAAAATGGAACTGCTCATAAGGCAATTAGCAAACCAGAAAGATGTGAATCATTTTTTATAGCCAGGACAAGGTTTCTATACCTGCTACAGGAGCTGGGGAAAAGAGTATGTGCTCAGGGAATCCCTGAGAGAGCCTATTTGTCTTTAAATGAATAGGCTAAAAGGCTTTGGACTAGCTTACAGCTCTTTTTTCATCATGCCATATCTATACATTACAGAAGGTCTTGATAATCTGATTTGAGGCATTTTCCTCAAGAGAATTCAACCTTAATAAACTTGGAGTACATTACTTTATCTGTTCCATTGATTTTTTTCTTTACCTCCTGTACCCTTCCTTTACATGTTCATTGAGCATCATGTGATCTTTAACTCATATATTGCTGAAAATTTCTGGGCAGAGGGTAGAAACAAAGGCACAGAAAAAAAAAAAAAAGAGAGAGAATGATCTGTGGGCTGAGAAGTGTCTCTCCAATATAGCTGTACAGTATAAGCTTGTTACTTAACAGCAAGTCCAGGTTCCCTGTGAGCACAATTCTTCGAAAACGCTGAAGTTAGCTCATAACAAAGAAAAATCTCCTTCTCAGATGATCATCCAGATTTAGGAAGATGTATTATTAAGAGGTTTTTTTTTTGCATTAAATGTGTTTGATGCTGTAATTTGACACCAGTAGTCTCATTTCAAAGTATGCACTTATTCCTGAGAGCACAAGCACAGTCCCCACTGGAAGTTCATCTCTGTTTCTGTCAGTGCTCCTCTGGACATGGAGGCCAAGGCTTTGGGGAAATCCTTTTTGTTTGCACCAGCGCTGATTATGAGCATATGCATCCAAAGACCTTTCTCTTGAAGAGATTATCTGTATTAATCATCTTGTAGAGCTCAGGTGATGAGGAACAACACTGGAGGTGTTAAGTAATTTTAACCTTCTGGTTCCCAAAATAAGGGTTTGCTATATGGAGCCACAGTGTTGCCAAGGGCCTTAAAACAAATTCTGTTGTGGCACTTAATTTGCCCAACTGTGATGAGCCACACTTGATAAACACAACAGTGCCTCTGGCAAAAAGTGCAATGACATGGAAAGAAGGGCCAGCAGGAAAAATATTTGAAAATCCCTTCTATATGTAAGACCAATAATTAATTTTCTTACCAAAACCTGGACTTCTTAAGCAATAGAACCTGTGTGGAAACAAGCTGCATATGCAGCCTGATTCAAAAATCTTAAACTAGACAGACACTAACAATTGGCCTGGAGGATTCCATGGCTCTCTTGCTTCTCAGCACTTCCCAAGGGCTGTGTATGTGACTCTGTGATCAGTCCTGACATTCAGTCAGGAGAAAGTTGTCATGCAAGATATACTATAATTCAGAGCTTATGTTCCTTGCTCAGTCTTTTTTTAAGGAGATCTCAGATTTTCATATCCAAAGGACTATCTTTAAATGCAATAAAGTCCTTTTTAGCGAGCCAAGCATCATAAATATTCAAAAGCCACAGTTGGAACATTACACATAATTGACGTTACAGAAATCTGTTTCCTCTGGCATGACATCAGAGATTGTCAGACTGGGAAATCAAGAGGATGAGCTTCACACTTGCCAACTTTTCCTGCTAATCTGTGTTGAAATTTTTTCTTAACAAATCCCAGGAATACCAACCCTTCCCCCAATCCCACCACAAGGTAAGATTTTCCAGGAAGTGAAAGAAAGGCACTTGGGCCATATCTGTCTGTTATCTAAGGAACAGACAAGTATTGTTAAAGAATTTTTTCATTGCTTATAATCCTGTTTCTTACATTCTTCTTTAGGGTCACTAGTTAGGCCACAAGACTGTGGAAACAGGCATACTGCCAGTTCCATATAGCAATATACAACTGGATTATTTCTACCCTCTGTCACCAAGGAGAAGAAAATTAAGGGAAGTTAGATGCTCCCTTTTGAGTCAGCTTAGTGACATTCCTCATCACTGTTTTGTCTGTATTTATGATTAATGAGTCAACAGAGGATTTTCACTAAAACCCCACAGAACCTGAGCCATCAGTCTCTGTAATTTCATGAGCAGCACTTGCAATGGCAAGGCTGCAGCTGAAGAGGTGCACACCAAGAACGTGTACTGTGCCTCATAGTCAGCAATCTGCCTGCCCAACACACAGGTACAGCCAGCTCTCCCAAAAATGGGGCTTCCTTCCTGCTCTTCAACAATATTTGCAGAAATGACAGAACTGTGCAAGGTCTGCTACCCTGGTGCCAGCACTGCAGCTCACCCCCCCCAAGAAATCCAAACATTTTGTTCATCCCTTCCTCAGAGTTTCACATTAACCTCTGGGCACTGGAGCATCTCTACCACAGCCCTGCCGTGGTGTTAACCCTGCTGCCCCTTTCCCCACTCTGGCTCTCACAGGACTGTAAAGAACAGACAGCTTTTTCTGACCTGCCTGCAGCCCAGAGAGGCAGAGGTGAGCCCATTGCAGCAACAGCCAGAGCATCCTATGGGAAATGCATCACTTTCCTCTGGGCTCTTCCCCTCTTGAGAGCTGGGAGAGGGAGCCAGATAAAATGTTTTCACTGATGGAAGTAGTTATGAATACATATATTTAAAAACCCCAAAATAAACAACACTTTGTCCAGCAAACACCTGTTTACTCCCTAACAGAAGGTAAACAATATAACCTACTGCATCCAAATCACCACTCTTTGAACCCCCAAAACCTTGGCACTCTTTACATACTACAAGCACAGCTTGGGTACAAGAAATTTTGCAAACCACTGACAGAGAACAAGTTTCCTCTATAAAAATGAACTAATACAGCCCAACCAGGCATGGCTGGAGCACACAAAGCTGCAAATCAGAAGACCTTTAGCAGTCCTGTAAGCTTGAGCATTACAATCACACATACTTACAGTGGCTTGAACCCTCCCAACTCCAAAACAAGCAAATAATGGCTTAGTTGCTTTTCCTTGCGCCTGATCAGGTAGCCACACTTGGACCACCCTACAGCTAAGTGGGATGAACAAGGGTAAATAAGTTAATACAGAACATTTCAACTGCTGAGCTGAGAGACAATAATTGTGCTCTGAAAAGAGCACTGGTTTTTCTATACACTAAGTACAACTGATGAAAGAAAGCCTAGTTATATGTTTATTTTAAAGAATCTACTCCATACATGATTACAAAATATTTCCTTGCAGCTATTCTATTATTTGATGTTTTTAAGCATCTCCAAAATTCTCAGAACAAGTAGAAAACCCTCCTGAAACCTGAAAAAGTCAGATATTCTTTCAACATCATAATATGTTTCAGCTCTACAACTTGCATTAAAGCAATAAAAGCCCACAAGATCCAAAGTTAGAAAGAGGAATTTCTGCACCTACTACACTCTGCACCCAGCTCTATATAGAATACAGCAGCTGCATAAGGAAACTCAGCAGTATTACCCAGCAGGAGCACCAAGCATGAAAAAAACCTTGCCAAATGTTGCTGAAAGAGGAAAAAAACCCCACAAAATACCAATAAAAAAAACCAAACAAAAATCCCCACAAACACAAATCTTTGTTACCTTCTGTAATGGGATTTTGGCCTGATCTCCAGCTGCAGATTACCAATATTGCTTTAACTAACAAGCCTTAAAATTAGCTAAATTTTCACAAAGCAAACAAAAACTGTCAAGTAATTAAAATAAAATAATACCAACATTTTTCCCCATTCACATCAGCAACAAGCAAGAACAAATTCAAAAGACACCACTCCATCCACCTTTGTTTGGTCAAGACCACCTGCAACGTCTACATTCCCTTCATGGCCTCCAAACCCCTCAATTTGCTATCAGTGATTATTTAAATCTTTCATCTGTGGGCTACACCTTGAAACAGGTTCTTCACGCTGGATGCTGCCTCCCACATTATTAAGAGATCACACAAATTTTCATTGACTATTTCCTCAACAAGGGGAAAAATAGCAGAATATGGTTTAAAGCAAACATATATTAACTGAGTACTTAATCCTCATCTTGTTTACTAATGCTTATGGTGATGACTTCTGTTACATATTCATGAAATATGAGGCAGTTATAGCACACACATTGTACTAACCAGTAAATAAAGATGGAAAATGAAAACATCTTTAGTGGGAAAAAAATTAAAAAACCAAAACCAAAACAACAAAACCTAATGAAATCCCAAAACCTAACAAAAAAGACAGCTGAAAAATCTTTGTCCTTGTTGGCACATTATCAGTGACAAATTTCAAAGCACCAAGAATTACTTGAATTCCCAGCTGTTACAGCAGAAAAACACATGAGACCAGCAGAAGATTAATACAAGTTAGAATAGGACTACACAAAAGAAAAAAATGCAAAGTCAGAATGGGATATGTGCCAACAAGAACAAAATTAGAGTAATTATCTGGATAGGTTACAGGCCAGAGATAAAAACACGATAAATTCTCAGAAAACTGGATTATCAAGAAAGCTTTTTGAAATTAAAAAGCAGCATAAATCAAAACAGGATGAATGACATTTGGATAATATTATTTGACTGATTAAATCAACTTTTAGTTAGAATAGTGTGGTAAGAAAAAGAGATATAATAACTATAAAGAATTTTTACAGCCATAACTGATAAGCCTGATGTGAATCTCTTCCTTTATTTGAGCTGTTTATTATTGCTATAGTGCTTTTCTTTATGTTATTATTTAAGAAACTGTTCTGAAACTATACCAGTTTTGATGGTAAATGTGCTTACACCTAGATAATTGTTGAACTTATTTGCCTAAGACAATTCAGCAGAATATTGAATTAATGTACACAAAAATTGCTTTGTATGAGATACCAGTAGATTCCCATTAATATTTCATACACATCAGATTTGCGAGAATTTTCTCTTTTAAATTAATTATAGAGAATATGAACAATCACAAAATTATTCTCTAATAAATATAAACATTTTCATTCCAAACCTTCTTCATTTATTCATATTAAAACAGTACCACATAAATTATCAATTCAACAAATGACAACCTCACACTTCAAATTCTGAATAAGAAATAACCACAACTGGTTTTGAGCCTTTGGTAGCCAGTGAAATATTGGCAAATTATTTTCAAAGAATAAATAGTTTAAAACTAATTGTAGCATGTTCAGAGATAATTCACAAACATAAAAAAAAAAAGAAACCTAATTTGTCATTATCAATTTTTTCCTCCAACTTTTTCTGTCAGCTTTATTTAATGTGAAGCAGTAATGAGCAAGAAAGAGATCTGAGATGAGATTTTCTTTCTCTTCTGGAAATTAGACAGATGCCAAAATGTTATATCTTTCTGTTCACCTCTGATCCAGCTCTTTGATGTGGTGGCAAAGGTCAGAATAATTCTGACTGCTAATGACCTCTGGGATATAAAACAGATATAACTTGAGCAATCTCTTGGTCTAACCTAGAGAGGACAGGTATCTAAGTGACAGCAAGGGACCCCACTGGTAGGCAGCCTAATGAGAGGGCTCATGCTTCTGTTAAGAAAAAGGATTAGACTAGGAGATTTTCCTGAAATCATCAGCAGAGACACAAAATTCTGTATGAGATAGTTCATCTGTCCTGATACTCCTGTGCTCATCATTAGTGCATGATGGGTTCTTTGTTGTGACTGGGTTTTTCATATGTGCTTGGAGTCTAGTGGCTTTTTTTTTAATTTTATTATTAATTTTTGAGGTGTTTGAATCATTTTTCTTCTGTTGCAGATAAGAAAAGAGCATGTTTCTGCCCCAAGAGAATTCAAGTCCTTGGATTAAACTGGAGAGGTCCAGTACAGACTGGAGACCACAGGAGAAATCCTTGTGGGAAGAGGAAGGCCAGAGCCTGCAGCGTGCACTGAGAAGCAGAGGGACTGTGGTGCAGTCACACATCTCCAGGCTGTGCACCCACTCTAGGCTGCTGCCCTGCTCTGATCTAGGTGCTCATCTGCCTATCTGCAAATATATAATTAATAAATAGGAGATAAGTGGATGATGGTTGTAACCATTAAAACAGGATGGGGTTTTTTTTGCATTACATAGCTCTGTGAGTCTTCCTTGGCAGCAGTTCTCAACACAACAGCATTTGTGGTGCTACGAAACAAACCCCTGTAGATATCCATCCTTTTAGGGGAGAGGTGATGGGTCCAAAGTCAAAGACAACTCCTCACTGAGGTGATGCACATTCTGCAGCTATCTCAAACTGAGTTACTATTGCTGCCAAGTGAGAAGACTCCAAGGATTACATACTAGAGGGAGTAGAGCAGCTCTGAATATAAAAGCATTTTTGCTTTTACAGGAAAAAGATTTACCAACCAGATATTAATGTTTAAATAATGTAATTGTGGAAAAAAATCCCTCTTTATTCACGCTGTCTTTTTCTTCATGAAATAGTTCTTTCCGAATCTTTTTAAATCATGTGAACTGCTGCACCAAGTTGTTATGGCAACTGGAATTTTGAAAGCAAATTAATTTTGCCATAAGATGTTATTAAGACCAGGTAAGGATGGCCATGAATAATAATATCTTCTTTTTGTTTGGACAGGATATGCTATCTCAAACTTTAACACTGGTTTTTACTTAAGCCAACACATGTTATTACTATATCAATGATCTTTAGAACAAATGCAAAATAAATTATTTCACTTTTTTTGAATTAGACCTTCTCATCTGCAGCATCATCCTATAATAACAGGGATTCTATGATCCTTAAGTAATTTTTGATATGTCTAGTAAAAGCTAACAAGATCAGTTTTCTAAACTGGAAAAAATCTAGAGCGAAGCTGCTAATTTCACTCTTAGTGCAAGTGAGGAAAAAAAACCTAAACAACAAAAAGCCCCAGTAGGTTTTAGTTTTAAAAGTTGGATTTTATCCTGTGGTGCAAAAAAATTTGTCCAGTTCTTGTTCTATTCCAGAGTGGTGGCTGCTGTATCCACCTACTGACTTTGGATTTGCACCTCCCTTATTTGGGCAGTATAATACTTTCTCAAAGCAGTACTCTCCTTGGAACTGCTGGAATAAAAGGAGGACAAAAGTGTAATCTCAGTTAATAATGCAGGCAATATAATGGGCCTGCTGTAATTTTAATTTTGTAGGATTTTGGAGATTGCCTAGAGACAGTAACTCTCTCCAGAGAGAATACAGCATGTAGAATGTGGATGTGCCACCACAAAGGACACACCTTGACTCTGAGATCCAGGCTGGTGTCTCAGTTCTGCAACGTGGTCTCACAAATCTCTTCCCTGTCTAAAAGAATCCTGGTTTGATGCATTCATGCTCCTGCCTCTTATTCCTGCTATTTGATAGTGAAGGAACACACCTGCAATGGGATCATGAAATAGATTCTGTGACATTTAGATTACATATTTTTTTTATTTGGTTTTATGGGACTGATATTTTGATTAGCCTGCTGTGAGGGGAAGTACAGAAAGAACTGACCTGGCCCCAAAGGCCAGACAAGGATCTTGAGAGCCCTGTCACTGTAAATGAGTAAATGAGAGAAGCAAACACCTCCAAACAGCAATCATGAATGCCACATTATACAGCTGCTGCTTTAATCAAGTGCTCTGAATCATCAAAAGCACCAATTTCCTTTCAATAAACAATCAAAGACATTCCTAAAACTTCTAGAGAGCAATTCTCTCTTCATCCTCTCTGCTTATCAGTTCCTTTTTGAGGTATATAGCACTCCTAGGAGCATTTCAGGAGCAAATACTTTAGACATTTTAACTTTCTGGGATACTGCAACAGTGAAAAGGAAGTATTATAGAGGATGGTGTTTTGTTTTGTTAATGGCTAAGGCAGACAATGGAGAGAATGGTCCAAATCACTAAACATAGGTGTTGTTCCATAATAAGGAAAAAGGATAACATTGTGCCTTAACCACCCTGGAATATTCTCATATGGGTTCCTATTAACTTCCTCTGATGCACCATATCTAATTTTGTCCTCTAAGGTTTTAATTATTTCAAATTCAGTCCCACAGACTGAATAACGTGGCTTCTGTTTTTTTCACTTCTTTTTGTCCTCTGAAATACAGGAGCTTATCCACAGCTGGAAATAGGCTGTAGGTTGATGTATGGTATTATTGACAGAAGAACCCCTCAGATTTTGGGATGAAAGCAATCACCACTTTGAGTGGAAGAAAATATCTCCTTTAAGTCTATAGATGGAGCAGGGATAGGACTTCTTTCTTAGCATCACCTGGAAGATTTCTTTAGTAAAATAGATGTCACACTATGACACAAAATAGCTCACACACGCACGCTAGATGCAAAGGAGGGAAAAAAGAGCAAAAGGAGTGAATTTTTTTTTGACCTCACAATATACAGAATTCTAAAAGTGTCAGTGGATTGGAGGATGAAATTATCACCTCTCCAACCACACTGGTCAGACCAAGAGTCCATCAATTCTCTCCTCCCACAAAGAAGAATGCAAAACAATCATTATTTGCATGAACAGTGCATGAGAACTCCAGTAGAAGTATGTAAACATCAGAAAGCATAGAAAACTTTTAGAAGAATTTTAAAACTTTCAAAAGAACAGGGTGACAAATAGACACTTGTAAAGCTCTTAATCCTGCCTCATCACCTTCTGTAGTTGGAAATGTAGTCATTTAACTCAAGGATAATGTCTCCTATAGGCTGATGGTCAATATTTGGTCTATGATATTAGTGTTGTGTTGTGCAGAAGAGGAAGCTGCTAAAGTTGACATTGACTGAAGTTATTTCCCATTTCAGGGAAGTGGACTCAGAGACCTGCAAGGCACTACCCAGACCTATGCTCATATGTCCTGTTTGGTCATAGGAAAATGTTTCATATCACTTTGAGTTAGTATTTTATCACTGTAAATGCTTATGCATTGTGATCTTTCAGCAAAATGTTATCATAGAGGTCCTGAATACTTTTAATGGGAACTTTGACATTGGGGTGCTCAGCTTGGTTTCAAGGTTTAGATGCTTATTATAAATTGCTAGAAATTTATTCTGGAAATAACCTAAAATTAATACTTTGTCATAAGAAAACTCCTAACTTTGTGCTATGGTAGTCTGCATAAGTGATTTACTTCATGTTTAATTTAATTTCAATGAATGTTGAGTAATGAAATTTATATACTTGAAAAGGAAGTGTGACATAAGGTAAACAGATTGTTGCAAAATAAATTATTCTAGGTCTGGTCCAACTCTCATTAAATCAGTGAAAACTTTCCATATAGGAGTAGGATGAGGCCACAATAGCATAAACCCAGACTGAAGTCAGTGGGCCTACTTTGGATTCACGCAAATAAAAGTGAGACTGCAACTTTATACCCAGTGTTCAGCAGCTGCAGTACAAAACAGGCTCTGATGTTGCACCTTAGGTGGAGCTTTGCCCTGTCACAGTGATTCACAGATATCCCAATTAGTCACTGAGGGTTCTCATCATCAGTGCAAATGCACTTTCCCCAGTGTTTGCTTAGGCAGTCAGCATGGCAGTGACTAATTTCCTTTGTAAGTCTGGGTCTCATTGCTGTCAGGAGGTAAGGGTGGAAAAGCAGCAAAATTATGGTAGTTCACTTTTGCACACATAATGAGTAATAAATGCAAAGGATTGGACTCCACAGAAAGTGGTCACTTGGGGAAAATCTAATGAATCCCACTTTACCATTGGAAAAACAATCTACCAAAAAAGAACTCAGCAAAACTATATGGAATAAAATTTATTATATGTTTTAAGCAGGAAGTAATAGAGCAAACAGTGTAAATAGAGTAGATAAGCAAAGAACAGTCTCAATCTAACCACAGCACTTTAGTAAATCCCATTAGGCAATTGTTTTCACCTTGAAACAGCTGAGTGTTTTAAAAGCACTCAAGTTTTATTGAAGGTGAAGAGGACTTGGTCTTTTAGATTAGTCAGGATTTTTCAGAAATTCCACCCATCAGGCTTACCTTGGAAAAGATTTAATGTTCTTCATGGAGTCCTATAAATCAAGGGAAATTCAGAGCAACGTAGAACTTCAGGACACACCAAGAGAAATTGTATCTGGTGTCCGCAAACAAAGAAACTTGGAGGAAAGGCTTAACATATAAATGATCTCAAAAACTTTTTTAGACATATATTTAACTGTGATGTTACAATTAAACTCATAAAACTTAGTTTTATGCCTGTAAACAGCATGTTCAGCACTCAAACATGACAGCAGAAAGTCAAGTCAGTGCATTGTTTTGATTTTCTCTGGCATTCTTGGAAGAAAGCTGTTTCAGACCCAGCATCATTTTTCCTAACTCCAGAAATGTAATGGACTGCCTACACATGCAACTTTGTTTCTATGGTTTCTCCTTAACAGTAACAGAGAGAGGGTTAATTGCATATCTCCACAATTTCCATGTGCTACAGAAGCAAATGGGTAGATGACAGCATGGTGCCCTCTGCTCCTGGGAGGGGTTCCACAAGTACCCACATGCATGTTGGACAAGTTCATGCTGAAGGTTAAATATGTAAGGAAATATATTATTGTGTCATAAGAATTACCACCTGTAACTTATCATTCTAGGAATTTCACTCTACCCCATGTATTTCACATAGCAGGTATGGTACAGGGCTTTGCTAATATATTTAATAGTTTAGTGAAAAAATCTAAAAAATCTCTCAGTGGAGTGGAAAACTTCAGAAATTTAAAAAGTCCCACTGTAAGAATCATCATAAGGGGTTTTTGTAAAAAACAGATATGTTCATATACATATTTAAAATAAAAAGTATGGCCACAATTAAATTCAAATGTTGAATTTAACAGGCATTATTATAATCTAATCTACTAATAGTGAATATTTATTATTAACTTACTCTTGTTTACCTACTGAAATATTTTTCCTCTGTGTTGGGTGTAATTGCTTTTTTGAGACCTAGTATTGTCCAATCTTTTATACACTATCTGTTCAACACTGATGTTAAAATTTCTATAAGTTTTCATTAAAACACCTGGATATAGTCTTGCAGATGTTTTTATACTGGGATAATACTTTTGGTCATATTTGCCTTTCCATGGGTGGGTGGTTTATATTCCTTCAGTGTCTACTGAACATGTCCATGAGATTCATGCCTTGCCAATTTTTTAAAGTTCCTATCTTATGTTCATAAATGTGGTATGCATGAATCACCACAGATTACAAGCTACAATGAGGGTTTCTTTATTCAGGACATTCATTTTTCTCCCAAAGACATGAATTCTTCAAGGAAAACACCCTGAACCTGAGAGTTATATTGTATTGGATGTAGGAGGTCTTAGCCTCTGCATGCCACTCATCTTGGTTGTTCATTCCACATATATAATCCTTCTAAATCCAGAATTTGTTAGAATTAGACTATAGGTAATTTAGATGCAAGAAAAGCGATTGTGTGCTGTAAAACTTGGGTTGTATGAGCAAAAAAAATGACTGGCTTAGATGCCAGGCATTTATTATACACCACATACAGGGATGTCAGGCCCTTCCACGGGCTCACAGCTGCTAACACAATGAGCCAGCCTGCCTGAAGTCCTGAAGAAAGAATATATTTCACAATACGTTTTCTGCTAGGACCAAGTGCTTATCTGATCGTTGCAGTTGTCTGTCTTTAAGATAGGGGAAATCAGTGTCATGTCAGGGCTTAGATAGCATTTCTTTCAATAGTGCACTGGCAGAAGTGTAGCCTAAGTTACAAAAATGGCAAGAATACTTTCCCAAAAACACATAGTGCCCTTAGCTGAGTTCCTAATTTAATGGATTAAATGAACACCATCTCTTTTGAGGGGCTGGGTCATTTGAGAGACCCAAGAGATCAGGAAGAAGGGAGTCTGACTTCACCCTGGCTTCAAGATGCTTCTGGAAGCTCACACTCCCGGGATGCACATTGCTGTTTTCCAACAACCATTGACACCCAGAGATTTCTCCCTTTTCTGTGTACAGAGTTCTGAATTTCCCCCTGGAGGGAACTTCAGGGTGCACTGGGCTACAGCCTCCATAAGGGCTGAGCTCATTTAGGTCTCTCCAAATGGTTTGAAATTTGCTGGCTCATAGATAATAGTGAGAGTGGGGACACAGCAGCTTCACTCTATGGAAATTCTCTGAGGGTTGCAAAAAAATCCAGGAAGAAAAGCAGATACTAAGGAAGCTAATCTATTCTAAAACAAGATTAATTAGCATCTGACCCACTGTTGTAAATTATCGGTTTCATCAGTGCTGTCCATAACTGAGGTCAATTCTAGATACCTTCATGTGATCCTGATCTTCCAGGTATTACCCCTACAGCTATGCCTAACCTGACACTCTTGTCAGACTGTAAAACCCCCTTACAAGACTTGCACAATATGGTTTTGTAGTTAGGTAGATAAAAAGCAAAACTGAAAGATGATAATTAAAAACAGGAAGCAGAACACCAGGGGACCAGAAGGATCACTATTATGAATATGTGCTGATGTGGGCAGGGAGACAGCACTTCAGAGAGAGACAGAGACCACAATCACTTGGTAAAACCAAAGAACAAAGAATATAGGAGCTGCCACACTAACTGAAATAACAGATGCCCCATTTTGCTCATCTGGAAGAAGATGAAAAGTTCTCAACAATAGGATAAAAATAGAAGATATAATTAGAAATACCTTTTTTAACTTTCTCTTCAATTTTTTGTCTATTTGACATAAATTACAAGGGAATTCTATCCACGCTTTATATAAAAAAGTTATTTTGGAAATCCTATCTTTTTACCACAAGGTACAAACATAATGCAAATTGGGACAGTAAACTACCAAAGGCTCTTCAATTCGCTTTCTCAACCTGGAAAAGATATCCTAAATCACAACAGATTCATGTCAGATGAGGAGTCAGCCCTTTGAAAGGGAAGAGACTAACAGGCTAATTAATGGCCTCAGCTGTGGGTTCTATCTATTAATTGATTAAACCTTTCACACCACAAGAATTTTTCATTTTGGATGTACTCATACTTGTGCTTTTTAATTAATTAGAAAATGGCGAGATGGAATCTTCTGGTTTATTATCAGCTGAATTAATTCAGAAAGCCATTTGTTTTGGGTTTTTGTTTATTTGTTTTGTTTTGTTTTGTTTTTCTTAGTATGAAAAAAATTAGAAAAAAATGTGTGTTTCTATTTCTGGTGGAACTATAGGTAGAGTTTTTGATGGTACAGAGTGCTTCTGATATACACCAGAAAACAAACACTTTACTTTTAATAAATAACCTATACTACCTATGGGAGTAAAAAAATACATGGTCATATTTATTAAGAATTGCATCACAATGTGTTGGTACTGAGGACTGTACTTAAACCTTGCCTGTACAACTTTAGTTTGTCATTTTGTGACTTATGCATAGGATTGATGTGAGCATGGAAGGTTAAAGTTATTATCATCTCCATTTCTCTCCAATAAAATAAATAAAAAACAATACAATGCAATTACATCTTTCCCCCATGTGTCAGGCTTTTGAGAAACCTGTCAGGCAGACTGTGAAATAACATATCCATGGAAAATCTCTGCCCCTGGGGATGTACCCTTAAGTGATCAGCCGGGATAGTGAGGAAGGGTACAGAAATAAAGCAGTTCCTGCTTTCTACCTTAACCATTCCTAAGCTTACAGGCACTTGTGTTCAAAACACATAAGGAGGTTTTTTAGGAAAGCGAAATTCTTCTCCTCTATTTACCAAAACAGGGGTACCAAGAACCAGGGACAATGAAGAAAGATAGGTGAACAATTAGTGCAAGAAGAAATGGAAACCAAACCCAAATATAGCTCTGAATTCACAAAGTCTTGTTTGTTTATCTAAATATTGATTTACAGAATTAATAAACAAGGATATATTTTGGTTTGGGTTTTTTTTCAGTGTGAATATTCTTTTTTATGTTACATCATTTAAATAAAATTATACAGTCCTCTATATCTCAAGAAAAATATAAAATAATTGGTTGGGGTCTGATAGACACTGAAATGTACCTAATATTGTGCTGATTGTTCTTCATATCTATAACACTTGTCATGCCAAAAATTGTGGTTTGTCTTTTCATATTACAAGTTTCATAAACTGTTTGTGCTTTCTTTTGAGCATAACATGTCATAGTAATTTAAGATAGTACTAATAAAGATAAGGGTGTATATATATATGTAACAAATAACTGGTGTTTTACTATTATCATTCAAAGCCTTGGACCCTGATGGGATGGTTCCCCTCCTGTAAAAAAAGTAGTCTTAAAAGAAACTTTTAACAAGATGGTGTAAGAGATTTGCTGAAAGAATGAAATTAAGATATTCAGAATACAGCTCTATTATATGCAAATGATAAAAGGCCTTGAAAAAATCTATTATTTTATCAAAATTGGGGAAAAAATTAGTTATATTTCATGACAATTTTTTAATCAACCAAAATCAAAAGTGTTTTGTTTTTATCTTACTTTTTTTAGATGTCTTAGCCTGAGAAATGGGAACATCAGCTAAAAAATAAATGAAGTCATGAAAATAAAATTAAAGTTAACTTGATAGTTTAAAATTAATGTCACACCATGATAAAAATGCAGAAAGACCTGAAGGAATATTCTGAACTTTTGTGAAGGAATAAACTGGGTCTTACAAACCAGCTGAGGTGAGAGGTTTTTTGGCCAGGATGTTATTAATTCATTGCAGTGTGTGAATAAGAATTAAACAACAACTATAAAAATGATCCAAAACCTCAATGACCAAGAGTGTTTATTTAATCATTAGTCCAGTAGGTATTATCCACAGGAGCAAGAAACATGGCTCAATAGGAGGAGAATTTATAGTTATTTAATGTACAAAAGTATTACTGACTGTTCAAAGCACTGAAATGGAGAAAGACATATTAAGAAACATAAAAGTGATGAAAGTATCCTTGTGTTGCAAACAGCAGTTTTGTGCTGAGATCAGTAGACTGAGTTTGCAGTTCCATTGTATTTTCTAATCTATTATTTATTTGGGATTCATTTTGCACTGTTCAGTTCTTCTACCCCTTGGGCTTCCCCCATCTAAATTAGATCTGTGTGACATGTCATCTGTTTAAAACCTCCACCACAATATGGAAAGAACTTTTTGTTTTCCCATAACAGAAATTAAAATAATACCATTTAAGGAAAGTGAAATTATCATTCCTTCCAGGACTCTTCATAACTATGTAAGAAAATTGACCTTTTCAAATCTTGGAGTTGAATTTATATTTCAGAGCTGTACAAGATTTGGACTTGAATTCACTATTCAGAAGGCCCCATATTCAGATAGCTCAGATATATACTCACTGTTCTGTTTAAATTTAAGCCTGGGAGACAACTGAAATAAATTCTTAGTTCAGCTTCCTGACTGGCTGCTAACTGGAATGTCACCCCAGAATTCCATTGATGAGTAAGGTTTTGTAGACTATAAAAGTAAGACAAGGACCCATTTTGTTTTGTCTAGGACATGTGCAGCCTTTCAGAGGTCTGAAGGGTTCATTTATTGCATTTATTCTTAGGGCTTAAAGAAATTTGATGACTGTTTTCATGAATCCCGTCTTGATATGTTACATAGTGGGAGGAAAGGCACATCCAATATTGTCCTAAGAAAACACTAAAGAACAATGGACCAGTAAAAAAGAATTTCTAATACCATTACAGGAAGAAGGGTTTTTTTACAGGTTGAAGACCTGGTAAGGATATTCCCTTTTATCAGGATCACCATCATGATTTGAATATTTCCAGTTTGCTCTTTCTGTAATATGGAAAGTGGGAAACAATTGTAGCTAGTGAGGATGAGCTAATGCTCATACTAATGAGCATGTTATTAAATTTTCAAAAGATATGCCTAGGACTCCATTTTAGAAGGCTGAAACAGTTATGAGAGAGGATCCATGCTGACATTTGTAAGAAATATCCTTTTTCTGATTATGTTGAATGCTCAACACTGGTACTGACCTTATAGATGATGAGTCCCTCCAGTCTGAGCACTTAGAGCTCCCTTATGCATGCTCTTGTTTGCTCTCTGCCTCTCTCACATTTGTTCTTTCTCTGTGAGCAGGATAGGGGATACATGTGGTTGGATGAAAATTGGAATGACCTCCTCTAATGGCAGGTGATGCTGCTGGAACTTGTAATACCCTATTAGGCTTCCCTTGTGCTTTTGCATTTATCTCAATCTGTAGGACCATGTTTGCTTTCACCGTGCATCGCTAACAGCTGTGCCCAGGGGTGACCCCAGAGCTGCTGCATGGTTCAGGCTGACATCTCCTTTCCAGGAACGTGCCACCTGATTCATCTGCCACACCACTGTGGGGCTTTGAACTCTTCAAATCTTCTAAACCAAGCAGGTCTGCCAGAGGGAGGTGAGAGATTGTATTCAGGCTACTTTTCTTCCTATTTTTCTTTAAATGTTTTTCACATCTGATAAACTAAGGTCTTGGTCCTGAAAGGGGATGAAGACATCATGGCATGCCAGTAGAATTGGCCCAGAAGAGAGATACAAAGTTAGTCAAAGTCTGGAGAATGTCTCTTACGAGAAAAGGCTTGAGTTGGGCTGGTTCAGCCTCAAAAAGAGGCAACTGGCATGGGAGCTCATTAGTTTGTACAAATATCTGAAGAGTGGGTGCCAGGAAGATGGATCCAGGCTCTTCTCAGTGGTGCCAAGCACTAGGACACGAGGCAATGGATAGAAAGTGATGCAAAGGTAGCTCCACTTGAACTTGAGGGAGAACTTCACTGTGGAAATGACTGTGCACTGGAACAGGCTGCTCAGAGAGGGTATGGAGTGTCCCTCACTGGAGATATTCAAGAAGCCTCTGAATTCAATCTTGTGCCAGGTACTCTGGATGAGCAGGGAGGTTGGACCAGATCCCTTCCAACCTGGCCCATTCTCATCCTTGAAATGAGACAAGCCTCCCACCTCTTCCTGTAAAGTGGCTGACCTCAGTGGAAATTAAACTTGCACAGGGCCTAACATGATGAGGCTTGCAACACTGAAAGGTTGTCTGAAAAGTTAAAGAAACAGTGATTTGCTTGCACTGGATGTGTAAGTAGGGTACAGGCAGCTGAAACTCCAGGCATGTTCAATGTATGTCACTCACATATTGCTGCACATATATTTCTCTGTCTTGCAAAAATTAAAACAAGTCACTACCAATAACAACCAAAAGGAGATAATTTCTCAGAGGATTCCCTTAACAAAGATTAAATATTGCTATTTATATAACATGCATGAATAAAAATGAAAACATATTTTCATGTGATAGTTGTCAATAATGTCATGGTTTAACCCCAGGTGGCAATTATTTTGTAAATTTATTTTCTATGCCATTTTGGCACCTGCAAACATTATTGCCCCAACACATGCCTGCAGAGATGTTTTTATTTTCCCATTATTCTGGTTATGAGTTGGAGACAAAAGTAACTGCGGGTCTACAGAGAAATTCCATGTATTTCAATAAGATATGCATTGCCATTGGAGAAAATTACAGTAAAGCTAACAGCACATATCTCAGCCTGTTATCCCTGGATGATACTGCTTCTCACCATCCTGCTTTCCATAGCTGTCACTGTCTCAGGATCTCTCTCAGGACTGTACCCTGCCATAGGGCCTGTGAGCAAAGAAAGGCTTCAGCTGCCTGTTCACAGACAGTTTAACTCACCCTTCTTGGATGAATCCCATGCAGGGGGATTTGATGTGCCTTGTGTGGGGACCAGCCATGCCCCTGCCTCACTCCTGAGGGACAAGGCAGCTGCAGGATCTGGCTCTGCAGGGTTCTTATTTACATTTATGACTATATTATCATTATGTATCTCCAGCTACATGGGCAGAACTTGTCCACCCAGGATGGATGGTGTGAGAGGGTCAATGGCAGCTCCAGGCTTTCAAAAGCAGGAAAGTGAAATTGCCTTAATACTCCTGCTCCTCTTCCATATTTGCCATTCAATTTCTCACAGGTTTCTTTCCAGTCCTGTACCAGCTCTTCAGGTTTTCTGATCATCTGCCAAGATAATTTAGCTGCAAATAATAATTTCCTCTTTTTTTTTTTGCATCTCCAGCTGTCTGTCAGTGCAGCAGTGGGAGCCCATTGCCTACCGGGTCAGACAGACACCAGTGCTGGGGTGCACACAGGGAGAGATCCTGCAGCAGAGAAGGAGGGCAGGGGGTGACTGAGGAGAAGGCACTCCATCACCTCATACAGCAGCAGTGAACTGCTGAGTTTGCCCTTCTGTCCCCCCTGGCCTAGGTATGGATATCACACACCACCCTGTGGAATCTGCATCTCATTCAGGGAGTTCTGATCTTATAGATATGTTACAAATGGGATTGCACTTTGGATTTAAACATTAAGATGGGAGATTCTGACGCCTAAGTGGCAGAGGCCTCCTTTCTGTTTTATATTGCTCCTCTTATACTAATTGGAGGAAACTCTGGGTGCTTTCCAGAAGAGCAATAAGCAATGGAACTAGTATTTGTCATGTGCTCATCCTCTCCACGGGGAGAAATCTATGTGCAAGGGAATGGTCTATCTGAATTTTTAAAAACCATTTGTACACAGACTCATATCCAAGCACACAAACATATTTATTTTCCTCTTAAGGGAAGCAAGGTCAAAAAGAAGCTTGGGATAATTGCAATGAAAAGAGATGAAGCTGCCAATGATGCTGTGTGTGCCTCTGAAAATTTTTCTATTGCTTTAGTATAGTTCTCTTGGAGCATCCTTCACTGAAGCTGTGGGAAATAACATGTGCTGAAGAAAAAAATACATTCGGAAATCACCATAAAATCTAGTCTGCATGTACCACGTGGCTGCTGTGCCAGCTGCAATTACTTCACCTCTTTAAATAGTTCTCTTACTGAGATGTTGACTTTTACAAGCACAGCATTTCCATGTTATTATTAGTACTAGCAGACATCCCCCACAATAGGGGATTTCCTTTATTCCATTTGGAAGACCCACATCCCTTGCTGACATAATTTAGGATATCACTTTGTTAATATTTTTGGCAGATATATGGGAGCAATCCAGGTCACAGTGTTGTTGGGCTGGCTGTGGGCATGACAGCTTGGCCTCTTCCCCAGTGGCAGGATGATGTTCGCAGAGAGTGGCAGCATCTTGCTGGTGCACATCCTTCCTCCCAGCACCGCTGACCTCCAGGTCACATTACCCCAGCCCCACTTCTGGCCACCTGGGCAAGCTTTCATTCTCCTCTAGTTTCTTATGCAAGGGCTTCAATGGCATCTCAGCAAGTTTCTGACTCAAGGAGTCAGTAAGCAATAAGTGGGGGGTAAAAAAAGGGGGGTCTTGTTATTGCCAGACCAAGTTGTGTGGTGACCTCGAGGTGAGGAGCTGGAACAGCCCTCATGGATCATGATCTGGTTTTATTGCATTCTCCAAATCTTAATTTTTTTTCATGTTGTCTTTTGTTTTTTATTCAATAGATGTATCAAACTGTGGGATATGTCACCAAGGCATGAGAGTTTCTTCAAAATAACAGCAATGCCAGCAGAGACCAAACCTGCCACTCCCAAAGGAGTCAGCTGTAACAGAGCCATTCTTGGGGCAGTCTGGTACCTGGCACTCTGTGAATCCCTCCCTTTGCATGTTTGGATGCACTTGTCCATCCTGGAAGAGATCATTATTCAGAAGCTGAGGGTGTTTCATGGATAAACAGTGAGAAAAACTGCTGGAAACCTTTGCAGTCTCAGCTGCCAATATCTACTGATGGTGGGAGTCCATGAAAAATTTGTCTTAGTTTATTCATGTCCAAAAGTACCACTTTTTAATAAAATTGTAACATCCGAAAATATCTCAAGACCATTTTTATCTTTATGTTACAGCAACAAATGGCTAAAAAAGTGGTGTCTTTCTTTAAAACAGAAAGCTATCTTTGGCCAAAGACCGAAAATGGGAAATTTTATGTCAAAGTCTAAATGACCAGGAGATCTATTATACAGGTCAGCTCTTGATGTTCTTTATTGTAGACTGTTCAACATTAACATTTTGGACAATTTTTACATTTTTTAACAATTTTATCAATTTTTACATTTTAGACCAATAAATGAAAAATTTTGCTCTCATTTTTAAATGAAACTTTTATTCCTTGGATAAACAGAAAATGCCAACAAACTAGATAAAGCCCAAAGGTTATTACTTCATTAGTAAGTCATACTTTTTCAGTTTAATTTTGATCCATTGCTTTAGGCTGGAATTAATTTTTTTTTTTCCACTGGAATGGAATGAAAAATTAGGGACTGTAAACCAAACTCTAAAAAGTCAGAGAAATGCAAGTTTCTTCTCATTCCTTTCTTCTAGAGTTGCTTTATTTCCAAAGTCGAAATATGAAGACAATGCAACTGCTGTTCCTGTACCCTAACTGTAGAACTCAAAAGCTGCAGAGGAGACAAACAAGTCTTTTTTCTTTTTAGAATCCATTCCAGTTAAGCCATAACAGGAAAAAAAATAACACCTTCCCTGCTAAAGGCCTTACATCTCACTTCTGGGGGTATTACAAAATAAGCTGTCTGGAAACCATTCCATACATGGGTATGTTCATGCTTTGGAAATAATTATCCCTAAACATGAAAAATAGTGTACTTTAATTGAAATAGTTTTCAGGTAATTTTTTTTCCTTATTCACAAGGGTATTTAAGTTATAAAATCAGACAGGATATAAAAGCCTTTTCTCCCACAAATGTAATTGAAACATACCAATAAACACCTTTGGCCTTTTTTGTAGAGCTACTGAGTGTTCAATAAACTGAACAACAAATGTTATTAGTATTAAGTGGCTAATAAAATCTTATTTATGTACTTGTGTTAACAATAATCTGCTTGTAGAATATGCATACTTCCCTGTTAGCAACTTAGAACATGATTTCCAGGAACCTTGCATTGCTTCAAAGAAATAATAGCTTGACTGTGGTCTAGGCTTTACTGGAAAATGGATAGAGTGATCATTGCCTTAATTAGCACAAACATCACCTATTTCACGACTTAAAAGCAGCAGAGGAAAGGGGAGCTCTAGAGATTTTTCCACTGTGAAGTAAATCAAAAGCAAACATGAAGGGATTTTTTTATACATATGCTTTACCTGCATTTCCTTTTCTTTAAAGAAGCACTCAACAAGATTTTATACAAATTATTCTGAAAGTGCTTTGAGAAATGTACTCATGAGTTGAGAGTCCCTATAAACACATTTAGATATGCTGTCAAAATGGATAAATTAACTGCCCAAACTCCTGTGGCAGTGTGGAATTCATGATGGTTTATGTTACAAAGCTCATTGGAAACTTTAACAGCTCTGTCTAAAAAACTTTAAGCCTATTGGGAATCCAGTAGTAATATCCTATCACAGGATAGTGACATTCTGAGAAGCCCAGGTTAGTGCCATTCTGAGAAGCAAACAGGCAGATTCCTGTAAGGACAATGACTGGCTTTTGAAGGAAGTGATGAAAATGGTGCCATTCCAGAGTCAGCAGAAATCCCCGCCAACTCCTGCTACACGGGACACAATTGAGCTGCTGCCGTGGGCAGGAGAAGGACAAATGGTGCTTTACAGAGAGCCCACAGCACAGATGAGGCTTCACAAGGAAGAACTGGTGCTCTTCAGCAGTGTAAACCTAGGTCATCTGACATAACTCCAGCCTGCAGTTGTTTTGGCCTTTGGTTTTATTTTGTAGTTGTCTATAGTGGAGGCAGTGTCATATCCTAGTTAGTCATGTCCATCTTTTGTCTTTTTCTTCACAATGAAACTTGCCTATACTTGCAAATCAGTCTGGAAGAAGGTGTGCGAGTTTAGACAAGGCTTTATTCAGTTAGACACCCTGAACCATGTAATGCTCTGCCAAGTTCCTGTGTGTACAACTTGCAAAAGAATTACTGACTTACATTCAACTTTAACAACAATTCAGACCTTCTTTCCAGATCTTGATGAAACAAAACAATTTCTCATCCATGAGCAACGGAGTGAATGAAATCTGGATTCCCAGTCTTCCAAAATAAGGGCTTGACATGTTTATCTCTCTTGTTATTGATCAAAAACACTGGTTGAATTTGGTTTTTTTCCCCATCTAGATGCAAATTTCTCTTTTGTCTGAGCCCTGTTGTATCCACTAGAACAAGAGATCTACTCTAGCTTTTCCCTCCAACTTGAAATTCAGTAATGAAGTCCTATTACACTTATTGGGTATCATATGCTGCCATATTACTTTAAATTTGCCACCGCATTAAGTAATGAAGGAAAATAAATAGACAACACAAAAATATAAAATAAATAGAAAACACAAAACCTGTTTTTCTTAAGAAAATGAGAAAAAAAAAATTTCTGAATGGGCATGGGGAAGGTTGCAGGGTTTTTTATTTTGTACAAGTTACAGGCTCTTAAAAGAGATATGAACACATATTTTTCAAGAGAAAACTGGCAGGAAAAGATCAGGTATTCAGCTGATTTCTCATAAATTAGGGGAAGTCAAGCCAATTTACATCAGCTGAGGATCTAACCTGATAACTCTTTGTTTGGGATTACATACGTTTTTCTGACAGGCAGACATGTAGCTTGATTTAACAACTTCTCTCCTTCTCTCCTTTCTATATTTGTACTAAACATCAGTTGAATTCTTTGAATATTCATACTGAGTTTACATGTCCTTACTTTTCACATTCAGGTTTTGAATAATTATATTCTGAGAACTTCATCAGAGGCAGTAAAATAATTTGCAAATCTGAGGAGCCTTGTGTACTCTCTGTTACCTTGAGGCCATAGTACTTCAGTTCATATTTTCTGAAGCTCTTCTGATGGCAAAAGGTAAGATTTTCAATAGCTTTATGTTCCTTCATGTTGTGACTTGTTTTCTTCTTGTGGAGCTTGAGCTTCCTATAACTCACAGGATAGCTAAGATTTTTTTGTTGTAGTTTTCTTGTTTTGTTTTGTTGTTTGTTTTTTTTTTTCTTAAATACATATTCTGAGTAATGTTCACCATTGCCTATAAAAAGGCACCTGTCCATGCAATTATAGGTCTCAGGTAACCAATTAATACATGACTAAATGTTGTTTTTGCAAGCAATGTTATTGTCACAGCATAGGCCATGCCCAAAATTTAGGCAGTTTGCAGGAAATGAAATTTTGAGCTGCTGGTTCCCTGGAGGTAGACTAGGTTTTGAGTTTGTGTCAGTCTAGTTGTATTTGATAATTTCAGTGGGATACCTTTGATATCTGAGGTGTTCCTTTGGATGAGGGTCATTAAATCATATCTAGCCCAACCAAAGCAGTTTTCTGACAAAAGAGCTTCCTTATGTGCCCTAGACCATCTAAATTTTCTAGATCATAGGTTTGTGAATCTTACATGAACCCCAAGATGTTCATCTCAGCTAAAGTTTTGCAAATATGGGGCAGAATCATAATAAAGAGAGAAGCTAACAAAAATCTGAAAGGAGATAAATATGTCCCAGCAAAGGGGCTGCAGATCTAAGTATGGGTGAAGATTACTGGGTCTTGAAAGGCAGGACTGGAGGTGTGGAAATACCTTGGGACTGAAGGAGTTCCAAACACAACAGAGTAATTTCCTATATCTGGCCTTGCACAGAAGGACCAAATGAAAAAGTGTCATGAGCATCTAGATGAGATCTCCTGCAAGACCTCCTAGAGATGAGATAGATGATCTGCAAGAGTGCAATGGGTTTATCAGGAAGCTCTCATCCCTGGCCACTCCTTCTTGATCCCACCAATTGCACTAACACCATTGCGGGGCTGACATGAGAAGAGGCAGTGAATCTCAGTTAAAACCCCTTGTTTGGAACAGTCAGTAATAGGGGGAAAATGGTAAAATTCTAATGGTCACTTTATTTCTGGAAGCAACACCTTGTTCAGCTACATTTTACTTCCACACAAAGAGAAATTTAAGTCCCAGGGCCCATCTTAGCAAAAATAAATAAATTCATAAGCTTTATTCTGACTTAAGTGTGATTCCTGCCTTCTGAAAAGCATCAAAATGGCATTACATGGAAGAGTTTCCTGAGCTTGCTCATTGAAAAGAAGTTCAATCTTGTGCCAAATTTTGAACCTAAATTTTACACTCCTCCCTGCCATCACCCCCATAGTATTTTGAGTAGTCACAGTCTAGTACTCAAATATTTCAGTCGGCCTCTGTGACTGACATTCTGCAAATGCAAATTATGAGTTCTTGGGAAAACTGTCAACTGATTGAGGGACTGAAAGGAAATTGTGTGCTACCCCAGGAGACCAAGGGTCTAGTATCAACCTGTGTATGACCTCTCTTCTCCTTGTCTGGCAGAAGTGCTTCTGGCTCTTTGGCAGAGTTTTTCTCAGCAGGTGAGTAGGGTTCCAATCTCTGATGGTAGTTCAGCATAACTCCTTTCCTGTGCCACTTCTTTGCTTCTATGCATTAAATTTATGATCTGACACTGGGACTTCAAATGCTGATAGTTTAAGTAACTTTTAGAAAAAGGTGGGAGGTTTTTAGGCCTGTTGTGCAGTATGTTGAATATGAAACTGAAGAGTGGAAGGAGTAATTGTAGTGAATTCCAACCTTATAAAAGTAGGAGCAGTGCTAGGAGTTAAGACAGGCAGTGCACAGTGAAAATATTGCATCTGACAGTCACAAATTAATTGAGATGGAGTAGAAATACTTGTGAGCAGATAAGGCACTTGAAGTAGTCAGTGGATGTAGCAGTCACTTTTATGTTTACATTTCTGAAGCTTATCTCCATGTAGTTATAGATCACAATGCTTTGATTTTGCTGTCTGGCAACCCAAACCAAAAATACCCAGGAGGGAGAGATAGGACTGAAGATTGCAAACCTTCCAAATAAATTGGTTTTGCATGTAATATGTCCAAATGATTGCTGTACAATGCAGCAAGTATAACTGTCTATAGAAGAAAAATATGTAAGTCATTTTGTTGTAAAAACTAAACCACAAACTGATTTAGGCACTGCTCCAAAGCCCATGAAATCAGAGGGAGTTTTTCCATGCATTCCAATGGGATCAACCTCTAAAGGTGATGTATCTTGCAACAAAGGCAGTGAAACTCATGGTAGCAGTGTGATGGGTAAGTCCCAAATATGCACGGAAGCCATTCATCTGGTAACTACTGTAAGACACTGTAAGACAATATAAATGGGTGTTTTAGTGGATATTGACTAGGAATTAATCCAATTTCAAGAGGATATCAGATTTCTAAAACAAGTGAAAGAGAGACAGGCACATCCCAAGTTCAAGGCAGGAAGTTTTCTGATCATCTCCTAAAGTCATCATTCCAATTAGCTCAGAGGCATGGATTATCAAAGAGTCAACCAGAGAAGACAGGAAAAAAAAATATAGGAGTCTGGAAATGCATTTTAGAATGAGCACATTTTAAAAATTGTACTCATCTGGTTCCATCTGTGCATGACTCAATTCTACTGCTGAGCCTGCCAGGCTTCACGGCTACATATAAACCAAAATGAAGGAGTGCAACGTGCCTAATTGGACCTCCCTAACTCACAAATGAGTCTCTGCAATGGTTGGAAAGGACTTTGTAGGGGTGCATTAAATTTCATTCCCAATCTGTCCTGCTGATCCCAGAGGACTGGCAATTATAACAGTGCTAGCTTTGACTTCCCAGATTAAGAAAGACCTTTTCTTACAATATGAACTCTTTTGACAAGAGTTATTTGGTCAATATTTGCGCAGTCCCAAGATACCTTGAGAGTATAAACAAAAAATACCATTTGTCTCCTTTCTCATTATCACACCCATGTGTGAATGGCTTGTCTTTGTCCTTTAATATCTTTTACTGAATCATGATGAGTAAATGTGCAATCATTTGATGTGCTTGCTAACACTGCAAGACCAGAGAGATGACTTTGTTGAGAATAATTTACTATAAAAGATGTTTGAGATGTTATGAATCCTTTGTTTAAGTTGTTCCTTTACCTAATGAAGGCAATTAAACAGTTTTTTAAGACAGGTATCTAATACAGTATAGTATTTTCATATAAATATCCTAAAGAATTTTCCAGCCGACAAAAGATCTTCCATCACTGAACTAACAGTTCAAAACAATCTACTCTTTCAACATTCCTGAATGACATTTCCTTATCTGATAGTGTACAAATGGTGTGAACCTGTGTGAACAGCTCTGCAGCCTTTTTCCCAGAAACGCTTTGGGGTCATTTGTGTCTGCTACTGTATCCTGGTGGTGGCCTGGGACACACACTGAGCATGGCAGTGGCCGCAGGGTCCATCACAGCCAAAAGGTTGGGAGCTGCTCTTGCACTGCAAGCTGGGGACAGCTCTGGGAGCCTTCTGGTGTCACCTGTTCTCAAACCTTGACAGTGAAGGAGGTTCCCTGGCTTCCCCAGTTAATTATTCCTGACAATGTGTGTATGAGAGTTAGTGTGTCTAATGCCTCTGGGACAGGGTTGCAGGAGCACAAGGTTCGTGGACAATAATCACACTCACGGATGATACATGTACAGGCAGTACCTCAGCTGTGTCCCACCTGAACTCTTCAAAAACGTGTCCAAAATGCATTTCTGCTGCTGTCCCACAGCTTATTATTCTAGCCAGCAATTTCTCATTTTGCCACAGTGCTCAGGGAAAGCAGAAAAATAAGCAGTATGGATGGTATTGCATTTGCGGGTTTTGGAATAAAGAAGGCACCAGAGATTCTGAAGACCCTTGTCTAGTTATATATTTTAAAGAATATTATAATGTGATTTTTGAAACCAAACAGGGTAGTAATCTAGCTGCACCAGGTTTATGGCACCAGATATTTGTTCAAAAGGTCCAGGCAGACTAAAGATATACTCAGTAAACTGCAAGGGCGGGAGTGGGGGAACAGAAGTGTATGATACAATATAGCTATAATCATAAAGCACAAGACCTACTGAGCTACTTTATGACCTTTTTCTTCTCCAGTGAAGAAAGCCTTAATAAGTCACTTCTGGCTGTGCCAGTCATGAATTACTGCTGTCTGCACGAAGGAAGATAAATATTGTAACACATCATAGAACATCTCTCCCTTTAAATACTGTAAATGGATAAAGATGTAAAACCCAAGAGGAACCTGAATAAGTGAAAAACTAAGCCAAAGAACAAGAATGTAATTAATACAGAGTGTATTGAAAGCAATCACTTTGAAAGCAAACCTTTGATATGAAATTTCTCCTTTTCTAATGATAAATAAGGACAAGACTAGAGGCACATCTATGATTGTCCAGAGCTGACATTGAACCTGCAAAGGACATTTTGTGGTACTCTCAAGTGTTTCTAGCTGCTAGTCTATTCTCCTTGCCCAAATATTTCTTTCACTGTCTTGGCTGAAGCCTTCACCACCCTCCTGCTGCTCAGCCTCACTCCCCAGCAGAAGCTGTCTCCAGCAGAACAGGCAGAGGAGCTGCTTGTGTGAGTAATTCTCTGACCTATGTGACTGGCCCAGGTCTTTTGAAATGAACCAGGTTTGTAAAGAGCTACTTAAGCTGCTTAAGTAAATATGGCTTGTGTTTACTAAAAAGGATTAGGAGGAGGAGCAGCAGGAGCAACCAGCAGGTTTGAGGAGTTTATTGTAGGAACAATGAGAAGCATCGGAGGGAACAGTCCTCTTCTCAGCCAGCAAAGCTGCAGCTGCAGAAAACATCTGGGCAAATACTTCCTCTCATTTGCTAAGGAGAAGGCATGTTAATGACAGTGTATATCACAAAAGTGAAACAGAAACAGCAGGAGCCATAAAAAAAAAAAAATCTAGCAAGTAGAAATAATAGTTATGTCTGATTTCTGTGGAAACTCCACCTAACTGCTCTCCTGAAACAATACTTAGGAAAGTGTGCTGGTTTTGGCTGGGATAAAGTTAATTTTCTTCACAGTGGCTGATACGGAGCTGTGTTTTGGATTTGTGCTGAACATGGGTTGGTAACACAGAGCTGTTTTTGTTATTGCTGAGCAGGGCTCACACTGAGCCAAGGCCTTTTCTGTTTTTCATAGGGCCACAGGGGCCAGGAGGCTGGGGGGGCCTGGGAGGGTGGAGGAGACAGAGCCAGGACAGGGGACCCCAATGACCAAAGGGACATTCCAGACCGTGTCACATCATGCTCAGTATATAAAGTGGGGGGAAGAAGGAGGAGAAGGGGGAGGTTTGGAGTGATGGGGTTTGTCTTCCCCAGTCACTGCTATGAGTGATGGGGCCCTGCCCTCCTGGGAATGGCTGAACACCTGCCTGCACATGGGAAGCACCAAATTAATTCCTTGCTTTGCTTTACTTTTGTGTCAGACTTCTTCTTTCCCTGCTAAACATTGTTTATCTCAACCCAGGAATTTTCCAGCTTTTACCCTTCCAGTTCTCTCCCTTATCCCACTGGTAAGGGACTGAGCCAGTGATTGTGTGGCTGCTGCTTGGGTTGAACCACAACAGAAAGAATCTCATTCATGGACAAATATCTGTGTACCAAAATACCTCACTGGTAATACAGACTTGCTTACAAATTTACAATTTTCATTACTGTATCAGATAGATTATCAAATACAGAGAGAAAAACTGGTATGTTTAAGAGATTAAAATTAAAATAAGATTGAAAGATAGTAGGAGTAAGATTTAAAATGACACATTACTAGTTTAGAAATAAAAGTTATTATTTGTTAATATTATTTAGCAATAAAGATTATTAATTATCCAATGTTTTCTAAATATTTTCAATTTCTAGTGTTCAGTACTATTCAGATGGTTATTAAATAGGACTCAGGCATATGACCTATAAAAAAGAAAGTTTTGGGTTATTTTCAAAGGAAGAGGGAAGTTTCAAGAAAGTCTTATAGAGATATATGATCATACACATTCTTAATGGGACTTCTGGTTTCTTCGTACTGATTAGGACAGATAAATAGTTCTCATTTTAAAGTGTGTTTAGGATTTTTGACATTTTAGAGAAACAATAAAACTGTTTTCCTGAAACTCAAACTACAAAGTGAAACTCAAGTATTTTCTACTGTTTACTTTGAGCAGGGTGTTGGACCAGATAACTTACAGAGATCCTTCTCTCTCCTGTGATTTTACAACATAAAATATCAACAAACTGCATATGGGAATAACCAGGGTTGTTTTTGGGGTTTTTTGGGTTTTGGTTTGGGTTTTTTTTTTTGTTGTTGTTTTTTGTTTTTGGGTTTTGTGGGGTTTTTTTGGGGGGGTTTTTTTGTTGTTTTTTTTTTTTTACAAGAACTGTGTAAGGAAAACAGAACAGCCAGAAAATTACAACTTCCCAAGAGACACTGCACGAAGACACTGATTTCTCCTTTTCACTGTGGTAGAGTGAAACCTTGTGAAACATTGTTTGTTGCTCTCTGACATCTCCTGCTCTGCCCTGCTCTGCAAACCTCTCTCCTCTCTTCAGCTGGGCCCAAAGAAGTGGCAAAGGGGAAAGAAATTCCCCAGAAGTATCCCCTTGTTGTGTACCACAAAGTACACCCTAGGAAATTTTCAGAGCAGTTGAATTTGTTGGCTAATTTACTTAAAATGTTTAAGCCTTGAAAAAGGCAAAAATGTGCAAGAAATTTCAGTGTTTCATATTTTCCTTACCAAATGTTTTTTTCTCTTCTTATCATTAATTGTTTCTATTTTTTAAATAACCATTCCCTTTCAGCTCAGTTTTTCTATGATTGGTATTAATCATATATCCAAAATACTCCATTTTTCAAATGCATTATCTCCATTGAGCCATTTCATTAATTTCAAAACAATAGGAGAACTACTTTCTCTGCATAACCTTGAGAAAATGGTAACCTATCATGCTTCCAGCTATTCTTTATCCTGGTCAGCTTGAAATCTGAGCAAACACATGCAGATACAGGATGGTCAATTTCCCTGCACATCCATGAATAATGTTACTGCAGACTGATAATCTATGATTTCTTTGATAAGTCTTCTGTAAAAATAAGGACAGTGATGCATCATAATAACCTTCAAATTTCAGATAACATATTTCTGTTTCATAATGTAACAAGGAATATTTGGCGATAACTATAATTTTTTTAACCTTTAAACAACAAAACTTTCTGATCTTTAAAACATCAATAAAACACTTTTAAAAAATCATACAAAGCAGTGAAACATATGGCTGATGTTATAAAAGATACATCAATGTTATTTCCCTTAGGTAAATTCCCAGAGGTGGGCTTCATTCTGATTTGTCTTGGGATCACCACAGGTATGTTCTTAATTTGAATGGTGAGTTTATTCGGATTATAATGGAAACGGGCACCGTGTGGCTAAACCTATTCAAGCAAATGATTTCATCATTATGGTTTAGAAAAAGATCTTCCTGATCTTTTAAGAATATTTCACTTATTGTAAGGACAATCTCAGTGACACAACTCAGGAATTATGTAGCCTCTTTAGAAAGTGATTAATTAGAATAAAAGGAACTTGCTGAGACAGTGGTCTCCTACAGTTTATGAATAATTGTCTACACTTCTCTTTAGATCTATTGCTTTATGTTAAAGCCTAGCTTAGCCAAAGGCAAAATTTAATATCTGTAGCTTTACTTCACTTTATTGTGAAGATGTTTGTGAGTGTTTTATAATTTGGTCAATTTTTAAGTTTTTTAAAATGTACACATTTTTCCAATTCCACCTTGTTTCTCTTACATTCTTAGATAGCCTAATTGTGATTTTTTTTTTTAATTTGAATCAGGTGGTGAAGCTGTGAACATACTGGGAGTATTTGGGCTTAAAAAGAAAAGACCATGTTCACCAACCCCCTATGGTACTTTGCATTACTCTAGTGTGCAAAAAATAATAAATTACTTTAAATAAAATTTTAAGAAAGGATCTGTTTCTCTAGTGAATTTGGATTGCAGAGAGTTATTTAGCTTGTCAGGCTGGAAGCGCCTAACTCTTTAAGATATCTAATTCCATTTGGTGCCAGAAGCATTCTCTGAGAACATTTTTTTTTCCTACTGTATATATTCTAGGGAAATCTATATTTATCCCTCAACAAGAGCACACCTATGAGCAGGACTAAGTTGAGACACCCTCAATTCTTCAAAAATAATTCCAAGAAATGCAAAAATTTGTTGTCATTACAACTGTGGTTAACTTTATTTAATATCATCATAGTAATAATGGTGATATGAATCTTTCTGTTTAATAATCCCATTGTCAGAACACTCACAGAATTATCACGTAGATAATGATACATTTTGTTATCTAGCTTTAATGGGATTGAGCCCGTGTTTGCAAAATGTCCTAACCACAATCCATGAGATATCCTGATTAAGACTGCTCTTTATCTTTATACCTGAAGGTATTCTGTTGTGTGAACAGATGTGCACAAGTCTTTGCTCCATCAGAGAGGGGAAAAAGAAATATTATTTTAACTTAAATGTTGAGACACTCAACTGGAATGGCGGTCTTGCTGGAATTTTACAAATTTTATATTATATTGTGTCCTGGAAGAAACAAAAGCAGTCCTGGAGACAGGGACCAAAGCTGCACAAGCCTTTGCAACCAAAACCATAGGCGAGAATCAGGGTTGTCTCTGCCTGTATTCATTCTGGACATGTTCTTCTAAACCTACCCGAGGAAAGGCCCAGCTTTGATCAGATGGATGGAGACATTCTTCCTAAGGATACCCCATAGCTCAGCTGTGGCCTTTTGAAGGTTGTGTGGATTTAACTCCCCACGGTGCCTACTGTCTGTGTCTCCCCAGTTCTCAAGTGAGTGTGCAAAACCATGGAAAATCAAGTATCAGAAAGAAATACATTAATAATTATCATATCTTGTAGCTTCTCTCCAGAGAGAAAGATTGCTGCTATTTTGATCAATGGCGTGAGAAAGAATTTAAAGCAAGAAAGCCTCCTTCATACCTGAAGATGCACTTCTGTCCCCTTGGATTTAGGACTGTATGTAGGATGCTCTGTTATATTGCTATTGCAACTGGGAGTTGGGTATTTAAGAGTTTTGTGAGATTTTGTCCAAGTCAGGAGCCAAACTTTAGTGGGCAGCAGCCTACTCTTTGCCAAAATGTAGAAGAACTACTGAATTTGCCAGCTGTATTGTAGACTATTCTCACAGGCCTAAGCACTGAGCCAAAATGATAATCTGGCTATTTGTTTAAGTTCCAGAACAACGCATCTGTCACCAAAGGATGATATTTATAGAGTTCAAAGATTGGAACTGTACTGAAGATTAAGTGGAATACAACCACAGGACTGGAGAAATACTTCAACGACAGTCATTACACAAATAAAGCAATATTTTGCACACAAATATGATACTACTGACTTCAAAAATAACTGATCAAAAGAATGTGTAGCAAAAGTGTGATCAAGTAACCCAGTACAGTTTTTTTTTCTGGTTCTCACTGAATTTAAGGGTCCATGAATGCCACTGAATGTTGTTCATGCATGTCTGTGTGAATGCATATATATATACATATATAGGTACATGCACATATGCATTTATTTCCTCTTTAATTCCTGTGGGAAAAGAGGTGGGATGCTCACAGAACTCTACACATGGTAAGGTCAGAGTCCAGGGGTGGCCCACAGCCTTCTAATGTGGTTAAAACTTCTGTCCAGGAGATGAAGTTCACTCATGCATTGCAAGACTTGATGAAAACTGAAGTGTTTACAGGAGTGGTTGTCCAGTCAACCTAAAGAGTTTTATGACTCCATAGGATGTTGAAGGTAAAAACCATTTCAGTATTGTATTTTGGTAGAAATATGCTATTGATGCTATCATTTTTCATCATATCAGAACAATTTCTATTAGATGATCAATGTATTATTTTCACTTTAAATTGCCTCGTGAAGTGACCCAGGGGCTAAAGAAACCAAGATTAATTTGGCAGTTTCCTGTCAGGCAAGCAAAAAACATAACATCTGAAAGGCTTGCCAAGGATAGTTTAATTTTAGACAGTGAGCGTCAGAAGCTCTAAGTAGTCCTTATAATTCTGATACATTTTGTGGCTAAAAAAAATACTAGAAAATGTGGGAAAAGAAGGGAGAGAAAGAAAGAGAAAGAAAGAAAGAAAAGAAAGAAAAGAAAGAGAAAGAAAGAAAGAAAGAAAAGAAAGAAAAGAAAGAGAAAGAAAGAAAGAAAGAAAATGAAAGAAAGAAAGAAAGAAAATGAAAGACCAAATACTTATGTAAAGTCCTGATATGAGATTTTCTGATGACTTGAACTTTGTGTTTTGCTGTTGAAGATAAAGTAATCTGCAATCTGTAGTCTAGAATCTGAAAGTGGATAATTTAATGGCAAAAAAAGATTTTATTGATCATTTACAGAGTTGTAAAGGTATTTTCTTATTTCCACATGCAGGTTATGTCATAATTCTTCAGAAATCAGCTGTTTGGGACCAAGTGTATATGGTACAAAACCAGAAATGTTGCTTGATATGTTTCCACACTATAATCCATCCCATTCTGAATTTCCCAAGGGCTTTTGTCCCTCAATATAATTCAATATAATTTTACAAAAAATATCTTGTGTGTCCTCTGTATCATCATATTTCTGCCTGAGTTTTTTGTAAAGCAAATGAAACAATCTTGTCCATGAAGAGTAAATTCCAAACTAAGTCAAGGCATTAGATTCACAGATGCATGAAATCCACCAGAAACTATAAATTTTTAGTGAGCGACCATTTTCCTGTGTGGTGGAATAAATCATATGACAGATTCTGTAGCTACCACTTACAAGATAAACTGGATAAATGGGAAGAAATCACATCATATTTTTCCCTGCTTGCTTATAATGGAGTGTTGAACATATCTGGATTTGGACTGTGGTCTGTTGACTGATCAAGATATAGGAGTACTCCTGAAAAAGTGTTCTGTAAATAGATCCTTAGTTCAGATCTGTGTGATTGTCCTGGAGCGTGTCATGTCTGTTGATTTCAGTAAATGCTTTTCTGTATTTTCTGGGAACCAGAATTTAGAAATGGGAGGGAAGGCCTACAACAGTGTCTCTTAGTTTACACCATCATCTCTTCTGTCTATTCATTGACTGATTCCTTGACAAGTCTAACTTTTCCTTCAGTCTTCTTTAACATTTTAGAGAATGAAATTTCCCCTTACAAAAAAGAGTGCACATAAAAAACGTTCTTCTCTGTATGGTAAATTGCACATAGATTCCCACACAGACAGAAGAAAACACTAGCAAATTCAACTAAGGAATAAGGAATACTTAATATCTTACTGTAAATTTACCCCTTTTTCTTAAAAAAAAATCACACAGAATGTTTAAGCTGAGGTAGTATTTTGGGATAGCAAAACTTCCCTTAAAGTAAATATCAGCTGTCTCTCTTCACTAACATTCAGACTAAATTGATACTGTTTGCTTCTACTTGTTCCTGGATAAATGCATAAAAACTATTTGTTGTTTCAGATCAGTAACAATAAAATCCTGAACTTGATCAGCTTTGTCATTACGCTGCATCAACATGGAAAGGTTGGCTGCTGGCCATATTTTAATATAGCAATAATGATACTTAACACTGTTCATCTCAAAAGCAATTTACACATATTAACTAATTAGGCCTCAGAACATTTGCATGATAGGTGAATAGTATTTATCCCTCTTTAAAGTGGGCTAAGTGGAGGAAGAGAAGATGAAGTCACAATTTCAGCAAGAGTCAGTAACTGAATGTCCAGCTTGTGACACATTAATTTCATTTTCTGAAATGCTGAACACCTTCAGCCCCAGTTGAAGTTGAGAGAAGTGGACAGTGATCTTGACCTCTTTATATCAATATAAAGGTGCATTTGGCTGCCATTTGTAAAAGAAAGCCTTCAGTAATTGCTTTGGAGAGTATTCATTTTCATGCAGATTCTCTCTGATCCTTTGTAGTTTTCCGTTTCTGATCTTGCAGGCACTCAAAAGTTGCTGCTTGCCCTGTATTTCTGCACATCTTCAGAGCCAGGTGATTTAAGACATAGATGCCCTCAGACAAAGTCCAGCGGGAACCAGGAATGAATAACTGACATTATTGATACAACTGAGGGTGTAAATTGACAGCTATAAAATTCTTCTTTAGGGGAAAAAAAAAAAACAAAACCAAAAAACAAGCAAAAGGTACCTCCAGTTGCATAAAGAAGTGTTAACCTGATCTGTGCATTTATTTATTTACTTATTTAGGAAATAATTTCCCTACCTTATGTGTTTTCTCTGCAATGAGACCAAGATGGATTCCAGAGATAAAACTTGAAATCTTAGACTTATAATAGTAAACAATTAATGAAAATACAATGAAGTCACTATTGTATAACTTAAGAATTTCCAATTCAAAGTCAGGAGAGAGAGATGTTATAGCAAAACACAAGTTTAAAAAAAAAAAAGCCAAGTGCTGGATAAAGAGAATTGCTAATTCCTTCAGACTGACACAGAGACATTTATTCTTGTCTTTGGAGTTCAGACACCAAGGAGACTTGTACTTAGGTGGACTTTTAGAAGCTGGCCCTACTCTGCACTTTGTTCCTCCTGTCACACTTCCCTGCCTGACATAAATTGATTTTGAGACTATAACATTGGCTGCTTGCTCTTTTCAAAGTGTTAACATTCTCCTTCTTTGCTCTGCATTCAGCAAAAACATCCTTCTTCCATCATAGGCCATGCTTCAGCATTTTTGATAGATGGACATTCATGATGCCAGTGTGCTGCTTACACATCACAGATAAATCTGCCATAAGCAGAGTTCCACATGGAGAACTGCCAGCCTCCATGGGCAATAAATAAAAATGAGGAGATGAGAGCTCACCTGGTACTGCTTCACCATGATCAATGCTGTGCTGCGAACTGGCTTCCAGTACATCCCACCACATAGGAAACAGCTTTTATTTTTTAGTTTGGTTTGGCTCTAGTTGTTTGGGGTTTTTTTAATGAATCTTCTGGAAGTATTAATCTGTGCTTAATTACATATTTTCTGCTCTTTCATTTCCTGACAGACAGATAAAACAAATGTTTTGACCCTTCAGCTTTTGTCAAGGTAAATACAATAATGTCCTGAGGTTCAGAGTAGGAAACTAGAGGGTTGGTGTCAGTCTCCTATTGTAAATAATTTAAAAAAGGAGAAGATTATTTAATTAACCAAGATCTAAGACTTCTTCATTCACTTTTAAAGGAAACATTACTCATTGTAATGGGGTGTGCTGGCAGAAATCCTTTGGAGTGCTATACAGACAACATAAATACACCTTGAGAACACTTGTTCTATTGAAGCTCACTGGCAGTTCACAGACTTTAAAGAATATCTTTTGAGTTCTCAGCAAAAGAAGCCATTTGTTGCAAACCCTACATTGGTTTAAGGAACTGCTGACACCTCATGGAAAACATTAAGATTCATCTTACTGAAATATCCCACCAAATATATTTTTTGGTCCTGCTGTACCTGTGTCTTGCGTCGCCCTTCAATTAAATTACCAAAGGCTGACATAACACAAACAATTCTAAAGTGCTGAAAAAAGCCTTCTGGTGTTTGTCTGTTTACTTAGATGCTGGTTTTAGAAAAGATTTTTATCCTGTCTGCAGGGCATATTGTGTGATTTGTACAAAACCCAGGGTTGTGGGTGCTCTTCAGGGAATGCACAGGAGGAGACACAGTTTGCAGAGACTCTTGGTGGCATGAGTGGAGTTTTATTGAATTCCCAAGGCCAAGCAAGAAGTTCATGCCATGACCCCAAAGGTCCTTCTCAGTTTCTAGAATTTACTGTGTCTCTAATGAAATGGAAAGAAAAATGTGAAGAAATCTGTCCTGTTGCAGGACTATAGGCATCCTTACAGGTACACACTGTTTCTTTCAAAATTTGAAAACCCACATTGGTGGGTTTGTTTCCAGTCCCTTTTGTTCTTGTCTGTGGTGGTGGTACCTCCACCGGTAGCCTGGCTGCTTTTCAATGTGCCAGTCAAGTAAGAAACAGATTTTTGGCCAAATTAAAAACAGTACTAGGAATGGGGTGATAACACTAAAACAAAGAACTGAAAGACTAGACTGTATTCACCAGCTTTATCTTAGAAAACATTAGTTCGCTCTAGTAATAGATGGAAAATAATCCAGGTTCCAAGTGGGAAAAAAAAAAACAACCAAACAAAACAAACAAATCCAGAGTTTTAGACCTTATTTCTGCTGTGCTCTTGCTTTAGGGTGGATCCTTGCACTTGCACACTTGCATCCTTCCTGTGTGCAGCTCGCACCCACCCCACTTTCTAGTTCTATCCATACAGAACATGCAGGAGCTCTGAAACCTGATGCTGGGCACTGAAGGTTGTGACCCTGCAGTGGGGCAGTGTCAAACAGGAGTGAGGAGAAAAGTCCTTAAAAGATGTGCACCTTTCATTGAAAAGAAAGTCTCTTTTCCCTCTCATGCTTTCAAGAAAATCAGAAGGAATCCAGTAAAATGTAGGACAGCAATGCCTACGGAGGTTATTCAGCACATTCAGTGCCTTCAGATTCAATTGAATGCATGTTCAGTTTCCTGCACTAAGAAAATCTCCACTCTACACCACTACACCATGAAGTGCTCCTTAAAAATTCATTAAAAAAATAAGTCATTATGTAAAAATATCAAAATCCACAAAACAACCCAAAACAAAGAAGCAAACAAACAAACAAAACCAAACCAATCCCACCACCTACTATGTACATGAAAAGAGACAAGAAAAGCTCACAAGTCCAGTTGATTGCCCAGCTCCCTCCAGCCACAGAGAACAGCTTTGGTGAAAATCCTCAGAAGAATAGGGTCTAAGTCACCTTCCTAAAATAGTGGTTACTAATAGGATTTTGGGAAAAAATGTCTTTCTAATGACAAATGGATTATACCTGGCATGTAGACCATTCCAAGACTTCCTGACATTTTTGGGAGTGTGAGTACTGCCCATCCAACATGTCACCTCACACACCTCTTCACTGTCCAGGGCTCACTGGTGGAAAGTCCTGAACCATGCCCTAATGAAATACAAAGATATTATACAATGAAATACAAATTCCATTGACAAATTGCAAACAAGACTTTAGCCAAGCCACAAAGGGACCACCAGCAAAACAGCTACTTAGAAGTTCTGTCACAGCTTTTAATTTCTGTCTCTCTGCAGTTTAAAATCATGTAGGTCCTTAACTGGGCCACTCAGAAACACAAGGCTTCAAACTGTGACACTCATATGGGCTCCACAGCAGGGGTTACAAAGAGGAGCAGAGAGAAAATTTCCTTTTTCATCTGAAGAAAAAAAAAGTATTCTGAGTAGGGGAGAGCAGGACACGTAGAGTCTGAAGCAAGGCAAACAGAGAAGTACTAGGGGTATCCAAGGGGTGTTATCAATGACAGAGGGCAGTGTGAGAACAACCAGGTCACAGAATTAGGTCAGAAAGTATGGATCTACCCCCATACTGTCGCTGCCCCCAAGAACAGGATATTTTTGAGAGACTGAGACCCCAAAACTTCACCTAATGAGCCCCTTGTCCTCAGTCCTCTCTGTAAGCTGACTTTTCTAGCTATGTCTAAGCCTGAGCCTGAGCCAGCAGAGGGTCCCACAGTCTGAATTGTGCCATGAGTTTTGTTGTTGCTGTTGTTTTTTTAAGAAGTGCCTCTGCTATCCAAGCATCATGTACAAGTTTGACCTATATAACAGACCAAGTAGGTCACTGAGTGCACATTGGACCATGATAAATTGATTTTGAACCATCACTTATCTGGCTCTGTTGCTGTCAAGGAGGATACATCAGTGTGATTAATAAATTATTTACCAAATAGATAAAAGCATGCTTCCCCCACCAGAGATTCTGGAGGGTTTATTGTTTTGAGCTGCTGCACTAATTGGGCTGCACATTCACTTGCAGTTCCAAGAGAGAGGAACATTAGAGGAACAATGCTCTTTATTGCACATGGTGGTGGCACAGCAGAGCATCCCATGAGCACCTACAACAAATGATGCTCAGTTTAGTGTTTTCCTGGCACAATTCCCAGCACCCCCTCCTCTCACCAGTCTCCATCCAGCGCTGCCCCCACCACAGGAGAGAGAACTGGCCTCACAGGGGCACTGAAACATTTTACCTCAAGTTCCACTGAGTTGTGAGGGACATCTTGGAGATTCCACTCTATAGTTTTCCTCTGTTTATCACAGAAATGATGCTAGATTGTTTCCCCTGGGATTTAAACCATCACAGTTGGAAAAGTAGCCTAACAGGCGAGAGGAAAAAAGGGATAACAACTTTTCCTCAACTAGGAAGTTTTTCTCCATCCCCCTCTGAACTAAAAACAAAACAGAAATCAAATAAACAAGATTAAATAAAATATATTCTGCAGACAGGAGGGGAAAAAAAAAAAACAAAACCAAGAATGCCTTCCACTCTCAAGGTATATGTCATCTGGCTATAGGAAGACAGTAATACAGACTCCTGAGGGGTTATTCAGACACAGACCTCCAAAGAGGCTTAAAGTAAATGAAGCTCTTAGCAACTTAATGGGGTTTTTTTTGGAAGAGGAAGAAGAAGGAAAAGCAGAAGAGAAGTGGAAGGGAGAAAGGGAAAAATTATGGAAACTACATTTCTAATTGTAGCAGAGAGATAGTAGATTGTCAGCCCTTGCCTGAAATTTTTTTGCAGCATCCAAGCATTCCACTTTTTTACCTTATTTTTTGTTTATTTGTCTTAATTTTTTTATTATTTTTTTTTCTGCATTGCCTTGAAAAGGCCTTCAAAGGAATCCTGGCTGTGTCTCTCACAAGAAAGAGAGGCTACTTGTATTTGGGGTTATTGAAGAAAAGTGTTTGAGAATCACAGTCCAGATAAAGCTGCATAATGTCCTGGCACTTGAATTTAACTATATTTATTAGCTCTTTTTTTAAACTCTATTTATTAGCTCTTTCCTGTGGGGTATCCACTAATCCTGATCACTAGAGAAAAAGACTGTATTATAATGATTCTTAATTAGATACAGATGCAACAGATTGATTCATTATTTCCATGGGCTGCTGTCAGTGCTTTGTGCAGTGTTTTCAGTTTCATTAAGCTACTCTCCTCAATTCCTTTATGAGCTGTCTCTGTCAGCTAAAACAGCCCCTCCACCCTCAGCAACACTTCTTGCCCCTTGCCCAAGCATCTCTGCTTCTGATTTCTTTTGTAAGCCTTATCTATGGAATTATTCTTTGCTGCTGTTGTTTTATACTGGAGGACAAATTTTCACCTTCAGAACTTGAGTTTGTCTTCAGTAATAAAAAGAAAAAAACTTTTAAGCGAGAGAAACTGCAGTGTAATCTAAAATGCATTTTAATCACTGCAACTAATTATGAAGAGTGGTAAATCAGTAAGGGTCAGAGCTCCAGCACTTCACTCCAAATGACAAACAGTAGTACAGCTGATTGTAATGGGATTATTCCTGTGAGTAGCTGCCCATTACTTTTACTGAGAGATTTACAGTCTCTTTGGAAAACTGGCTGAAAGATCATTAATAAAATAATAATTAACAACTGGAAACTGGAGCCATTATACCAAGAATTTCTCCAAACAATGGGGAAACTTCATTTATTGTGGAGATGGTGAATCAGAGCAGTGAATTTCTGGGTAGTCTGTATTACTGTCTGATACCAATAGGCATAATCTCATTTTGGGGATGAGCAGGACAGGAGGAAAAAAACAAATCTGTTTACATATCTATGCATGAAATTGTTAAATTGGAGAAGAAACCAAATATTAAGACAACAAATGACCTTTAATAGGTGTTAAATACTTTAGTCATGAGGAATTTTGAAAAGGACCAGATTATTTCAATCCTCATTACTTCTGAGTGAAATAACATCTGTGATTTTTCCATTGAAATAAATGAAATGTCTGTCAGAAGCTTGTATTAGATAAACTGCTATTGTCCCAAGGTAGGGAACCATCAAAACCCAGCATAATTCTTCTGGGGGCAGCTCAGAAGACAAGAGGGTAGGTTCCAAGGCAAACCACTCAAGTGAACCACCCTGAGCAAGCAGTTTAGGGCTTCCCGGGCTGCTGGGCTCCATGGAGGGCAGCTGTACATTTTGTGGCTGGGGTCTATCAGCTCCTGGGCAGTGCTGTGAGAATGCAATTGCTCTGTGCCTGCCTGAAGTTCTGCTTTGCACTGGGGGCTGTTGCATTACCCCGAGCAGAGCAAGCCCAGCACGGTCTGTAGTCACTCCTGCCAGCAATTCCAGTCTCACAGCCTGTCTCCATTATCTCTTTACAGCATGAATGTACCAAAACCCAGGCAGAGAGACACAAGAGTGCCTTTACACAACTTACATCCTATACTTTCCCAAAGTGTCACAGGCAGAGATGGGATGTGGTGCTGGATGGGCCATTTGGTATCTGGGCCACCCCTGATACCAGAGCACCCTCCCTGTTTAAGTTTAAAAAGGCACAGGTTGATCTGTTCAGCAGGCTACACGCAGGGTGACATGAGTACAAGCTGGGCAGGGTTGTGAGGATGTCTGGTCAAGATGTACTTAAAATGCATAACCTCTTGTAAAACAAATATTATCAGAGGTTCCCTTTGACTTCTCATCCTCAGCTCAGTACATGAGCACTCAGCAACTGGTTTTGGTTTATCTCGCTCGTACTTAATTTTTGTCAACAGTGTTACTCTGCCTCCTACATTTCACCAGAACATTTCTTGCTGGTAAAGTGGGAAGGGAAAGTAATCCTTTGTCAGCAGAGAAAATTCCAAAGTGTATGTTTCCCTGAGCCCTGAGGCTTTGCTACAAACACATGTGGAGATCTGAAACACGTATTGCTGTCACCAACGACTGCCACTTCTGTGTGGCATGACCCAGACTGGTGTTCACACATTTAAAATAATGAGATTGCATAATGCATGTGATCTTGCAACCTTACTGGTTAACAAAACACCTGAGACACCTGATCTGGAGCCCTGATTCAGTATGATATGTCAGAGTGTATTTGTACCCCTGGGGCTGCATGAAACATGTGCTGTATTTCCCCAAAATCTCTGCACAATGTTATCTTCAGACAAACAGGACAGAAGGAAATCACAAGGTAATGCAGAGGTAAATTCATGTTTTAGTCTGTAAAAAAAAAATCAGCCAAAACATATATATGTTCAGCCTGGACAGGCTTTACATCTAAATCGCTCAAGATATTTGCCTGCCTATTAAAACTCATTATATGGATTTCATGTCCAAGTCTCTTAAAGATTTGTTCTATAATGAAGAGTTTTTGTGATAGATTGTGTTACTTGTTTTCAGTAATCCCAGTGCTGTTTTCCCTAAAGCTACTGCATCAAGACAAAGGCATGAAAAAGTGAGCAGCAAGGGGGGAAAAAGTGCCATTAGATCTCTTCTTTTGTTTATTATGTTTGACTAGGGAGTTTACCTTTCTTCTTTTTTTAATCTTGATTTTTTTTTTTGTCTTTCATTAAAATGCAATGTCCTCTAGTTGATAGCATTTGGGCATCCTTCCCAAGTCTGCCTGACAACATCAATGGCGAGCTGTTGAGCTGCAGTGACCCCCTAAGCAAGCTGTCCTCTGCTGTTTTGGCTGCACCTACTATTACTCAAGCAGTGGGAGCCAAACAAATGCGACACTTGGATCTTTCTTACTTGTTCTGCAAAGCAACCCCGCCAAGCCCGGAGTAGGGACACGCCGCGTAAGGAATCGACAATTCCCCACGATTACACAGCGGGACACGAGCGCTGGCAGCAGAGCTGAGAAGTTAACTCTGGGGTATACAGGGCTGACAAATACAGAGACATATTGATCCTCAGCAGTCTGTCTCATCAGTAAAGTAGTAATGGACTGCATATTAACACAACCGCCTGTAAGGTGACAAAAGACAGGGAAGGACGCTGGAGCTCAGCACCCAGGGGGTGAACGGGCTGTGCCAGCACCATACCTAAGGTGGAAGGTCAACCAGCCACCACTGCTTGGCTCAGAGCCTCACCAAGGCTTGGTAAAGCAGAAGGATTAAAAAGAACTGCTTTTGCTAAAGTGTTTCTGTCAGGGTGAGCAAGACTAGAAAGAGCGAGCAAATTAAGGAAAAGGAAAATGAGTTCTGCAGGTGTTGGACAGAAGAACGGGGTAAAAAGGTTTGCTTACAAATCTGCTGCTGCTGAATGAACGTACTTGTCTTCAGCTGGCACCAAGGGCAGAAACAGCTCTTGCTTGGTTCCTAGACATGTAGTAACAGATATTCTCTGCCTTCTAAGTACAAGCTGGAGGTGTCACTGTAAAACCCAGCCCAGTGCCAGGAAGAGCTTCAGTGGCACTGAGGTACGGTGCTGCAGCTTTTCCTCGTTCAGTGACTGATGCTGCAAAATATCTCTGCACTCATCCTCCCCTTGCAGAGCCCATGTGGCTCTGGCAGCCCCGCCAGGATCAGCCTGCACCATCCAAACGCCAGAGAAAAGAGGTTTAATTGCTTCAGAAGTGTATACATCTGTCCTTTACCTGCAAAAAGGGGAGTGTAAATGGAAAAACATGATATCCTGTGAATTTTTAGGTTTCTATCAAAAATCCTGAGTGGTTTTGAAATAAGGCATTGTGGAAGACAGTGGGTTTTGACAGATTATTCTTACAAAATGAGAGCACTAAAGTACTTTTTTTAGCATTCTATGGAAACAATATTATTTTAGAATAGGAATACTGGAAAATGCTGTTTTGTTGTATGTTATAGATAATATATTATTACTATTAAGATAAATAACTTGATTAATAATCATGTAGCACTGCAGAATTATTTTAATTCTTGATTATATATATCTATTTTAATATCCCTGGTTGTGTACTGTTAACACTTTCCATTACAATTTCAGGATGCATATTCATTATGTCAAAATTTCTCATGAAACAGAAATTCTGTTTCCTGGGAAACCCCAGTGTTTTTCTGTAATTTTTTCCTTCTTCCCTTTGCTTCTCTTTATGATTTTTCTAGAGGATGTTAGGTATTCTTGTGTAGGTTGTCTGAACTCCCATCTTAAGAGGTCTTCAGGTTATTTGTGGGGTGTCTAAAAATGTGGTTTATATTTATTGGAGGTATATTTGTTCTTTCACAAAATTAAAAAAAAAAAGGATTTTGAAAATTAGGCAAAATTGAAATAAATTCTTCCATAGATCACAGTAATTCTGGCTGATGTTTAGAGCCCTTTATCACCACACTCACATAAATAAAACCCACCTGCATCAGCAGTCAAGCACATCTGGGACCTAAATTAACTTATAAGTACATTATGAGGACATTCTGCACTGGATGAGGAAGACAAAAGAAGATGAATTCACAATTTCATTATTATTTTAGTATCGCAGTGCAACACTAATGTTCTTCTACTTTAGAATGCCAGGGATAATGGAAAGAAACCAAAAATATTAAAAAGGGACTATATTTAGGCCTATATATTTATATATATATAACCTACATTTTTAACATCATCATACTCCTTGCAGTCACTGCTGACTTCTGCACTTGGGAAACTCAAGGGCCTCACTGTACCCAGCATCAGGAAGGGAAAAGCTCTTGAAACAAGTGTGGAGGGAGGATTGGGAGCAGCTTGATGCTGAGCCCTTGCTCCTGCTTGCAGACCCCCACAGAAGGAGTGGAGGGAGATGGAATTGTTTGTCAGGGCTTAGGGCAGGGCTCGTGTCAGGGTAGGGAAGGTAACCCTGAGTCAGTGCCCTGTCTCTCTGTCCTCATGGGAGCTGTGGATGTCTCTCCCATCAAAGCCCTCAGGAGGTGAGTTCAGCCCATTTTGGATAGAGCTTGTTTACACAGCCCAGTCAGAAATGTCCTCCAGTCCCCTCCTGCAGGTCTGGTACCTTGAATTCAATGGCAACATCTCATCTGAGATCAAAATCTGCCCTTCTAGGATAACAGAGATTTTTAAATTGTATTTCTATTATGGCTTTTAATTGTAGTCTTGACATTTTCCTCTACTTTCTTTATTTTTCTTTATTTTTTTAACAGAAGCCAAAAACAATGCACTCAAATCAATCTCTACATTATAGCCAATATTGATCAAACTATATTTAGTTAGATAATATCCAACATTGAAAATGCTAACATTCAACACTTATTAGATTTTTAGTCATATTGATAACAACCAAAAATATTTAATAATTTAAAGTTCAATTTAATTGCCAATGAAGTAAGTTATTTATGCACTCCTAGATCAAATCAAGGCTCACACAACATCCTATTTCACCAGTCTAGTGAAGGAAACAATGGAACAACCATAAAACTTTGATTCCTGTTGATTGCTTGCTAGAAATCTGAAGAGTAGTTAAAATCCAGTTGTAATTACAAATTCTTAATTTTTTTTCTTTTTAAAAATTTTGTTTCATTTGTGAAAACCAAATAGCTCCCCAGCAGTAGGAACAGAAACCTACTGTAGTTGTAAGTGGCATTTATGGTGCAGAGCAACTTCTTGAACCACAGGTGACCCTTCCACACCTTGTGCTTGAGTGGCTTTTCCCCTGGGGGCAGTGGGGTCTCTCCCTAGGAGTGATTTGTACCCCTTGGTAAAATCTTTGTGTTTTTTCGCTCTTGCCTGGCACACAGACACTGTGCATGCTGACACCCAGCCCAGCAGCACAGGACACAGGGAACACCTGAACAGGGAGTGCTCTGGCCCTGCACAGCAGCCATCCATCAGTGGGGCTGGACCCAGATTTGCAGGGACAGGCAATGAGGTCTGAGGTCAATAAGGGGCACACAGGAAAAACTCACAAGATCTTTTACAGGTAAATGGCTATTTTGTTTTTCCAGATGAGTAGCAGCAAAATATTCTCACTCTATTGCTTTTTCTTGATGAATAAGTTGTGCTGTTCTTGTTTTATTCAATATTGTTCTTTGAAGGTGCTGGATGACTATACACATCAAATACTTACATATTGAATTCTATGTGACTGCACATACATGTGCACAGAAAGTGCACCATAAAGTCTTCTGTTATGAGCCCCAGAAACTAAGAAGCATTAAACCTGTCACTCATTCAGGTGACAGTCCTAACCACCAGACTAGCCCTTACTCAAACTAAATTACATCTTTTTCTCCATGTCCTCATTTTTAATCTACAAAGTAGTCTTGCTATAGCAGTGCCCTAACGTCAAAAAATCCTCAAAGCCAATTCAAATATAGAAGCATCAGTAGTTTTGCAAAGTACAAAAGATTTATGCCATTTTTTCTTTCTCTGTCAGTCCTACTTGTACCTTACCCTTTGGCTCTGCAGAGGTTTAAAGTGGCCATGTGTGAGCTAACAGGCAGCAGGCAGCTCTCCCCCTGAAAAATCTGCCTGTGACTGCAGATTTATTTAAATGTGAATATGTAGCTGGTTTCCTGCATGCAAAATAAAGCAGGTGCTAAAATATTAAACTCTACCACTGTCCACTATTCATTGCATCCAACTGGTGCTGTCAGAAGCAAGCTGCTTGACTAACCAGGGCCTGTGATTTAGTGTGACATCCCAACTCTAATTACTCCCTCCTCCTGATTCATTTTCTCAGCCTCCAATTTTCAGATTTAGAGAGCCTGGATTCAAGGGGATGTGGGTACAGTTGTGTGCAGGAGAGCTGGAAATGCTTCTGAATGCAGAATGTAATTAATCACCCTGGGGCCCCTGAAATCATTTGTTACACAGCTAAGGCTTTCAAGGGGCAGGTTAGCCTGCTCTCAGGTGTCTTTGAGGTGTCCTGGAATACTGGGCAAGTCTCACACCCTGGGCATGGGTGTCAGCAGCTGCTCCACCCCACTGTCTGAGTGGTCACTGTCACCCTGAGCCTGTCTGTGGCTCTGCCCCACCCGCTGGGTATGGATATGCCTTTTTTGGGGGTGGAACAGCACAGAAGTGACCGCACTGATATTGCTCCCCTGTGCTATGCTGCGCTCAGATTCATGGCAGGGGATGGATCAGGTCACGTGGCAGGGCAGCCCCAGACTTCCCTGCTGCACCTGGGCTGTAAGCAAAGCACAGATAAACTGCAAAGAAAATAATCAGATCTGTTTTGAATAAATACACACTCTGCTGCAGGGTTAATCTGCTCAAATAACTTACATTTCACCAAGAATAGTCCTTGATGTCCTATGAATCAACAGCACAGACAATAAGAAACAACAGCATCTTTAAAGATCTATGCAAGATACTATTTTCCTTAGGAAAATATTTTTCTTTGCTGAAGAAAGTGTATATTTTGTTGATCTCAGTAAAATATTTTTTTCTTTTAAAATTTGCCAGTTAAATCAGAAACAACAGAGGCATTCTATTTGAGAAGAAGGGGAATAAACCCCCTACTTCCTTTTATTTCTTGTTTACTTTCCAGAAGAGAAAGGCAAAACTTGAAAGTGTTTCCGAGAAAAATGGAAACAAGACTTTCCAGACTGTTAAGAAATGTTCTACCTATTTTTAATAGCCTCCACGCTCTTTAGAAGGTTAAACTGAAAAGGGCATTCAGGTTTGACTTTGACTCGTTAGCTTGTATTAATTATATTTTCTCAACTTTTTTAGGTTTGGTTGATTTATGTGTCAGCTAATGTGCAGGAAGAGAATACCTTTTTCCTAAGTAAATACATCTCACAGGCCATTAAAGCTGCCAGTTGTCAAGCACCGAGGTGTGGGACCTGGGGAGTGTTTCCCCAAAGTGCACATTTCAGGTGAAGTGACAGGAGCATGCCCCACGTCAGGTAATGTAATAGATGGCAGGCAGAGTGCCACTGCTGTGTGGGCTGATCCTGTGAAACACTTGCCTTGCTGCCTGCAAGTTGCCAGTTCATTGCAAATGTTTCCTGGCACTAAATTGTCTTTACCTTTCACAGACCTCTTCCCAAGAGCTGCTGCCCCACGAAGCAGCGAGCGCCTGCCTTCCACTCCCTGAGAAATGAAACCTGTCATCCCTCCTGCTAGAAATATTGTTTGATGTACAAAGCAGATTTCTCATCAAAGAATAAAGTAGTAATAATAATATCAATAATAGTAATGATAAATTTAAAAGCTGCAGTGGTAAAATCTGACAATGAAAATTTTCTCTGTAGAGCGCAACAACAATATTTGTCCTTCTGCAACTTCTGCGAGGCTCTGGACACTCCTCATTTGACCTTTTTTCAGATAGAAATGTGTCTTTGTACTCCATAAGTTGCTATTTTGTCCAGCTGTGACCACCACCACATGCTTGCTAAGGAGTGTGTGCAAGGTGGAGAATTTCCCAGAAATCAGGGTGGATTATTTGCACACAATTCTCAAATTAAACAATTGTAATCGGTCTGGACTAAAAAGCTCACGTCAATCTTTTTCTGAAGTCAAGACTGCATATTTCCAGTATTTTCTCTCCTATGTGAAATGACTCACAGGACATTCTTTCTTCTTTTCTGTTCTTTTATTTCATTCTTTATTTCCTTTTTGGCTTTCTCTGTGAGCTCACTCATCCTGTTTCCTCTAAAACACTGATGCTAAAACCTAACATTGTCAATAACTTCAGTTTGAATGGATCAAATGGGATAAATAAAAATAATTCCTCCAAATTGAATTAATTTGCTATCATTATTCATTAAGTTCAAACTGACACTTCTGGGGATTTAGTCAAGATAAGGACCTTTTTTTTTTGCTGTGCATTTTACAAATATACAACAATATATTGTTCCTGCTGCAGATTATTTATTCCAAATAAACAAAGGACAAGGCAAAGCAAATAGCATACAAGGAAGTCAAAAAGGAAAAAAAAAATGCCATCAGTTGTGGTTCTGGCTATTTATATTGTTTAGGAACAGGGTTGTGTTTTTTGTTGCCAGATTGGAATATAAAAGTTTCTCTCTTGGTGTTTGGTCCTGTTAAGACAAGTAAGAGAGATATCTACACCCATTTTCTGCTGTATATTTATTTTGTGCAGTGGCTTGTGAAAGAAAGTGCTGACTGCTTTTTCTAGCTCTGAAGCCATTTCTCAGCATGTGTGGGAAACAGCAGAGACTGAAATTTAAATCTGTTGATGATTTTACAAATACCTTTAAAACCCAAACTATAGCATTCTTTTAAACCTTGACCAGTTAGCGGGGGCTGGGCAGATTTATCACTCTGCTCCCTGGTGCCAGCCCTGGAATGGAGTTTCTGGATGCCTCCAATGTGCAGCCTCCTCTCCCCAGGGCAGGAATGGGGCCATGGCTGCTTGCAGCAGCTGAGGTGCCGTGGGCTTGGCCTGGGGCTTGGGAATTTTGTGGGTTCTCTTCCCCAGGCAATGGGGAGGCCTCTGGGGTGAGCCTTGATGGCTCTGCCATCCTGTTGTGGATTGTACCAGCTTACAAGATGCCCTGCACTTCCCCTTCTGCCTGGAAATATTGCAGGAGAAAGTTCTCTTCTCTTGCTATTGCTCCCAAACCTGTCTATAATAGGCATCAGGGAAGCACTCTGGTGTATGAAACCAGCACTGACTCAAGATCAAATCTAAAGCCAAAAAATCAGTGTTCTCATTGTAACCTGCCTGGTCTTTGTTACTGTGTGCCAGTCTGTATGTATATAAACTTGATTAAAAACCACAATACAAATAATTCAAAAATGTATACTTCCTTTTTCAACACTGTCATATGCTATAATTATATGATTTCTAGAAGGTACTTAAAATGAATTAGAGGGTGTTGTCTTCACATTTTTTGTTGCAAGTGAACTACTGAACTTAGTATTGCTGTCTGTAAATACCATTCCAAAGAGTCATGAAACATCCTCTAATTCAATTATAAATAACCTCTGAGAACCATAAAATGATATATTCTAGGTTAGTGACACAAGCAAATGTATTCACCATCCTGACTGTAAAATGAAACCTAAAACAAACCCAGCATTTTCACTTGCTTTTGATCTGCAATGTGACTCTGTGCATGAGAAGTACAATAGAGCCCATACAGACTGTAACACTCTCCTTGGAATTAGGCCTTCTCAGAAAAACAAAGTTAAAATCAGAACAAGACAAAACACTCACTGTATTTCCCCTTAAAAAAAAATAAATAATAAAGGCCTTACTCAGCAGAGGATGAGATATAGATATACAGGAAGAATTAGCAACCATTGCAGGAAAGGATGCATTTTTTTTTTAGCACAAGGTTTTCTCACACAAAAAACATGATGTGGCATTTCTAAAGATGGTGTTTTACTGTGTTACTTGTGTATTAACTTCTGACATCTCTTCAACTAGATACTTGGTTCAATAAGCCCTTCTTGCATTACCAATTGGCAAAACAGAGTTTTAGAACAAGTGAACATTAGGTGAATGAATGTGGCAAACCTAAGATGGGGAGAAGAAGGACTGTCCTTCACCAGGTGACCAAAATCTTTATAAATCTGTGCTTAACTCAGATATTTTAAATACAGAGACACTGTTACTGTTGTTTAGCTCAATGTTTGGAGTGCTCAGATGAAAAAAGACCTGCAGTATTTAGATCACACAGGGATACAATTTTGTACTGTAAAGCAAAGCTTAAGAAAAAGACAATAATAGCACCCAGGGGTGCATTAGATTAGAGGTGGTGAGAGGACTGAAACAGGGTGGAAAGCTGCATTTTGCCAGAGTGGCCCAGCATGTGGTGTGGAGTTGTACAATATTAACCCAAGGCTCTGCCCCTGCTGCACCACCTCCACCTCCACCACGGCCTGAGGCTCTGAGAGCTGGGGGCATCTCCTGGAGCCTCTCACGAGCATGAGCCCCACAAGGCTGGGAGGTCACGGCTGGGGACAGGATGGAGCTGCCACGTGTGGCTCATGTCAGCAGGGCAGAGCACATTTTGGTAAGAGGTGCAAAGAGACGAACTAAGTATAGGATAACATGCTGGGCTAGGTGGGTTTGATTCCTAAAAACCCTGGGTGAAGCCTCACAAATGTGTCATCTCAGATGTCACTGTGGCACCCAATATCACCCTCTTTTTTTTTAGTTCTATTGCCAAGTGGGAGGAATAAAATTGATGATCTTCTTCTAGTGGCTTTGATAAATAAATGCGACTGTTTTCTTGTAAGCACCTGTTTCCTTCCTACATCTCTTCTTGGGAGATTTTTTTAAAGAATTTTTTTGCCCGAGAAGCAGCTGAATTCCAAATCCCAGGTCACCCCCCATCTGTTTGCAGAACACAAGTTAGTTAATTTTGGCAATGCTAAATAAAAGTTCTAAAAAGCCTTTTTCACATTGATGCTCCCCAAGACTGGAAGGCAAGGCATATGGGGGAGCAGCAGTTGGTGGAACAATTTTATCTGTGGTATGAGAAACAAGATGAAAGTGTTCTTGTGAGGACACATGATAAATGGTAAAGGCAGATTAAATGATCACCTTTTTCCCCTTGGGCTTTTATTACCTACATGTTGTGCAGCTGGTACTGACAGCCAGTAATGTGTGTCTAGATATTTTAATATTCACTTTTGGAATGGGGTGGTAGAGACTCCCCGTTTTGTGGTTTGTGGCTCTGTAGGTGTTTTTAACTTTGCAGCTTTCCATCTGCATGGAAATTCACGCTCACTTCTGGGCACAGTGTTGCCAGGAGGACACAGATAAGCTAGATAAGCCGAAGGGAGCTGGGAGAAAAGGAACAAAAGTTATTGTGAGGCTGGAAGGAGTGATTTAAAAAAGAGATAAGTATGCACAGCTTGACTAAACAATGACTAATTGCTAGAGCATAATAACAATTCTGAAAGCAGTCTTAATTGATTTATCTGAGGAATGCTCAAGGCTTCTTTTAAGATGCTTTACTATTAGAATTATTTGTCTGTCTAGGTTAAGGATACAATTGAAGACTTCTGTCCTCATTTGATATTTGAAATTAGGGAAAACTAAACACACACAGAACCATAAGCACCACAAGGTTATTCAGATGCCAGAGGCACTTAAAATATTCTTTTGTGAATAGTCGTGTGTGTCACCAGAGGAAGCTAATGGGTATCCTAGCGTCTCAGATGGTGATAAACAAGGACATTAAATGATAATGGTTATAGGAGTCTTAACAGTGGCTTAGTCTAATCCAATACATAAAACGACAAGGCCTGTGAATTGCTGTATAACGAGGAACACCAGCCATGAATCCTGGCTAAGGTGGCCAGCACAAACTGTGCAATGAAACTTGCTAAATGTGAGGAGAAAGGATATGGTATTCCTTCCAAAAAGTTAAAAATATTAGCTTATATACTCAGATGGTATAAAATGTCACAGCTTTGACTTCAGCGGCACTGTGTTGATTTGCAGTAGCTGAAGTTCTGTCTCTAAATCCTTTAAGAAAACCCAAAATGAAACTATAATGAATTTATTTCTGGAAGGACACCATCTGGTGTTTTATTGCTAGCTGACAAGAAGTAGGAAAGGATAGTCTGACTGCTGGTTGCAGGAGCAGTGCAGGATTTGCATTTTAGAGGGGCTAGTGAGGATGATATTTAACCAAATATCTCTTTTAACATGTCCCCTCACAATAATCTACAAGCTGGAGATGAATTCAAACCAAATCCAGTGACCTGGATATCATAAATGGTCTCTCTTTAAAAGTGATGTAAACTAGGAATAATGGCACAATTCTGTCATGCTTCAGAAGGAAATTAACCCCCTGTCTAGATCTGTATGGTGCCTTACAAATCATCTCCATTTAATAGCTTCAATATTTCTGTTGATTATAAAACTGACTCTGAATATAAGTTAAGTCACCTTTCAGGATTCCCAATCCGATGTAAAACTGAGGAACCTCCATCCTTACCTGTATGATGATTTCACTGCATACTTTGATTCCCTTCATTTTTTTCCATACCTCTTCTACACAATAACTAACAACTTCTGTTTTCTCAGCATTTAAATCTCTATAGAACTATCCATCACACCACACACAAACATAAAAGTAGCTTTTATGATTATTTTTGGGAAACAATATTTAGGGTTAATTTTAATCTTTTTTTTTTAATTTTGTGGCTGTGTCAGACACAATTCCTTTTGATTCCTGTTCAACAATGATTTTAATAGAGCCTTTAGGTATAACCCTCAAATTAAGGGACTGCAGAAGCTTTCTGAGAAAGATTAAATGATGGTGCTCTAAGAGGCAGTCAGGTTTTTCTTCACTTCAAAAAACATCCAGTCACAAAGCAAGTGCCAAGACTGTCTGAGGAGATAAACATGAGTGTGAGCTATTTAGTAAGAGAGAGCTAAGAAAGCAAAATGCTGTATTTGCCTATTATTATAACAAAATACAGACATAACAAATAGTGGGACTGCAACAGAAATTAAGGATACAACTTCTTTTATGGAAATGCATGTTTGGTAGAGGTTCAGCAAAAGAACCTTTGTTTCACAGCATTTGTATTAATTTGCATGATTAGCAAGCACCTGTTGTATGTAGCAGGTAGTGAGAACAAAAGCAGCTGTGAGTGCTGATCCGAAGGCTCCTCATTTGCTTGTGAAGTGCAGTTTTCCCTGAGGAGACAAGGATTTGCTATTTTCCACCAGCAAGGGTTGGCTAATTGTCTTTCTGCTGCTGAGCCCATCTCTGCTCCTCCCTGGCTCTGCCTGGGAGCCCTCGGTGAGGACCAGCAGCAGGGAAGAGCCATCCCGAGGGCTGGAGCTGGGATGCAGTGGCTCTGCTACACTGGATTCCCTGGCCTCTGAGGAGCTCTGACAACAGCTCTGAGGGGTTGTGTGGCTCTGAGCTGGATGTGAAGGCATTTGTTTTCAGGAGTCCCTGAAGCTGAAGCTAACTCAGCTGACTTTGCAAGTATGGCTGTGACAAAATAGATGCTTTTTTTTCCACTAGGCATTGCTCTTAGGCTATTGGGAGTCAAACTGTGGACAATTGCCAAAGAAATACCAGACCAAAGGATATATTATACATATATATATATATGCAGTCAGAGGACTCTGTATAATTTCTGCTTTCTAAGGGACAGTACGTAAGGGTAATCCCATAGTTCAGCATTAAGACAGCTAATATTCTTATTACCTTTACTTCCATTAATGTTGCTTGGAAAATATATTGGTAATATATAATTGTAATTATAATATGTTGTCAATTATAAATAAGGCTATAAATAGTTCTCAGTCAGATTCAGGAATACAGAAAGTGATGTGCCTGCCCTTCTGCATTAATGTACTTAAAAGGAGATAATCCCAAGAGAAAGCAGCCACACAGAGACTCAATGGGTGAGGTAAACAGAGCCTCATGTACATTTCCCATCATATAAATCCAAAATTCACAGCCAAGGAACAGAGGACACAAAGAACATCTTCCCAAAGGCAGATACAGAGAGAGCCAAGCTCCTCTGTCCGTGACACACTGAAAGAGGAGCTGTGTCCAAGCATGGTTAGAAGGCACAAGAGGAGACTGCTCATCAGGCAGCAAGGCTGCAGCCTCAGCTTTCACACGGCTCTGGGCCCAGCTCATGAGTCCTTCTGGAACCAAGGTGTAACAGCTTGGCCACCACACAGAGCCAACAAACTGAAGTCAAACAGGAAAATGAGCTGGTGAGAACATAATGCACTGCTTTGTGCTGATAGATTAACTGGTTCAAGTTTCCACTGCTCTGCACTCCACATGCTTCTGTGCACAACCTCCATTTAAATAACAGGTTACTTCAATAATTAATGTGCTTTAATGTCTCCATGACTTTGCCACGGAATTCCTGTGTGCCCTTGGGCAATTCATTTCGCCTCTCTGGCCTTCAGTTCACCATTTTCAAAATAAATGTGAAGCTAGAGTTCAATTAACAAAGATAACAGAGAAATGGGATGACCCAGAGAAAGAAAAAATAAGGATATTTGAATCCTTGTGGTGTACCAACTGTACAAAGAGAGGATGGAACACAGAAGACCCATGACAGTGTTGACTGTGAAGTGCAGGGATTCCCAAACCAAGCTGGAGCTAAGGCATTCAGCCCACCCTGCACACTCCTGCCCAGGCACAGCTACAGGAGTGCATTCTTACACAGACCTGCTGCACCCACAGGGAGGGAAATCTGTCATGTGGGTAAGCAACCTAGGGATGCTGTGCTGAAGGGTGTTCCAAAGGTACTTAAATACATGTGAAAGATGGGTAATACCATCCTGTACTCAACAGTATTGTGATTCAGATGTCCCAATGCATCAGGCATCACTCTGAGTGATTAAGTGTTCTTTTGCTGCAAAGAACTTTATGAGAAGCAGTAGATGCAGCAAATAAGGCAGACAGACTCTAACTGTAGCCTTTCTGCATGTAAGACTGATGACCTGTAACAGAAAGAATTCCCTGAAAGTGAGGTTTTTTACTTTCTATCCAAGTGCATCTGTAAGTTACAACCTTTGCAACAAAGGAAACATGGGATATACTGTCAGCCCTGGATAAATGGCTGAAATGAAAACCTTTTCCATGCAATGAGTGATTTAGGAGCTTGTGTATAACTTCAGTGTGGGATTTATAGTCATACACTATTATATACTGTATGCACATAACAAAAATGTTATCCAAAACCCAAAGTCAGAGAAAGAATGAGTGATTAAGAGAAAGAATTCCCAATATGCTGAACTATGATTAGGCTAGTGGGAGTGCTGCTGTAAAAATTAAATTTACAACAAAAGTAACTCAGTTTTATCTCTTCTGAGTAATTCAGTACATTCTCACTTTGTTGTTACAGCTAGCTGTAACTTCTTTTTTCTCTATAATTTATTCAAATATCCCAAAGGGTCAGATAAGAAAATTGCTTTCTTGGAACCAATCATGAATTTGGGGTCAGTCAATGCAAAACAATAAGTTATGTTACCAACAAATATTCTTCATATGAAAACAATGTCTATCTCTAAATCATGTTTCCAACTATTCCTTCCAAAACTGGAGAATATGGGCCATGTCCCCATTTATAGACTTCCTTTCACAGATGTAACACTTCTGCTTACCCTCCTCATGCAGTCTGACAGTCTGCCTTGCTGAGGAACATTCTTATTCCCTTTTTGAAATACAGCATAATTTCACAGACATACTAGAAACCTCTTGATTTTTAGCTAGACACTTCCCAAACTCCCAAGCATTCATCTGAAACTGAGGGCTCTTGGACACAAGGTGAAAAAAATCATGGAAAGCAGGCTTAACAAAGACATTTCTAAATAGCTTTGAGGATGCCTGCATTCTTAAAACAAACAAGACTTAGATTTTTTAATATAGAAGTTCCTAATGTCTTACCTTACCCTTAATATGATATCTGGAAACCCTAATTTTTCAGGCCTTGTGAATCATTCAGTAAGTTCTTCTTGCACATCAGTGTCTCGTTATGCAGCACAGCACCCTGCTCTTAAACTGCTTTTGCCCTCTGTGCTTGTACTTATACAGAGAGTGACTTCTGGCTACTTCTTTCCTAGATCCTTCCTATACTCCCTATTGGCATCTGTATGGAAAGAATATTTTTCTTCAGGAGTGGGCCAGCAAGTGAGAGGCGGTCAAAAGATCTTTTCATGCCTTTGCAGTGTTGACCTTCAATCAGGCTTCAAGAATCTTCCCTAAGCAGAGCAGCAGCCACAGCTGAATTCACTACAAAATGTTAATTCAATATAGAGACATGCCAGTCAGCCACAGCAGCAGGATCAGTGCTGGTGGAAGGGGAGGAATGAGGGGTCTAATTTGTATTCTACTCTGCTGCAAGCTGCTTTTCCAATTGCACCATCTCCTATTTATGATATCTCTTGGAAAGCAGGCTCTCACTATTGCAGCTGAAATCAGTAGTCACTTGATGTGAAATCTCTACCAAATCTACTGTTTGCAGTGGATTCTGAATTCTGGCTTTTCAAAACCTGTATTGCTGTGTGGAAACTCTTGATGGTGTCCATGTCCCTGGGTCTGGCCTGTGAACACCATGCAAGAGAGAAGGGTTATGCAAGTGTAAGCACTCCATTAAGTTCCTTAATTCTGTTTCTTTTTGCTTGAGTTTATCTCAGAAAAAAGATGTAGTGTCATAGAAGAGCCATATTGTGAAAAAAATATTATAAGCTGTACAGAAGAGATTTAGTACAGAAGAGTCCCTTGGTGCTAGACAATACAATTATTCTTTCTACATGTTAATTTTCAATAGAAGTGGTAAATCTGTAATAAAACTGATTAAAAAGTATCCTTCTTTTGACCTTTTTCAAGGTCTACTACATTGTCATGTGATGGTGATCTTTGATTTTCTTTTCACAATATTTTATTTGACACAGTTGATGAAAAACAAATCCATATATATTGAATATTGTACTGTCGTTGATTCTGAGTCAAGCCACAGACATCATCTCAAATTTTGTCTCCCTAAGTGTAAATGCCCATAAAAAACACTTGATATTTAAATCTTCAGGCTCAATTTCACCTTGAAAAATCAAGAAAAACCCTTGGGTACTACTGATTTTAATTTAAAAGGAATGGGATTTTATTTTTGGGAGGGGGGGTACATTAAAAAAAAAGTGGAAAATAGATTACTGTGAACTTCCACACAAGGATGGAAATATTCTTTAGCTTTCCTTGCAAAAATAGTATCTAAGCACATCAGAGAACATTTAGCACTTATGAATGAATAAATTCCAAGGATAGTCTTCTATGAGAGGAGTACCCCAGTGGTGATGCACAATCCCCAGGTGGCTTTCCAGCAGTCACTCATGGCTGTGACACAAAGACTGACATTCCAGGAGTGGTAGAACTGCATTGGCTGAGAGAGGGTCAGGCTGGCAGATGTTGCTGTCACTGAAATTTCAGGTTACTCTGGGATTCCTATTCATATTTACTCTGTACAAACTTAGAGCAGTGAAACCTCCAGCAAAATCTTGTCATCACCTACTTGTGATTTTCCCTCCAAGCTCTTCCTTCTCTCATCTTGCAGTTCCTGGTGACATGAGAATTTTATCAGCTCATTTAGTAAGGGAAATTCTGATGTGATAGTGTATCTCCTATGTTATGGGTGCAGAAACTGGAGAGAAATTAAATTATTTGACTAAAATCAAACAGTCAATGACAAAATAACTGTGGGTGTCACCTATCAGAAATCCTTCACTTTAAATGACACACCATTTTTTCGTGTCCTTTAAATCCAGTTTTCTTTGCTTCATTTATAGAGATGCATCCCTTAATGATCAAGAATGTGACCATGGCTCCTTAGAAGGAAGATACAGTAGGGTCCTGGAGAAGGAGATGACCTGTAAGCTTACTTTATATAGGATCCTATGGATAGGTGACATTCCTAGCAACACATTACTGATATTTCAAATTTTACCCCCATCAAACAGATCTGGGTATTTTTTTGCCATTATTCATGCAAATGATGTCATTTACTGAGTCTGTGCATTCAGTGTTATTAGCTTTTCTCCGTTCTTAGGTTTGTTAAAAGAGAAGAGGAATAAATATAAATCCTGGTAATGGCTGCAGGTACATTGGCTGTTCTGTGTACAATTATATTACGATGACCTTAATAATTAATGGGTCCATCTATATTGCATAACAGCATCACTGAGAATCTTCATCATCAGACAGTTCTGCTGCCTCCTTGACCTCACACGTATGACAGATGACAGACAATGCATGGAATAGTAATGGTCAAATCTTAAATTATTGTAAACTGCCATAATTTCAGTCGGTAATCATAACGAAAAAAAACACAAAACAAATCCTTCTCGTGAGAGTAAACAACATCTATGTTAAATGTAGTTGGCCTAAAATTCTTGACTAAATGCTGGCCTTGCTTCCAGCAAGGTAAGCTCCACTACAGAGTTATAGGAACAGCTCCTACAGAATTACAGTGTGCTGAGGAGGGAAAACCAAGAAACAAAAGCAGGAAGGCAAGAAAAATTTCTCAAGAAACCTGTGACAGGAACAGAAACCTAAAGGACAGATTGGCATCAAATGAGAACTATCCTGGCTCCCTTCACAAAGAGGCTGGGCTCTTGTCCTACTTAACAATACACAGCCTTAAGAATTGATCTTGAAAATATCCGTACCAAGCCTTACTGCTCCACATCTGTCAGTTTTGTTGTGATCATCAAGCTAATAATTATTTACATAATTATTAGAAAAATCAGGTGTAAAAGTCTAAATAGAAGTGAATTGCAAATAGAAATTTGAGACAACTTTATTGCTGGGATTTGTATTATATTTTTTAAAAATTTTAAAGAATTTTTGCATCCACATGTTATTCTTTTCCTATGTTAGATGTTTGCTGATAATCTACTGAATGTCAGACTTGCTATCAAATCAGCATCTTAGAGCCTAATATCTGATCTGTCACTGGATAGCTGCTTCAAAGGTGTACTTATCACAACCAGTGCCTAAGACTCAGTAGATAGAAACATAAAATAAGAGGATCCAGGGAGAATAGATGGAAAGGCCATTAGGCAATTTCCCACACAAGTCAATTCCTCCATCTCTGAGAAAGTGCTGTCACAGAAATGTTATTGTTCCCATTTAGGAGTCACTTATTGCGTGCACTTAGGACTAATTTGGCAAATCACTGACAAGCATTAAGTTGATGGGGTTTAAATAGAAGTTTGACCATTTTTCTGATTTAATTCTTTATTTCCTTCTAAATTATTTTGGAACTCCAATATTGAAGTACAAAGGGAACCCATCAACATAATGAACAGGAGAACTGGACTCTACACAAAGAAAACCCCTGTAATCCTAAAAAAAAGAAATGAGAAGAGAGAGAAATCTACTATGGATAGAAGATTTCTGAACCCAAGAAACAACAGAGAATGGGAATGCATTCCCTGCAGAGACACCTGAACAACCAAGTCATAGTGCAAAAATTACAAGATCATTTAAAAGAGCAAGTGGTCTTAAGAGAGTAAGTCAGAAGGGTGAATTTAAATGTATATGATTTTTAAGGATAAACCATGAAGGAGCAATTAAGGAGCAAAATACATCTAAAAGAGAAATAATATATAGATATATTTTTTATATAAAGGAAAGAATCTAACTGAATTCTTGGCACTGGACCCCTTTCACTCCATAGGATGCCTGCACATAACATACCTACTCTTTCAGATAGTAATGATGAGGAACTCTAAGAGTTTGTTGTGTCAACAGAAAATGTTAGAACAAGCAGAAAGAATAAAGGGCAGTAAGTCATCAGCTCATCAGTGTGAAAAGAGCCATAGAGAAATATTCAATATAACAGAAAAGGCAACACTATTTAATAGGTTTTCCCCTCTTCCTCTAATACGGGGTTATTCAATTAAAATGGTAAACTACAATTACAGAATATAGAAGTGAATCTTTATTTTTTTCACAGCATCTAGCAAAGACTAGGCATTTTCAAAGATATTGCTGCTATCAGAGATTTGCAACAGCTCTTCATACAGCTATATTATGGTCACAGTGATCCTTTTTGATGTTAAAAATTACAGAAAATACTAGTGCTATAAACCTGAACTCATCTACTAACAGCTATTGTTGAAGGATATTGGACTAAGCAAACTATTGATCTGCTTTTTGGGACAACTTCTTAATGTTTAAATTATCACTCATCTTGTGTGTCGTGTTGATAATTTTTAATGTCAACTATATAAAAAAAAATCAGAAATAATAACATAATGTTGTAAAACCATAAAGAGCAAATAAGATTAGAAAAGCCATTTCCTTTACTGGGATTTGTGAGCTAAAGGTTAACTTCCAATTAGAGTTTAAAAGGAAGAACTTTTATTCTGCATTGGTTGAGGCTTTTAGCAAATCACATTTATACGTGCAGAACATTTGTATATTCCCTAATAACTTGCCATTACATTAAAGGTTGTAAGCTTGCCACCAGAACTTGTACAACCACTCTGGACACAAGATATGCAGTGATAAAATGTGTTAATAGTGCATTATCAGATGCTATTGCTTTTCTATTGATTGCAATTATGTCACCGTTCAGTTACCAGGTAAATCCTGTGTGCCAGCCTTGTATTGTTATGTATAAATTATATTCAGTAGAGGAAGATTAATTCCTGTGTCACATTTATATTGTAGTAAAACAGCAATAATAGTATTGTATTAAGAAGAACATAAAGGAGAAAGATAAATAGTGCAAAACAATAACCAAAATATTTAAATAATAGCAGGCCCAGGAGATTAAGTGAAACTTTGCATGTTTATAGAGCTTTCAATATAAGGATCTCAAAACACTTCACAAACATTAGCAAAATAAGCCTCCCAACACTCTTTAGGTAGGGAAATATTATCCTCATTTTACAGATGAATAAGCTTCTTTATGAGGAAGATAAAGCCAAGTGAAGTTTCCAAAGCCACAAAGCATGTCAGAAACAGAATTACTAGATAGGCTCCATGCTTAGATTACACAGAGACCTTGACAGATAGAAAAGAATTCACATATTCTCTTGAAAGCCAGGTCACATGTTATGAAGCCATCATCTTAATGAGAATTATAAACACAAAAAAGCCAGGTTTTCATTTCTGAAGTCAAAAGTAGACTTTAGTGAGACCCTCCCATCAGGCTGCCTTCAGACTGCCCATGGAGACTCAAGGCAAATCAGTCACTGTTTGCTTCACAGATACTGGGGATCCTAGCTGGAATCCACTAAAAGCTTTTCCCACACTGTCCACTCTCCTTTCATCTGACTCACATCATCCCAAATTCTTTTTGCATCAGCCTGCAGATTTTTTCCCCATGTTTTCAATGGATAAAATGTCTTTTTTTGTCTGTAAGTAATGTCTAATTCTTAGTACAAGCAGGCCATGAAGAATATTTTTTTTCCTGTATATGCCCTCCCTTTAGCTCTTTGGTTATTACCAAAATGTATTTACATATTTAACTACAGTGTGATTCACGGTGAAATATGGAGAATATTTGATGTAGTAGACAAGACAGGAAGTAGACAGGTCAAATATCAAGAGCCCAATTCTGACAGAGCAGTTGCACTAGGAAGATCTAGAGTTATCTCAGGTGTTCACAGCTGTAACAAACTGCAGAACCTGACTGCTGGCATAAAAAAAAAAAAAAAAAAAAAGTAATAAAGTTGCTAAGAATTAAGCAAAAGCATTCAGATCCAAGTTTGGGGTTTTTTATTCCATGGTAAAGAAAAAGTAAGAAGAGGCAGATGGAGTATGCCCATTTTAGGAAGAAATAATGCCCTTCCCTTCCTCTTATTTCTGACTGCTACAGATCCTACTGTCACTGCTCAATCATTCTCAAGGCAAAAGCTTCACCAGTGCTATCAGAAGGAAAGCTCAAGCACAGAGCATGATTTTTGGGTTGTGCTGTGCAGAGCCAGGAATTGGGCTTGATGATCCTTGTGAGTCCCTTTCAACTCAGGATATTCTATGGTTTATACATACATATATACATACTTATAAATACACACACATTTTGTACCTATGGGATATCTGAGCTTCCCAAGCAGGGTTGCAGAAGCTTCAAATCCCCTTCTCTGATGACAAAATTCTCTCCTTTCCCAGCAGGATGAAACTGCCCCTTCTACATACAGATGCAGAGGAATTTCAGAAACGCTTCTCCCTAGGAAATGTGCTCATGTCAGCTGTTCACATCAGGAAATTATTTCTTGCAGGAGACTTAAGCAAATCTATCAAACATCATTAAAAAGAAATATGAAAAGTACTGATTGCTTTTCAGCTGGGACAAAAGGGGACACATGGCCAGGAGCAGAGAGGGGGGCCAGAACGTGATTTTGCAAAGCAGAATGAAGTCATTTCATGTACAATGGCTGCAAAGCCACATTATCCATCTTTGAAGAGAGGTCATTCATTTTCTTGGTCATTTATCCATTGGAAATTTTTTTGATATTTAGGAAATTGTTCTACTTAGAGCCGTTTTTAATGTAGAATTACCTATGTGCCACTGCAGAACTACTTCACTACCCTAGCTTCCAAATCCCTTCAGAATGTTTTTCCTTCCTCTAAATGAAACAAGGGACAAAGGCAATAATAAATTTCTTGTGACATAATATTTTCATTAAGTACCACAAATATCAAACACTTGGATCCCCAACCATTTTTGACTCAAACAGAAATATGTTTACTCTGACAACAAAAACAAAAGCCTATTCTTAAAAAACAGTGTGACAAAATAGATCTATGGATATTTTCTTGTTTTTCATAAAAACACTTTTTCAGTTTGTCAAAAAAATGTGTAATATTCTCGCAGTGCAGAACAGTAGGCATGGAAGACCTTCCTAAATCAAAGTTTCTTAATAGAAATACTGTTTAGGATAATACATTGTTTTCTTACTAAGTCACAGCATCAAGTAAGAATTCCCCAAAACTGCAGTTTACAGAAGAACAGAAGCAGGAGTAGTACCATCATTAGTGATTTACATTTCTGAAATTGTGAAGAATTATATAATGCAAATTTTCCATACAACCTGAATGAATAAATGAATATATGCAAATATACTGAAAACAAGCTCAGATTCATGTTAAAAGAAGGAATTTAAGGAACCCTAAGTTTGGTGATGGATAGAAAGTTTCAAAGAAAATCTTCCTGCTGCATCTACAATGTCCACTGCAATACTCAGCATCTGTGAGAGATTCAGTTATCTAATCTCATAAAGTTTCTCCCAAGTCAGGGATAGAAAATACTGTTCAGCCCTTAAGGCAACCAGTGTGAGAAGCTCTCTAACATTGTAGAAAAAATCTGTAATCCTGGGATATTGTCATGTCCATTTCAGATGTAACAGGAAAATATTGGGATTAAAATCTCAGAACGAGATTTCCAGATGAGGGAAAGCAGCTGGATTCATCTTTTCAGGGAGAGTATTTCTAAAAGGGTGATTTCTAATGCTTCACAGTCACCATACCTCTGTCCCCAGCATTACACTAATACAACATGACTCCAGCTGATGATGATACCCTGACCCCAGGTCATAATTGGATTGGAGTGCAAATAAACACAGAAAAAAACAAAAGGAAAGGTTTGTTCTGATTTTGTTGAATTAAGTGAAAAGAGGACCAAATAACTGCTTGTAACAATTATAGCTGGATAGTACTTGTTGAACAGAAGGAATGGGAAAAAATTAACATTGAAAGGAGTAAGAAATAAAAGTGTTTAGACTAGAACTGGTTGTTCAATCACACTGAATTTCAGAATTAAGATAATTTAGTGCCTTTTGTTACCTTTAAAATAGAAATACAAACCCATAAAAATGGAAAAATGAAAAACATATAAATATGTATATGTATGCATGTATGTGTGTGTATAATATATAGAGATGCTAAATAGCTATATTGATAGAAATGGAAGAAAAAATTAATTTGTAGTCAAGAACAAATGCAGTCTACGAGATTAGGAGTAGATTTTCACTGGCAAAGGGTTTCACCTAATGTTCCCAGGAATAGAGTTTCAAGAGTTCAATGAAGCTTGATTGTTTCTTTTGCTATTTGTATCTCTTAGTGCTCTGTGTGCACGTGTTGAGTATGTGGCTTATTCTCCAGACAGAAAACATTTTCCTAACTTGTTTAGGAAAAATTACTGTCTGAAAATGCGTGGCTTTAACAAAGATGGGGAAAAGGATGTTGGACCATCTGTTTATACATTATTTGTGCTTATGTTGCACCTGCAAAAAAAAAACAAAACAAAAAAAAACCAAAACAACAAAACCTCAGTTCCCACGCTTGCCCAAAAAAGAGCCAGCCCATTAACAAACAACAGACTTATATGTGGAAGAGTTAAAAATTGACCTAAAGTCTCCTAATAGTCTCAGCAAACTAACAGCCAATGACTTGCAAAGATTTCAGATCCAGGAGGAAACCCCCAGCTGCATCTAGACCACATCACTGTTGAACAGGCACCTCATCAGTGCTCAGAAACCATTAGAAATCACCACTATGTCACAAAGAGAGAGCACTTAATCAGAAATTCATTAGCTTCACCAAGCAAGTGAGGTCTGGGGAAAAGGTGTACCAGGGACAATCACTAAGAGTGAAGAGCTGAAGAAGATTCACTGGCCCAGTCAGAGTTTTTTCCATGTACAGCAGTGAAATTTCTGATCTAGTTTTACCCAGTCCAAATTCCAGCACTCACTTCACCCAGAGCCTGTTCAGTCATTCTGGCACTTAAAGGAGCAAAGAGTGGGGCAAGGGACAGTATTTATGAGACACCTCAATTATAGTGAGAGGCCAATACAGTTAAAGGAGGTCTGAGTCTTCAATAAAGCCAGCACAACCAGCTAAAATTAATTTACTTGTGGCTATTCATCGTGACTGAAAGAGAAACATTTGAAGACTGTCAATGCCATGTTCACATGGGCCCAAGGGCAGGGAGATGTATGGGTTCTAGGCCTTACCTCAGCTGTAGGAACTCTTAAATAACACTGACTCTCATAGATTTGGGCTTTTTAATGGCACAATATTTCATATTTCAGGAAATGCTTTCATCATTTTTTGTTGCACCAAGTCTTATGCTCTATGTACATACAGATGTGTGGATGGGGTGTTTGGCTGTTTTCTGTCATTAAGTCATGAAACTGGCTGGTGCAAGCTACCCCACCTCAATAGCATCTGAGTAAAATCTGAAACCTTGTCTTCTTTGCTTAAAAAGTATTTGTTACCTGTAGAGAAAGTGTGGGGTCATAATCTGTAGACAGCTAACATATTTGAATTAATTGGAGGTAAAATAAAACCCTGAAAAAGACAACATATTAGGATTCTGTGGGGTAAGCTATGTGCAATCAAGATGTGATCACCAAGCTCATGTATTTCACCTTGCCATAGAACTACACTGTTTTGTCTTTGGTGCAAAACTACTGAGGCCTGAGAAGAAAAAAACAACAACCCAGACAGGAAATAAAGATGCTGGTTCTACAATATTTGTGAATTAATTAGCATGCTAAGTAATGATGGAATTTAGCAACTTAAATGACAAATATCCCAGGGCTTCCTCCCCCAAGCAGCTGATGTGTACGTCCATCCCTAATACAGTTTCATTGTTTCAGCCTCCAAGAAAAACAGGATGCAATATGCCTTCTGTCCATGATAAAGTTTCCTAATACAGTACAGTAATGCAATTTATTTTCATACAGCATCCTGCATATAAAATATTACATAACCCTTTATGAGAAGATAATGCATTACAGACTCAGGGACATTACTGTCTTTCAGGAAGAAATTGAAGGATAATGTGGGAAGGGACAGAGGAAATAGAATCCGAGGTACAAAAGTAGTTAAAAAAGAAAGTAGTAAATGTACTCTTCTTGTGCCCTTATTATCTGCATGAGACAAGCAGAGGGCAGGTCAGCATTACTGCAGATGCAGTGTAACACAAAATGTTACATGCTTATAGGAAGGGATGGCTCTGATCCCGTGAATTTATGCTATAAATAGATAAGCAGGATGACAAGGTGAGTCACAGAAGTATCATGTGAATTCCCTGAGATCAAACAGGGAGCTCAAGGTTCAGGAGAGAAATGAACATGAATGTCAAAAGTTCCAGATGGTGCATAGTCAAAAAAAATCATAGATGGACCAAAATTGCAGACCCAAACACCTTATGGTGGTCTGGGGAGATTCATCCTGGTTTCAAATTGTTGCATCTCAGAATTGAGTGCTGCAATTTGAAGGCTTAAAGCAGGCAGAGAAACAAGGTCTTTAAGCAAGCTCCATGCTAAATTAGTAAGATTTTAGATCTGAAAACCAAAATTCCATGAAGGAGAATTTGCTTATTATTTGGATCCCTGGGGTGCATGTTATTCTTGATTCCCTTGCAGGAAATATGAGTGAGCCAAAGCTGAGGCTGTGGTTAATCTGAAAGCGGAGGTAGGGAGGGGATAGGGGTGTTGAGATGCAGCAAGTCTTTGGGGGATTGCAAGGAAAGGAGAGAAATTATGTGCTCACTCCAAATGAGGGGAAGGAACCTGTGAAAAAGCTGTGTCAATATATTTAAAAAGCATAATTATAAGACCTCAAAAATCACACTTTTTCAGTTTAAGAGATAACAAATGGAAACAAACCTTGCTCAGAGGGCTTAATACAGCTATGGGCCCTGCAAAAGTGTAAATAAATTATAAGATAAAGAAGTTCCCAGGGAATCTGAACTTTCCATTGAGACTTGAGTCCTTGCCACCATTCAGAATTCAACCTTAGGTGAAAACCAGTTTAGGATATAAAGGATGGGAGAAATACAGGGCTGTGTACAACGACAGTGTCATTGGTTTCACTACCATATAGATACACAATCCACTGAACACATGTATTCCATGGAGGGAGAGAAGAGGATCTTAGACACATTGTTCTCCTGGAAATCCACCTCTTCAGTGTGGTCTTTTTTTCAGAAGCTCAAGGTCTTCTGGAAATTGTGATGATTAAAGCTGGGTTTCTGCCATGACTTCCTGTGTCACCTTGGACAATATATCTAGATGTGCTCAAGGGGTTGGAAACAGGCAAACAGGAGCTACTCTGCCTCTGCTCTGAGCCTGTGGACATGAGCCAGCTTCCATCTGGGACCCACAAGCCCAAGAGTCCCTGTGCTGACAGAGACCCTCTGCTTCAGGAGACTCCAGTTATTGTTTTATCAGCAGAAGTTACTGTCCCAGTAGTAAGGCACATACTTATGGATAGACACACACTTGTGTCTTGGCCATCCACCTCCCATTTCCATTTCCCAGTGTTTGCCCACCTTTGGTGAGGTTGAAGCTAAGATGCTGAACTGTGGAATGGAGCAGCTGATGCACGAGCTCATCTGCTGAGCCAGATGTAGGGGCAGTAATCTCTGGTATAAGTGTAAAGCAGACAGCTGGTGGCAGTAAAGTTTGAAGAGGCCACAACTAGATTCACCCAAGAAAGACTGTCAAAATCCTAATTAGCTCACTCACAATAAACTAATGCAGCAATACGGCTTCTGCACCACAGCTGATTTTGGCTGCACCCATCTGTGTAAACATGCTATAAATCTCTCTTTGATTTTTCCTCCATCTGTGAAAAGGGAGCATATGACATTTTTAAAGTGTTTTCTCTCTCTATTTTAGGCCTTCAAGACTGGGCTCTCACTTATTGTAGCCTTACTCATTATTATAACAGTGGGAGAGATACTTAATAGCTGTCATAGCTGGGCATTCTCATTGAATTCAAAGACAAAACTGACATTGACTTTAATGGAAATCAGAAAGGACATTCAGAAGCCCATGAATTACTCAGTTTATTAGAACTACATGAATTGTTAATATGATAATGATTCAAAGTGTTGTAAGATTGGGACAGTGCAGATTTACCCAAGCCTAATCTCTGGCTGTTTACAGATGTCTTATGTGCTTATGAAAACCCAAGTAGTTCTTGTGCTCTTAGGATAGAAGTATATATAGCATAGCCTGCACTTTAAAGAAAGCATAGCTTGCAGAGTCTTATGAACTTTAACCCTCAACCCCTTTCTCATGATACCTCCCACTTTTTTCCACCCCCTCTTCAATCTTCAGAAGTCGAAGATAAGTAGTCAGAAAGGATAAAAGTATGGACTAAAAGCTGAAAAAGAACATCAGAACTGTGCCGCTTTTCTGTACAGATGCTGCTGTTTGAGGTAGGGTGAGGGAAAGGTTTGGGGGTGAGGAACAGAGAGATCACAGGACTGGAAATGAGATGCCAAAGCAAAGGGTGGGAAGCAAAGGGAATGTGGTTAAAATATTTTTTTTTGTATGGATACTGCCTGAAGGAGCATGGGCATACGGAGTACTGCTAGGTTGAGGCTTAAATTCATCATTTAGAGAGAAGGGTGGAGCTGTGAGCTCCCATTGCAGTGCGAGTGAAAAGTGGGCTGCCAAAGCAAAATGATAGGATAACAAGGTAGTTTTTCCACGTGGCAGTTTTGGTCACAGCCATATTTTTGGGGCCTTTCTAAAGATCAGGTTTAGGTTAAGTTTACTTTTAAGTTTAAAGCTGAGAGAAGAAAATTAGCCAAGAACTTTACTTGGAGGAAGGCGGCAAAGGGCTGGACAAAAGGAAGAGAAGTCTGTAAAGACTGGAAACCTTGCCTGAGAGACTTTGTCTATTTCCAACTTTTTCTTTTTGCGAAGACAGCCTTTGCCTGGGAGAGGGAGCTTGTATCAGCAGTTGGGATGTGGCTGAGAAGGGGATTCAGAGAGAACAAATAGGCTGCCAAAAGAACTAGTGGGGAAGTGGGGGGAGGGAAGTATCTGAACACATGTTTTAGGACCCAGTCTAATGCCTAGTGGTGTTAGTAGTGGAGGAAAGAGATAAATGAGAAATCCAATTGCCATGGGATTGGAAAGCAGTTGCCAAAATAAAGGATAGGATGACAAGAAAATTATTCTGTGACAAATATTTTGTGCAGGAACACACTAGGAAGCTTTGTGTAAGACTCAGCCTACAGTTGGAGCTAAGGCCTTAGATTTGAGAGGAAGAGAGCTCTAGCCTGAGTGTGACTGCCAAAGGAAAGCACAGGCTGCAAGGAGAATGTTTCTGCAAGAAATTTCCGGTTACGTGTATTGTTAGCGGTAGGGTTAGGGCTGGTAGAAAGAAAACCAAAAGCAGCAGCAGTAGAGGGATTAGAAAGGAGATGGCAGTGGGAAAGGTGGAGTACAGAGAGAACTTGTTGGCATGAATGTCTTGGTGTGGCTGCCAGCTTGGGGCCAGGTCCAAGGCTCAGACTAAGGAAAGCTGAGAGCTCCAGATGGACGGGGTTGGCAAGAGTTTGACAAGGATAGGCTGCGGTGAAAAGAGACCTTGTGGGAACTTTTTCATCGTAACACTTGCTGGAGCCTCTTGTTTTAGGATCAACATCTGGCTAAAGCTTTTACTAGGTTAGAGAAAACTGTCTTTTATACCATACAGAGGCAAGAACTATTGCTTCATGGAAGCTAGCTTTTTCTTCTAAATTTGAGCTAAATATTTATACTGATATCGTATTTCAATTAAACAAAAATATGTTTAAAAAGTAAAGGAAATGTGGATTTACTATTAGCATTAGTAATTAGCCTCTTTAAGGCCATGGAGCCCTATCCTCTTTCCTACAAGTACGAGCCATTTACCCTGTTATTTTGGAGAGGCACAAACTTAGAATAAACACTCAAGATTTTATTTTTCTCTCTTTATCTGCTGCACTGGTTTTGCCTGGTGCAGGCAATTTAATTTGCTCTACAGTAGCCATGTTTCTGTGTTTTGGATTTTTGCTGGAAACAAAGATGACCTTGTTATTGCTGAGCAAGGCGTACACATCACCAAGGCCTTTTCTGTCCCTCACCCCACCCCACTGGCTGAGGAGCACAGTTGGGAGGGGACAGATGACCCCACCTGACCCAAGGGGTATCCCACATGTTGTGGCATCCTGCTCTGTGTATAAAGATGTGGGAAAAAAAGAAGGAAAGGAGGACATTCAGAGCAATGGTGGCGTTTGTCTTCCCAAGTCACCATTACATGTGATGGAGCCCTGCTGTCCTGGGGATGGCTGAACATCTGCCTTCCCATGGGAAATGGTGAATGAATTCCTTGTTTTGATTTGCATGTGTTTTACCTATTAAAGTGTCTTTATCTCTACCCATGAGCTTTTCCACTTTTACGTCTCTTTCATATCACTTCTGGGGGAAGGAGAAAGAGGCTGCTTGGTGCTTGGCTGCTGGCTGGGGTTCAACCACGACACTGAAAGTGTTACTATTGTAAAACAGCAAGAAGAAAAATATTTTCACAGAATCACAGAATCACTAGGTTGGAAGAGACCTCCAAGATCATCAAATCCAACCCATGCCCTGATACTTCAACCATGACACTGAGTGCCACATCCAGTCTTTTTTTAAACACATCCAGGAATGGTGACTCCACCACCTCCTCAGGCAGACCATTCTAGTACTTTATCATTCTTTCCATAAGAAACTTTATCTGAATATCCAACATACATTTCCCTTGGTGCAGCTTAAGACTGTGTCCTCTCATTCTGTCTGTTGCTGCCTGGAGAAAGAGACCAACCCCACCTAAGCACAACCACCTTTTAGGGAGTTGTAGAGTGACAAGTTCACCCGAGTCTCCTTTTCTCCAGGCTAAACACCCTCAGCTCCCTCAGTTGTTCCTCACAGGGTTTTTGTTCCCAGCCCCTCACCAGCCTCGTTGCATCCTCTGCACGAGCATCTCAATGTCCTTCCCAAACTGAGGGCCCAGAACTGGACACAGCCCTCGAGGTGTGGCCTCAGCAGTGCCAAGTAGAATGACCTCCCTGCTCTTGATGCCCACACCATTCCTGACACAGGCCAGGAGCCACTGGCCTTCTTGGCCACCAGGGCACACAGCTGGCTCATGTTCAGTCAGCTGTTGATCAGTACCCCCAGGTCCCTTTCTGCCTGGGCACTGTCCAGCCACACCGTCCCCAGCCTATAACGCTGCAGGGGGTTATTGTGGCCAAAATGCAGGACCTGGCACTTGGACTTGTTAAACTTCATCTTATTGGACTCTGCCCAACCATCCAACCATTCCAGGTCTCTCTGCAGAGCCCTCCTACCTTCCAACAGATGGACACATGCTCCCAGCTTAGTGTAGTCTGCAAATTTACTGATGAAAGACTCAATCCCCTCATCCATGTAATCAATAAAGATATTGAACAGAGCTGGGCCAGCACAGAGCCCTGGGGGACACCACTGGTGCCTGGCCCCAGCTGGATGCAGCACCGCTCACCACCACTCTCTGGGCTGGCCATCAGCCAGTTCTGAGCCCAGCACAGAGTGCTCCTGTCCCAGCCATGGGTTGCAGCTTTTCCAGGAGTGTGCTGTGGGAGACAGTGCCAAAGGTCTTGCTGGAGTCCAAACAGACACATCCACCTGGTCATAAAAGGAGACCAGGTTGGTCAAACATGACCTACCCCTCTGTCCTGGGGTGACTATGATGCTTCTATCCCCAATTGTCTGTTCTGTTTATGCTGGATATCAAGTTTTTCACTTTTAGGACTGGTTCTGAGAGCAAGAATGGGGAGAGAAAAAGTGCAGAGTTTGTTATCAGAAGTTGCACTTGCTCCCCCACATCCTGCTCCTGGACTGTGTAGTCTGTGGTTGGACAGACAGTGGGACAGACCTCTCCTTTGCTTTTAGTTAGTTTTTAGCTAGCTGAGTCAGAGAAGATCCCTGGACTGTGGTTTTTCTTTTTATTGGAACTGTTTAAACGTGCTCTGGATCAAACACCCAGAAGAGCACCAGTGGCCCGGGCTGGGCCTGGGCTGTGGCATTTCCAATGCCAGAGGGACTGAAAAGAGACTGAGTGAGCTGAGCTGCAACCCACCGAAAGGACTTTCTGAGTTTGTCAGCTCTTCAGATTGGCAAGAGGTTTTATTGTTTAGCATTGTTCATTTTTTGTGCTGGTGAATGCTTTGCCTGTTTAAATAAAGAGTTTTTGTCCACTTTTCTCCAAGGAACTCTTTTTCCTGAACCAGCTGGGGGAGGGGCCACTTAAATCTGCTTTCTAGAGGAACCCTTTTGGAGGTTTTCTCCCAAATTTATCCTCAACCAGGACACCCTCCTAAACCTGTGCTTGTTGGGACTGATCCCCTGGCCATTATGTAGGTGCTGCATGATGACACTCAATATAAACTGCTCCATGATCTTACCTGGTACTCAGGTCAGGCTGACTGGCCTATAATTACCAGGACCCTCCTTCCCACCTTTTTTATGAATGGCCATTACACTGGCCAGCTTCCCGCCATCCAGAACCTCACCAGTGACCCAGGACTCTTTGTGTCAATTAGTGAAGAAATAAAGAGTATTGGATGATATTGTATGACTCCCATGTAGTAAAGAAAAATAAAAATCCCTGGCCTGATTCAGCAAAGGAAAACCCCTGCAACTTACATTTATAGATTAGCTAAAAAGTTAATTTTATATACATGTTAAAGAACTATTTAGAGATGAGTGATAGGAAATCTAAAAATAATCCACTCCAGTCTAATACAAAAATGTTTAGCTTCCTTATATTCATCACATTTATCACTTTTTGTTTCATTGGGGTTTTTTTCCCCTCACTTAGCATATGAGGCCTGAAAAATCACACTCTGTGTGACCTACCCTGTGAGGTAGAACAGCATTTCCTTCCTTTTAGTCAAGCCTAGGAGGAAGCCAAGATAGTTGTGGTTACAAGGCTTCAAAGCACATGCTTTCAATCCAGCTTCTAATTTCAAACCTTTCTTAGATGTGGCCTGGGACTTTCAACTGCTCATTTCACTTCTTGGTTTTACAGTTCAGCTTTCTGGAAGATTAGACAGCCACCTTAATTACAGTCTTCTATTATGAGTCAACATCAATATGTGCAGCACAGAGGGTAGTACCAGGATGGTGAGTGTTCTGTTTGAGTATGGAGCAGGTTTATAATGGGAATGGGAGTGGGAAGGGACTGACCTTCCAGTATTGTGATTGCTGGAGCATTTTTACAAAACAGGTTGGTATAAACTCCAACATGGCTAAAACTTTCAGACAGAGAGGTGATCTCTCTTTAATCAAATGTTCTTGCTAGGACATTCTGCTTGAAAGAAATATCTACTTCTTCTTTATCAATTACATGTTTATTTGAATCTGAATGTGGCCCTGAAGTGCAGCTCTTTTCAGGACACGCAGGGTGAGAGGGATGGAATTCTGAGATGTGCTCCAGGTTTGCTGTTGCCCTGCCAGGCACTTATCATTGGGCTGACAAGTCACCCTCCTGGAGGGGCCCTGATGGATTCTCTGCCAGTCAGATGTACAGGTGATTTATGCTTGGACTGTCCTAAAAAAGCCACCCTAAGCAAAAGGGTGAGGAAGGTTTTCTTCTCTCAGTACTGTTGATTTTTCATATTTGCCCATCTGCATGAATATTATAATGATTCTGCAACAGCACTGAATACAGCAATTCAGCTGCCCTAACAGTCTCCAATATTATTTACTCCAGGCTGTTGTAGCCAGAATTAAAGCTAGCCTGCCTTTTATTCAGCTCTAATCACTATGTTTATTCTGTAATATTTATTTATATTTGTATCATTTATACATTATTTTGCTTGTATAACCAGCTGTTTTACAGTCAAGGACCTCATTGCAATGAGCTATAAATCCGTGCTGCTGGCCCTTGGGAAAACTGGTAAATTAAACTTTGTGTGCATAGACTTCAAAATGCTGAAATCTATTATACCTTCCCTTCCCACTGATAAATGACAGTGGGCTTACTTGCTGAGTACTTACTTATGAAAGGTTACTGTTTATTAATACCTCCCTGTATAAATATTAACAGAGCAAACCTATAGGAAAAATATGTGAAGGGTCATCTTTAAATTGCAAAAAGTCAGGCTATTCAGCACAAATGTCTGTGTCTCTTTCTGTCTGGAGACTTAAACAGCCTCATCACCATAGTATCCGGAAGGAGCACACAAGTGTGACATGATTAGCATCTGTCATGTGTAGGTCTTTCTATTCCTTCTGCTCTCCCTGGGGAGAACAGTCCAAGGATTTTTTCAAAATATACGGTGTGTACACTGTGCTGTGTGTTTATATTAGCAAAGTCAAGGTCAAAGATCTGTACTTCACTCCCATTTTTTGCCTCATGTTATAGATGTAACATAGAAAGCAGTGCTATTTGTGCCAATATATATGATCAGACACTTTGGCATGTTTCTTTAATTGTTCCTATAAAGAATGTGAACTGGGACTGAACAGAAAGTGGTTCAAATGCCTTTTATTTCTTAGCATGCTGCATATGGCTGCTCTGTTCTAATTTCCTTTTCATGATACTTAACAGAATAGTAAAGATTTTTGTGGAAAGAAATAAACATTTCCATAGTCTGTGGGTCACTGGTATAATAATAAATGTAAAGGTTCCCACACAGCTATTATAGTTTGTTGTGTCAAAGTCATTAGGCACCTTTTGTCTGGGAGTTATTGACATGATAGATTGCAACAGCTCTTTTGAACATTTTCTCACATAAAGCAAAACCAGCAAAATTGTTTCAGGTGTCCTTTAGAGGAGGCACTAAACCTAGGATTCTTCTGTCCCTTTCAGCTCTGTCTGAAATTAAAGGTTTGATGACAGTTGCTAAATGTATTCGAGGATGACCCTGTCACCTCAGACAATGTTTTTTTCCTTCTCAGTGTCTCTCCTTGCCCCACAGAAGGGACCAAACCTTTGCTGTTGGAGTAGGGCTGTCCTTGGCTGTTTCCATGACTACTCCCTCAGCAGAAGGATGCAGGGACAGGTGCCAGGATTTAAGGAAATAAATATGCTCCCACCTTCACTCATTCTCTGCTGATGTGTTGCCACCTGGCACAAAGGACACCCCCAAGCTCATAGAGTAAAAGCAGCTGTGAGGTGTGCTCCCTTCCTTTTCCCAGTTCACCAGCTACAGGCACACTGGGACCTTTACTAAGGGTTTTATCATTCTTCTCTTCATAATATAATAATAAATAATAATAAAAAAGCTATTTCTGTTCAGGAAGGGGATATTTGGTTTGGAACCCTACTATTCTTCATCAGAGAAACAATTTTGCATTAGGAAAAAATCCACATTTGCAGAAAATCTCAGTGAGGATCCTCACAGCACAGGTACTAGGACCCTGAGGACTCAGTGCCAGTAATTTGTAAGAGCCTTGTGACAAAAGCAATTTAACCACCACATACCAACATCTCAGTGCAGAGGGTACATATTTACACCCCAGCAGCTGCCACTTTTTCTGTAATCCTGCCAAGGAGAGGAGTCACAGAGAATGAATCAACCTTGGGCTGTGCCATCATCTACAACTCAGCACAGGCTTCCCCAGGCTTCTGTATTCAGCTCTGTCTCTGTCCTGCTTGCTCTCATAGTGGAAATAGGCACTAGAGGTAATGGGGATGCTGTCAAGGTCATTGAGTCCTTTGTTCTAAAGAGCTTGGAGAGAAAATGGAGATGTGTGCATGGAGAATGTGTGAAGCAGTCACTGCATTTTCACCACCTATTTAGGGAGTGCCTGGATAGTGCTTTAGAGACCAGCTTTAATTGGCTTTTAGGCCAGCCTGAGGAATGAAGGAGAAACACCTCCAGGAGGTTTCTCATTTCAATTTCTTGAAGAACTCTGCATTGGGATGTTTCTGAACACCAGATGAACATGAAGCACCAGCATTTTGGTCTATTATTGTGCATTCTCTTTGGGCCTTTCTTTTTCTGAGATAAGTAGGCCAAACTTGTATGCAATATTTAATATTATGATATCACTGATTTGTATAAGGACATCTTTACCTTATTATCCTGTATTCCTTTTATCAACCATTTCACTTTCTCTTTCTCAGAAGGAAGAGAACAGACATTTTCACTGACCTGTCCAGGGAAACTGAATTCTTCCTCCTGAGAGGGCATGACTAACCCTGAGCCAGTCACTATGCTCAAGGCACTGAACACACCTCTCTCACAGTGCATTATTGTTTACCTTGCCCTAGCCTACACTTTGACTTTTCTCTAGCAGGCATGGAAAGCCAGCCCAGAGATGAGAGAAACTGGGGAATCAATGGTCAAGGGATAAGTGATATGTGGTTACATTCTACTCACTGTCTACCATGCAAGTCCTGTGAGTAAAGGAAAGGAGGTGGGGAGAGGAAAGCACTGAGTATTCATAAATTAGAGAGCAAGTTCAATGGATCAGACACCTTCCCACTTGCCTTGTTTTATAAACTCTTTGGGTTGCTACCAGCTTTTCCCTTCCACATCAGTGGCAACTTATCCCTGACAACATTTTACAGTCTGCACTTTCACGCTCCTTTCCCCCCTTCCCTATAAAAAGCTCTCCGTAAATTTATGCAAAGACTTTATCATTCACTGAGTCTTAAAAGCAAAAAGAATCTCCCTGTAGGTCATCAAATCCAGGCCTCTGTCAGCTTTGGCATATTAAACAGTGCCTTTAATAGGCTGCTCAATCTCCATATTGGTGCTAATGGGTTCTTCTGCTTCAGTGGCTCTTATCAGGAAGCTGTTGTGGCAGGTTCATACCCATGAATAGGTGAGGAACATTCTCACTGCCTAGCCATGCTCAGTCTCAGCTGGGTGATGCACAGATCTGCACACCCAGTTGCCATTCAGCTCCCCTGCCAACAAGACAGGAGGAAGAGGTTTGGGTTAATTCAAGGAATTCAAGTGCCCTGAGCAATGGCAGTGTCCTATGTGCTCTCATGGTCAAAACACTTCTGTGCCCGTGTCTAATTCCAAGCCTTTCTAATCTGTTCATGTAAGTAGCTTTAGGGGCCTTCACTAAAACAGCAGCAGAGCCAGAAGATTATATTTCTGAACCATGGTACAGAGTTTGTATCTGTCCATAAAAGGATTACAAAGTTTGACATAGTTCTGACCTCTAGTTCCTAAAAAGTGTGAAATAAATAATAATTATACGTGCTAAATTTCAAGGAGTGCAGCACGTAGGGACTGTAAGAGCATTCAGTAGTGTATATTTTCACTGTGCAGTGAGGGCATTGCTGAACTCTTCCAGGCTCCTTGAGCTCCCCAGGCAGCATGGCAACAAAGGGACAGAGTTTGTGTCAGGAGCTGGACTTCAGTGAATGTTTGTGGTCCCCTTCCAAGTCAGGACATTCCCTGATTCTGTGATATAATCCTTGGTCAGTTGCTACACAAAACATCTGTGATTTTTCTTTGTCTTTTTCTAGCCAGGGACAGGTGGAGGTGAGGGACAGACTGAAATCAGGGTTCTCTAACATTTAGAAAGGTCAGCAGGAGAGAGAAGGAAGGATAGAATAAGGAGAGGAAATAAGAATAATTAATGCCTAATGCAGTTCCCTTTCCAAAGACCAGGCAGCAAGGGCAGCTATGACAGCTGTAACATTTCCATTTCCTCCTGCTCTAAGTAGTGCCACTGGGGTAGGTGAAGGACAGCAGTGGTCTTGGAAACACTGCAGCATGTAAATTCAGTTAGCATGACTACAAAAAAAAAAAACCAGCAGTGAGCTACAAGGGCAACGAGTGAGATGTCACAGGCAGCCAGCACAGACACAAAGAGGCAGCAGATTTTTGTGCATGATATTTTTGAGCTGGCATTTTCAGTCACATTTCCCTTATGAATAAAATTGTGGGATGTGCTGAGAAGCAAAAGACTGCAACAAGGAAGCAGAAAGCAACCTGTCAACTGTGAAAGGACAGAAAAGCAAAACTGCAGGCTGCTGCCATCACCTTTAACACACACAAACCCTATTGTAGGTCTGACATTGAAGTGAGCCTCTCCCTCATCCCCACTCCCTCAATTTCCAGCTCAAGAGAAACAAAAATATGCTTTGGGCAAGGGTGGGATATTAGTGGGAGGAATGAAAAAATGCAGAAGTGGATTGACCTATTGTGAATTTGCTAACTTTCTCACATACTTGTGTCCAGCCCAGCTCTCAGTTCCCCTCACACACAGAGGCTAAAAATAGACTCCCAAGACAGGGCAAGTTAATACCCTCCCTGAAACTTATTTTTCTCTAATAACTATGAAGAAAGTTTGTAATTAGCATCTCAGACTTTCATATTCATATTTTAAATATTTGGTACTCAAGAGAGAAAAATCTGAACCTGGGGGAAAAAAAAAAAAACAAAAAAAACCCAAAACCCAACAACCCAACAAAACAAAAAAAAAAAGTAGAAGCTAAGAAGCCATCCACTCCTTGCATTGTCACAGCTGAAACACAGTTCCTTTGCCTCTTTCCCAATCTCACTTATAATGAATAGTAACTTATGAGAGTAATATGATAGCCAAGAAAGGAAGCAGAAAAGTCATGTGTCAGACCAGCTGAACCTTATCGCTGAAGTAACCACAGGGTATAAGCAGTCCTACAGGAAAATAAATAAAACTAAGACAGAATTCATATGTGAACCATGTGTACAGCAGAAAGAAAAGGAAAGAGAAGAGAAAAAAAATAGAAAAAAAATAGAAAAAAAAAGAAAAATTAAAATAAGGAGGAAAGAAAGAGAGGAAGGAAAAAAGGAAGAAACAAAGAAAGTTATGTGTTTTAATATATGCATCCAGTTCTGTCTACACTGGGGTTCTTATTCTCCCCAGCATAGATTCATGTGTATTCATTTACACTTGAGCTAAGGGAAATCCTGAATAAGGATTAGAGAAAACTGGGTTCACTCACTATATCAAAGGGACATTTGCTGGGTGTCTATGAACAAGCTGTGTGATCTTCTCTCTGTGACTTATCTTCTCTCCTAGAAATAGTGATGTGAATTCTGATACAAACACTACAAAAATTTTGAATAATGCTTGCCTATTTCTGTAGTGATAGCATTCTGCACCCTGTATCTACTGTTTCTGCATAAGATAAATAAATAACCAGTTATATGGCTCTAAAACTTGTACCACACATTACTCATTGTGAAATAATTTAATGGCCTTCGATAGCACAAAGGAAAAAGGGTTCCAGTCTGCAGCAAGTGCATTCACAAACCAGGTCTTCTCCTTGGAGCTCTTTTACCAAGAATATAATCAGATTCTTACAAAAACACTTTGAGGACTTCCTTGTAGAAGCTTGAGAACAGGAAGATAAATATGTGGTTGATATGCTCTTAATCTCAAGAGAATGGTAGAAACACCTCAAACAAAAGTGTGTCTGCTTTCTTTCCTTAAAGCAAAACACTCAGGGAGGGGAACAAAGGCAAAGAAGGGCAATGACACCCTAACTCTCAAGGGTGTCTGTACAACAGCCTAAATTCCATAAATCATCCTATCAGGCACTGTAGAGCAGACAATGCAGTTCCTTTCAATGCAAAAATCCAGTGTCCACAAAAATCAAACAAAGGGCAAACCCCAAATCAAGCGTAGAGTCAGATCAAAAGTAAAACAGAATATGGCTTTGTGATTGTATATCAACCTTCTAAAACCTCAAGTTTAGGTGAAAACAACAATTAATGTAAAACAATAAATAATACTTCATTAAAAAAAAAATCAGGAAACAGCCATCAGAAGTCAAGCCAAGCTGAAAATTCCACATCTGATGCAACATCCTTCAGTGTTACAATGCTGCTCAAGACCCTTATGTGCAGATACTCACTAATGGAAAAACTTGTGGATTGCTTAGATCCAAATAGGGGAAATGACTGATTTCCTCTCCCCTTCCTCCAAGCTATGCAGTGCATAGGAATGCGGCATCCTGCTTCTTGACTGAAATTCCCAGAAACTGTGTTGTCTATAAATAAAAAGCCTGGTCATTTTCTCAAGAGGGCTAGGCATGCAGATGTTCCCTGTGTCACAGCATCACATCATATGGGGGTTAGGCTTGATTCCTTTTTTTTAGCTTTAGAACCCAGGAAGGGGAAACTCAGAAACTTAAGGAAAAAAGCAAAAGCAAAGAAAAGCAACCAACCAACAAAACCACCCAAAGAAACTAAAACATGAAAAGAAAAAAAAAATAAAGAGAGAAGAGAAAGAAAAGAAAAGAAAAGAAAAAAAAAAAAAAACCAACAAAAAAAAAAAAAAAAAAAAAAAAAAAAAAAAAAAATAAAGAGCGAAGAGAAAGAAAAAAAAAAAAGAAAAGAAAAGAAAAGAAAAAAGAAAAGAAAAAAAAAGAAGAAAAGAAAAAAAGAAAAGAAAAGAAAAGAAAAGAAAAGAAAAGAAAAGAAAAGAAGAAAAGAAAAGAAAAGAAGAAAAGAAAAAGATAAACATCATTCCCATTACATTTGATCTCTCCTGAGTTTCAATAACATTCCTCTGGGGAGCCATGTCTAGGACCAAGGTTCCACTAGACACACCTGAAAGGGAAAAAGCATCTCTTGAGCAGTTCCCAAGTTCCTTTCTACTGCTAACAAAGATGTTCAAAAAGGAAGAAAAAAGAATTGTGATCTCTTTAAAGGCTGCCAAGGAAGATGCATGAGGTGTTGGGGTTTTCAGGTGTCTGATGTGTACTGGGAGAAGACCTTAATTATGGATTTTCTTACATTGTAGGGATAGCAAGATGAGCTTTCTATTGGAGGTTTTCTGCTACCCAAGCTGAGCTTAGACTGCTAGTAGTCAAAGAATTAGTGTGAGTGTACTCAAAAGGAAAGGATAAACAGTGCTGAGGATTAAAGACCCTTCTCCACATGCAGGGTCCACTGAGAGGATATATCAAATGGGTGGGACAGCAAATTAAAAAGCACATTATCCTCCTTGTGAGACAGGACAATCATAACTCCTTGGAACTGGGATATGTGTGATGCAGTAAAGGATTTAGGGGTTTTAATGACTAGTGTCTTTGGTGTGATATAAACTTAGGTCAAATGAGATAATGACTGCTTACCTTAGCACAGATTAGCTTGGTTGATAATAATACCAAGGATTCAGTCTCTCATTTACTTAAGAGTTGCACTTGATGATCCTTCTGGGAACTTTCCAACTCAGAATATCCTGTGATTCTGTGATCTTTAATTAGATTTATGCTCCTAAAAAGCTACATTAAAGCTAGTGTAGAAAATACTGGTTTCTTTCCCATTAAAACCAGCAAACTGTAATTTTTCCACTCCAGTTCTGAGCATATGCACAAGTACTATAAGAAGTAAATCTTAACAGCTTGTTACCAAAAGTTACTTTGACTTAGCAGGAGCAAATGAAGGAGAGCTATCAGAGTGTTCTTTTCAGGGCCAGATTGCTCTCCTCCACATTCTTAAATATGTTGGTTTCCTTTTCCACAAAGTATCTCATTAATATCCACATTTGGAAGCCTTGACTGAGTGCCCACCTTACAAACACTTAACACTTATTGGATAACTAAAGAATTACATCATGCATATCCTACAGCGTCCTTACAGGCAATGCTGTCAAATATCAACTTGTCAAATGCCCTACAAAACAGCTTCACAGCTGTCTTTGAAGCACACTCTGCTTCAGCTTCCTCGTATCTACTCTACAAACCTTTCCAACACAACTCATTAATTCATTACAAGGTTAACTGCTCTTGTTACTTCATTAACTGAAACTACATGATTTTTCTTGTGCTTTAATAGAAGAGTCAATTTAATAATTTAATGCAATTTATTTCATTCATAATCATAGACAAAAAATATTCCTATGACTACCAAATCTAAAATATTTTCAGTAAGGCTGATCGAAATTATTTTCTGTTTGCACAGCCTACTGCAAAAAGCTTTACTATAAACAACCAATATTTTAGTATAGTCAGTGTAGGAATAATAGTTGACCTACAACAGCCTGTGGAGAAAAATACTGGAGGTGAAAGGGGATTAGAGAGATCTGGCTCTGTTGCATTGGGCCTTGTTAAATTCATCAGATGTTTCAGAGAGAATCTGCCCTTATTTGCCTGCAAGAAAACATTACAGCAAGCCTTTTTTCTTTGCCTTTGTAATATGAGATACTCTGATGATAGTGTTCACTTTATAGACAATATAAACCTGGGGATATCTGAAATCAGCCAAGTTTCATGTGCAGCAAAAAGAACTAATATCATATGGAGTTCTTGGTTTTCTGCCCAGAGTTCTTCAGGTATGTGGCAACCAATATCAGCAATAAAATTTCATGATGTAAAACTCATGGGAATATATCCTCTATTGCTGTAAGCTGGCAAAGCTCCATTTAAATCACTACAACAAGAGAAAATTTGACCCAAGGACTAGCAGGAACATACAATAACCCTCTCCAAGGATTCCTAGAAAAAAAGATTTCTATTAAAAGAATTCACAAAATAAAAAGCAAGGTTTCATTTCAACCTCAGAAAAAAGCTCTGAAATGAAAAAATGAAAACCCCCTCAAAGGTAAAGCTGCAAAGAACATATTTGATCTCTGTGGTCAAGGTGGACTTGACCTATGCATTTATGGCCTGAGATAGGGAAATTTAAAAGTGAAGGAAGGAGAATGGCAATCACAGTACATTTCTGGGGGTTATTAGTACATTCCCCTGACAGCTTCTACCAGTTCTGTGTCCATGGGGACCTTGGAGCTGCTTAAATGCTCTTCCCACTGCTGTTCAAAGGACTGCTTTTAAAAATACTCTTTAAGCTGGCAATTTATACTGTAAAGAGGGATTCAAGGCCAAAAACGCATCCACAGAATAAGAACTTGAAGCAATAATGTTGTCTGACCCCTTGGTTGCCACCATTAGATGCTGTTGTTTAATGCACAGTGAGTGCTTTATTTTGGGCTGTCTTGGCATTCAGCAAAGAACATTTGCAATGGTTATTAACCCCGTGTTCTACACTTCCACTGCAGCAAATATTTTTGGTAGATATTATATAATGGTAATGATACTCTGTGGATGTAAATTTTTCTTGGGAGCTGACCTCTTACTCGATTAAACAAGTGGTAGGAGGTTATTTGCATGTGCTGCTTCAAGATCATCTTCCTCTTCTAATTCTGTATGAGAGATTGTTTCCTCTCCTACAGTGAAGGATATTAGGGAGCAGATAATTTAGATTCAAGGTCATCATCCTTCAAAGTAAGTAGCCTGAGCTATTGCAAGTAATCCTATGACATGCAAGGGAATTGCCTAATATGAGTAAGATTGCAAAATCAGGTCATGACTGGACTGACGATGTTGGGAAACATGAGGTATTTCCTTCCCTTAAATGACCTTGTGGGCTATTACACACCCAACCTTAACCAAGAATGTAACTGAGGAACTAGCATCAATTTTCAAAACTAGGTTTCCACTTAATGGTATAGGCTGTGGGAAATGCCACTACTTGCAGGTAGGATTAATTACACTAAATAAAGGAACTGTCTAGTTACTGTTCATGCCAAACAACACGACATACTCACCTGTGAATTTTCCCAGCCCGGGATAACCACAGTGGTTTAAGAAACTCTTTGTTGCATTGCATGAGAATGTGAAAATGAGTCATGGAGAAAACCTACTGAGAACCTTGATTGAAAAGAAACCCAACAAAAATCACAGTACATTCCATGACTGGTGATATAGTACATGCAACACAAACTTCATTAGAGCCTGTATAACCTGAGGGCCATAATCTCTGTTCAGGTGAATGGCCTGAGCTATATATATTACATGAATATGCATCAATCCTTTGAGGTCTGCAATATTCATCTTAATTAAAGCAAAAAAAAAATGTTTGTAAGTCAGTTCATCAAGTTCTGATCATGCTGTTCCCAACTGCAGAACTCCATGTCAGAGCTGTATGCTTTGTACATATACAACAAACCCTGGGCCGGACTGTATTCTTAATTTCTCACATTATATCCTTTAAATGTAATTTGTTAATCCAGCTGTGAAACCTGCTGGATTGTCTCCCCTCCTGCCCTATTGCAAGGCTCCACTGGTGGGATTTTTGCAGTGCCTGTCTCCAGCCAGCACAGCCCAGTCCTGTCCCGCAGAGCCCGTGTACAATTCCCCACAGCTAGTGCTGAGCCAGGAGCAGCACCAGCTTTACTCCTGAGCTACCCAACTTTATTCCTGCAGCTCAAGTGCTTCTCGGTTATACACTAGTGTGCAAAAAGCTGATTCTGAGATCTAGCACGTGGCACAACAAATAACACAGACAGAATGTGGAGGCAATGTCTGGTGTCAGGATCCCCAGCTCATGCCTGCCTCTTCCCCGAGCTAGAGAGAGGCTCATCCTTTGCTAACAGAACTGGATTACTTATATTTTCCTCACAAAAGTGAAGCGGGATTATTAATAAATCTACAGCGTCTCTCAGCTGGCAGAGAACTTGTATCCTCGTTGCAACGCCTCCTTGCCCACGGTCTGAAATGCTGAGCTGGTGAAAGGCTCACGCCTCTTTGTGTGTGTTCTGCAGTGCCAGGGAATTGCTCTGCAGCCCAGTTGCAGCTCAGCTGTGCCCCGAGCGAGGCTGCCCGGCTTGAAAGCAGCCTTGGATCACACAGGGAGAGCTGCACCCCTCTGCATCACCGGCCCCGGGCTTGCATAGAGAACAGGCCCTTGCTCTGGTGAGATCAGAACCTCTCCCTTTGCTGTTTACAATCCAGCCTAGCAATTCCTCCTGTGTGCAATTCCCATGGCTCTCCTTGACTTGTCATTGCATTAATTGGTTCCAATCTCTCTGTTCAAAGCTTCTGTCCTATTAGGACCAAGACTTGCTGTTTTCTTGCTGAAATCCTGATTTTACATCTTTACTTGTGACATTCCCACTGAAATTGATATGGATAAATCTGCACTGTCTAGTTGTTCCTCAGATTCTGCATGAAGCACAACTAAATTTAGAAAACACATATGCACAGACAAAATGGTCTTTATTTTTAAAAAAAATAGTAACCACCTACCCACACTATTGGTGCTCAGCCAGAAATTTCTTCACAGGTGCAAAAAACATGTGTAAAAACTAATTGTTTAATTATGTTAAATTACATGTATCAGGAGTGCTAGTATATATTTTTACTGAGAGAACTAATACTGAAAACCTGATTTTTCATTGAGGGGGAGCACAGTGGGAAAAAAAAGGAGAATGGAATTTCATTAAATTAACAGTGACTTAAATCAATAGTATCTCTTAGACTACAGAGTTTTTTTGAATGAAAGTTTCACACTGTATTTTACTTATATCCATTAGAGAAGTAGACAGAATTTTAGATCTGAATTTTTAATGTCACATCCTATTGTTTCAAGACTACAGCTCAACATTTGACGTGTTTTGAAAGAATAGCATGAAATGATCTTAAAATGAAATACGAGTGTAATTACAAAGTGCTAAGCACTCTCCTAATGCACTTGTTGAATATACTATGCCAGCATAAAATATGTCACGATTGATAAAATTTAGAACATGCTTCAGTAATTTCACTTAACTCTTAAGAGCAGAATAGAATAAAAGAGCTTCTGTGCACCTTTCTTGCTGCAGTTATAAATGTTTCATTGTTACTTTGGGAGACTAGATTGATCTGGAGTATTTTAATTCTTTTTGCATCAGCAGTGCTAGAGTAGATAGGGAATTTAGGCAAGTTAAAAATAAATGGTAATATTCTCAGATAGTGTAAATCAGCGCTGAGATCAATACAATCACGTCACTTTACACTGGATAAAAATCTAAGTACATAGGTGCTAAATCACAGCATCTACCTGCCCAATTAGCTGCTCTGCCTGCAGATAGACAAGATCACCATTGCTTTGCTTCTGTGAGAAACAATTTGAGTCCCCTTAGCACATTCTCGTTTTACGTGCTAATTTGAGAATAGGCACAATGAAATTATTTCACTATAACATTTCATGGAGAAAGATATAAAGCTAAAATTTCCTATGATACATGAGGGTAGTAGAACAGCAAATGGCACAGCAGCTGAGCTGGAGGTGAAATGCTGGAGCTTTGTGGCCAGAGGCTGGTGATGAAGAGGAGCACAGCCAGGGGCATCCTGCCAGGCACCTGCAGGAGCAACTGCTGGAATGGGGAGCTCTGCTGCTCCCCTCTGCAGCACAATCTCTGCTGTGTCCATAGCACAGAGTTTTCAAACACAACAGGGTTTGAAATGAAGTCTAATGAGCTACATTGTCCTAATTAAGGACATCCTTTCTGCACACCTTAGGGTTGGGGGTGCCATGTTCTCAAACCAGCATCCAAATATGAATGCATGGAGGAGCATGAGAAAAACCCATATTTATAAGATGAACCTGACTAAAGCAACATCTAGATTGGATTACCAATCATTTAGTTTGGTTTCTCCAAAGGTTTCAAGCAAAATGTATTTGCAAACAATGCACTTATTAATGCAATAAATCAATATATATATGGGTTCCTTACTACAACTATCAAAAGTCTTCAGGATGTGTAATTTTGTCTTTGATCACCCCCAGGGAGAAAGTTGTACTGACCATCCATTGTCAGTCAGATAACAACAGGACATCACTTTAAATTGAAGTCCACCTGTAGGCTTTTTAATTTTTATAAATGCAAGTAGCATCAAATGTTACCAGCACCTTGAACATCAGGAAAACTGCAGAACTGTAAAAAAGTTAATTCTAGACTGGACCTCTAGAAATCATCTAGACCAGGCATTTTCCAGCTGAGCTTTGAAAGTCTACGGGTGGAGATTCAGTGATTTCCTGGCAGCCAGTACTGGTGCTTAACCAGTCACACTTTTTCCCCTTTATATTAATAATTAGAAATTGCATTCTCCTACATTCAGAGGTTCTCAGAAGTGGAATCTAAAGCCAAAGATCTCTGCTCCAACCTCTGAAGCAAATATTGGGCATAAAATTTCACCCATTTACTCCAGTCTTAGTGTCAAAATTTTATTTCATAGAATCATCCCTTTCAAAAAGACATCCAGTCTTTATCTGCAGACATCAAAGTTCCCCCTGGTTTCCCTGGCAAATTTCTCCAACAACTAATCTTCCTCTTTCTTAAAACTATGTGTCTTCTCATTTGAATTTGTCTGATTCCCTCTTCCAACTACTGGTCTCTTTCATTTCCCCCCACCTCTAAATTAAAAGGCTATTTAGTTTTCATAATTTGCCCATGCTCTGTGATCATATGACTTAGAGGCACATTCTGCTATACAGGAGTGGCTACAACTGCCTTTTAAAAATATGAATATAAAAGGCTGAGGAAGATTTTCTCTGGAAAACAAGTGTTTATTTTTTTACTTCAGTCTTGTTCACCTGCTAGGTGTGAGAGAAATTATTTGGGGTTTTTTTTGGAAGCTTCCTTTCAGTGTGCATTTTGTTCAATTAAACAGCTTGTCATCGTGGTATCTCTAACAGTGTGGCATCTCTCTTTGCATGTTCCCTAATTTTTCAATTGCTATTTTAACATATGGTTGCTATAACTGTACAGAATTAGTTTTACTACACAATAAGGAAAAAATGTGTCCCTTCTCCCCCTCACTCCCATTTATCAGCCAAGGATAATACCTTTACAAGCCTCTTGGTATTTATTTCCTTTTTTTTCTTTTTTAGAACATTATTCCATTATTCTGCATTCTTATAGTTGCTTGCAACATGATTTCCAGAGTATATTAAATACACGTATTTTAAATACATTGTCTACCATCTTTGTTCCTAAAAAGCAGTTGTTTAATTTGCTATTTTAAAATGCATGTGTGTGAAAGGGAATTCTCCCTTCATCAATTAATTATTTACTTTTCTTTCCAATGTTACTCAATTTATTTCTCAGTACTGATTTTTTATTTACTCCCAGGTAATGAATCAAAATGTTAAATACTACTGGACAACATATAGACACCTATAAAACATGATTAGAACATTCAATTATCATTGTGGAGGTCTGGTCAGTAAGGAGTTAATAAGGCTATGCCTCAAACAGCAATGGCCACTCAAGTGGGCACATTAGAATAGGATGTGGCTGGGAGAGGGCCTGTATGGAGGTAGGGCAGCACCTTTGTGGGGCTGACCTTCCTGTTCTGAGCTATAAGACAAAACAGGCTCAGGAATGGGGTTGGGGAGCAGGCAGGACCAGTAGAAGGGTGCCAGCAATACCAAAAGACCCTCAAGGCCCCTCAAACCATTTCCACAAAGGTCCAGAAGAACAGACTGCACCTGCTCACTCATTTGGATGAAGAACAAGAAACCTAATCTCGGAGTGGGGGGGAAATTTAGCTGTGCAAAGGAGCCCCACAAAGTGCAAAATAGGGCAAAGCTGACAAAAGGGACAAAGTTGATCCCTGTCATCTGGATCAATGCTGGACCCAGGACTGGTGATCTCCTTTCCTCTCCTGTCTGATCCCAATGTAACTTCCTATTTCTTTCCTCTCTTCTTTTTTCTTTTATTATTAGAAAATAGGGGCAAATATATAATAATTTCCATGCTGAATGTGTAGTTTGTTAATAAAATTTTGTGAGATTTTTTTTCTGTACCTTTCCAGCCTTTGACATTCTTTCTCAGTTATGGGCATCTATGAATCTTGGGTGCTCCCCTCTTGTGTAACAGTGGCATGCTACTCCCATAGATGACTATTATTTGAGACTTGCCAGTTAATTAGTGGTTAACTCATTTAAACCATGATTTATCTGAAATTAAAGTATGTCATGGAACTAAGGCAAAGTATATATCCATGGGCCAAAATTACCATTGAATATCAGATAGGAGCAATCATACTAAAGACTAATAATGATGAGCTTATAAATATGTATAGCCACATTATTATTATTATTTTGGAGCATTTCATTCTGCTGCTCTGAGAGAAATCAGCTCCCTGCTTTACTTCCAGATGATTGACAGTTCAAGGGTCACACATTGGTCTGTTTCTCTTCCTAAAGGAGGAAATCTAATTTTAGTCTGAAAGAGACTTAAAAAATCCTAGAGCAGGAGGTCATCCAGCTTTATTAAGGGCTCTTTGGGCTAAAATCTTTGATGGAGATCTATGAATTTGGAGGTGCAAAAAAAAGAATCTTGTAAAATGTTGATGCCTACCCAGATAGCATGTTAGATCTTAAGAGCACCACAAGTCATGTGAAAATAAAATGCCCTGGTTTTATCAGAGAGTCTTTTAGGCAGCAGGAGGAAGGGGAAAGAACTTGTTCTTTTGAGCACACAATACATGGCTCCAGAAATACTGCTTTTGTTTCCCACTCTCAAGTACTGAAGGCAAGGAAGGAATTCCTAGAAATCAAAACTGTATTAGAAAAATCTTCAAGTATACAAAGTCACCAATCAAGCCCTACAGAAACAAAATGGTGTTAACAAAAATATAAATGCATAGGTAGAAGCTACTGATCCTTTACTGTTATAAGTGCACGTGGGGTTTTGTGGTCACAGTGAAGAAACCAAGAAAACACATCATCCCAGAATAACAGACATGTAGGTAGTCATGTACAAAGCTTACTGGAGTTTTTGGAAGGATTACCACTGGCTTCAGATGGTTTAGGCTACTTCTGCATGGTCTGTAAAATTCCACTGATCTGTACCTTTCACACAGAAGTTCACAGCCTGACATCCTCATGAAACCAAGCCATTGAAATCCACCCGAGTTCCCGACCTTGCTAACACACTAATCTGAATGTGGATTCAAAAACAAAACCAACATAGTTCATGAGTATCCTTCCCTAATTTCAGCAGCCTGGTGGTTAAAGGATATTTTTAAGATAGGGGAGGTTTATTCAAATCTGGTATTTTTCTGATTTCAGATATAGAGATTTAGGGTTAAACAAGCATGGAGAAAATAACTCAGGAGACTAGTGAGATAAAATTCCAATCTCTCTCTCAATTAGAATTTTCTTAATTTATATTGAACAGAGCAATTCTAGTTGAATACTGGATTTCAATACCATTCCAGAATTCTTCAAGGAGAGTGATTGTTTTTCTGAATTGTGGAAAACATTGGTGCCATTTCTTGCCCCATAGTGGTTTCAGAGATAGATGAACATGGATCTCACACATACCAAGAGAGTATCACTTCTGCTCTTTGCAAGAAAAGATGAAGCTGACAGATGAAACTAATTCCAAAAGTCATTTGTAGCTGCAAATCCAAAATGGGAAAAGGTGTTTTCCTCTAACCCTGTGTTCGTTTAACAACCTTTGATGGCAGAGCAGAAGCCTGAACATTTCTTTGTCATTTCCTACTGTTTAATACTTCACACAAAGCACTGGCTTCTTTGAGCCCTATTTTTAGGTGTCTTCTTCTGCCCATAAATTATAGATAGAACTCTGATTTCACTAGGGAGAAGGCCACCTGAAAAAATGTTCCAAACCTTTTTAGACTTCATCATTTTTCCTCCTTCAACTTACTTCAGTTTAACAATAACTCTAAAAGGACTACAGACTGAGATTCAAATGCAGCAAAATTGATGCATCTACTGAGCTGCCCTGGTTCACATTATCTGAAAATAGAACTCCAGTCTGGAAGGGACAGTCCTGTATCATAGAATCAGACAATTCTGTGAGCTAAAGCAGGGCCAAAGGACTTGAAAATATTGTGTGAATTAGGTCTGTAAAATAAATTAACCTATAAAACAAATAAGGTGTGGTTAGGTGTTAATTTTTGCTTGCTGTTTGTTTTTTTAATGAGAATTAGATCTTCAGCAGGTAGTTGAACTGTCATGCTTGGACATGTGCTGATTTAAACAAAACAAAGAAAACATAATTTAAAAAATTATTTTCCCTTCTTAGCTGTTCCATCTTTTGGTGCAAATGGACAATAAGCAGTAATTTTACTGAAAGGAAGAAAATTATGAGAGTTTAAAGCTGATTCTTCATGCATTATGAAGAAATCATACTGATGATATTTACCTCATGTTTTCACATTCTTGTCAAGGGAAATAAAAACATATTCTTTTACAATAGTTATAAAAGAATTTGGAAGCATGTTATTTTACTCTTTAAAGGTTGAAAATTTCAACCTTTAAAATTGACCATATTTTGCAAGTACACTTCTGGGAGGAGAAAATGTAATTTCCTAAGGGCGAGTTTGTCAGTGGCGGGGCAAATCAGCAAAAACTGAGTCATTTTTATCAAATGAATCTGGTATCAGATTAAGGAAAAATAACATGTGGAGACAGAAGGGTATGCAGTACGCATTTTTACTCACCCATACATTAATTACCCATTGTCTTAAATCCTACTTACAACCAGCTGACTCATTTGACCCACCAATAAAAATAAAATATTATGAAATTACTGAGGTACCACATAGTGACTCATTTAATATCTTTAGCCACTTGAATTCTCAAATAGGAAATGTTTTCCTGTTTTAAGTCAATATTAATGTTTATATTTATTTCGAATCTACTTTTCTTGTAAAAGTCAATGACAGCAAGCTATCAAGATTAAAATGCAATGTGTATATATATATATATATATATATATATACACTCAGGCAGAGAGATAGGCCTTACAATATTAACTACCCAAGAGTGAGATTTTTGAAGAAAATGTTTTGGGAGTGAGTACAAGGAAGGACCTGAACATCTGCAAAGTGGTGTGCTGTAGTTTTAGGTGACTGGTTGAAACCAGACCCTGGTTTATAAACATCAGCAGATTTAGGACCTCCATACTGCATCCCAAACCAAGACCTAGAGCTGCCTTCCTCAACTGGTGAGGATGATGCCCTGCTGCCAGTTCTGCCAAACCACTGCCCAGGAAGGTGCCTGGCAGTGGGGGTGAGCCTAAGTCTCCAGGGCTGGTGGTGTGAGCTCTGAGGTGTGCACCCTCTGCTCCTCAAAGAGAGCCCAGATTTGTGTTTGTGTGTATGAGATATGCTCTGAAACTGCTGTACAGTGCTGACGATCTGTGTGGACTAACACTGAGTTCAAAACTAAGCTCACAGATGTTTTTCAAGTGGAATTCTTTGGCAGCTATGCCTTCCCCAGAAAACAATGTCTGTTTATTTTATGTGTGGCCCAAGTTCAGTCTTTGAATTGATGAAGATGGTAGATGTTACACAGGCAGGCAGGATCACATCCTATATTATCATGTCAGTTTTACACAGTTCTGACTCCACTGACTTTGATGCAGATATCCCCAAATTTAAATTGACATCAGAGGAAAGAGTCCATGATATTTCTAAGGAGCTAATATCCTTAGATAGTCGGTTTTATGCTCATCTGACATATTATTCACATAGGTTTTATCATGGTTAGATTTAAAACTGAAGTTCTAATTTCATTTTAGAATACATATGTCTTTCTCTGCTTTAGCTCATAGGTCTAGGAGCTGTGACTGACAAAATACTTCTGCTTGTCAGAAATGTAAGTTTCTATATGCAGCTATTTCTCATAACAATGAGAACAACAATTCTCATAACAAAAAAGAAATCTGGGTCACTTCAGTAATTTTCTTTCATTAATAGTTAATGTGAGTTATTGCCATTGAAGGTATTCTAAAAACAAGGATTTAAATTTTTGTCTGTATTTACAAGCAAATAAACAAAAAATATTTTTAGTCAAAATAGGAAATCCTCCATTAAATAAAAACCATAAGTTTGCCATGAATTTTTAATTTTGGAAACATGCTCCTTCTGATTTTTATTTAAAAAACCAAGATTTTTATACAAAGCTCTTTTCCCAAAATATCTGCTTTAAAAAGAACCATGGTTTCCTGTACTGCAAAAATAGCAGAGGAAAAGAAGGATTCTTTAATGTATGTACAAGCAATTTAAAACCCAGTAAGTTGAAGGAAAGTGTTTGTGACAAGAGAAAACTTTGAAATCCAGTTGCTCCTGCTGTTCCTGTTAGGTTCCTTGCCACCTGCTTTTGCTGAATCAACATTTCTAGAAATCTGGACCAGATTCAGCACAGTGGGGCACAGGTAGGCTCATTTAATTCCCTCATTCCTAAGCACCTCTGACTGTTTGGTATTCTTTGTTTTCAAGCCTTTACAACAAATATGCAACTTTTATGCAATTCCTTCTTATTGTAACCTGTCATTAGGAATCCCCAGCAAAGAAGCTGGGCCTGCCAAGATCACTGTGGAAACACTGGTGCAATAGTGATGCAGATGATGAAATAGAGTGTTACAGGAATGTTCATGTGGACTGGCACATGTGTATTTTTGCCAGCGTGGCAAACATTCACTGCATGGTGGTGTGAAGGCAAATGCAGGCCAGGAGATGGGGAGCAGGGCTGAGGGATCTCTGGAGTCAGCCCCTGCCGCCGTGGCCAAGGACGGCTGCTGAGCCTGCCCAGCTGCAGCAGCACAGCCCCGTGCCCAGGGCTTGTCCTCCTGCCCACTGCTGCCCGTAGCAGTGTGACCACCAACTAATGTTGGCACCAGGGACACCACTGTCCCGTTCCTCCCTGTCCTGAGAACCAGGACAGAGCTGCCTTCCACACTCTGCTTCTGCCTTCATACCCCACAGGACACCCATTTCCATAATATTCCTGCATGGCAAAGGGGAGGTAAGGAAGAACTTTTCTATGTAGATCGTAGGGCTGTTTCATGTTTTTAATACAGTGGTAGTTGCTTGTTATTGCTGGTTGCATCTGTGTCCTGTCAGCTCCCCCCTGCTGCCCCACCACCATCCCACCACCACACACCCTCCAACGCCCTCACTCCAAGATTTTATTGAAAGCAAAATTATTTTGCCAGAGTAAAAACTTAGGTCTTGGCTAATATTTCACTAGTTGCACAGCTTGAAATCACAAATAGACAGCATTTCCTTTTGAAGAAGTGGTAGACTGAAAAAGGTGAAAGATAACAGGGCAAAACCCTGAGGACAGATTTGTCCTACTCTTTCTGAGGAGTTAAGAAAGGAGGAGGGAGGAATAAAGATAAATAGGGGGAAAAAATACCAAACATATACTTTCCGTTTAAATCTTGAATTTGGAAATGAAGAGTATAATATTTAAAAGTATAATTTGTCACTCTTTATGATCCGTCTTCTCTTTCTTTCCTTCCTCCAACATTCCCTCCCCCATGCCAGCTTGATCTCTTTGTGTGAGTGTAATAAAAGATATCCCAGCAAGGCACCATCTTTGTTAACATGCTTCTGAAGCTCTTCTAAGCTGCCATTTCCAGTGGAAAACTCTGCAGCTTTATGATATGATATCTTTCAATATAATTTCCCTGAATGATTCATATAATTATTGTGGCTACTTGCAGGAAAAAAAACCCTCATCCATTATGCCCTCAAGAGCTGCACGACAAACCCTACTGACACAAAACACACATGTCAGTCTATAGCCCATACATTGCTTGACTCACATTTTGGACTGCTGAGCAGTGATTCAGCTAAGTCCTGCCCAGCCTTCCATGCTGATAATATAGGGAAAAAATGAGAAAGCAGCAACATTAGACTCATTGTATTCTCTCAAAACCAAGAAAAGCCTCACTGTTTTCCTGTTGCAGTTTTGTTGACAGTTTCTTCCTGTGTCCATAGTACTGGCATATGCTTACTATTCAACACCCTAAATATACTTTCCTCAGAAGTGAACTACATGAGAGTGAAATTTTCAGCTCATATCACTCTTCCACAGAGTGCTAAGCTTATTGTTCTTATTCTTGAGGTTCCTATAGAGCAGAGCCAGAGGAGAATGCACACTGGTGATATGGCCATGGAAACCAGACATGATCAAATAGCATTTTCTTAGCAGGGAGATCATCCTGAAGGATGGTGGTACCCCTGGAGCTGCTCTCCCTTTCCAGGGCAGAAGACCCTGTTCAACAGCTGGGAGAGAGCTGGTGGCCCCCAGAACTCAAAAAATCACATCCACATAACTCCTCAATATAAAAAGATTCACCTCTTTGAAACTGAACAACCTCCACTGCCCTTTTATTGTCTCAAACCCATCCACCTTGAACATGATAACTTAATTATATCCCAAACTGGGCAGACTGAAATCTCATTTGTGACATGATCCTTTTGGTGTATAATAGTCTTAACAAGCCTTAATTTTCCACTCTGTCTTCCTGTCATAGTTACTTACCACTGCTAAGAATAATGAGATAAAAATGTGAGGTTGAACCGCACAAAGGAAAAAAGAATCAGTACAGAGCAAGGCTCACATGGACTTCCCACAGAGGAATATCTAATGACACTCCTTAGGCACTTCTAAGACTCAGCTGCTTCTCTGGACTTCAGGTGAAGAAGGACCATGTTGCCAGATTTTGGGGGTGGTTTTGCTTTAACATCTATTTTCCCCAGACATTGTCAGCCTGAAAGGCATGGCTCATCCCCTCTGGCCCATGAAACTAAGGAAACTACCTATCTACTCTAGCAAATGATTTCATTTACACACACTTGCCTCAGCATGACCAATTCACACCATTTCATTGTATGACCTTGAGTAACTTGCTTTTTTAATTTTTTATTTTCATAACTTTCATTTTTAAAACAGAAGTTTCTAACTTCTATTGTAAAAAATACCATGCAGATGTATTCTAAATGCACTTGGCTGGATCCAAAATACAGAATTCATATTTATAAAAACCAAACAAAATCTCAAAAAAGCATGATTTTCAGACATTTAAAGCAACATTTGACTTAGCAATTTATATTTTTTAAAGACCTTGTTTCTAACTTGTGGAAACATGGATCTATGATTAATTGAAAATAACTGTCAACAACTTAAATGCTGACGTATTTACTTACTCATATTCCCACAAAGTGTTAGACTAAAAAAAAAAGAAAACAAAAATAAACCACCTTAAAAGTTTGCTTTATTTTTTTGTCTTTAGTGGTTTTTGCTGTTGTTTTTTGTTTGGGATTTTTTTTCCACTGCTTTACTAGCCCAGACTGTTTGATTTTTGTTTAGTGTTTTCTGTTGGTTTCACCTTACAGCTCAGGTTAAGTCTGAAATACTACTATCAGTCCCACAGATGACTTTTTAAGGACACTGTTCTACAGGAATGTGGTATTTTATAGAAAATAAAAATCCTAGTCAAGAAAATCTGTTTCCATTTATGGAAGTGTGTGCATATGTATATACATTTTAATAAAAACCATTACATTCTTGTGGTCCTAATAATCTGTTATTTTTTCTGTCATTATTTTTTCTTTGCTAATGCCTTCATATTAGGAACTTAATTTTAAACTAAAAATGTAAGCTCAAACTTACATGTCATGGGTCTAAAGGACATAGCAAAGCGTATGGGAGTTCTGCTTCCTTTTCTGGTAAGGGGTATCTAGGCAGGCAGAAAACAGAGCACCTCTTACCAAACACTGACAAAAGCCAAGTGCTACTGGATGAAGGCTGAAGGTTTTGTCTCAGCACCCATGCTCTAATTTGTGCTTTCAAGCACCAGTATCACAAATATCTACATTCTTCCTGAAGCTTGACTCACTCACCCCACTTCAGTTTATCACCTTTGGGGTCCTGGTGCACCCCAAACTTTGGCTGAGGACATTTTCTTTCTAGGATGTCACATCCCTTATTAGAGATGGTCCCTGTCCTTTGGGGTGCTCCAAAGCAGTCCTGTATGGTTTGGGGTGTCTCATGGGACAGCAGGTGAGGGTCCGAAGGGTGTGTGCATAAACCTTGTATCAGAATCGAGGCTTAAATCTGCTTTGCACTGAACTACTTGAGCAGACTTTGGGTGCTGCCCTTTTGCCAAAAGCAGCTGTATCCCACAGCTCTTTTATGAATGTTCTTCTCTCTCCTGGCCAAACACATGAGTCTGACCTCATCATTATTCCAAGATACTTAATGTCTAATGAAAAAGATATTTGTTAATATCGAATTACATGGTTATATTTGTTTGGTGGCTAGCAGTTTTAGCTTCTCTGACAAATCTTCTAACTGTAATGCTTAATCTACTTGAATACATGAGAGAATGCACACTCTTTTTTTTTTTTTTCCTCCTTTGTTTTAAAGTTATCCATTATAATTAAGATAAATAATGTCCTGTCACGGAGCACAGAGACCAGAGTCTGGGTAGATCCCATCTGTGTAAGTGCTGGAAACCTTATTGCAGAAATCTCCTTTAGTCAGCTTCTTTGTTGCGTGTTACCACATAATTTTTACCTACAGTCATCCAGGCTGGTTTTGCCTGGTGAAGCATCTGCGGTCTGGACTTTGGGGATGGAAATTAGAAGAAGCTACAGAGGGCTTCAGAGGCACTGTGCAAACACTGCATCCCTTTGTCTCCTCGCTGCCCTTTCCCTGGCTGGCGGAGCCGGGGCCGGCTGGCAGCACACGGATAGCAGGAGCACAGGCTGTGGATTTCACCTGCAGCGCCTCGTTAGACAGACCCACTGTGGCGTTCAGTGCCTCTCTCCTCTGCCTGATTAGAGATAATAAGGGACAAGTCACTGACAACCCTTTGAGGCAGGGTGGTTTCTGGAGATAACTAGGGGATGGATTTGTATCATCGCATTTATATTTAGGATTTGATTAGTTTTTTGCTTTATAATTCTAGCGATATTTTTAGTCTAGCTTATTGAGCATTAGAGCAACCTTCTCTCCAGTGACCAGTCTAATACCTCCAAAGCCTCACAAGGGGCTGTTGGGACACTAAAGACCATCAATCCTTATGAATAATGCATCTATTTCCTACCAAGGCTCAAATCCCATTAATACTATAACATTATTATGTGTCTTATTTACTCTTTTCTATGTATGGGATAAAAGATTAATTCTGAACAATTTTTTTTCAAATTAAGAAGAAATATCAGTAGATCCAAATCATTTGTAGAAAAGTCATTGGTAGAACATACCGAAATTATTGCCAGAAGGAAGTGGTTACAAACAGAAAAATAAATATGAAGTAAGAAATAGTCCATTTATGTGAGGCAGGCATAAGCATTACAAGGTCCCACCTAAAAATGCCTACTAAAATGCATTGAAACCCCATGTTCTTTATGGGGAAGAATCCAGGTGAGAATGAATCTAGAATTAATCCATCTGTGACATGACAGGGGGACCGAATGGAATTATAATCTGGATATTATAATATCACCAGGGTTATCTGTCCAACCAGAAAAAGGAAAAATGCTGAGATCATCAGGAAAGGTTGTAAAACTACATTCTCTCTCTTAGGATGTGGGTAATTCTAAATGTGTCATGGCCTAATTAGGCAGAACTTGCATGGAAGAGCCTCTCTCTTCCCGTAGGTTCACAACAGAAAGATCTCAGCCTCCTCTGCATGTCTGACTGCCGCTGCTAATACTTCTACTGCTGATGAATAATTAATTACAGTGAGGATCTACTAAAATCCAGTTGCCCTCAATGTCCTCTTCATACTTAGCAAAAACAAATAAGTAAACCCCAGAAGACTGAGCAACTTGCCTAGCAGAGCTTGGAAATGAGCATTAGCCATATAGGTGCGTGTTCAAAGATAAATCTTATAAATGAGAAAACATACTACTGCATTCGTAAGGTGAAGTACATAAAACTCAGAAAAATACAGCTTTGCATGCATAACTAGATTTTTGATATATTCAGTATCAACTCCAAAAGGCAGAACATTACAAGAAAAATATATTACTGTATCCAGTGTAGATCTGCAACCTTCCTGAATTATTACTGAGGGGTTTGCTACAGAATTCAACAATACATTGCCTCCCCCAGCCCCATTAGATAATTTCCCTTTGTCCAGAATGACCACACACTCTACTTCTGAAATGCACAGAGGCAATAAAAAGAATATGGAGGTTTAGCAAGTGAGGCACTGAGGGACTAATATTCAGCAACGCTAATTCCAGCTAAATTTATATTGTATTGAAAGAAAGTGCTGTTAAAGAACAGCTTGGCATACATCGAGACATGTGGTTACCAGATTACTTTCTATCTCCGCTCAAAAACATTTAGAGAATTTCTCATTAAAATTATTTAAAGTGAAACAAGTCAAATAAATCTACTTAAGCTGTTGTTGCATTGCCTCATTTGTGCTGAAAAAATGTTGCTTGTTTTTTACATCCTATTTTAACTGTACATATGAGGCTTTACTTGCCCATTAACAAAATACATCACCTCCCAATTGCTTTCTATACCTCCTTAAATGTTAAACATAAACATATATACCATCTGTTTCCTATCATGAACCAATCCAAAATGGCTGTACTAGACACCTCCACATAATAGATCATCTTAAAACACCTCAGTGCTTTTGCTTTATGGACTTATTTTCCTGTGACAAATTATAAACCTATACTTCAAGAACATGACCGATCTATATCCTGAATTGCAAATTCTGGATAGTTTCTCCCCATTTTAACAAAATGTACTGGCTTGTATCTGATGCAGCAATTTTTTTTTAAAGCCATGAGACTACTTTTGTTGCTGTGATATCCTGTAAATCCAGTTAATTTCTCCAGCTAATAATTTCTGAGCTAATACTTCATGAAGCATTCTGATTGAAACCACTGCAGTTCAAAATAGTCACTGCTATAACTTAGGAAATCATTATGTAGCTGTTGTGTAAGTGAAACTGCAAAACAAATTACAGGGCTTATCATCAGCCTGCAATCAAAAATAAATTTCAGGGGGAAAAAAATCACACATTTATTTAAAAAAATCATCTTTGAAATGCTTGCACTTGTTAACTTCAGCTATCAAATGTTCAACAGGAAATGGACAAAATATAGTCATAAATGTCATTGAATGAAAATTTGGTTCTGAATGGATTTCATAGGTACTTTCTCCTCAGGTTCAGCTCTATGAAAAAAAAATGACTGTCTGGAGAAAGTCAAATTCAGTGAGGAATTTCTCCTTGACTTAAATGAGCTTTTGACCAATGCTTCACAATATTAATGCATGGACCTGCAAACCCTTATTTCCCAGGGTAGCTCCAATGAATCCTAGACTGATTAAACCTCTGTAGACCTGTGTGCAAAAGCAATACTCTGTCTGCTCATTCTCCCTTAAATGTAAGAGCTCAAATGGTTATGAGACAGTTTTGCTACAGGTTTGATCAAAAATAAATGCCATATATCCAAGGACCATGAATAAGGGATGAAACAGCAAGTGTAGAGGTAAAAGAGCTAAAGGGAAAAAATATAAAGATACCATTGCCTTGGACTGTATAATCTCAGCAGAGCTTCTTGCCATGTCAGAGGCTTTATTTCAGAAGTACCTGTTAATGCCTCTTGGCTACACAATCCCAGTTGATGAGGCAAAAGCAGGCAGACTTCTGGGGAAGTATGAGCTGCTTGGTAACCTCTTGTCACCAGAAATAAAGAACTGGAGTACTGGTATTGTTGCTGAGTTCATAAACCAGTGCTACCAGAGGGAACAAATCTACAAAAGCTTGAGGAAGAAATAGTGCAGAGATTTCCTATCTAAGCCATTTTTTCTCCAAGGAATTTCTGAAGAAATTGAGGAACAAGGAGGAAATACTATGCTTTTCATTCTATAAAATGTGAGAAGAAACCTTTTTTACTTGTGTCCCCCCACAAAATCTCATGCAATTAGAGCTCCCTTATTGTTTCAGTCTACCTGAACTCCACTATCCAGACAAGGCTGAGGAGACCTCCAATGGACGGACCATGAAGCTTTCCTCTTATCAAATGCTGTCTCTCCCTGTTGTGTAAATATGTGAGGTCACCTATTCTTTTGGTGCTACATAAAGGAACACTCAGCTACTTTTTGAAACAATTGCCACAGTGTTCTTCCTTCTTGTTTCTAGTTTTGCTGCTACTATTTGTGTGATTTACAGAGGTTGTTTTTACTCCTCAGAGCTTTCAGAGCAATTAAAGAAAATAAAGAACAAATGCCCAAGTAGTTGAGAAGAATGGAAAAGGTAAAAGTTGGACACAAAGGCAGAGATACCATGAATAACTTCTAAAGACAAGAGAATAAAATACAGCTTGTTTTCAACATGTCTTAACAGGCCTAAAAATTTCAGATTCAGTTTATTTCAAATTGTAATATGGTTTGGAGGGGAGACAGTGACTTCTAAATAATATGGACATCCAATTTAATAAAACAGCAATCACTTTTCTATTGTGAACTTCAAAGTCACTCTGTATTTATAATACACAGTTGTTCAAATAAACTGGTAAACTGTGATACGCTCTACTTGCACTGACCACTTGTGTGCTTGGATTTTTCACACCCAAGAGGACAAGAAACCCTCCAAAACAAACATCCAAATGGGTTGTTTTGGGATTTTAACTGTTTCATCTTGATGGTTGCACAAACATGCCATATCTAACCCCTGTGCTAACATGTTGGCTCACAGGCTCTGTCCTCCTCTTCACCTTTCTAACCTCAGCTGAAGCTGTTGGAACTTGCAGAGGCTACTAATCCATATCCATACCTTAGGAACCTGACTTCTTCACCCTCAAGTACATCTCTTCCCCTTTGCTCTGCATTTCAAAATCCAGAATTAAGTAAACCTGCAGAAGATGTGCATGTTGAAATGCACTATTGCTTTCTGCTTTGTAGTTTCCTTGTTGCCCAACAGCTGTCAGTAGTCTCTTTTTTTTTTCTGCACACACTGCTGTTTTTGCAGTACAATCTGAGAACTAAAAAAAAAAAAAAAAGTGGAATCTCAATAACATCCTCAATAAATGAGTTCTCAGGCTTTGCCTTTTTTTTAAAGGTAGCATATGACACAGCCCCAGATGACACACACCGAATAAACAGGAAAAATTTGCCAATCCTTGTTCTATATTACACACCCATTGAATATTTTGGGTGGAGAATCTCCAGGAAGGTGAAGCTCAGTTCTTTAAAAATATTTCCATTTCTTCATGAGGAGGCAAAATATCTCAACCCCTAAACCTCAGTAGCCTTTTCTATTTCTATTGCAACTTTAACTAAGTTTCCTGGAAGACACTTGTGTTCCATTGCATGAGATATGCCAGTGGTAAAATTTAATGTACCCTTCCCATTGCAGATCATGAATTTGCCTAAATTGCCATTTCTGCCATGCCTAATGTAGGCATTATGTCTATTTACCAGCCCACTGCAGGGCTAACTAGAGAAGGTGGCAAGGGTCCCTTTTCCACATTGCTTCTGCCTCAATCTCTATTCATTGTTTCAGCTCTTTTGCATCATTTTAGACCATTTCTAAATAATCTAAATCCATTATATGCTAACACAAACAGAATTCGCATGCTCAAAGACAGTTTCTCAGCATACAACTTTGCCATTTTGCCACTTGATGCTTGAAGAACCTTTAAAACCAGCATGAGTGAAGCAGGAGCCACAAGGAAACATCAAACAAGTTCTGCACAGGTCTCAAGCCAGGGTACATGCCAGGCATGCTTTGAAGAGCCATTGCTCACAAAGAATGTGGTTCAGAGAGGTTTGTGTTTGGCAGGTTGAAGGTCACCACCAGCATGTGGGTCAGGTCAGCCCCACAGCAGCCTCAGATGTGTGTCTGGAGCAGGCAGATCTCATGCTGTCCCTTCCAAGCTCTCCTTCTCGCAGCTGCACCTCATGGACCAGGCAGCTCCGAGCCCCACACTCAGCAGCTGTCAAGGGCAGGTGCCTCCAGCCCAGCCAGCACCTTTCTGGCTTTGTCCTTCCCTTGGAATGCCCACTGAACCTCCTTTCCCACAAGCCAAACTCGTCCCATGTGCATTCACCTCTCCAGAACAAACGATTTGAAATGAAGGTGCAGTCTTGCAGTAACAATCACATTAACTATTTATTCCGCTGAGGCAAACGGTGAGTCAAGAGCAGCTTTTCAGATATGGAAGAACTCCTAGTTCCTACTGCTAAAATGATTTTCCCAACAGGGCTTGTCTTCCACAAAGTGACCTGACCCAAAGGTGTTTGCACCCGTGACCAGGTGTGACCCAAGACAAAGCAGCAACATAGTCCTTGACATTGTTTGATGTGTAGGACTTGGAGAGAAGAAAGATGAAAACAGACACATGATGCTGATAAGAATTTCTTTTTATGTTATTCCAATAAAAAATACATTCATACAGAAATATAACAATCTTGCAAAAAACAATTTCAAATAAAATCTTGTAAAACAAAATTTTTACAAAAATCTTACAAAGAGATTCTTTAGATAACAGGGTGCTTCAAAAACAAAAAAGAAATTTCACTAATAGAAACTTTTTCTTCTTAAATTTCAAGCAAAAATGTTTTATTTTTTTATTTTTCAGCTTGATTGAGGCTCAGTTATCACCTGAACAAAATGTACTTGCTTATTAAGAAAATTACAGGCATTTGACATATGGCACACAGCCCCACCCCATCCACACAAGTCTGATGGTATTTCACAATTGAGACAAGCCAGTGCAAGTTTTTTTTTTTGTTTTTGTTTTTTTTTAATGGGGTTGGTTTGTTTGTTTTTAATTTTTTTTTAAATTTCTTGTTTATAAGAATTACGGCTAAGCCAAGGACAATGCAAACAAGGAGTTAAAAATACAATAAAACCCAATTGTAAATAGAAATTCATTTTCTATAAAATTTTTTTTCTGTTTAGGGGAAGAAAAAAAAAGTGCATTTCAGGCAATTTAAACCAAAAATGAAATGAGAATGATTTAAGCCTTTGTGTTCCATAGAACCAGATCACTTGCATATACTTTTTTTAAACCACTTATCTACATACATTTCCAGGAAGATATACCAAAATATTAGCAGAGTAAGCAAGACTGATAATTAATAGTAAAAGAAACAGGTCACATGTTTCATTGCATCAACTGTAGTGAGCTGGTTTAAAAAAAAAAAACAAAACAAAACAAAAAAAACCCTGGTTTTGGACAGACTATCCCTACTCTAGGAAAAAACAGTCTTTATTTTAGCTGAACTATGTAAAATCAGAGCTTAACCACCACAACGACTAGCTCACTCACAGGCCCTCCAGTAAGCTGGAAGGCCAAAACCCGAGTGCACTTCTTCTGCACACAGCTAATATTCTTTTAGCATGCCAAAATTCAGTTCATATCATCCTTAAATGGCCACAGATACGCTATTCCAGACAACCTAATAACTACAAAACACAGTCAGCAGTCTGAGAAGGACTGAATGCCAACAAAGCCTTTAGCATACCATTAAGCTAAAGGTAAAGCCTCTAAAAATGCTAGATTTTAATTAACTGTATCTTTCATTTCTTTGTCTCCTTAATGACCATATTGCAGGGAGGAAGGGAGAAGAGGGAATATTTTGATGGGCTGTGGCATTTTCTAGCTATGTGTTCTAATTCTTTTCCTTTTAAAAAAAATATTTATATATTATCTATATATATACACACATACACAGACTGTACACACAAATATACATACACAATTATTTTTCTGCCCACTTTTAAAAAAAAAGTAATATAGTTTCTTTCTGTATGACCAACAGATAGCTAGATATATAGATGTGAAACTTGTGCCTTTTAAGCAAATACATCTTTTAATACTTCTGTATCTTTAATATGTATGAAAACTTGACATATTAAGTACAGTTGGGGTGTGTATATACACAGTTGTTGTGCAAGGTCAATATAAAAAAAGTCTCAAGGTGGCAGAACTGGTCAGGTATTCAATTGGCATATGCATTATACTGTAACACAGTCAAATTGTCTAAGTTAAACAAATACTGTACTGACATGAATGACTTTTCTCTATATTTGTCTTTGTGAAGGAGGACCCTGGAAGTAACCTTTTTTTCCCCTCATATTATACATTTGATACAGTACAATGCCAGGTGAAAAGAGAGCCTTAATAAAGCATGCATCACCCATACCCCTGTATAAGACCCCCTGCAAGAGAAGGTCACTTGCATAAGGCACCATTATTAAGGTCAACAGTGCATTAACAGCTAGAAAACCAGAAGTTAGTCCTCAAGGCATAAATAAGAGAAAAATTAGCTGCATGAGAAAAATCAGTTTCTAACCAATAGTGGTTTTATCCACCCAACAAAAAAATTATTCATGTTCCATACATTATGTAACATTAGACCAATTGTATTTTAGCTGCTCTTAACTGGAATCAAAACTGCAGTCCTGATTAAAGAATGGAAAAGCATATAGTTCCCCAGAACCATGCAATAACCTTTGTATTATAATGAAAAGTTATAGTTGTGTTACATTTGTAAATACACAGCTTATACAATGGATTACAAATGAGCTCTGTAGCAAGTAAAACAAGCTACTTGACACATTGCACGTTTAATAGCTGCACCAGACACCTAAAGCTCCTCTCACACAGGAACAGGGAGGTTCCCCATTTCGATTCTGGCATCCTGACTCTCTTTATTCCCCCCTTTCCCCGTCTCAGGTTTTCCCTCTAAAAAGGTGCAGACACCCCTCCCCCCACCCCTTGGAAATGATTGGTGGTCGTCCCATCTCACGAGATATTCCTCACATACAAGACATTCAGACTATTTTTTTTCTCTTACAGTTATAAAACAACCACAAGAAAAAAAATGTGCCTCAGCATACAGTCATCAAGAGATCCTCATCGCATACAGTCGCCCAATCATTAACATTCTCAGTGCACATGCTCACGGCAAAGGCTTAGGAGCCACTCAGAAGGTTAGATACCAGTGTATGAGTCCAGGAAACCCCAAACATCACGCACCGCGGTTGCTATGCCGTTCTTACATGACTTATTAGCCCTCAAAAGACCTTCAAGGAAGTGAGGTCCTGGAGGCAACTGGGTAGGGTGCAAAATGGCATGCTTTGGCTGGAACACGCATCCCTCCGCTCAAGGCTCTTCAACCTTGACGCCTCTTAGCCCGCAGGATTCACCTCTTGACCCATTCAGAGGTGTCTCTTCATGTGAAGGGCCAGGTGGTCAGACCTGGAAAAACACCTGCAAGGCAAGAGCGAGGCTGCGCGTTAGCCCGCGGCTGCCGGACCAACGCGCCGCGCGGGGCCGAGGCACCTCCCCTGGCCCTGCTGCTCCAAACACAGCTGCTGGAGGAGGGACTTGGCATTCCCAGGATACACGGGAGTACTCAAGGTGTCTGCGGGCAGCCAGGAGCTCTGCAGATGGGTGGTAGCACTGCGGACCTCTCAACATTCATCTGCGAGCTCAGGCTACAAACCACTTCCCTATGGTTTGTAAAATGGAAGGGTTTTTCTAGCTTAAATATGCAATAGTTCCTTAAAACTACCAGACGCTGTTGTGTTCCCAAGGAATTCCTACACAAGTGAAAAGCAGCCTAGACTGGCTTTCCAACAAGCATTAAAAATAACTATTTAAAAGGGTGCATTTCAACCACATACCTGTCACAGTGACTACATTTAAAAGGCTTGGCACCAGTGTGCTTTCTGAAGTGTCTGGTTAATTCATCACTTCTTGCAAAACGCCACTCACACCCTTCCCATGAACATCTGTAAGGCTTTTCCCCTACAAAGAAAGCAGATTACATGTTAGTCATGACTTCATTCAAAGACAGGTGCTATCATTTTCTATGTAAACCTCCTTCACTCCTCCAAAGACAGACAATTTTATTTAGCCTATCTGAATGCTTCAGAACACGCAAGCAAAGAAGGCTCACAAAATTCATCCACATGATTCCTACTTGTCTTGCTGCAACAGCACATCAAATAATCTCATTCTCACAAAAAATAATAATAATAAAAAGTGATTAAACAGGCTCCCAGGAAACAAGGGAATCCAGCCCTCTACTATTCCTGTTCATCCGTAATGGCAGGCTTACTCCCAAACAGGTACCATTCACCTCACAAGGGTGATTAAAGACAGCATAGCTAGGCTCCAAAATGCAATTAGGCTACTGTATTGCATCAAAGTCCTCTGTCACTAAGTCATCTGCATAACATGCAACCTCCTTTCTGCTGAGCCACTTATTCTTGGAAAAGCCTGCATACCATTTTGAACACTGCTATTTCAGCATTCAAGAAATACCACTTCCATTCACAGGAACGTTCTCAACCAGACAGCACCAGAGCACCAGTTCTGCAATTCTTCTGAGCCTGGAAGCTATTTATGTCTGCTCAACAACCACGGTTTCAGGGGAAATTGTTTTTTTCTTTTGAAATAATCCTGTTTTATCTGACTTCTGTGCAACAATGGGAGCATCTGAGCTTGCTCAGACTTCCCATAAAAGCCACGAAATGTTGAGCTCATAAGTCAAAATAGACTCTTTTCCCTGAATTCTCTTTCCCACACCTTAGGGGGGAAAAAAATAAAAAAGCCAACCATCCATATAGGTGTTAGGATTGGTACAGCAAGAACACCATGCCAGTTCCTCACACTAAGCCATGGCTACTGAGCCAAGGCACAGCTCTACACATCTAACTGCTGTCATAAAGAGATGTCAAATAATAATGCTCAAACAAGCACATCAGCAGGCTACTTCAACCATAAAATATTTATAAAAGCCCCGAAGTGTCTATCTTCCTCACTTTCTTTCCCAATAACACACAGGATAATTATTTTTAGTTCAGGTTTCATAAAAATAAAATGCTGTTGGTCAGTAATTTGGAATCAAATTATACAGTGGATCATACATTCTTAAGTCTAATTGGGCAGATGTATCAGAAGGACAATAAAACACTGTGGCATTCCAAGCTTTTTTTGCTGATAACAATGGCACAGGTAAGTGTTAAATGAGTTACAAATATAGCCATACTTAATATAAAAGCCTTGATATGTCTGATGAAATAGACCTGATGTGGACTGAAGCATGAAAACAAGTTCTTACAGTATTTAGTGATCTGACTGATTTTTAGATACACATTCCTTTTTTTTTTTTTTTTTGCAAAAAAGTCCTTGCTCAGTTTTGCTTTAAAAATAATTGTTAAGAAAGGCCTGGCACCTATTTAGGCTGGACCTTTGCTCCTGTAGACCACGTGCTGCTGCAGCTTCCCAGCTACAGCCTGCTTAGACGAGTGCCTCCTATTTGCTATGACAGCAGCCTAATCCACCAGCAAGTGGCCTGGCTCATGAAGAGAATGAGGAAGTGATGTTGTCCATGCTGGTAAGGCTCTGCTACTATTACATCATCTCTCCAAACCTGGGCTACCACCCAGTGATTGAGTAATGCTGTGACACCACCACCACCACAGGGTATTCCCTACAGTAGCTGCCAGGTCTTAATAAGCATAGGGTTGGTTACTAACCTGTATGAGTGCGCTGATGTGCTTTCAGATGTGAACTTTTGGTGTAAACTTTCCTGCAACCGTTAAAGTGACACCTGTGAACACGCCTTCTGCCATCTGGCGAGGTGTCACCATTGGAGGGTGTACCTTTTTCTGCAGTCTTTCCAGTGGTACCAGTACGGATTTTCCCTGGTGAATGCAACTCACCCGGCGTACAATTCCATATCTGGGAAGAAGGCTCCTTGCTCAGCTCAGGAGACGAAGGGGGAGTGGAAGTGACAGATGAACTCAAGTTTCCTGAACTGGCTAAAACATCACTTATAGGGTCAGAGGTAAACTTTGTCGTGGGCGAGAGCTCCTCAGAGCTGTCTGAAGATTCGCTGCTCACGTCAGAATTCAAACTGTTGGTCTCTAAGTTCTGACTAGCAAGATTGTCCTCTTTTGGGACACATGTGTTCTTCAGTTCAGATTCCTCCTTTTTCTCACGTGCCAGAATAATTTTGGTCCAGAGATCCTCTTGGCTATCAAATTTGATTTCAGAGGCAGAAACATAACAGGGTTCACTCTGAAGATACCGTTCCAGCTCCAAACATGTCTAGGTGAAAGAGAAGGAAGAAAAAAAGAGAAAAGTTACAGGCCTGCTTAAAAATAACCCAAATTATTTTACACTTCAAAAAGCATGCAGGAATGTAGTACGTTCGATTTGAGGTTTCTAGGTTCAAAACAAATTAAAGGCTCCTCAAGCCGTAACTAGGTGACTGTTACGATGAAAAGAAATCAGTTTTTGAGACCTGGGCAACAGTTCAAACACACAGCTGAAGGTGCAAGTCAGCTTTGGTTTCCAAAATAGCATTCTAATGACTCAGTTAAATTATCATCACTCTCATCATAAAATCTGTGTTTTCAGCAGGCTGATGTTGAAAAGGACCATAGAGAACCACAACATAAAACTACACTTTGCTCTTGCACCTTGACTAATTTAAAGTTGTTTTGTATCTCTCTCACACAAACACGAGGCTGAAAAGACCCAGCTGAACACAATGTGCTCTGACACCCAGATAAAACCCAAACCCTGTGTTAGAAAACAAAGCCACATTTCAGCATGGCTGCAGAGCTGCTGGCCTGTCTTCTGGGGACATCAATGGAGCAGCAGACATCCTCCCATTTCCTGTGCATGAGAACACAGCACACTCGACTCTCAAAGAATGTCATTTCCAAGCTCACTGGCATGCACAGCACATAATTCAAACTGCTCCCATGCGTGTTCAGAGGAACATGGAGAACTTCAACAACAGAGGAGAGGGGAGGAAAAAAGTTCCAGAATAGAAATGTCCTGTTCTATAGGATGCAAAATGGGAAATTACTCTGAGGTCCTGCTGGGAGTCCCACAATGAACAAGAACTTTATCTACTGGCCAAGAGTGCAACTGTATGAGTCATCTCTTTCTTTCTTTCACGCAATGCCAAAGGAGACTTCCTTTTAAAACCATGACTATCTGCCAAGAAAGTACTCTGCAAATGTACATGTAACAGTACATGGACAACTTCCCCCCAACCACATTCCCCTGACTCCATGAAAGAAAACAAAACAAAAAACAAAACCACCCTAAATGGGTTAAAACGTGGGTTTCAATTTCATTTCACCCTGCTGACTTTCTAGCCATCTTTCAGAGAAAAGGAAAAAAAAAGAATGCGAACTGTTATGGCAACAAGCTGATGTTTTGGGCTCATTCTTTCCACTATAGGAAATGATCCATATGGAAGCTTTACACAGAAAATGGACACACCAAGTTTCCAAACCAAACACTACTTATTTTAGCAAGATCATCTTTTCCAAGCCCGGTAGCAAAAGCCGGTCCCAAATGCCATACATTGATTCCCCTCGCAGCCCCTTTCCATCTGCCCATGAGCAGAGCCGCCATGGGAGCAGCCTCCTTTCTCCCCCAGCACTGCTCCAGTAAACTGGGTCACATGCTCTGGTCGGGCTCGGAGTGTAGGCAAAAATCGGACAGAAAAATCAGAACCACAAACAACCCCCAAAACCAAACCCTCTGTTGCACACGGTATTTAAGTATTTGTCTATAATTAGGGAACTGGGTTGCAGTGCTTTTAAAAACAAGAAGTGTTTCTACAGGGACAGCACAATAGTGCTTTGATTTTCCGTGAAAACAAGCAAAAAAAGCATTTATTAAGATCTTGTTAAACTTTCATATTCCCGGCTAATTTAAATTCCTCATTAGGTAGATTAGTAATGGGGAAAAGAGTGAAGCTCTCCGAGTTTAAATGCCTCTGAAGGCTACTGGGAACGAGGGCTGGCGCTTCGCCAAGAGCCCGAATGCCTGAAGGAAACTACTTAGCTCCATTTCAATCACGTACTATGGAGCTGCCGCTCTGAAAGGGGAGCGGGGGGAGGGAGAGGGGAGAAAAAAAAAAAAAAAGTCATTGCATACAATTAGTAGGCATGTGAAGGTTGTAACACTTTGCATTTCAACCTTCTGGGAAAGGCTCCTTCGTCCTTCTGCAAAGCCAGCAGGTATCCGATCCGGTGACCGGGCTGAGCGGCGGCCCCGCTCCGCCGAGCCCCGCGGGGCTGTCAGACCCTGCCATCCCGCTGCCCGGATCGCAGTAAAGACAGGAAGGAGGGAAAAAAATGGGCAAAAAAATATGTCCATTAAAGGGAAGAAGCCTCCGTTCTTCTCCCTTCCCGGCCACGGCAATTAGCACAAGGGGATCGCTGTCATATGACTGACAACTCACGGGCTCGACAAAGCTGCCTGCGCTGGGAGCAGCCACGCTCCGTACATGTACATACACATGCACACACACAGACGTGTGTGCCGACACTCCTGGAGGGCTTTTTCCCCGTCTTCGCCAGGAACAAAAACAATAATAGTATACATTTGCAGGGAAAAAAAAATTAAAAAAAAAAAAAAAAAAACAAAAACAAAAACATAAACCCACAGCACAGGGCGCAAAGCAGCCCTTGGCCAAGGCAGGGAGCTCGGATGACAAGACCCAGCTGTGGAGTCTGGACCTGGTACAAGCGCAAAACTTTTGCCAGGACTCGGTGTGGAGCGAGCGGCGGCTCCGCGCGGCTGCGGAGCGGAGCGGCCGCGGGCGCTGACAGCCCCCGGCAGCGCCGGCGGTAAACAGGGAGAGACGGGGATGCGCAGCTCCTTCCATCCGCCTCGGGACTGTTCCCCCCAGACAGCCGTCTGCTCAAAGCCGAAACACCTGCTTCAAAACATCGCTACACATTTGTGCTGAATTCTCCCCAAACTCCTCGCTGACACTTGGGCTTGATTTTTTTTTTTTTGCCTTTTTTTTTTCTTTTTCTTTCTTAAATCCGCTTATCCTTTAATACGGCTTAAAAAAAAAATCCCCGACAACAACAACAACATCGACATCCTCGTTTACCTGTTGCCAATATTCCTCCAGGGACGGCAAGGCTGAGAAGTAACCCGTGTCGTGCACAATCTGGAGTTCCTGGAAGATGCTGCACATTGGGAGAACATCCATGTCTCAAGTTGCAACAACAAAGTCAGTGCTGGTTACCAAAAATACAGATGCCTCCTTTATGTGCAGGGGTTGCGGGGTGTGTGCGGGGGGGTGTCAACCTCTGCTCTCAGTTTCCAAGCCCCCCCCCCTTCCTCCAGAGATGAAAAAAAGAAAAAAAAATAAAATTGTATATATAGAGATATATATTAATTCCTTGAGGAGCTCGGGGAGGAAAAAAGACCCAAAGTTTCATGCAAAGTTTAATCGCACAGCAGGGCAGGACGTCTCCCGGGGCGGGCGCGCGGCTGTCCCCCCTCCCGCGGCCGGCGGACCTGGCGCAGGAGCGGCCCCAATATTTGCAAACACGGCGCGGACTCTGCGAGCGGAGCCCCCCGCAAAACTTCCCTATTCAAAGCTCTGCCCGGCCGCGCCGCCGCCCCGCCCCCGCGCCCGCCCCCGCCCCGCGTGATCCCGGCGCGCCGCCCGCCGCCGCCGCCCAATCCCCGCCGCGCGCCCCGCGACCCGCGTGCCGATGACGTCAGAGCCGCCCAATCGCCGCGCCGCAGACATCGCGGCTCCTCCTGGCGTGACCGAGCCCGGCCGTGACGGCTCCCGCCATTGGCCCGATTCGAAATTCGCCCCCTCCTGATTGGCCGGCCCGGCGGCAGGCTATTTTTAGCAGGGTATATAAAGCGGGGAAGCAGCGGCTGCTGGTTTTTTTTTCTCTTTTCCGAAGGGGCGGCCGCGCGGGGGAGGGGAGCGGCGAGCGCGGCGCTGCCCGCGGCGGCCGCGGGGGGCGCTGCGGAGCCAGGCCGGGGCCGAGCAGAGGCCGGGCAGGGGCTGAGCTGAGCAGGGTCTGAGCAGAGCTGAGCTCTCCCGTCGTACCGTGACTCCCCCGGGGCTGAGCAGGGCTGTCCCGTCGTGTCCCGTCTGCCCGGGGTGACCGTGACCCCCACTCGGGTCTGTGAGGGCTGTCCCGTCTGCCCGGGGTGCCCGTGACCCCCACTCGGGTCTGTGAGGGCTGTCCCGTCTGCCCGCCATAATCAGCGCCGCACAAAGCACCATCCCCGCGAGGCTTCGAAGCAGCACCAACTGGTTTGGCAGGCCCCTTGTGTTATGTTTTCCAGCGAGCAGGAGGGTTTGGATCTTTCTGCCCTTCCTTTGTCCCCTGGGGAGCCCTCAAGGACACCTTGGAGCGGGAGCGGGGTCCCAAAGCAGAGCTGGATGATGGTCCTGGAGCTTCGCGTGGAGAGAGATCTTTGCATGAATGAATGACGCAGCGGATGCTCCTGGCCAGCACCATCCAACTCTTCTTCTCCCAGTGTCATCTCAGCACAGATAGTTATTTGTGTCAATGGAATGTCAGCTTTTTTAAGACTAGACTTGTCAATGATATGAATTCTTAATAGAATTTAAGAAACTCTGGTCATTAGCTTTCCAAAGGAGTGTCCAGTACATGGAACAAACTGTCCTAATGTCTTTTTGTTTGTTTTTTTTTAAAGGACTTCTAATTTTCTGCTGATGTTTCCATCATAATCTCATCTTTATTCTTTCTATTTCCCTGCTTTTTTTTCTGTATCTGTTCCTGGTTGCCTACAAATGGTAACTGAAGTGTTTAATATGTATTTCTTCTGCCTATTCTGCCTACTGTCTTCGGTGAACTGCTGACTGCAGGTGTGAAAATGTCAGTCTAACTTTCCATCCCTGGGCCCCTCATAAACTATTAATATGGTGATTCCTGAAACAAACAACTGGTGTTCATGGTTGGTTTTCCTGTGTCTATACAAAAAAAAAAAAAAGTGTGAGGTCAATTAGAGCATTATTTTATGTTTAGAAAAACAAGGCGACGCTGAAAACACAAAGCATCTAAATCCAGATAATTATGCACACTTGGTTGAATCAGTAATTCTTTACTTGGTTTCACATGGCCAAACATGTAAATATATATCCAAAATTGCCTTGCAGGCAACAGATAGTGCAGGTAGTTTTGTGTCTACTTGTGGCCAAAACAAGATCCTTTTTCTGAAGAAAACTGCAGAAGGAAAAAAAAAAGAAAGTCTCTCTTAAGTAGATGAATTATACACCTTACTCAAGCCTACTTTTAGTTCTGTGGAGGAAAATATTTTAGTTCTGTGGAGTAAAATATTTTTTGGTCTGAGATGCGGTGTGGGCTCCAGTCAAATATAACCTGGTAACATAACTCTGGGGATCATTAGTGTTTTTTTAACTGCCCACCTCCCTGTTTAGACAAGATTTTATTTTCAAACATAGTGACAGTAAATGCAACTATCCGCTCTTTCTATTTTACACTTGCCCCCTTTTTAGCTGTGTGTCATGTCAGAGAAATCTGGGCTTGTCAGAAGCTGGATGAGGTTGGCTCTGCCCACGTGGAGTTTGAGACATAATGATCTTATCTTGTATGGGCAGTATTTCCCAGTGAAGGACAACTGGAAACAGCAGATGTAAATTGATGGAGATGCAAAGGTCCTTAAATGAAATGCCTCTTTAATAAGTAAGGTTTTCTGCACTGCTGTCAGTCTGTGATTGTTTGAGTCGGATGAAGAATCCTGCTGTAGGAAAAAAATGAACCAAATCAAAGAAAATTATGGCACAGGTATGACTATTGTGCAGTAAAAACTGTTTTAAGTTATATTCTGATTAAATGCTAACTTTCATGAGACAATTATCAGTGGACAAAAGAAAATTGACATATGTGTCTCTGGATGAGTTCTAGATTGCGACTGTACTAAGAAATTTTAATTTCAAGTATCAAAAAGCATCAATAGAACTAAAGGTCAAACCCTGATGAGAAAGAATGGATAAGAAAACAGAGTGAAGAAAACAGACAAAGTATTTTTACCCAGTATGTATTTAATCAGGAATTAAAATGAAATGGTGAGTCAAAAACATGCTGTGGTTTAGGAGACTGTTCCGTGGAACACAAGCTGAAGGGAAACTACTGGCACTAACAGCAGCCATGTGGAACGAAGGGATGGCGTGTGAGTTGAAGGAAATTTATTGTAGTCTGTGGAGGATAATAAACATTAGGACAAATTTTAATAGGCCCCAAAATGAAAGAAAATGAAAGAATGAGCTAGTAAAGATACTTGAAGATATAATTTGGTCCCTAATGACTTTCTTCAAGCTATACAAAGCAGTTAAGTTTCAAATATTCATTTTATACTACTGGGATTTTTTTCAGTCATGAGCCAGGATGGAATTTACCTTGAAAACCTTAAAAGAAAACATGTTCTGACTTTAAAAAATCCAGAGCAAAATCAGTCAGTCCTCTGGGACTACACACCTTTATTTAGATGTGCCAGCAAAGGACAAAGACCCTGATTTAGAGCAGAGGCCACTTCTTTAAGTATGTGAAGTGTGTGTACTGACTGTGTGTACTCACTGCTAGTGAGTTAGGAGGGAATACAGCTACCAAGTTCCTTGGATGATTTTCTTGTCCTGCTATACACTAACTCATGGGGGATGCCCTTGATTACATAGAGGTAGTCACATGCTTCCAGTTCTGTAAATGTTTCCTGTTTTTTTAACTCTGTATGATCAATACCACTTTAAAAAGTAGCAAAAATTAGTATAAATTATATAGGATTTCTCCAAATGTCAGAGCTTTGACTGTGAAATTTCACAATGGCTTTTAAGGACTATCCACAATTTAGAAGCATCCAATTTACCACTTTAAGGCTGCTATTTTACAAATATGTGCAGGAAAAAAAAAGCCCTGTGTGCTTTTTTTTTTTTTTCCTTTCCTTTTGCTTCATTAATTTTAGTAAGGTTCTGTCTACAAAGCTGTATTGCCACATTACATACCCCACCACTTCTCTGTAGTAACTGCTTTTGTCAGGAATGGTAGACTGTTCCTGGAAAATCTGCTCTCCAAAGTAGCAGGTGACAGACGGTGTTTTCCAGGTGGGCTGAGCTCCACATGAGGCAGGGGGAGCACCTGGTCTGTTCTTAGAATATTCATGCGTTTTTAGAGGACACATCAAGTTGGTCTGTGTCGTATTCAGTGCTGAGAGTAAGAGGAGAAGACTTCCTGAAAATGGTTCTTGTACAGCCAGATGCAGGGAGGTTAGGTGAAATAGGCAGCTTTTGGTTTGATTAGGATGAATGGACTTTATTTGGGATAAAAAGAGAGAGAGGGTGTCAATTGCATGAAAGCATTGTCAGATAGCACAGAACACTACTTGAAACTATCTGCTTCCAAGGTGACAAGTTGCTAAATCGAAAACTAGTATGCAATGTGATTCTACCGCAGATAAAGTAAATGCTCTTTGAGGATATATAAATAGAACTGTAATGAGTAGGCAAGCAAGTGGGGTGATTCCCAATCCGTCACTCTGACAGAGTTAGAGACTTAAATTGCAGACCATAAGCTACACTAAAACTAGAAAAAGGTAAATTAATTTAAAAGACATAATCATAAAAATACGGTAAGGAAGAATTTCGGTAAATGTGACTTGTTCAGGAGACAGAAAATAGGAGAGGTGATGTTTTTCCCTACAAATACTGGTAAAAAATTAACCAGAATGGAGGGGAAGAAATGGTTGTCATTAGCTAATGTGAACAGAACATGAATCAATGACCCCCAGCTGAGTCAGAGGTGGTGTGTTGTGTGGTTTTTGTCATTCTGATTCATTGGGTTTTTTTTTTTCTCTTCAGACAGAACACACAGCTATGTAATTTCTACAATTTACCTGCTACAAAGCCTTGTAGTTCATGCTTTTAAACTGTATTCACTTTGGTTCTCCTAGATGTGCCTAAACAGTCAATGAGAAGGTAGCACACTGGTCTGTGATTCCCATCAGCACCCAGAAACTGCATGAGAGTAAAAGGTGTCAACAGATGATCCTCTTTCAGGCAGATGTATTGAAGAATGTCTTCCTTAAGTGTCCTTAATTGTCTCACCTTTAAGGCAATTACATTTTCCATTTCCATAACTGGCACTGGAAAGGTGATTCTGTCTCTCGCTGCTGTAGTTACAAGTGACGATCCTGTAGTGACCTAGTTGCAAACAGGTTATTAAAGCTGTTTTCTCATGTACCCATGTTGTCTTTATGTTTTAAATAAGTCTTTTTTTCCTCCCTGATGCTTAGCTGCTGGACATATTTATGAACAAAACATCCATTCACTTTTCAGCTCTTTCTTCTGTGACTGTATTAGGACAGAATTAGACCTTGTTTCCACAAGAGGCTCAGTTTAGCAGTCTGCTCAATAGTACACAAGAGTATTAATAATAGGAGTTTATAAGTCCTAATTGAATGGGAGTTTCATGGGTTTTAATATAAAAAATATCATGTATGGTTTTCTGAAGTATTTAAAAGCACTAATCCTGTACAGGGTAAATAAAAATTGAACTTATAAAAACTTAACTGTTTTCATTTTTTGTAAGATCTGAACTTTAGTATGACTACTTTTCTAGCAGTGCATAAAATCTTCCATGATGTAAAAAATCTTCTATTCTTAAAAAAAAAACAAACAACAAGGTAGCCTTCCAGATCTTTCTTTGTAAATATATAAAGAAAAGTACACATTCTTTGCAAAGCATCTTTACGAAAAATGGGATTTAGGGTGAGCAGCCTTACAAGTAGCAAATTGGAACAACTGGGCCTTGTCTGACAAGTTCTTTGCTTGCTTTTAGGAAGTTTACTATCAATTTGCTTTGATTAATGATTAAAAAAGCAGTTTAAGCTAAGGAAAAGAAAAACCACATGTGTCACTGGGCATTTTTTCATTTTCATATGACCAGTTTTTAGGGTTTTTTCCGCTGCTAATTAGTGAGCATTATTTAACAGAGCATTAAGCTGGGGAACTTAATTCAGAACAATTTTGGAAGCTGTGAGAAAAGGAGCCCAATAAGAACCAGTCATTTTGTGAAGCGAGGGACTGGAGGACTAATGATTGTTAAAAATAGCTGGGCTGTCTCACTAGCTGCTTGTAAAGCTTAGTGAAGGTACATAGAATTAGATTGTAGCTGCAAACTTTAATAGGAGAATGCGAGGAAGTATTTCTAAGCAGTGATGCCAATTAGACTCAGGGCTGGCTGGCTGGGGTGGTTGTGAAACTGCCTTTTCTGGGAATTAGTCATGGCAAGACTAGACAAGGAGTTGTGTGGAAGCCTCAGCCAAGAACGGCAGACCTTTGCCTGGAATGAGCTGCACGGCCCTGGATAGCTTTTCCAGCTTGTAACGTCCCTGCTCTGACTTCACGTGAAGCGCATTGTATGGGTTGTAGGTTTTGTAAAGGGTTTTAAGGCTTTCTCTATGGCACAGTACTCCTTTCTGTGGTGAATGGGAGGGGGAAAAAATGCCTATTGCTGTATCAATAGGGAGCTTTTCTCTTAACAGGGTATGGGATGAACCTTTTGCCCCTGGCAACCTGATTTTTCATGGCACAGGAGAGCAATCTCATTGTGTCACTCCTTTTGAGAAGTGGGAGTCAGTGATGATTCATTCCCCTCTCCAATAACTGCAAAATCAGATACAGGGTCTGATATGCACTTGTCCATATGTACGTATTTGAGAGCAAAATGAACTGTGGCCTTCTTTGGGACACAAGGAAATAAACACAGTCATTAAAGAGTCAGCACCGTTACCACATAGTGAACCTTTACTCACTGTTCCCACCTATTGTTATTTGAAATACCCCATTTCCTGTTTTCTGTAACTGTTGCCAATGGTCAGGATTCAGATCTCATTCACATCAGCGTAATTCTGGTAGCTTTGGGACATCAACAGGGAAAAGGAAGTGAAAAGCAAGTGACTATGATGAAATAACCCTGAGTTTCCACTGAAGTGCTCAGGGTTTAGTCCCAGTCAGTGCCAAAGCTCAGCCTGGTGTGTAGGAATTTGTTTGCTGTGTAAGCCCCCATCAATACACTCACACTGTTGTCATTACTGCTGTTGTGCACTAGGATGACAGCAAAAATAAAATGAAAATACTTACTCTGTATGTACCTGAGTTGAATGGACATATATAACATATAAGCACACATAATAGTTAGTTACTTCTTCATTCATGGAGGCTTCTTGGGTCTTCATTATGAGACTATGAAGTCATAAGAAAATTTGAAATGACTGTGTAAAAAGTATTTTTCCTGAGTTTTTATATTTCAGCCTGGTTAGGAAAAAAAAGAAACAAAATCAAACCCACCACCCCAAAACTCCTCCCCCAAAAAACCAAAACAAAAAACACCAACTGACCAACCAGCCAACCAAACAAACAAAACCCAAACAAAAACCCAACCAACAAAAACCCCCACCCTTTGTTCAAAGTGTGGGAGAAAGGATTTTTTATCTGAATTCTATAACAAGAAAGCAGAAACACACACATAACTGAAGGATCAGACCCACAAAGATACCTCTTAACTCTCAGTCATTTTTCTCTGCATAGAAATTCATTGGAAATGTAAATGCCAGTAAAGCATTGTGAGTTCTTGGCTAGTATTATCTCTGGGTCTCAGTTCTGTAGCTATACAGAAAGGATACTACTTCCTTCCTTCATTCTATGCCAAATGTAAACTCTGGCCCAAAATCACAAAGAGAGATTATGGCAGAGCCAAGAAATTAACTCAGATCTTCTGAGTTCTAATCCAGGCTTGATATCATAAACTCATCTTTCATTTGCTTTTGAATAACAACCAAAGTGTTAACCTTCTTCCTATGCATTTGCAACATGATGGAGTTCTTATCTGTGGTGGTCATTGTGTATCCTGCTGGCAATTTCACAGCCTTTTAAAGCTTTTTCCTCCTGAATGCTTTTTTCCTTTCCCCAAGAGATAGGCAGCTTCCTTCAAGACTTCCCTATCAAAACTTGCCTGTCTTATTTGGTGGTGTGTGCTGTGTGACCTGCACCTGGTACAGAAATCATCTATGATTATTTTTTAATTATATGTCGATGTTCTCTGTCATCCTTACCTGTTATTTGCATCTAATCACTCTACCTCAAAAATATGTAAACTTTTTTTTAGAAGATGTTCTAGAATTTTTTTGTCAAATGAAAATGTTTTGCTTTAAATGAGCCCTTTTTTTGAGTTTAAATGCTCAAGGCAACTTGTTTTTTTCAAAGGACAAATGATTAAATTAGTAAACATACAGAGAAGCAAAAATCTTTCTTGCTCGATCTTTTCCATTCTCTTGCAGTTTAGGAAATTTATTTGAGTGGGTTTTTTTTTTAAATCTCATTTGCCATTTATTTGGAAATCATGAATTTCAGACGCATGATATAAATCAAAAGTCGTTTTCAAAGCAAATACATTATCTTGTTGTTCTAACTGGAGGGAGAAATTTTTTAACCAGATGATCTTTTTGGTATCATCTGATTTAATAGTCAATCACACTTTTGTTTTATAGAATGCTGATGGTACCGTTGAGATAATTGTGTGTATGTATTGTAAATTTGAATGTAAATATTATAATTTTAATAGAAGTAAGAAGTGCTTTCTCATTCTTTTTAAATATCGTCATTATGAATGTCTCCACTATGGTAAAACCTTTAAGTGTTTTTCTGGTATTTTGGGTCTTATCCACTCAGAAACTAATCCATGAAAGTGAACGTGGAAATAATTTGATCAAAACATTACACGCATGAAAATTATTAGACACCCATCCTACACATATGAGTTGCTAAACATTTACTCAGTGGTAACCCAAACTATGCAATCGTCAAGCAAATTGATATAAAATGCTGTGGTGGTTTTGCACTGCACTATGCCTACAGAAGCAGTCATGCTAGGAAAAAAAGCATGAAAATTATACTTTTTTAATTATTTTTCTTCATTGCCTATATTGTGATAACACCTAAATGCATCATCAATGCTGAATGCTGTTGGGCTACATGTGGAAAGAACAAACACTAAGTGACAGTCCCCATCCCAAAAGGATTAGTTAAACATGATTTTAATTAGGACTGATTGGTCCCTTTACAGAATGTATTTCTGCCACTAACTATTTCAACATACAACGTATTAATTACAACTGCATTTCTCCCAGTTTCATTGGTAGCTGATCTCAGGGATGTCATTAGAGGCAGGATGTAACCTGGCAGTTGCCCATCTTTTGGGGGTCCCAGCTGAGCTGAGTCATGTAACAGTGGGAATGGAAAGGAGGAGTAGGAAGGAGCTGGCCCTGCCACTGCCTGAGTTGGTGATGCTCTGTGTTGCTGCATCTGAATGCTTGGCTTTTGATGAGAACTGCTGGACTCATGAGCTGTCTTGGAGGCCTCATGGTGCTAGCCAAGCTGTAAATACATCCACAGAGCCAATCTCTTGCCTGTTTTTGGAAAAAAAAAAAAGATAACAAAGCAGGGTAAAAGGGCGCCACACTGTTCCAAATTTGCAGAGTAGGAGATCTGAAGCACCAAAAGTTTGTCTACACAGAGATTTGCACTGCTGTGAGATTCTCAGTGGAAACGTTTCCTGCTCCCTGACAAGCAGTATCTGTGTCCAGATGAACAGATGGCTTTTCCTTCACTGTGACTCATGGTTGTTACAGGGTGGGAAAGTCCTCTGAAGAGCTTTGGGGGTTTCTATCCTTTGCTCCTTTGTGCTGTTGCTGGGCCCAAAGCACTATGGAATTGCTCTCTCTCTTTTGGCTGATGTTCATAGTGTTATTTTTTAGTGATATGGGCAGCAACTGTTGAAAAAGCCATGTTTCTTTTAGGAAGGCTGTCTCGTCAATTGAAAGGGGATATTCCTCAACATGATCACAGGGGAGAAGTTGTAGGAGGACAAAGAATAACTAGTTAGAGTGTTGTGGAGAGCAGTGAGGGAAGTGGAACACAAAAATTTTGGGTGTTCTCCTTGTTCAAAGACGAATAAAAACTTCTTATCTGAATGCTTAAAGACATGAGCACACAATGGTGCATGTGTACAGATAATTAAAATACCATCAATTCCCTGCCTCCAGGAACTGTAACTCACAGCATGTTGTGTCTTGGCACTTTATTGTAAAGTATCAGACAATGCTATAGATGCTTCTTCACAAATTAAAATGATACAGAAGTAAAAAATAATAAAAAAATTAAAATGCAATTAAATGTAAATAAGGTCTCCTGGATGTTAGTCTGAAATAGAAACACTGCTTGCTCAAGTAAAAGTCCTTTTAATCCAGTAGCTTTCTATTTTACCAAATCCCTGTGGGATGAAAAGATGAGCCTTATGGCATGCTTGGAAGGTTAATGAATGTGGACTCTAAACACAGTCTCAGGAAGTACTTCTTATTGAAAATATGTTATGGAAAGTGTTTTAAAAAGGCCACTAGTATGAGCACTTCTGTGACTTATAAGAACAGTTCTACGCAGAGAGTAAACACATTTTTTATTCGCTACTTCGTATGCCGTTGAAATACAGTACTGTGAATATCATCTGCAGGTAAATAGCTGCTGCAAACACTAAACTCAGCTGGTTTCATGCAGTCCTGCCTTGTCAGAGAGCAGCATTCAGCAGTAGCTCTCAGAGCTGAATAACCTTTGGGGTAGCTGCAGGTGGAGGGCCCAGCACCCACCAGGAGCTTAATCTGCACATAGTCAAAGGGCAAGACACCTGCCACAGCCCCTCCAGCCGGAATAAGTGGTTGTGCTTGTCTGGCCAAGGAAAGAGGTTTGCCAGGACTGTTATCTAACCTGCAAGGTGCATCCTGGGGTCCAGCAGTGACTCAAAAATCAAACCTCTCACCTCAGACTGTAACCCAAAACAGTCCTTTCCAATCCATTCCATTCCTTCTGACAGTGTTTCCATGTTGTTTTATTTTGTTTTTCAGTCTTGAGACACACCATGTATCCATCATCCATGCTTCAATCTTGGAATGGCATATGGAACATTCATGTTCATACCAGGCAGCTGAAGTAGGACGGAGATAGATAAATACACAATCTGTGTAATTCTTTTATCCATTATAATCTCAGTGGATACACTTTTATTTCAGTACAATTGCAATAGTACAGATGACTTACACAAAATCTCTAGAGCAACAATCTCTTTGTGAAATTACTTTTCTTTGAAAATTCAATATAATGGCCACTCTCAATATATTTGATTACTTGTAAAATTCCCTTTTTCCCTAGCCCCTCAAAAGTTCTTCGTGTGCCTGACTGCATCTGACACTCACACGACTACTAAAAAATTTAACCTTTATTTTTAATTCTAAGACTGTTTTCCTGGAGACAAGTGAATAGGTGAAAATCTGAATTCTAACATAAAAATAAATAGGCCATCACTGGATTTTTACATTTGAAGAAATCCTGAAGTGGCAACTGCCTGGTCAATAACTGGCCAAACCTGACATTGACACACCTGTGATATAAGAAAATATGAAGTTCTAGATCAGTATCATAAATTTTAAGAAGCCTGACAAATAAAATTTAGGATTTATTTAATGTATCTGTTGGATGTTGGTTTTAGTGTTACAGGAGATCATTTGGATTCTTTTCAGGTTTTAATATTACTTCAATCAGATTAAAAATACAGAATTAGGATCCTTTTGCTGTCTTCCCAAGAGACTTCTCTGGTGTCTAATTTAGATTTCATTAGGCTAACATATATCATTAATTAGACATTCCACTGATAAAAGAATAGATTTTCTCTTATCAAGAGAAAATCGATAGATTTTTCTCGAGGGAACTCTGACAGATCTAATTTTCCTGGACTTCATGAACGAATTTGAACTGATATTGCATGTAGAATTATTATTAATATTTGTATTCCATATCTTGGCAGCCAGGAGAAGTAGGAATGCAGTGGTGAAATATACTGGTGGCACAAAGCTAGGAGATGTTGTCAATACAGAGATGGATTGTAGCACCACAGGAAAAGAAATGGCCTTGAGGACTGGGGTAATACCAGCTGAAAGGGAAAACCAGTCTGAATTCATGGTGGTGCACTTATGTTCCAAACCCAGGGATTTATTTTGTACTGTAGGAAATCATCAGCTTGTCTTGACAGAAGAATGAATAAGCCACTTAATCACGGATCAGGAGATCACCTGATCATGACATCAGGAAGAATTTCAGCCAGTGGCAGGAAGGTAAATGTAGTTGTGGGGTGCAAAAGGCATTTCTAGAGTTAGATGCTAATGTGCAAAATCCTAAATTGCATCATGTCTGGAACCCCACCTCTAACAGGACATACACTGCATGAACACGTAGCAGAGAAGGGTGACATGGCCTAGAGAACTTTTGTTGAGAGAGACAGACATACAAAATTATGCTCATTTAGGCAAAGAGAGATTTTGTCCTCTGAATGAAGAGGAAGAAATACCAGAGAGGAAGAACATTAATAAACATGACAGACAAAAGAAGAGTTGCATAGAAAGTAGTTATGCAAAGGTTCAAACTGGAAACTAGGATGTTTTATGTATTTTGTTTAGACTGGGAAATGTTGTAGTAGGGGTAGTGGAATGAAAATTTCATTATTAGCACTAAAAGAAGGCAGCCCTACTGGATCAAGTGAGTGGTGTATCAGTTTTAGTATTCTCTGTTCAATCATGATAGAATTTTTGCAGAAATGCCAGAAATCCAACCTCAGAACTTGTGGTAATGAATTCACATTAGGGAGATTCACATTAAAGGGAGATTCACATTCTCCCTTTAAAATAACAAGGACTAAAGCCCAGTGGCAATATTTTAAGAGAAAGAGAGTTTGTGAGGCTGTGTGCTTTCTGCAGTCCATTCTCTTTGTACTCCCTTAGCATCACTGCTGGTCTAGTGATGTTAGATATGACATTTGTGCATTAACAAAAATCTGTTCATAGATCTGATGTCCATGAATTTAATTTCTGTTTGTTTCTTCTGTGTTTTTTATTGATGGTGGTCTGTTTAAGGGTTTGGGCTCTGTATGTGGATATGTCCCTTCCACTCATCTCACATATTGCAGCTCTGAGCAGCAAAAATATTTACCCATACTGGACTCTTGTGATTGCATGTGTCACTCTTGTGTCATCATGAAAATCCTCTACTATGGGACACTTAAGATATCTTTAGCTTCTTAGGAGCAAAATATTATGTTTCTATAGCATAGGAACCAGTATTCTGATGGCATCACAAGTTCTTTAGTCGCCAAGCAATATATGAAACAAATAAATATGCATTCAGTTTTTAGGATACATAGCAGACATATTTCACCCTTTAAATAGGCTTTTTGCCTTTTGAATAACCACTCAGCTAGAGCTGTTATCTCAGTTCTCACTTTCAAGCTCTATCAAGAAGCAAGGACCAGAGGTGATTGCCTAGCAGCTGCACGGTGCACAACAGGAAACAGGGGAAGTTTGATGTAGTTTGCAGAGCCGTTGTTTAAAGGACAGTCGCGATTGTCCTTGCGTGAGTTTCAGAGAGCGGAGCTGGAGGCAGATCTGAGCTGGCACTTACTCACCTCCAACACACCTCAGTCTTTCAGACTCTCTCCTGGGAGTGGATATTCCATTGTCTGGCATCTTCTCTTCAACAAGGCTGCTGTTGTCCTCAGGGTGACTGTTCTCCATCATCGCTGGCATTTTGCCTGTACCTGCCACGTGTCCTTGGATATCGTGTTTCCTATCCTTATTGTTTATGAGAATCAGATAGTCATAAAGAACTCAGGAAATGTCTTTCTGGGAACCCCCAAATATTTGTAAAGGCCTGTTTGGTTTTTTTTTTAACTTTTCTCACTCATAATTTTTTTTTTTTTTGCTTAGATTTTCCAAATAAGGTTTGCTTTCCTCTTTTGTCTATAATATGTCACATTTCTCAAATCAAAGCTGCAAATGCCTTCATAAATAGGCAGAAGTGTTGTCTGTCTTCACTTCTATTAGTAGAATATCTCTGTTGCAATAATTTTAACAAGGAGTGCATTGAATTTATTGAACTTATTCAAAAAGCATGTTTATGACCATTGTAGTGCTGGCTTGGCAGCTTCTCACACTTCAGAGATGGAAACACATTACTGTTGTTAAGAACTGTGTACAATGATTGCTCTTTCCCCATTTTGTGGCTAACAGGAAATATGTTTAAACTGCGACATGAGAATAGACAGCTCAGAAGAGGAATTGGAGCAGAAAAGCCTGTTGCATAAATGGTACAATTTTATAATATTGAGTAAATGTTTATAATCTGCAGTGGTGAGTTTAGAATTCATGACAAAACTGCAAGCATATGTTTTTTATTTTTTTCTTGAGGATAAGGATTAATAGTTGAAATCCTATTTGTACTGGCAAGAGATTCATGTTTGCAATTGACATCCAGAAGTTCTGGTAGGTGCTGGACTTGTGGCTCATTGGTTAGACAATATTGAACACAATTTTAACCTTTTCCAGGCATGCACAACCTCGATCACAATCACATTAAGAGGAAAGGGATGATTTGATGTCTCTAAAAGTCAGTTCAGTATCCTGAGCTTTAGTTTGTCAATAAATCTCATGAGCTCTGCATATAAGCTGGGAAGGGTGAAGAATGTTTCTGAGCTTTCAGATTCTACAGTGTAGCATGGCTGCATCCCAGCTCTCTTTTAGTATCCCTGTATCCTACTTTGAGCTGTGTTTTTGCTGGTGCACATCGCTGGGTCATGTTCAGCTTCTCATCCAGCAACACCCCCAAGTCCTTCACCTCTGGGCTGCTCTCAAGCCATTCATCCCTCAGCCTGTGCTTGTCCTTGGGATTGCCCTGACCCACAGGCACAACCTTACACAGGACCATGTTGAACCTCAGGAGGTTCCCAAGGGCTCTCCAGCCTGTCCAGGTCCCTCCCTTCCCTCCAGCGTGTCTACTCCACACAGCTCGGTGGCAAACCTGCTGAGGGGCACTGACCCCACTGTCCACGTCACCAACAGAGACCTTAAACACCACTGGTCCCAGTACTGGCCTCTGAGGAGCAACACCCACCACTATTATGCAGTGAATACAGTGAAACACTATTATACAGTGAGATCCTTAGGGAAGTGGACAGTATTAGCAAGAGCATATTTTTCCTACATTAGGTTATTATATAATTTTCAGTATAACAAATTTTCTCTATTAATTCATGTGATTTATAAGAGTTTGTTTTTCTCTCTGGCTATTGCTTCTGTGGCCCTGTTAGGATCACTTTTAGAATGAGTTAGGCAAATGAAGACCCCTTTCTGAAGCACTTTTTCTGTGTCTTTAGTTTCAAGGAGAACTTGTCTCCTATGCAGCCCATTTCCTTTTTCGGTTCTACAAAATTTCTGTAGAGTTTCTTTATTTCCCTTATTTGACATGATGCAGAACATATTGAAGAGAAAAAATATCAAGAATATGATTTACTAGGTTGCTCGTTGTATATGTGATATTTGAATTCTACCAAAAGCTTGTGTATTTTATAGAGAATTCATTCTGCATGCCCAAAATGAATTTTCAGAATCTTTCTATTTTAGAACTTGAGGCCATTAAAATGCATTACAGCAGCATCCCAAATGCATACAGCTGAAAAAATATTTTGTCCTTATGAAAATGCAACCTGTATTAGCTTCCTAAGTTTACAAATCATGAATATTGTTAGTGCGTACTGTGCCTTACAAGTTAAAATAATACCTTGTCCCAGAAAAAAGGACTTAAAAAAAGAAAAAAATAGAAAAAGAAAAAAAAAGAAAATAAAAACAGGCCACTGATCTGCAAAACTCAGACTGCTTTCTCCATCCCCAGCTCTTGGGTCAGCCCAGCTTGACATGAGGCTGGGAGGTGCACACAGTAACAAGCGTGTTACACTTTATCTGTTCCTGTCAACTGCTGCTCCCGGCTGCGTGTGCTAAATCAGAGCTCTGGAGGCTCTATTTCAGTAAGAAATATAACATCTGGGCTGAAACTTGTCAGTTCCTAGATTAAGGCTTCACATATGATGGAGGCCCATTAAAACATGAGTACTTTTGAGAACACATGCGAATGGGGGATTTGTAACCATAAAACTGACATGGTTCCAATGGAAGATAGCAATATATTCGTGCCTGTTGAACATAGCACACAGAAAGCTGACTCCAAGCATTCATATATTAAATGTGAGGTCCCAGAAAAGTACAGCATTGGCTTTAAAGTAGTGAAATGTAGATAATAAATAAGTTCCTTTTATTATCCTTCAAGTGTTAAAGTGCCGAGGGTTTATGTTTCAAGTCTGTCTGAGCACATATGAGATATACAAAAAAGTTACATATCTGTGTGTGAGTGAATATTCAGATATAAAAATGTGGTTCCCGGTTGTTTTTTCAGACACTTGTACCATGAGACTAGATATGGGATAGGAAGAATTTTGTTGTAGATCTGAAATAATTTTCATATTATGTTCTATGGTTATACAGTTGGAAAAAGAAACATAGTTTCACAGATTTAGTTTTAAGTTATGAATAGGTAGCAAGGCTTTGTCCAGCACTTCAGGATGTTAAACTCACTTAATTCATAGCAATGCTTGGGTGGAACAGCTGACTGAAAACAAACCCTGATAGCAGTTAAACCCTGGAAGAGTTTGATTGAAATACCTTTCCTAAATAATGTGCCACATTACTTTGAAAATGCTAGGGTCTGATTGTCAGTATATTTAATAGGTATAACACTGGGGTTACTTAAGCTTCTGCAATTTGAAATCATAGAAGCACACCCTGGACTTTGGTAGTTCTGGGCAGATGGTGGAACAAGGAAGCTATTTTTTACTGCTAGAAGATAAAAATGCTATTTGACAGAGCACAGAAAACCGTGTTGCTTTAACAGCAAAATTATGAAATCTTCTGTTTTCATGGGCTGGAATTATGAAATGATGCTTGTGCCACAAGGAAGATAACAGTGAAAAGATGTAGGGTGCTTAGGCTTTTCAGGATGTATTTCATCTTATGCTGAATTGTAAATTCATATTCACTGCAATGGCTTTCCAAATAAATTTTTTACATATTTAAAAAAGTAGTGTGTCTTGATGTCAAAGAAGAATGCTTGAGGCCTCACTGTGTTCTTGCAGTGCCTGTTGAAGGAAATTGTCCTGAGTTTTATTTTTAATACCTAAAATTAGGCTCTGGGCACAGTGTGGAGGCAATAGATAAACACTGTTGCTATAGAGTTTTTAAGTTACTCCATGAACTCTTTTTTTGGCTGCTCCCTGCCCAAGATAAAAAGCTGGCATTAGTATTTATATGTTATTTATATATTTGTATGGGATATTTGAGTCATTGTAGTGTGGAGTATAGCACTTTCTTGGCATTTTAAAAATACAAAACTTACAACAGACAAGGAAAATATTCAGAAGATGATGAAATCCTGTTCCAGGAGTGCTGCAGCTGGTGGCATGTTTACTCTCTGTTGTTAGAGGGGGAATTTGAATTTGGCTTGCAGAGTTAGTTTCTTTTTGTGCAACTTTTATGCAGTTGTGAACTGTGCTTAAAGGCACTTGAGCCAAAAATGAGTAACAGCAGTGTAGCATGTGAAGGAAAACCACTTTTTCTCTTTCCACACTGTTATGTGAACTTATATGTAATGCAAAAGATACACACTGTAAGCGACAGTGCAGAAGTGGAGAAGGAAAGAAACTGTTCTGGGCTAGGCTGGGTGCCAGGTATTAAGAGAATTTTTCTTTTACGCTGATTTTAGGAGAAGCAGCATAACACCATGTGCCATTTATAAGTACTTGATGAAAGATCATGTAATAGGCTGTTACAACAGGCACATATTTGTGTCAGCTGTAATGCCTGTGTGAAGTCCTTTTACTTTAACTGTAACAGCGACATCAGTCATGTTAATTGTCGTGGAAAGTTACTGGTCCAGACACAAATCTCCTCACTCATCCTCATTCTGTTGATGATAATGTGGCTGGTTATACTTTACTCACCCATGTGGGAGAATTCTTGCCTGGGGCAGGGGGGGGTTGAATTTTGTACAGGCAGCAAATTTTAGAGAATTAAAAGGACAAGAGGTTTCCAGATGCCTTGCATTAAACTGACTGGTTATTCCTAACCATAAATGTTTAACTACACTCCCTCAGCAAATCACTTTCAAAATAGATATTCATTTTCAAACAAAACCAGTTGCCTTGTGAAACTGTTGGTTGGTTAGGGGAAAAAAATGACCTAATGCTTCTGAATAAAATATCTGATCTCCTGTTGCCAAGGCTGAGTCACTTCCTGTTACAATAACAAGACTGTCATCAGCAAACTTCTCTAGCCACACAGTGCAGCTTGCCAGAGTGTGCATGGCTTTATTTGTCCATTTTGTTAGAAAGTTACCGTTGAAAAACATACTGTACTAAATTTGGAGGCACCAGCTTTGCATTCAAGTGCATTAGTGTCAGATCTGGGTTGCATTTACTCCTGATAGTATAATCTCTTATTTCTTCATGCAACATAATAATATCCACCCAGCTGTGTACAGTAACGTTGTAATTCTATCAAGGGATTCTAGACACAACATAGTGCATTAATATCATCAGAGCTTCTCGACTGGAATCTGCAGGATCACGGTCAGCTGCTTCTTATTTACAGGAACGAGATTTGAAAAGTACCTGGAAGTTCATTCCACTTGTCACCTAACAGATAACCTCTAGTGCTTTCTGGACTGTGGTGGCTTTTAAAGACCCGTTTAAGTTATCTTTGGAAACATTAAGCAGGCAGTGGTTTCGATCACGTTTTTTGCAGGACGGGCACTCGCCTGGCTTGCAGCAGTGGGGGTCTGCTCCTGCTGCACCGCTGAGTCAGCAGAGCAGGAATTCATTAGGGCTTTTACATCACAGCTTGGAACTCATTTCCTGGGCAAAATCAGTTGGCAAAAGCCCTTTCTTCCATTAAAGAAGATAGAAAATAAAAGCTAAATCCAGTGTTTAGCTTCATTACTATTATTACCTCCTCCATGCCCCATGTTTTAAACATTATTTGGGAGCAGTGTCTGGCAGGCTGTATTCTGGATGATCTGTCAGATCTGTATGTGAATCACAGTGACTGACTCATTCTGTACAACACAAATGACTTTTCTGAGCCTGTTAATAAGATATGGGGGGAGTGCCTGTTATCTTGCACGTTCTTTGGGACTCTCATCCTGGTTTTCTGTTCAAAAAATCAAGCCTCATATCAATTCCCCAAACTTTAGGGCCAATGGAAAACCTTCACTTCTTTGTGCCTCAGTTTCCCCCTTTGGGAAAGAGATGGTTTAAACTTTTAAATTGATTTGGCACTCATGGACAAGCAGAGCTAGACACACAAAAAAAAACAAACAAGCAAAAAAAAACCCCCTCTGGTCATTTCAAGCAAGCAAAATAATCTCCCCAGGTTCTGGTTTTGTTTTACTGCATTTGCTTTACTTAAAATTTGTCCTGCAGAATCACTTATGCTAGTTCTTCCTGAGGGCCATGGGATGGATAGTCCTATATGACCTGTGTCTCTTTTGCCAGAGCTCTTCAGCCAAATCCAGAGGACTCCAACTGAATGAACATACTTGTGAAGTGCTACTCACAAGAGGAAGGTCATCACTCATGGGAAACATGTCAATGAACATCCTTTTCATCCCCCCCATTTTTACAATCAAATTGTAATAAACATGGCACAGAGCAAGGATCCTGTTAATAGTTAGCCAAGCTTAATCTTCAGTTTTCTTGCTTCCACATTTTTAAAAAAGAAAAAAAAAAACACTTTTTTTCTTTTCCTTTTTCTTTCACTTAAAAAAAGAAAACAGAAAATGTAAGTTGATATGTTTCAGTTGACTATGAGGAATCTGGGATAAGTTACTATGCTCTGTTCTCTGATAAACAGAGATGTTATTGTGCAGTCCTGGATAAAGTAACTGATTATACTGTTTGGGCCATGAATGCAAAATGTGTTGCAAGGATTTGGATGTCTGTAATTAGTCAGTTGTAAAAGCTGTGGTTGGTGGCTAAGCAGCTGTTCAGATCACTGTCAGAATTTCACCACTGTAAAGGAGAGAGCATGTGTTATTCCATTGTTTCAGGATGGGAAAGAACACTTTGTATATGTTTCTTTTTTCCCTAAAAAGAGAACAAATGTTGGCTCTCAACTGCACTTACAGTGTTCCAGACTATATCAGTGGAAGGGAATTGTATTTGCCTGAGATTGTCTTTGTTTCAGGTGTAATGTATCTGACACCAAAGAGTATCGCTGTGACCCAAAGGTTCATTTTCCACAAGGCTTTGCTGCTGCATACCTTGGACATTCATTCTGCTGTGGGTAGCTCTCCCTGTCATGCACTGACTTACTGCCAGAATACATCTGTGGATATAATTTACACCTAGGTTTGGATATTAAGAGTCTCATACTTTTTTTTTTTTTTTTTAAGAACACATATCATCCTAATACTAGACTCAAGCCTTCCAGAACTGCCTTAAAACAAACCTTGCAGTTTGACATGGGTAACTCTTTACTGTGTAGACAGTAAAAAACTTTGCCACCAGCAGATTATTTCAGGTGCAGCAGGTCAGTCACTGGCTGCCTGAAAATCATAATACTTGTAGGTGAAACTATGGTGTAAGGCCTTTGGCACTCAAACCTCCTGACTATCTAGTTCAGGGAACGGTGAGTTCTCAGTTACAGGGAGTGGGAAGATGATGTCATTGAAAAGCTATTGCCCTGCTTTGATATTAGTAAATGTGTTCAAAGTTCTCTAGGGGCCTCCAAGGACTGAAAACCTCTCCCTGCTGTGGGATAGAGGTGTTTCTCTCTCTCCCAACATTTCTTTACTGGTTTTTTTTTGTGTTTTTTTTTTTTTGTTTATTTTTTTTAACCAGAATGCCAGTGAAAGACTTTTAGGAAAATAAGTCTGATTCTCTACTGTTTAACAATTGTTTTGAAAGTGAGGCTGAATCCATTCTTGTATCATTAATGAAAACAATGATAGGAGCAGAAAAATCCCAGAAGTCTGAGTGTGAGTGGGGAAGAGGGGGAGTGGGGGACAGGATGAGGTCCTTTGCAAAACAAAATAGTAGGTGTCAATGTTGATGTCTGTTAAGGCATGCCTTTCACTAGGCACTATGGATAACTTATTAGCAATCAAAACCTGAGGGGCCAGATTCCTGCTTTTTCCTTTCTGCATGCACAGCATAAAGAAGAACAGAATGAAAGGTCCTGGCAAGCTGCCAGTCCTCCTCCTCCTCCTTGGATAAGGGGGTGAGTGATACAACACCATGACTGTGTTTCCTTCTCCCATCTTGCCTATCACATGGGGAAGTGAGCGATTGCTGAGCTTTTTCATGCCTGTGAGCTGGACTGGGCTTTGTCCTCCTTGTTCTGCTGGCAAACAGCTTTACAGCATTTGTGAGGCCCAAACCAGCTTTGGGGACATGTGAAATTTTAAATCTATCTGGATCTGGGTTCTGCTGCTGTCCTATGCCTTTATAGCAGGACCATCATATATATTAGAGCCACGAACCCAGGGTATGTGCTAAAATGCCAGTAGCAAACATAAATCTCTTAAGTTGCCTCAAACTTCTCCCACACAAATTGAGGAATTTAGCTTTTTAAGCTGTAGGGTCTATACATTGTGAGTTTTCTTCCCAGAAGTGAAGCTTGACTTTGATTTGTTTAATCATGGAATACTGAGTTCTCTAATATTTTCCATGCTGCAGCAAGGTTTTAGCAGGACAAGTATCACAAGACTCCTGATAAAATCACAGGAGTTAGCAAGGCTAGCACTTGGAAAAGCTTTGTAGATTCAGCCTTTTCTGCAAATAGCATTCCAATGAAACAGAGATAAACTGAATGTCTGAAACAATCTTGCAGAACATTTTACTTTGCAGGGGTTTTTCCTTTGCATAAAGACCCTCTTCAGACCATCTGAATAGGATGTCAATTGTCACATGTGGCTCCTGTGTCACTTGGTCACTGACATAACTCGGCAGTGGGAGGGAGGAGATGGGAGAAATGGAACATTTAGCTCTTTTTGCAAAAGTCAGAAAACGTGGTGAGGGCTCTCAGCGTTACCAAGAAGTATTGTAGTCCAGTTTGCAGCACCACCGCAACAAAAAACCATTTGTTAATAGGCAGGAGCGTGCTCGGTGCCACGGGTGATGTCCCTGGGGACAGGTCTGGTACCTGTCCCCTGGGCTGCAGCCGGGGGCGGCAGCCGGAGAGCCTGGGAGCTGGGGAGCTGGCCGGATTCCAGGGCGCTGAGTCAAAGGTGAAATGCCAGCGCCAGGGAGTGATTGCTGGTTTCGCTGGCTGAAATACCACTCGCATTACACATTTATTACACTTACACGGAGAGAATGCGAAGATAGGGCAAAGGGGTAAACAGCAGGAGGAGTGCTGTGATGGGGAGAGGCAGTGCTCAAACATGATAAAAGTTCAGCTGAGATAAAGAAGCAATAGTGTTGGCTGGCACGTATTGTTGCTGATACAGCAGTGGACATTTGTAAGGGTGTTTTTGTTTCCTTAAATGGGGAGAAGTGCACGTTTTTCTGTGTGTGTGTGTTTACCACATCTCCCGTGCAATTCTAAACACCTGCAGCTGTCCTGATGGATAGCAGCAGAAGCAAAGCAGTATTTATGACAGGCATATGGGCAGTACTTGCTGAAATTAAGGTTCTTGGCATGCGGCTGATCCCATGGACCTGAAACATACACTGAACCCCAGTTCTTATACTTGGAGTCAGGCACATACTTCAGTGACTGCAACAGAATTATTTTGCTTTCATTGACTTCTCCCACTTCCCAAGACTGAAATGTATAATTAATATTGGCTTATATTCAAATAATTCCTCTTGGAAGTTTGGGAGACTTTGTCACTTGTGAGTTTCTTTATAAACATAAACAAGGTCTGGAAATGGAAAAAATATATATGTTACCTGTTTTTCATTTTTTAGACTTCTGTCATTTTGTGTGATTGCTTCAGTTTTTAAAACTAGCACAGGACAATCTCCACTGGTGCACTTCATCCTCTTTTTATTTGTTTTTAATATCTGTCTTGAAAAGGTACTGGAGAAAGAGTGCATTTGGTTGTACTCTAGGAATACTTGTTTTGAAGTTTTGTAAGTTTGAGGGAAGAAGATCAAACACATTTTAAAATAAAACCAGTTACTTTCACAACGTAGTGGTGCCAGTAAAACAAAGATCTAAGTGATACAAAAATTTTACAACTTTTTGCCACAAACCATGATATAAGAAGAATTTCTGTGCATTAAATTAGCTTACCATAATAGTTATTGAATTCTCATTTTTAATGTGAAGATTGTAACTTCCAGAAGGAAATGGAGAGAAGTTTAATGAAGAGAAAGAGCCTAAAAAGTTGAAATGGAAAAAAAAAAGAAAAATATTCTGTTATGGTTTGTTATCGATACCAAGATGAATATAATAGCTGTCTCTTAATGAAATATAAGAAGTGACAGATGTGGTTATGGGGTGTCCTCAGAGCAGACTTACACATATGACCTCTCTTTAGGAACATTCAATATCTCAATTCCATGAGCACTTGGTGCTGGGCTTGGCTTAATGCACGTGAGGAGCCACTTTGATTCAAATTTCACATATGCTTCATGTTTGCAACCTTACTCTTCCAGGACATCTTCCAGCAAATTCAACACTCCTTTCATTTCTTCCAAATGTGAACTCTGCTACATGCTCTCCTCCATTCCAGCCACTTAGAAAAATATGATCTGTTAAGTCAGTGGCAGAACTCCCACTGACTTCTGTAATGCTGGGAGTTAAGCTCTCTGCTTATGAGCCTTACACATTTCTTTTTGGAAAACTTTCCAACATTTCAAAAGGGTCATTTCAGTCCTGCAGCTCTCCGAAATGCTCACTGAAAGTCTTACACTTTTCTTTTTATGAATATAATTTATTACCAGCATTTATTATACTATTCTTTGTGGTTTTGGAGGAAATGCTAAGGATTGATGACATGTCTACTTATCTGAACATTTAAAACTCTAATGATAATATTTATAAGAGTTTTGGGGTTTTATTTCTCAACTCTGCCCTCCTTTCCAAGATGCTGGATTTTTGTTGCTATCTGCATCAGAATTGTATTCCATCCTCTGATTCATTTTTTGTAAAAGATCTTAGTGGGAGTTCTGTCATTCAGAGACAGTGGCCAAGAGATGGAAGGTGCTGATTATTTCTATCAAGGTTCATTTGCAAAGAAATATGGAATGAGTTTATATTTATTCTCAGTCATGACAAATTTGTCCATATCTTTTTTCTCACCCTTGAAAGAGAGGCATGCTGGAAAGATTTTTGTGTCCTCTATGTATCTTCCTCTGGCTTTGGCACTGCTAAGAGGTAAAAAAAAAACATGTTTCAGAAGAAGTGAAATGAATCTGTGAAGAACTGTGGAGTTGTTACAAATGGGTTTACTATGTTCAGTTGCTTCACCATATTGGTTCTAAATGTACTGTCAAATACAGGACAGATTATGGCCTCAAAGCAGCAGAGCTGACATCACATCTCACTTCAGAGTCAAAGGCTGATGGCTACTGGAGTCAAACACTGGTTCTGCAAACACTGGTTCTGCAGAACACAGATCAACAGATGAGTCCTACCTTTTGGTTCAGATGTAGAATCACTGGTATTTTCAATTTCTCTTAAATTAATCTGCGTTGAAAGTGCTCTGAAGTAACAGTGCATTGTGCAGAATTAAACTTCAAACCTTTCTTGAGCACACTGAAGTAACCCTCTAGCATAACTACACACTCTGCATTCCTCATGAAACAAAAGTATTCCCACTTTGAAAATCAGTCTTTGTGGAGTTTTTCTGCAAATGGAGGTCGGGCATTAATGAGAGCTTGGCCAGCCAGTGCCTTGACATGTTTCATTTATGGCTTGATTAGACCCTGATTTAATGAGATACTGTACTACATGGAAGCATATCATCTTCAGTCATTTAACACTGAGTGGAGTCTGAATGTTTCATTTCAGCAGTTTCTCTGCACTTTTGAAACTGAGAAAAACACCCCACAGAATAAAGTATAATTTAAGTAGAATGTTTCATTCCAACTGCGGTAGGCAATTACAAAGAAAACCATTCTGATTCTGCCCACTTCTTTGCTCCCCTTTTCAGTCCTATAGGCTATACATTAGTCCTTCTGAGGTTCTATTATACTGTATAGAATGTGTTTTGAATTTAAGATTTGTAAAAGGAAAGCAGACAAAAGTCAATCTACTGTTGCCACTCACTTTCCCTCTGTGTTATTCCGGGGACCCAGAAGGTTGCTACTTTGTCTAGATTTTGTTACTGGTGAATTTCTTTGTTACAATGTGTTTTAAGATGACATTGAAATTTTTGACATTTTCTTTCCCATGGCTTCCAGCGGAGCAGCAGCTCCAGAGTTCTGCAACACTCCAGCGGATTTTCTCTGTTGGATGACATCTAGGCATCCAAAGGCTTCACTGAATTATTCTGTAGAATGAGCAGTCCTGGCATTGTACAAGATCTGAAGTGCTGCTACTGTGTTTTAGATTCACCACCCTTTGCCGTGGTTTTGGACCAAATGGATTTCAGGTAAACTCAGTGACACAAAAATTGCCAAGATAACCTCACTGTGAGAGGTGGACCTCATACTCATCCTCCCATGGGAACAAGGCATGGTGCCATGTGGAATTTCTTGGCTCTGGGTTAATTGTGTTAACGTACACAAGAATCTTCAGAAAAAAAAAATAAAGAAGAAAAAGTATTTATTAAGAATACATTATGTCAGGCTGAGATGAGGTTAATTATTTAACATCTGGCAAAAGCAGATGGAGTCTCAGTTAACACAGTGAAATCCATTCAGTCAGCACCTTGATAAGCACCATGTCTGTTTCTCTGTCTCAGATGCCTTCCTGGAGAACCTGCATATGTGCTTTCCTGTAGCTCTGAAGATGGGCTGGGCAGCACATCAGGACTCTTTAAAACCATTGTCTGCCATCTCCTGCAAGGCTTTGGTAATTTGCAAGCGTGAATGATGTGGCTGGCAGACAGCCTCTTGCTGCCTGGCCACCTCCTGGCAATGTGCTGCTTTACTGAGCAGGCTGGGTGCTGTACATCAGTATCTGGGATGGATGTTCCCCAAGGTGCATTTAATTGAGATGTGGCCACTGCATTCTGCTGGTGTCTATTAAAGCCCTGTACTGGAGTTATTTGGGAGAATATGATTCAACACAGAGGCCACACGTGATGCTCTTGGTGGCCTCACAGAGGAAAGACAGTTTAAGATTTGCTGACATGGGATGCAGTGTTCCATGAAGGAATGCACAATGAGTTGTTTCTATGTTACAACAGAGTTTTAATTTATTTAATTCATCATGAGACATTTTTGACTCAGTGTTGACCATCTTGGTCTTCTTTCAAGAAGAATTCCCTGTGGTCCCTTGTAAAGGTAACCCTCAAAGAAGCACCTTCAAATTATAATGATTAATTATTCATATTTGTGTGCTCTCCCTAGATCCCAGGCAGGAAATATGTGCAGGATTTACCACAGCTTTCAGTTTGTCAGCTTTTTATCAGGTGTCATTTGGCTAAGAACCTTAGACTATTTTGTAGTAGCAGAAAAAGCTTCAGCCCTGCTCTACTTTATATTCATACAAGAAAAAAAAAGCCACAGAGATCAGAGTTCCAGGTATATTAAAATTTTCTGCAAGCAAAGAACCAAGAAAAAATATACTTGAATGAGAAAAAAAGTCAGTGGGAATTTTATTTTTATACCTCTCCCTTCAGATCCTGTACACCTCTCAACCTTGCTGGAAGTGCAACTGTACTGTCAGTGCTGTCATGTCATGTACATGGATCCAAATGTAGGATAAATGCTTTTTCTAGTACCTCATATTTGTAATCCACTGCATTAAAATCCCTGCTATTGCTGTTTCAAAGTGCTGATGTTCCACAGCACCTGGAGATTGGGGCAGAAAAACGCAGGTTTTGGGCATGACGCTCAGAAAGTGCCTCTCCTCTCATTTTGAAAGGAGCAAATCAGGGGTTGGAGCACCGAAAGCAGCAGATTTTCTGCAGTTGGTGTGAAATAACCATCCAATTCCACACAGTGATGTCTCCAAGTCTGGAGATCCTCAGCTTTGCTGCTTCCGATGCTTTCCAAGGCACGACTTGTGTGTTTCCGACTTAGCAAGTTGCTTGCACAACTGATGGCCAAACATTCTTTCTGGGGCACTTACCATTTCCAAATATATCTATCTTTCAAGTAAATCAATTTTGTGTTAATTAGTGACAGCTCTCTGCTAAAATATTCCCTTCATTCTTTTATCACCCTGTGGCAGAGTTCTGCGTGCCCTGCCAGCTGTCCTTCACAGCAGGTCTTAAAGGTTTGAAGCCTTATTTGGTGTCTGCAGTGACCTTTTAAATTCCAGAGTAAAGTTGGGGCTGCACAAGTCACAAATACAACACTTGTTAATAAAATGTCAGCTTTGTAGCAGTCAGACTTGCATGGAGCTTTCAAACTGCATTTTCCATCAGGCTAATAGCTCAGGATTGTGTACATGTGCTGGCACAGCTGCAAGAAGGGTAAAACCTTCAAAAAGAGCTCCCTTCTGGTCCCACCATGTAATCAGGTCACAACTCTACCCCCTGGGGAAAAAAATCATTTTGCCAGTTACAATCCAGCAAACAGTTGTTAGTTCCTTCATTGCTTAGGTGACCTCAGTGAAACCCAGAAATGCCAGTTTTTAAAGACTAGAAGATTGCCTATACCTTCAACCCCTGAAACAAGAAATGCCTGAATGTAAGAAATAATAGTAGCAGGGTAAAGAAAATGTGTGGGGGAGGGGATGCAGAAGCAGCAGAATGGTGAGCAGATGTTTCCTAAAGAAGGTATAAACATGGAAAGTGAGCAGTCAGATTTTCCTTTAACTTTCTAGTGCAGTTTACAAGTTCATTAAACAGAACTTCTGAGCAGGGCAGCCCTTGATGAAGGGTTGTTTAAGTTGAAACATTCTTGATTTCCTGCTTAACTGACTCACTAGGTAAGGCGCTCTGTAGTGATATCATCAACCGTGGAATAGTTAACAAAATCTTTGGGTTGTATAAACCCCTGTAGTTTAGATAGTTCTTGACTTGTTCTGTGTAGGTAATGATTACTTACACATCTGCAAGTATGCTGAAAGCTCAGGAGAAATAACATTGATACTGTTCAAAACTGTCACTTTCTTGTTATTTTAATATAGTTATTACAGCAGATTAGGTTCTAATGATTTGTCTGTGGAGTGACCTAAAGTAATTCCTTGTCCGTATATTTACTGAAACTACAGAAGTAGTAAGTTTAAAACACATGATGTTTTAAAGATTTATCTAAGGTTGGGTATTGCCTGTGTTCATTCTAGTAAGCACCTCCTGGTGTTACAGTGATGTTTATCTCTTGTCACACTGGCAAAAACTTTTGGTTAGTCCACAACAGGACTTATTTTTCTCTTCTATAAAATATTTTTAGCTGCAGACCTCTTATTATCAATGAAAATTTGTCAATGGATTTCTACTTGGCTCAGTAATATACTTTCATTACTGGGGTAATACTAGACAGCTGGAAGTTGCCTATTACACATGTAATTCTCATTTAACCAATAATATGGAATAATCAGAATACTTTGAAATAATCACAAACAGTATGTGGTGAATTGAAATTGGCCTGTGCTGCATAGGAAGAGAACATCAAACTTTCAAAAATCTATGTCATTGAATGAAACAATACAAGGCATTTCCAAGTTTTCCACATGCTGACTTGTAGATGTCTGTGCATGGATCTAATCATCTGAGATTGCTGGTACACCTGTATTTTCATCACAAAATAAGAATGTTTGCTTGACTGCTGTAGTTAAAATAAAGGTATTACTGTATTTTTCCATGCCAAATAGAAGAAATGTTAAAATCAACTCAGATTATCAGCTCATATTGAATATGAGATTTTGTTAAATGGTGCATTGCAAACAGGATCTGTGTCACAATATAGTAATGACTATTTTACATTGTATTTTCTAAAATACTATAAATTAATATTCTATAGATTATAAGGGATGAGATTTTTGAAGAAATGCTAAATAAATGCTCTAAGGAGTACAGGAATATCTTTCTTTGTATTCTTCTTCAGCTGCTGTGTTCACATAATGGAAATCAGTTTGGAATCTCTGCAAATCCAACAGCAACATTTTGTGTTCTGTTTATAAACTTATTTGTTATGTTTGTAAATCCTTTTAAGTGTTCCTGATGATCTTAGCAGACATGATTTCTGCCTTTCAGTATACGTACTTCTATAATGTTTGCAGACATTTTTTTTTTAAATCATAGTTTAAATTTCGTAAGAAATTGAGCTACAGCTCTCTTAAAAAAGCAGGCTCCCTGAAGTTCAAAAATTAGCAAACATTGCAAACTATTTCAAGTTAAAAAAATAAGTGTGATCTGGCAATGCTATTGAATTCCATAATTTATATTTTGTTAAATATTATAACTCTCTTTTTAGCTGAAGTGAGGACTATATCTTGTGTGAGCTGTTTTTGGCACAGTGTGTTATCAAAAAAAGCATCTTCTTTCCTAGGTCAGGGTCAGCTAAGGTCTGTCTTGGGGTCAGTCCTCCTTACTTACAGTAGTAGCTTCTGGGTGACTTTGAAGCCTTTTTAAAATAGACCATTAACTTGTTTATTCTACTTTTTTTTTTTTTTTTTTTTTTTGTGAATTATCCTGTCTAGCTGGAAATGCCAGTAATATCTGAATAACTAACTTACTTGATAAAATAATTTCTGGTGGCATCAAGATAAGCTCCAGGCCTAGATATAGGGAGACAAGTACCTCAAAGTACCTCATGCACAGATCTCTTCAACTAATGTGCACAATGAATCCATGTTAGGTGACATCTTCCGTAGGATTAAGTGTTGTAGGATGTCAACTGTGAATACAGCAAAGAGTAAGATTATGTAACAGGGCCTAAGAAAGATGATTCTTAGAAATTCTTCACTCTCTGCTGGTGTCCTCATAACTGCATGGTGAATTAGTGCTCACTCTCACTTCTGTCAATCAGCTAAAGCTGAGCAAATAAAATGAGCTGTCACATTTTTAGTTCTTTTCAGCGTGAAACTGAAATTTCTCCAGCTAATAAACAAGTCTAGGGCTGCTGGTATGTGCTTGACTTTCTCAAACTGTATACTTCAAAGTGCAGAAGCTAGATAAGCTAACAGCTTGTTCAGTGAAGTTATTGTGCAGGAGGCAGCATGTCTATCAAATGCTTGCTTTATAAATTTGAATAGATGTGATTGTTCTCAGCAATGTCACCCCCTCTGTGGCTGAAGGCATTGTTTAAACAGAGGGAATGTGAAGCTTTTTTTTTTTTTTAATGTTATCCAGAGATACTTTGCAGGAACATCAGCCATTCTTTTTCTGGATCCTCTTTATCAAAACAGTGGTGCAAGAACAGCTAGGGAGGCAGAGTATATTGCTGGCTAAAGTACTGAAGGTCAAGCTGATTGTTTAGTTGCATGGTCTTCAGAGTAGATGAATCCAAGTGTAAGAAGAGAAAGTTTCCATGGCAATTAAATGTTGCTTCTCATTTTCAGGGACACTGGGTCAGAAGGCAGCATGAACAGGAAGTACTAAGGAATATATCTTTAGTTTTGTTCTTTACTAAGTGTAAGGACAGATGACACAGTGGCTGATTTCTATCTCCATGGTGTGCTAGGTCAGTGTGTTACAGACATCTGCACATTGCTGCAATCTGATTGTGAGATGAACACCAATGGCCCAAACACATTCCTGTGACAGTAACACAAATTCAATCTGGCCCCTTGTGTTTATTTCAGCACTGGGTGAATTCTTTTGGTTATTTATAGATCCTTCTCAGATTGTGTCAGTGGGGTGAAAGTGAAGCTGCATGAGCAGCCAGAGTACTCCAGAGAGCTCTGTTGGCTGGCACTCGTCCACTGGCTATGTAAAAGTCACAGAGGCAGAGATGTGGCCTTGTATATTTGCTATTATAGAGCAAATGTTCTGTGGACTTTGTGCCAGAGGTGAGAGACCTCAGCCACGGACTGGAAGAAGAACTGGAAAAGACTCAGTTCCATGTCTTCTGCCCTGATCCTCCAGGAGGGCAGTAATCTATTTCCCTGAGATCTCTGATTCAGAGGTGGCATTTTTATTCTTGCCTGATGCTCTTGAGAAAGGTGTTGAGAGGGAAACAGCAAATCTAATGTAATAAGCAGGACTTCGCTTTATCCAGAGAAAGTCAAAGTACAAGACAGTAGTTGCTTTACACAGCTGCAAAGTCTATTATTGCTCCCTTATCTGGCCTGCCCAAAAACCACATAGCTCTGTGCTGCTTCATGTGTCTGTGCTGACAAGTACCTTTAACAGACTTTACCAGGCTTCTGTCGATGCCTTCAGTCCTCCATGGCTCCATTATAGTTCCTCAGGGACTCTCAAGAATGGATGAGGAAATTGTGTGGACAGGAACTGAGTGGGAGCTTTCCACTTTCCATTCCAAGGAAATGAAAGGATAGAAAAGTAATTTTGTAGGTTGGCCAAGGTCTTGATGAGATATTTGACATTGCTATGATTTATTTCTATTGCTAATGGTGCATCAGGATGGTCAAGCATTTTGGTAAGAGGCTCTTAGATATTATTTAAATTGGAGTGGATAAAACACAATAGGTGTCATTAGAGATCGCTGTCTTTATTTAGGAGATGTTCAGTAGCACTTTGAATGTGTCTAGTAAAAGACCTTCCTATTCTTACTTTCATTAATATTTTTGCACTGTTTGATCAGATAAAGGACTCCTGATGTCATAAATTATTGATGTTCTTCCTTTCTGCTCCTGACAGAGATTTGCACAGACATAGCGCCATACTCTGCTGCTTTTGAGCATGCCAGAGTTGTGCTTGAACTTAGGGGAACAGCTCAGGCTATGCAAGTTTGTGTGCCTTGGCCCACAAATAAATTAAACCACACTATCTTCTCTATCATGTGAATATTTTGGTTTATATCTTGCTTGGACCATCTTGTCTTTGTTAGAGAGACTGCTGTGAATTTTAGGCTGTCCATTCTTAATTAATGAAGGTGCAAGCAGCAAAGATGAGTGCTCAGAAAGGGAAACAGATAGCAACCATCATATTTGCTAAGGATGTGCCATTCTGCTGCACAGGAGCATTGACAACAGTCATTTAATGAAAGGTGCTTAATCCTTCAATTCCTGTTGCAGAAAATTATCTCTCAGAATTTTCCTCTTCGGATTAGCTGCTGTAACTGCCATTATTCTATGTAAGAATTCTTACATACAAAGACAAATCCTTATGTGAGGTCAAAACCTTACTGAGAATAAATTCTTTTGGGTAGACATTAAGGGGTTTTTGTGGTTTTCACTGTGGTTTCAATAATTGCTTCTGTTCTCTTGCTTTGTTTTACATTTCACCTTTCTTACAGCTGTAAGATTTCTTTACCTTTCTGAGACATCCCTCAGCTGCTCCATCACTACAAGTTTTTCAAAGGAGATTGTAGCAGTGTCTAAAAGATGTTGTTCTACTGATCTCTTAACACCTGTTTTTATTCTCTCCAAGGAAGGTAATTTCAGCACGACAACTCTCTCCTTGTTTATTTTGATTGCACATAGATGACCCTGACATGGTTTTCTTGCTACAGAACTGAGCAACCTTATTAGTTCCTATTGCAGCATCAGAGGAGTGCATCAAACCCAGCACTGAGATAATGCTGCCTGGTTTTGGACCTCCAAAGACAGAGGAAACTTCAATCACAACTGTTCAGCTGGAGTAGTTGAGTGCATGTTAAACTGCACAAAGGAAAAAACTGCTGCAACTTGCTTTAACTCAAGCTTGAGTTAAAAGTCTGTCAGGAATGAGTGCTTCTGGAGTATTATTGGACTGCTGGAATGATTACTGTCCCAGTACTACTATAAATAAGAATGTATTACTTCTGCATATTGCTTAACTATTTTCACTGTAGTGAGATGACCATTACTATTTGTAGTCTTTTGGGCATGGGAATGAACTTTTCCAAGAAAAGACATGAAGTAAAATGTTTATTTGTGTTTTCTTTTATTTTGGACAGGGAAATAATTTCTATTTTTAAAAAATATGTGTTTTAAAACTAAAGACAGTCTCTACATTGGTTTCTTCATTTAACATTTTGCCTGATTTAAAACCTTTTTTTCTTTTAGGATCCAAAGCAGAGAGGTGGCCTGAGAAATCTGAAGGGCTTTCAACCACAAAAATCACCATACACTTAGCAAAGCAAACAATTTTTTTCACAGAATATTCCTGAAAGACAGTGAATTCATTCTAATAGTGTTTATGGCATTAAGCAATAGAAAATACTCATGATATCTGACAATTAAAGGTAATTATTACCAGTTAAATAAAAGCTTTCCTCTCGAATAAATAGACAGAAAAATGGAGCCAGTCTTTAGTACAGTAGTTTCAGTTTCTGTTATTTTTTTTTCTTTATTTCACTCCAGTTGCAATATCAGCATAACAGTCTTACGGTGATAAAATGATATGGAGTAGAAACTTGGAACATTTTTATTTATAGTAGATTTGTGGGTTTGGACTAGTTTGCTCATTTTTGTTTAGACAGTAACAAGAAACTGCTTCATGAGAAGCTCTATCATTGATAAATATTTTTAATCACATAAATATTTCCTGTATCTTTGCATCTGATGTTACAAATAGGTTTCCACCCCTTTCCTGGGAAGATTTTTTCCAACCTAAAACTTTATGTGGAGAGTTTTATAATTTATTATTTGCATTGTGATAGTAACTCTTTTCATTGCTGAAAATTTCTGACAGGAGCAAGGATGTGGTCATCAAGAGGGAGTACACATCACACAATTTAGAAGTCCACAGTACAAATGTCTGCAGCTGGCTGGGTGAGTGAGTTCCCTTTGTAGTCCAATGGGGAGGCACAGGCATTTTTGTGTGCATTGACTAATATATTTTAGATATTTACTGCAGGAAAAGAGGTGTTGCAACCTCTGCCTCCACTGATTGTATTTCCTACGTACCTACTGACTCCATTAAGCCTGGGAAACTGGATTCTGCATCCTGAATTGTAGAAGTATAATGAGTAATACAGAGAAAAGTGCATGCAAATCACAGAGGTGATGGCAACAATCTGTAGGGATATTATATGGTACTAATTTGCAAATTGTATAGGCTCAGGATTAAGCCATTTGGCTGTTCCAGACTGCTAGCCAGTGAGGAAGAAAGGACAGTTCATACTTTGTACAGCTGGAGCAAAATTCTTATGTGGATGCTGGGATGGTGAAGAGAAATCTGATGAAAATTATGTAAGTCATGATGCAGGTAATTCTCCATCACAGGAAAGCTTTTTGAGACCTCTGTTATGTGAGATGATAAGCAGGTATCTGCTGGTGAAAGAATACTGAATTAGGGCCTCATAAGGGAAAAAAAAAACATTTGGAGAACAGAAAATATGAGCTGAAATAATGAAATTAAAAACAATTTAAAAGCTGACATGCAGACAAAAAAATACATTGAAAATAAGATAAAGTGTACTAAGAGATATTATTGCCCTTGGAAAATCCAGATGAAATTGGGTTCCCACTGGACCAGACATTAAATGAACCTAATATGTGAGACATCTCAGAGAGTTTGAAAAACTAGTTATTTTGCTTAGTTTTCAAAAGAATTTTTTAATGTTAAAAGCTACTGGTACATTGACTGGCATCAACACCATGACAATATTCTGTTGGGATTATTCAGTACATAATCTTTATAGCAAATGATTATTTTGTTTCCCTTCATTTGCTTTTTTGGCTGTTGTTAATTTTTGTATTTTTGTTTGTTTATTGGCTTGGCTTAGTTTTAGTTTGTTTTCCCTTCCTTGCTATTATTTTATTCCATTTTTGCCTTCAGCTACCTGTCTATAATTATAGCAACACTTATTGAGGAATGTGTTTGTTGAGAGTAAATATCACCACAGCTCAACAGTGACAGCTTGATCCATAAATCAGTGATTATGAAAAAGGACATCTCAGCCATTCATTCATGAGTGAGACATCCACTGAGTTGCTTTCTGAGTAATGCTATAAAAAAATGTTAGTTACTATCACAGTGCATAATATCAAGAGGATTAAAGAACTGCAGGAGGTCTGGAGCAGCCATTTTTGAGATCAGTCACCCTGTGTAGCTCAGACCTGTTTCTTTACTTTATGGAGAAATCTATATAATTACAACTGATCCCAAGTATTAATAATAAAAATAATAAGAAAATAAGGAACTAATTTTCTTTTCGGACTACAGAATTGTAGTTCTCTAAGAATTCAGTAGAAATCAATACAATGCAAAGTCAGAAGGCAGCTTTTGTATCTGACAAATTGTTCAATATGTTAACTAAAGCTGGGCCCCATTAGCAGTGTTTAAATATATAGATCACAACATTTCTATGCAAACAGGTTTTAATTACATGAAATCTACCAGTGCATATGCTGGTATATAAATGTGTTCCCAATCACATGCTTTCAATGGGAGAGCTTTGTTTAAAGAAATTCAAATTCAGTCAAATTCAGATTTAACTGCCTCAGATATCTAATTTTCATGCGCCTTCCTAATGGTTTGATGCACACCCGTTGAAGTCAATAGTAATCTCCCATTAAAGCCTATGGGAAAACATATGGTAGTAACTGAATTATTCAGTTTTCTTGTAATCAGATGCCTATCTATAAAATTGAAATTTAAGTGCCCCTAGATAAAAATATAGAAGTACATGTAAATATTTATTTTAAAGATTTAATAATAGGCCTAATACTGAATATGTGCACATTTTGCAGCAGAAGAATGAATCCCAGTATATAGCTGCATAATGTCATGCATTAATTCCTTACAGCATGGCAGTGCATTAAAATGCCAATTATGGCATGTAAGAGCCAAGGAACAGATATATTCTATATAAGGTTATAAGAAAAACTTAGTAATACTGTAAATAGAAAAAAGTTCAACTGCAAAAATGAACTTATTTAATCGATGTAGCAAGCAGTGATTCTTAACACAAGACTTCACACAAGATTCTTATATTGTGGCCAGGTTCAGATGACACTGGTGAGAAGTTCATTTATTTATCTTTATATTAAATCTTTCCTTTTAATCTCCAGGCTGCCAGTATCAATCTTTTCTGATCCAAGGAACCCTCATGTGCTTTAATCAGAGCTTAAATGAAGATAGTTGAATCCAATAGCAGTAATGACACTGGGAATCACTAGGAATCTGGAAGCAGTTGCTATTTAACGTACATATATATGCACAAAAATATCACGTAAAGGAATACTGTTAATAGCACTAATTTAACGAATGGATGTGTGAATGCCAAAGATTCTTGCACAGTTTTTTCTTTAGAAGAGTTTTTCAAAGGTTCTTTTGCTACTGGATAAATGGAAGGGACATTATGGGGTGCAAGCACTGAACCCAAGGTCATGGACAACTTTTCTATTTACTTCCTTGGATAGTAAATCCTCAAAATCTTTACCCATGCATTTAGGTTGAGCTGATGTGACTTTTTTCCTGCTATTTTTTTTCTCTTTTATTTCTAGGCTACTCACTTTCTCAGATTCAATTTTGTCTACCACAACAGAGTTTTCAACTTCAGTATGAAACATACGAGAGGAATAAACCATAAACTCTGCAGTTTATAACAAGGTGTCCATAAGATGGCCTCACATAAGAGCATAGAACAAGAAAACAGTGCAGTAAAATAATAAAATATCTATCTCACTGCTCACTCACTCATACAGTAAAACCAAAAGTAATACCTGGCTTTAGCTGACATGCCATATCTTTTAAATGTCTGAAAGGACAGGAGCTGGTAGGAATGATTAGTTTCTGTAGAGGTAGAAGGGAGATTTCAAGGGAATTAACTTTTAGCCTATTAGTCCTTTTTTACATCCCTTGATATCTGTTTCCCGTGAGATTGCAGGTAAGTTTTTTGCTTCCTCATGAAGCTGGTAATGCCAGGAGTTTTACCTTCATCTGTTTCTTTTCTGTCTCTCAAAAATTCACTTCAATTGGGAAGAACTTGCTGTGCTGGCTTCCTACCTAGTAAATCTTCCCAGCCTTGATGTCCGAAATGCAGATATACCAAAAATATGGAAGACAAGACCCCAAACAGCCATAACTAGGGCCATAAGTGGAGTTATTCCCATTTAAATTTATTGCAGAAATGCAAATGTAGCAAAGACACTTCTTCACAAACACCAATGAGTCATGAGCTCTTTACACAGCACAACTAACAGATAACTTGTCACTATTTCTTCCTGGCTTTTCTTGGAACCAAGTGGTAGAATGAAGAGTTCTTTTAACTTGATTCTTCAGGCTTTTCTTCAGATTTGTTCAGTCTGTTGAACGGGCTCTATGAGCTGGGACATGGAATGGACTTGGTGTTTGGATCACTGGGAAAGGCAAGAGCAGCACTATTTGTACTGACAGCTTGTGTAAAACTATGAATGATTAATCTCACACCTGAGCTAAGAATGCTCTGAAAGTTGCTCTCAGATTGTCTCTCACATCCATGAGAACCTGGAGTTTTAACCTCCATATCATCAATTACTTCCTCTTTCCCTGTCTCAAGTGTCTTTCCTTTAAAACTGCTACAGTCTTGATTTAGGCCATTATTTCATCCTTTAAAATCAGTTCCCATTTACTCTGTTCACCACTTTTTGAAACCACAGTAACTCATGATTCCTGGGGCCAGAGGGGAATTGCCTGAGAGATGTGTAATGTGCTGAGCTAACATGTAAGGCTAAATTATAAAATTTAGGTTATAAGTGAAAATGACAAGCAAAATTTTTCTCCACTTAGCTTTATTAACGATGCAATATTTTATTGCCTGTGGCCAAAAGTATTTATTGTCATTGTGCTTAGCCATAATTTAGTTTCATAATTCAGTTTTCTCTTTGTGGTTTTTTTTTTTACATTTCATTTTTTCCCCCAGCATCTCTTTTTGTTTCCATGCAGATTGTTTTCATAGTGTGTTCAGATAGTAGTAAGTGTGTGGTCTTCTGGGAGCAAACCCATGCAGATTGGCATTAATCTGAAGAAGCAAAAACTTAACAGTGAGCCTATTTTTAAGCATATGAATACATTGCTGAAAATCAATAGCTACATAGACTGTCCTTCTGGGGTGATTAATAAAACTGCATGTGGTTCTTTGGTTGTAGGCACAAACATGTACTTGGCAGCATCCAGCAGCAATGTCTTCTAAATATTTATTAAATTACACAAAAATTCCCACTGAGAGCAGAGGGAATATTTGTATGCTTTAAATTAATTATCTGGTGAGTGACAAGCAGTGTTAAGGATTTGCAGTATCAAGTCTTGAATTTGCACATCATATATTAGTGTGATCAGAGAAAGATAGTGGCAATGAACAAAAAGAACTCTAAGGAGAAGCGTTTCAAAAGACGAAATTATTTGATTTAGAAAGGAGAGGAATGGAGCAAACATATCAAAAGTACACAAAATGGTGACTGTTATTGAAATGGAAGAAGGGGAATATCCCTTTACTCTGATAAATAGTGTAACAAGAAGAAAAAAGAAAGTGCAAGTCAGAAACCGTTATAAGGAAACACTTTTTGTTGTACAGAGTTTTATTAGGTGACAGAGTTCATTCTCAGAGGAAGTGAGGCCAATGAAGATTCCTAGCGAGGCTGAATAATCCCAGTGGTACCTGGAGTTATACAAACAATGCAATTAAACTCATTGAAATGGCCATCAAATCCTGTGCTCCAGGGCTCAATGACACAAGTGCAGGACACAAGCAGTAGATACCTGATAGAAGAGACAAGTTATATCCACATGTTTGCTGGAGAGTCTCCTGCCATTCTCTCAGTGATCTGGTGACAACCAGTCTCAAACCCAAAAGGAATGCTTGGGTGGAGCCAGAGTCTTTTCTCCTGTAGATCTTACCTAACATGATAATTTCAGTCCTTCTATGTATCTGTCTAATATTCTTTAAGAGGGATAGATTGGCCATTAAATGTGTTTCCTCCTGCTAGCTTGGTGTGGTATATTGCTAGTACTATGGGCTGTCCCTTGAGACATTTTTTCAGTGTGTAGTAAAAAAGGAAAAACAAGATAGCAGACCCATTGGATTATTTTTTTTGTCTGGTTGGTTTTTTTGTTTGGGGTTTTTTAAAATTAACTGGACTAACCCTACTTGATTATTAGATCCTTTCATTGCAGCATTTTTCAGCATCAAATTCAGGCTATCATCAAATCTGATTCTGTTCTTTTACCCATTTTATTGATTTTAATATTCTTTTCTTAAGATGAAATTTTTTATCATACTTTCAAATCAAGGATCTTCACAGAAGGGTTCCTTCCCTTTTTAGCTGTCTTTCATCTTGATTACCATCACTCTAAAGAGAATATGGAAGGATGCTGCTTTTGATGAACTCTGTAATGACCGTGACAGAGCAGAAGCAGCATCACGAACCTGTGCCATATGTGCATGGACAGTATAAATAGCAGTGTGGTCTGACAATAATAACTTTTACTGACAATCCTATCCTCAAAATCATGTGGGTTTTTTTCAAGCTGATTCAAGGTGAGCACCTAAACACAAAAGCACAAAAACTCCCACATTGTCAGCAGTGCCAATTATGTGCCTTTCTTTGTTTCACAGTGCAGATTCAAATGTGGATTGGAAAACTTAACATCTTCTTGGTAGGCAGTGGCATGTTCATAGTAAATTGGTGTAAATAGTAAATGAACACGTGCAGTGCAAATGACACTGTACATTTTTACAGTGAGAGAGAAAATGATTAATTATGATATGGAATAAATTAATTCATGCATCAAATGCTTTCAAGAGGTGTTAGAGGTAGGAGTTGTTTCCAGCTTAGTCTCTTCTGCAGAGGAAATTAAGAGTCAAATTATATTAGACGCTAAAGAGCAGAAATGGTCTCCATGGCCTAGGAGAGCATATAATGATAACTTACATTTATAGACACACAACCTATCATCTTGCAGCTTATACTCTGTCAGGATCACTTCATTTATCACTTCAAGTACATTGTAACACCGCAGCACACTCCCTCAGAAATTTTATTAGGAAGCATGAATTCAGTCATGGTGAGTATAAACCAGCTGGAGCACACTTGCAGGAGAGGGCACATGCATTAGAGGAATCACAAGTCATATTATGAAGTCAGAACTGCAAATTGATTACTTTAGGTCAGCCTTGGGAAAATCTCTAGAAACTTGTTCTTAACTAGTAAAAAGGCTGTGAGTCTGTAAATTATTTCTCTTCATTGTCCAGAGATTTAAACTATGGAAATCCCAAGTGGGGATGAACATTATTTATCCAGTAATAAGATCAGATTTCTCTACAAGTGTATACTATAACCTGGGTTTATTCTTTCTTTTTTTTTTCTCTGTCACATATAGAGATTTGATTTGAGATGCTTCCTATCAAGTTGAAGTTGCTATTCTAAGGTTTTTACAAGTTGAGCAGGAAACCTTTTTAGGAACAGTGTTTTAAAAGGGGAAGAAATACATTATTTGCTTGAAGAAGTGTATTTTTATTCATGAACCCTTGATGCTGCATAAAGCTAACACCAGTCTTATCCAAGAGTTCACAACAAACAGTCCAACAGAAGATTTCAGCATTTCCCACTCAAATTAATTGCAGCTATTCCTCAGACTGAGAGACCAACAAAAAAAGAAAAGGCATCATTTTTCCAGGAAGGCAGGAAAAAAGGACAAAGGAGGGGGAGTTCACTTAGGAGAGGATCAAAGTTGTGAGCCTGGCAGAAAAGGAATGGCCAGCTGGTAGAAGGAGACACAGAGAAGATCAAAAGATATTGAGGCTGGTTATCAGATACTTGGTGGGGATAGTCTTTGCTTTTACTTACTTTTGGTGTACTTTTTAAATAGAAATAATTTACATTCTGACACACAGTGTAAGCAGATTTTAAACCTCTATGTATGCTACAAAGGAGATTTTGTTTCTCCATACAGCCATACTGCCAACCAGCATTGCACAGGCATTTCCACATTCTTCCCTCTGCTCCATTCCTCATGGTAGCCCCTTCCCTTCTCCGTTCCTACTGGGTGTACACAACTAGAGGATTCAGCCTGCTGCTAACTCTCCTGGCATCACAAAGCCAGTGGAAATAAGCATAAGTCACTAATAAATGTTACATCCCAAAGCTAGAGCATGAAGAAAGATGGCCTTTTTCCCAGAAGCTGTGCACTGAATATTTAAATTTGTTTGCAAACCGGCACTGAAGGCGGTGTTGTCAGCCTGGGCACGTAGCTAAGTGCGAGTGGTGCAGCCTGCAGTTAATTAGTAAGTTTGCTTTGCTAGGCTGTGACTGCAGCAACTTTCTTCTCAAAAATGCCTTTCATGTACATAGCTGGAAACAAAACGTTCCACACAGAAGTTCTGTCCACGTGTTTAACTCTCCTCCAGGGTGTCGCCAATTGACAATCTCCTGAATAAAAACAAATCAGTGTTAATGTGAACACACAAGGGGGTTTGAATGTTCTTATTGCATCTCACTATTATCTAAAGATTTTTCTCTCGAGCATGCACTTTCTCTGGTATTAGTGCTTTCTTCTTGTCCAAAATGTTTTTCACATGCACTTGCACATACACTAAGAATTTCACGTGGCTGCTGTAATAATGTATAATTTATTTATTAATTTTCCATTATATAGACAATTTGAGGATTAAAAAAATAAAAATTTGATGAAGTCAAAGTAATAAGAAAAAGCTAATTTTTCATACAATTTGTCAAACAAGTCTAGTCTTTAAGTATAATTGCCTAAATATATTTCTGTTATTTGAAATATTCAATGATATTTGAAAATAAAAATTAGGTAAGACAAGAGGGGAAGGGCAGAAGATGGGGACAATGCCTGAAGTATTATGATGTTTCCCCTCATTCATGAAGATTTGTTTGGAAACCAAACTTGCTTAGGATTTTGGAAGGTTCTTTTTGCCTGCATTTTAAATCTCTCGGCCCTAATTTGCTTTTCTCAGATATTCTAGAACAAATGGTATTCATCTTCTTTGAAGTCAGTGAAACTGCACAGAGGTAAAAACCGATAGAAGAAAATCAAAGGTTTTAAAGGACACTCACTGCAGTACCTCCGGAAAGGTGAAATTAGTTAGCTTAGACTGTTAATCACTTGTCAAACTCTGACATTATATAAAGCATTAGCAGCTGCAGTCTATTGTCCAGACAAGGATAATCAGCAAATCCAAGTTTATAAATTGTTGACTGGAAACAATGGTGTAGAGATAACCCTGGAGAGGTTGTGAAAGACTTCACTGGAGTTTATTTGCATTGCAATTCTGCTGGAAGTCACAGACTGCTTGGCTTCCTACCTACTTACTGCCATTTATTTTTGATATGCCCCAAAGCGTCCATGGCACTTATTAAAATAGAACGGTGTCTAGGCAGCCGGCAACGCTACTGTATCTTGTTTCAGCAGTCACTCTATTTTAAGAAGTTCCAAAGAGGTTCAGTGTACATCTTCAAACCTACTACATCTGTTGATTCATGTAGCTCATGGAACCTTTGACCTAGATCAAAAAATTCCAGCGCTTAAGGGAAAGGAATTTGTGCAGCTTCCAGTGTCCACTTAGTGTTGTGTGCTAGCAAGGTGTTCTTATTTATGTAGTTTTCTTTATATTTTTTGTACAATTTATAAATTATATTTGCTTGTTATAAAAAAAAAAAATCACCTTGCTAATCCATATTCTGCATCTTTATTTTTCCGTGTAGTGTCTTGATATACCTTTTCTCAAATTATGCCTTTTATTTTATTTTTTTAATAGTGTCATTAATACTGTACGTATAAGAATTTCCCTTTTTTCTCACTTTTGTGGCAAATTCTTCTGCAATTTCTGGATGCAAGCCAGATATGTTAGAGTGAAAATTGGAGCTATTCTCTCTGCAAGCCTGCCAGCGTTCTCACAACAGGGAATATTAGTTTATAAATTACCCCAGGGAGAAATGCCAGTCACAGAAAACTCAGGAGTTCCACAGGAGCCAAATCACACCTTTCTCATATCTCATTTCTGTGAGTGTTCACATTCAAATATAAACAATGTTTACACTTAAAACAGATTTTGGCATTATAAAAGACCTCTCTGCTTCATACATCTTGGTGAAATGGTGCTGTCTGAAATGTCTGTTTCTTGCAGACTACTTTCTATTTCGATTTTATTGGGGGAAAATAAAAGCTGATGCAAAATAAAACAAACTGTCTAATTATTCCTGACATATTGCCTATCAAAATATAAGCACCAGGAGAGGAGCAAAAGGCCAGCTTCTCTTATCAAGTCTGTTCTCATTGCTGAAAATTCAGTTTGCTTCTCACAAAGAAGCAGAGTTTTGATGAGCATTTTGAGATGATGAGTGTCTGTCTCAGTAACTGATGGTGCAATAATGCCATGACATGGAGGATATGAGTGAGATAAAATAGGCTGTAATGAGCTACATAAAAGGACAGCAAAATATCCCCTCAAAAGTGGAGGCCATCGTACTGGAAGGATACATTTCCCGGTCATTGCAGTCAGTATCGCTGCAGGAATTACTGCAGTTACACCAGCTGTGAATGTTCCCTGCAAGAACAAGTTGTTGACAATTGTGTCGCCCATTTCTGAGTCTTATTTAATAACTCCTATTTCCCATCTGCAATGATGCTACTGGGTGTTGCATGATTATATTGTTTATGGTTCTGCCTTCTTCTCAGTGAATATACTGGAAAAGCATTGTTTTACTTGAAGGGTTCAGGCACAATGTCTCTTGCAAATGTCCTGAATGCTTTACAGTGAAAAAAAATTACACAAATTGTGACCCATGGCCTGTAGATGTAATTAGGTTTCTAATTAGAAGATAGGATATAAGCTCACACATTTGCATTAAATTTGTTTGACAGAGGTTCCCCAAGTGTTTAGTATCTTCTGGCCTAGACTACCTTAGTGTGAATATAAAATTTAATTCAGTAAATCTATGCTTATTCATGCCTACATAGTGTTTCATTCTGAATTTCTTTGGATACAGAATGCAACTGAAAAGAGGATCAGCTGAGGACACTTGGCTTGTTCCGCCTGGAGAAGAGGAAACTGAGGGGAAACCTCATTGCAGTCTTCAACATGGTCACGAGAGAAAGCAGAGGGGCAGGCACGGATCTTTTCTCTGTGGTGACCAGTGACAGAACCCAATTAAATGGTCCAAAGTTGTACTGGGGAAGGTTTAGGTTAGATATCAGGAAACATGATGTTTAAATGACATCATGTTAAATAATATCATCATTTAAACCGCTGTAGGGAACAGACGTACAAACAATTGTCCTGTGGATAGCAGGGAGTTGAATTTGGTGATTCTTATGGGTCCCTTCTAGCTTGATATAACTTCTGAATTTTGAGAGCAGTGGATCAAAGCAGGTGGGTTGTCCTCTGCAGAACAAAAAGTTCTGAGAGGAGGGAAAAGACACCATGAGAAACAAGATTTGTCAAGTAAGAAGATAAAGAATTAGGTTGTGAGTTGAAGATAAGGACAGGGAGAGTTGACTGGAGGAAAGGTTTACGGGTGGGAGAGGGTTTATCAGAGATCTGTGTAAGGGTGAGGTTCTTAGGCAACACTTCAGAAATACTTTTGCCTTTTACCTTTGTGAAGATGAACAGTTAACTTCATCGGTTTACACAGCTCTTCTTCTGTCCTTGAAGACTGTCCACCAGCTCCAAACCCTTGTGTGACTATCCTTCTAGCTGCCCTTTGTTCTTCCCCGTGCCCTGCTCCTTTGGGACAGCCTGGGGAGGATGGGCAGCACCCTGGGGTTCCGGGGCGAAGGATTTCCTGCCTCCCATTCTCTGCCTCAGCCCCAGACACCTCCTGCCATGTGCCCCAGAAGGAGCAGCAGCCCCTGGTACCTTGCACTCCCTCCCTTCAGCCCAAGATGTGCTTTCCTTCCATCTAGCACCGGCTGCAGGGTGGACCTCTGCAGGACCTGCAGCATGGCCCCAGGGACTTGGGGCACATGAAGGAACTGCTTCTCTAGAGAAAAACATTTTCCATGTTCCCTAGGGACAGCTTTTGTTTATTTATGTTCAGATACAAATCTCTTCAATTGTTTGGGAATGATAGGTTTCTCCCCTTGGAACTGAAAAACCACAACCTTTGTGAGACAGATGTAGAGCAAAGCAAGTGGCATTCATGAACTGCTGCTTGGTATGAACAAAGGATATTGAGATAAGACAGTGTAAAAGAAAGGTTTCTGTTCTCCCTGATTATGCACAGATGCAGTAGAGGCATGGGGGAGGCTGGGGAGAGGGAAGGGGCTGTGAAGTGGCAGAATCACAGATGCATTACGCACTCTGTGAATTTATCCACAAGCGTTTTTAACACCTTAGCAAACCGAGCTGGAGTAGTATTTCCTATTTTTGCTTTTCTGGCTAACTGCACAGTCGGAAATATTTTATATTAAAGCAGGTCAAACACCAAGAGAGTGAAATAGACAAGTATACAAATATTGGCCACAGTTGTTGCCTTTTTCAGCTTTGCATAAGCGTGGAAAAAAAAAAAGATTTTATCAAAATCTTAAAGGCCCCAATTATTTCAGTAACTCCTTAGGCAGATTAGAAAATTAAAGCAAAGAATGTTGTCGATTATAGTTTTCCTGGTTTTGTTTTTAATTTTTATATTGGATATATGTGGCATTTCATTTCTGTTTATATTTCTTTCCATAAAATAATAACTTTGTGTGGAAAAAGAAAAAAGGCTTAAAATAGTTATTACAAGCAGAAACCTTGGCCAGGCCCCTGAACTGGGGCTATTTCTTGTTTGATAGAAGTCAATGGAAAACTCATATCAATGTCATTGCTTTGGGGTTTTTTGCTGCATTTATCATGCCCAGATAGACAGGTGATAGAGTGCTATACATGCCTGGAATATTTTTTCCATGAAAAATGTGACAGATACCACCAGACACTACTATAGTAACATAATGCTTCAACACTGATTTCTAGAATTCCATGATGGGCTTCATTAATCATGAACACGCAACCTGTAATAATAATCCATAGTATAAACATAATTAGAATAATAATTAGAGTTTTTAAAAATTTCTTTCAGAATTGAAATTACTAGAGCAGGTTGGTGTAATCTAAAAAGGCATTCATACAATGAAAAAAGATCATTCCCACATTCCATGTTAAAGTAATGTAAATAAGATTAAGAGTTATTTAAGACTACCCACTTGAGACAAACAGTAAAAGAGCTCTACATAAGTGGACTAATTATCTATCTTACTCAAACAGGGACTTAAAACCATTTGGTGTGAGATTCATAAATGAATCTATTTTTTAAAGGTTGCTTTAAACTGCATCTGTACTTCCCTGATGGAAATACCCTTCACATCTTATGAGTCATGTCAATTAAGAGAGCAGCGAAGTCTCTTCATGGTTGAATATGGAAATACCCAAATCTGCCTCTGGTTTATGGTGTGGCAATCTCCCTGAAGACAGCACATCACCTCAGTGCCAGTGTCCCCTTCACTGCTGGTGCACCAGCTCCTCTAGGACCTGGATGAGTCTTTCTGAGCACCCACAGTAAATGTTAATCCCAGCAGCCATCAGAGTTAAGTGAAACAAAGAGAGAAAATCAGGCAGCAGGAGGTCACACGGGTTTCCTGGAAGCTTTGGAAACTTGCCTGAGTGTGGAGGCTTTGCAGTGTCACCCAGCCCGAGCCTGAATGCCGAGTTCAAAACCCAGCAACTGCAGGCTTCACAGCCAGCCAGCTGAGCAGAAGGCAGAGCTGTACTCCATGGCCAAAATACATAATGCACCAGATCCTCATCCTATGTAAACAGGGAAATGACTGCAGCACAGCTATGCCAATTGACTCTAATCAAGGCTGTGGGCCAGGAACTCAAAGAGCATGTCTACAGGGCTCAAACCAGGGGTGTATTAAAGATCTCTGAGTTGGCTTCAAGGATTTTCTCTAGATGGCACAGTGCAGTTCCTTACTGTGATGTGAATGTGGGCCCCAGAAGCCACTCAGATTGCCAGGTAACTCAGCTACAACACATGGTCACAGTATATACACACTGGTAGGTATGGATGGCATCAAGGAGATTTCTGTGTTCTGCCATGCACAATAGTGCACCTAAAGTCACACAGATTTACCTGGTGACACCAGTACTTAAAATTTGTATACAACCAAATAACCTGCATTTTTTTTTCTTTTCTTTCTTTTGATATATTCTTGAATAAACAAGACAACAGTTTTGCCATGTTATTGTGGTAATGCTCCTGGTGGAAGATGCATTCACAGCTTTTGTCTTCATTACACTGCCTACATGTAGACCTTGAGTATGGGAGGAGATGCTGGAAGGTTTGAAATCCTTCTCAATGAGTCCAGTGACTGAAAATTGCCATCTACCTACCTGCAATTATTCAGATCCTTTCCCTGTGAACTGCTGAATCAGATGGATGTGCACAGTCCAGCTGCCAATGGCAATGGAAAGACCACAGATGGAATGAGCTGGCCTGTGACATCCCACTCCATCTTGTCATACAGCAAAACCTTACAGCTGTGGCAAATGCCAGATCATTGTGGGGAAAATTATGTTATGAGCATCTTATAAGCAGAAGCTTTAAGTTTCCATGATTTTCAGAATATGTCCTTTCACAAGTAACTTGAGATGAAGAGTGATTGTCCCGACATACCTACAAAATAGATGTGCAGAGGGTTTCTATAAATCAGTGCTGGAGAAAGGCCTCTTTTAAAGTTTGTCCTTTGGTCTCTTGAGAGAGAGCAATCCAGTGGTTTGTTTTATCATGCTCACTGCTGCTTAAAAGAAGACAAAATGTGGCAAGCAGCTCATTAAGAGAGAGAGAGATTGCATCTGTGTTAATATGCAAATGCTAATCCATTAGGACCCTGCTCATACACCAATCAATCAATTAACTTGTCTGTCTCTGTATTGTTCATTATTTGAAAAATGCTTTTAATCATTTTGCTATGCATTAATTAATAGTATGCCTAGTTGAAAAGGAAAAAAAGAATTTTAGCATTCCTTGGGGCTTACATGTACAAATATTTAGTATTCAGCTGTGATTCCATGATTAAGACGTACCATATATTCAAAGATAGCACAGGGATTTACAGGAGCAGAGATACAGGGCAATTTGATTTCAACTATTTTATATATCTATATCTTTATCTATATGTCTTTTATAAAGCACTTGATAGAGTAAGTCATTATATGCAATAGACTTTTACAAAATAAATACAGAATTTCAGAAAGAGAAATCAAAGGTTATAAAACATGTTGTTTCATTTTTCTGTCATTTAAGAATGCCAAATTTAACTCCATAGTACAAAATAGTAGCAAATGGACACAGTTTCACTGCCTTCAACAGAAATACTATAGAAGATATTAATTTGGCTCCAAAATTTAATGAAGGACCAATAAACAGAAAAGCTATTCTGGGTGGAACTGGATTTTCTAAACAATAGTGACTTTCCTTTAAAAAAAATGCATTGAGGAAGGAAATGGGTTGCAATATGGGAATGAAAATTCTAAGCTGGGCAATAGGTATGCAGTGGGACAGGCAATTTGAAATTGATACAGAGGTATGGGGAATTATTTGAGAGTAGAATGAGCAGAGCTTTCTGAATATCCTAGAAATCAGACAGCATATTTTACCAATACTGTGTGCTGGAGTTTGTGGATGCTGTAGAAAAAGAAAGAGCAGCAGTCAAGGTGAGGGAAGAGTGATATACATGAGAATTTGAACAAAGGTGACAGTCACGAGGGGTGTCTGAAGCAGATTAATAGATGCAGGAAAAATAGGAGCTGAGAAAAGTTCAGGATCAAGGATGAAATGAAGGTGACAAAGAAGTAAAGCAAAATGTGAAGCCTGGTTTTGAAAGAGTCAGGAATGATTGTAGGGAGCAAAAGGACGTTCCTCTGCTGTGTGCAGAGCTTTATGTCTCTCCTTCAGATGAATATGGCTTTTACGCAGGTAAGTAATGCCATTAATTTGAATTTTTTTCATACCAGCTGTTGACTTCAAAGAAACTGTGTATCTGAATAGGGTTCACACAAGCAGCGATTTGCAGGCTCAGAGTTCAATCTGACCTAACAGTAAATTTCTAAGCTGCCCCAGGGCTCATCCTTGTCCCTGTGTCAGGGAGGCTTCGTATCCCTCTTTGCACAGCCATGTGCAAGTGGCTCCTCTCTTCCACTGCAGCCTTCCCCACGCAGCCACCACCGGAGCGACCTCTGGGTCCTGGAACAAAGAGAAATGCATTGCTGGGCAAGTCTTTGCATTTTCTGCCTGATCTGTCTTAGGTAATTTAGTCAGAGGCAAGGAACACCCATGCATTATGGACTGCTAATTCTCGGCACACATCTGCCTTGTTAAGTATGACTCACAGAGCTCAAATTGCAGAGTGTTTATCCGTTTGAAATCCTGAAGCTTTTACTGTTACAGAAGGAAAATGACTGATCCCCTCACGTAGAGGGTTGTTTTCCAAAACCTTACTATACTAAGGATTTCTAAGAACATCGCTGCTGCCATAAAGCATCAAGTTAGATTTTATTAGTGAGTATATGCTGAGTACTGTACAAAGAGAGTTGAAATGCTATCTGGAGTTGTGAATTAACCCTTATTTTTATATTGCTGAGCTGATATTCTTTTTCTCTTTCTGACTTTTGTGAGTTGTGTTTATATGTTCTATTTTGGGAGGATATTTGAGAATTTGTTCAAAAGCAGCACAGAGTAGTAAAATAAGCAGAGGGCAGGACCTTGAAATTTATAACTAAGGTCAGGCCACTTATTTACTATTTATTACTCATATTATTCTGCCTTAATGGCATGAAAATATTTTTTTGCTTCACTGTGGTAGTTTTCTTAAATTCAAAAATCAGATTGCCCCTTTATTGGATAATGCTTGCTGTGAAGCTCCTGAAAACAGAAAAAGAGGAAATGGTGGTAAAATATGGGCAAATGAAAGTGTTTGTTCAAGGTCACCCTCCAGGAAAGTAGCAAACCTGGGAATAAATAAATACTGAACTGGCAAGTGAACACTGTGAAAATGCCAAGGGCCATAGCATATGTTTCATTTTTAAGGGAACTACTGAGTGTGTAAAATGGAGCTACTTGAATAAATTAACCCATGATCTAACCTACTGTATGCCCTATAATATTCACAATATACCAGGCTTTGGGGGTGTTATGGAAGAGAAGACAGTCTCTAAGCAGGAGCTTGTTAGAAAAAGAATGGTTAGATTACCTGTGAGTGTGTAAAACTTGGACTTAAAGGCTTTAGCTGATTTGGGTTTGGAAAGTTTTTGATGCTCTCAGAGGGTAAAAGATAAAAAGATTGGTTTCTTCAACTTTTTCATGAAAATAACTGAAACTGAATTTTTGTAAGAAATAGGACTTGTAAGAATACAGAGCATCTTTATTAAAAAAAAATCAACTGAAAATTTTTGACCAGCTCTAATTTTGAACATGAGACAAACACCACGCCTTTCTCTGTTGTATGAGGTGGAGTTTGGTAGCAGCTGCTGAATGAGTAACTCTTCTGGAAAACCACTGTGCTAATGTGAAGGGGAGTGGCCTCGAGATGCAGGAATCATTTTATTTATTAAAAGCCATCAGTCACACACTGACAAGAAGGACATATAAGTTACTGTGACTCTGGCCCAAGATGTGAAACCCTGACACTCATTCCTTACTCTACCTCTGTGCACTGAACTTCAGATTAAAACTTCTCAGAAGTATTAAGTGCTGAGATGTTTTTATTTTACTTTGCCATCCATAGACCGGGAGTTTAACACTTCCCTGCTTCACATGGAGTACTGGGTGGAAAGGAGCACGTGATGTCTGTGGAGCTCTATGGCTACAAAAGCCAACAAGACATCCAAGGTTCTGTTGCTAAGGAATATTAAACAGGAATTCTGGAGGCAAAGGAGATATTGTATCCAGCAGTATCCCAAATTCTGGTGGACACAAAGGAAATGAATAAACTTGGACTCATTCATCTCAGCACCATTTAAAAGATTTGGACAATGAGTTCTCACTGGGAAAGGACAAAAATCAGTAATGGAATTTTTTTTTTCCAAGGCATTAAACAGGAAATTCCAAACAATGGAAAGCTTAAAACATTAAATCTAGCACCAAGACTATGAATGTACTTCCTTTCGTACATATTTGTTTAGATATGAAAAGAGTGAAAAATATTTATTGCCTTGTCTTCAGAGGCAAAGACAATATTCTTTTTTAAAGTCACAGGCATGTGATCATGGGGTAGGTTTATACACAGCTGAAGCTAGATAGGCTGCAGATTTTATGGTCTGGGTATGGAGAGGCAGAAATTGCACAGCTCTCTGTGCTGATCTCCCCTGCATTCCTGGGAAGAGGGAACTGCAGAACTAAGCACTTCTGAGGCTTGAAGAATTCACCAAGAGACACTCGCCTAACCCTGTGATTACTTCTATCTGTGCCTATAAACATACTGTAAATCATTATGGTATGGGAAGTTGTCTCTGTGCATTGATTGCAGATAACAGATGACATTTTAAACAAGAGAAAAATGAAGTCCTCCCGCTCCTGACATTTTCACCACTTCTTTTCTTTTACTAATTTTCAGTGTCAGAGGCGGTTTGTGCCAAAGTGCTAAAGTGTTGCTTCCATAGATTTGCAAAGTGAATTAAGCCCTCCATCCATCTCCTCTGAAGAGTGTATTGATATGCTCCTCTCTATGTGTGAGGTAGAAGAGAAACAGCTTTTTAGAGGCACAGAACTGGGGATATTATTTAAGAATTACCAGTTAGGCCACAGGTTTTCAAAAGAGTTGTATCCTGGCTTAGAGTTTATCCTTCTGTCTCTGGGAAATCTTCCAGTAACTGTTCAAAACAGACACATGCCCCCATTAGTGCTTTGCCTTGGGCCTCAGCCCCCTCCCTGCCCCTTTGCTTTGTCTCTCAGAGCTGCGTGGTGGGTTTGTTACCAGAGTTAGGCACAGAAATCTGGACATGGCTAATGAAAGCCCTGCAACTTTTAGTCAACCCTTTCAGTCACCATAAACATCTTGTGCCCAGGAAATCTGTTCCCAGCATGCTTTTATCAACCAGATCCATAATTCTCCATGAGTCTTCCATAAGAAATCCAAAAACCAGAGCAATAATCTCCTCACTGGATCTAAACAGTCACTACTGCTAAGTCATCAAAAATGAAAAGCAAGATTTCCTAAAACAAGAAGTCTTATAAAAAGTATACAGGCAAAAGTGAAAATATGCTGTATTCTTTCAATTAATCCCTATTTTCAGAGTTCTTAAGTTACCATTCTCCTGGTTTTATTTCCTAAACTAGGGCTAGAATTATATTTTTTAAAAATTGAATATAAATTACATTCTTTTCCCTTAGTTTCAGTAAGTGGAATTTTAAAAAGGCTTTCCCAACACCTCCAAGTATTGCAATGTCTTTGAAGATAAATTCCAGCCACAACCACTGACTTCAATGCTTAAAAAATGTTATATATTCCACTGTGCTTGGGAGTGGCTTTGCATAAGGAAATGGTTTTAAGTAGACACAGGTGCTCCTAGAGTTATTCAAACTTGTTTGTCTCTAAAGTGTCTCCACACTTGTTTGGGTGGGGAACAAAAAATATTTGAACATGACAGGAATGAAAAATTGTCAGTGATCTATCCTGAATTCCATCAATTCTGTATCAGTGCTACATTTATGCGTACAGACCTTAAAAAAACCTCAGAGACCAAACACAGATGAGCAGAGGGAATGGATTAGGAACCCTCACAGCTGATCACTGGCCTGGGACTGTGCAGGCTTGTGTCTGAGTCCTTGTCTGACCTCAGGAGGGATCTTGCCCCCTCTGTCCCTCTTGTGCCTTACTTATCCTGTTTATAAGATGAGAGTAATGATTTTGACTTCTCTTGTAGAGAATGTTGAGACCTGCCAATGAAAACTATCACAGGAAGAAGGCTGAGGACTGTTACAGTGATTGTAGTGGTCATTCCCAGGGCTTTTGAAATAATGAAGATAGTAACAACCCAGAAATAGATCCTTTCACTAGATGGGCACTCAGTAGGTGAAAAATATTGATTGCATCAAATGCCAATTACATCTTTTAGGCAGCAAATATGTTTCTCTCTTTATTTGGAGGTTAACATCTTTCTCTATGATTTCCATATGTTCCCACTTGACAGCCTGTGCTTGGCCAAGGAAAATATCTGAACAGTGGTGATATGCTTTACTGAATCACACCTTTCAAGATTATTTGCTGGGTCTTAGCATTTTGTCTAATTTCTTCATGGAGCTACTGGATCCCACCACTGCATTTTTCTCTTCCCTGCTGAGTTCAATTTTGAGCTCAATTTATGGAGCCATCTAAATCACATCCCTTATTTTTCTCAGGTGGGCTAGCCCTTCAAGTATGAATCTTACCCCTTTTCCCTTATCTCTCTAGCCACTGTAATAACATTTTGGTTAAGCACTTGATTTGATTTTTTTTAAGTGAATTTCACCTCTGGGAACTTCATGTGTTGGGGCCACACCAGTATGAAGTGATGAAATCCATGTGGTTGCTTTGGCTCCAGAGATGCCTTGAACAAATATGGCCCTGAACCCAATTTGCACTCGGTTTATTGGCAGGCATTGCTGTGCACCAGCACAGATATTAATGTGTCTTCCTGGACAATTGTCCAGGATTTGTCCCCACTGTGACATCAGAAGTGTTTTGCCAGGAATTTTAAAAAACAGGCGAGCCAAGATTTTAGCACAGTACAAATATGAAACAAGTAGTAGGAAAAGATCATGGCATCAATAAATATTTTTGGCAAAAAACTATTTCTTAAAAAAAAATCTTGGGGGCAACTACATTACTTAAATGAACCCCCTGTAAAATTAGAGCATGGAGTGCAATGAATCAGGGAGAAGTCTGAGGGTTTTGTTAGCAGGTTGTAGCCCCTAGCGACCGACAGACTGATTAATACTGAAATCGCCTCCAGCAAAGGGATCTTGTGTCAGGAGATGAGACCTGTGCATTACTCACAGAGGTCTCCTGGAGAGCCTGAGAGCACTTTCAGCCTTCCAGTTTCAGTTTGACACTGGGTCAGAATGTACAAGCTTGGAAATGAACAGGAAAGCATTTCACCTGCCTTGGGAAATTCAAGATATTAATATGCATAACACAATTTAATTCACTTCCACAGAATCCCATCCTGTTAGCTCACAGCAGGGTCTAAATGCTATCCATTTAGAAAATGTCTTGTTGTGTTTTGTTTTTTAAAGAAATTTCCCCTCTACTCTCCTTCCCCCTTCCCTCTTCTCTCCTTTCGTAAATCTGTAATCAAAATACTTTTCTCATTACAGTTTCTGTGTCTGACATTAAAAAATGCTTTAAAATTCATAGCACATTGCTTGATGTTAAACCTTGCTCAATAATCGACCATTAGTTTACTTGATACATGTCTCTCTGAATACTTTATACCAGTAAATATAACAAACACATGATAATTACTGTGTGTAACATGTTTGCATTCAAACATGACCTTGAACTTACTTTTTAAACATTTCAGAAATGTCAGCTATGATGATGACCTTTGTTCATTACTGAAAGGAGTTTCTGGGTCTGAATTGTGTAACAAACATTTATATCTATTAAAAATGACACAGTAGAGCTATTTTTATTGTTTTAAGCTTTTAAAACACTTTTAAATATAAGTAGCCCTCTGAGTCATGAGATCCTGTGACCATCTCGGCACTTTTCCAATCCAAAAGTCTATTAAAAGCTTTGACAAAAGAAACCTTAATTTATTTCAGAAGCAGTGACAAGGCCAACCTGCATGCTTATTAACACGCTGCTAAAAATGTCATAAGCATATAGCAGCATATTTTACTGAGAGGTAGGCAGTCCTATTGTGAAAAGCAAGTGGTATTATTTTGTGTAAAAATGGACATTATAGCATGTTTATCAACACTGGAAAACAACTGCAGCAAGTGAAGGTGTTGCAGTGATCCAGTCCCTGCTTTTGTAATCACCCAAGCTTGGTCAGGCCCAGCAGGATCAGCCTCTCTGGAAGGTGATGGTCCCGTGAGGTGTTATCCTGCCTTGGGAGCAGGCTCTAGGCAGTGAGCTAAGGAGGCTGCAGCTCACCAAATGGTTCAGGCCACTTGCCATGGGAGGCAAAATATTCCAGCAGGATACACTATGATGTTAAAGCACAGAGTTGCTGGTCCACTGACCTCTAGTAGATTACAATGACCTTTAACTTACAGCTGAGAAGTGACCCTCACCTACACTGTATTCTGCAAATACTGAAGAGCTTTGCTGCCAGTGGGGAAAAAATAATCTCATAAGGAAGAAATTGTTGTCTAGGAATGGGTGTGGAGAAACGTGACTGCTTCCAAACAAGAACATGACACCATCTCAGCTGGAGCTGCCTATATTGAGAGAATGGGAATATTCTTTCCTGCTTCATAAGAATAACTGCTCAAATGCTACATTCGTGAAGAATTAAAATTAGAGGGCCTCTGAATCCTTGTGCTAAAAGCAACAGCCAGTTCCACTTTTCTGAATCCTGTATGATTTCAAACTATTGAGGCTGCTTTAATTAACAAAGTGAAAGTGACACCATTTATACTCCCTTATGCACATTTACATGCAGCTTCTCCCAAGCATTTTCTAATTTAGGTACTGTCCACATTAAAATTCAAACCATTCCAGCCACAGTTATGTTTAAATGTGGTTGCATACTAGTTCAAGTTCCAGCATACCATTTCTGACCACAGAGGAACCAGGATTTTTAAACTGTTGTGGCTGTTTTCCTTCCCTCCCAAAGTGTTGCAAGCTGTGTTGTGCTGTTGATGGCAGCTCAGGCCTCCATTCAATATGTATTGTGTGCTTTTGGTAGAGCCTTACATATTTTGTCTTGTCTAGGCTCTGCATCTGTTTCTCTGGATAGACTGTATGGACGGTGATTTGGTACCCACTACTCTGGCAGACAGAAAACACAGTGAGAAAATCCACTGGGACCAAAAGCATTGCAGGAGAGCTCTGTTAAACAGGAGTAACAGCAAACACACTCCTCACAGCATCTCAGCAGCAAGGCTATTCCTTCTTCCTAAATGCTACAGTTATGACTGAAATTGAACCATTTTAAGCAAGAATTCTTTATTGGAAAAGATGGTTTGGATTCTGCTTTTTTTAAACTATGGTTCGAAACTGTAGATTTTAGACATCACTGTGATTTGACCTGTATCTGTCAATAAAACAATGCACTGGTGTAAAATTGATGCATGTAGGCTGATTAAGGCTCTGGGGAATCCAACCCTCTGGAGTTGTGTTTGAATAGCTATTACATTCTGTGTTTAAATGTTGGTGGACAAGTAAATGTCCTGCAGTTCACTAAGCAGCAATGCAACAACTTCATTTTCAAACCCTCTGATACAATCTGGTCCAAAACCTGATGTCTCAGAGCAGAGATTGGGGCTAAAATTCATAAATCAAACTTGATTTAGTCCAGCAGTTTGCCTGTTGCTGTTCATCAAATGATGGAATCCTCACGCAGAAGTCAGATTCAAATCCTTGCCTATGCCCTAGCTCATATGGTTGAAAACTTGGCTGTGGTTCACATTTAAACTCTTTTGTATACCTATATATGGTAGAGAATACATTTTCAACTCATTAAGGCAAGAGAAAAGTTGCAACTCAAAACACAAAGTTGCAATCTTTTCCTATGCCATCAGGAAATTCAATCCAGGAATTGTTACAAAAAAACATTCTGACAAGGATGCTTTCAAATAGGAAAAGTAAGCGTCAACATTCTTAATACTGTTTCTTAAAAAATCTTAGAAGGGAAATAATCTCAAGTTTCAACTATCTTGAAAGACCTGGTACTTGGTTTTTTTACCTGGGCCTTGAGTGAGAAACGCCACCTTTGACTCACCTATTAAGAATCTCTTGTTTTTACTTTTTTAAGATTGAAAATTAAAAGCAGTAAAATAATAGATTTTAAAGTATAAAAGAAAAAGTAAAAAAAAAAAGGTAAAAATATATTGCTTTGTAAGTCTCATGGGAAGAAAGCATTTAATGGAAAAATATCTCAAGTTTCAATTAGGATACTGTCTCAAAAATGTCTCAAGATCATAAATTAGAATAATCTAATTGGATTTACCTCATTTTTATACCAGCTAAGAGTGTGACCTCTACATCTATCTGCAGAAATCTTCAGTCAGAAATTATTCTTCTTTATAAAGTGTTTCAAAGCCCTTGACAAGCTGTTGAACAGCAAATTTCAGTGCTTTAGGCCACTTTCTTTAAATCAGTGGAATATTTGTGCAATTAAAGATATAACATATTTTTGCTGTGGAGTACAGTTGAGAATTGCTAGTTTGTCTCTCCAAAGAAGAAAAAGCTTTGTTTAGTGGCAATGACCCAAAGCAGTAGGTGGATAATTTGTGTTTGGGTACATGAAGGAATTTTTATTTTTCAAACAGAAACATATTCTTTTGATTAATGGACTCTCAGTCTTCAAAATGCCTTTGCTATGTCCCTTTTTGGATGAAAAGTATATGTTCACCTTCTAATAAACTGTTACACTACTGCTGGCACAACTGCTTACCACAGGTTTGCCACAGGAGCCATGATTCACACTATCATGTGTTCTCAACTATTTCAAATTATAGTTATTAAGCAGTTCTGAGAAGGCAAAGCTCTCAAAAAAAAAAAAAAATCAGCACATCCTGCAAGGCCCCAACTGTTCTGCAAACATGTCAGGTATCTCATCCCTGCCACCCACCCCACTACAAATACAGACATGCATTTGTATAGGGTTAGGTCTAGAGTTATATCCTGCAACACTCTCTTTTGACCCATTCATTCTTTCAAAATGCTCTAATTCCTAATTATTTTTATTTTCTATTTTTCCACTTCATAATCTGATTTTTTACTGCTGTTTACCAGTTTGTGCTTTCACTTCCCTGACAGTGTTTCAGAGTGTTGGTAACTCTCTTTCCTCCTGAACTTCTCACCAACTCAAATTTCATTTCACACTTCCCTATTCACCACAACCACTGCGCAGAGATAACAGACCTGGGTCCTACTATGCCATTAAACCAACATGTAACAGAGACAGATTTGGGTTTTCTTCATTGTTGGTCTTGCCAGTATATCATGTACTGCAATTTTTTTGGCCACTTTTGGGGAAAAAAAGTTAGAAACTCCTATTGCAGAGGGCAGTAGTTTTTTGGTTTTTTTTTTTAAATGGGTGTGTCTGTCCCTGGGGCTCACAGCTTAAAATAAATAAACCCCTGGGATGACTGTGCTGGCTAATTTGCAAGATAAGCCTTTTATGTTGGGATTTTGTCTGGACAAAGTGGACAGGCTGGAGAGCTGAACACACAGGCAAACCACTCACCGAGCCTCTTGCATCACACTCGGGCATAACTGATATGTTAATCACCAAAGCTCAAACACAGCCGCCAGATACGATGCCAGAAATAACTTCTGACCCTGCTATTTCTGTTGACCTACCATATTTCTTCACTTCAGCCTCTCGTTTCTGACCCTCACTCACTTTTGATTTGGAAATCAGTCTCATAAATGCTTTCCTGCCCCAGCTTTGTGCAGAGCATCCCCCCGGCACAGCCGCCAGCTTTCCCCGCGGAGCCGCAGGGCGCGAGTCACGCTCCAGGCAGGCTCGGGCCCTTCCATCCCCATACAGGATGAGGGGAAATGGCCTCAAGTTGCACCTGGGGAGGTTTAGATTGGAAATTAGGAAAAATTTATTCCCCAAGAGGATTGTGGAGCAGCAGGACATGCTGCCCAGGGATATGGTGGATTCACCATGCCTGGAGGTATTTAAAAGACCTGTGGATGTCTCAGGGACATGGTTTAGTGGTGGGCTTGGCAGTGCTGCATTGACCTTTACACTCAAGGATCTTAAAGATCCTTTCCAACCTATTATTTTTCTTTTCTTTTTTTTTTTTTTTTAAGCTTCCAACCTATGATTTTTTTGGGGTGGTACTTTGGTACCCAAGAGGATCACGTTTGACTCTCGACTGCCTTTTCCCAAATGCAATTCCTTGGTTTTCTGTTGGATTAGTCCCATTTGACACCGGGATAAATGACAGTAGCATTTACTCCTGTCTTGTAATAAAGCATTGCATTTAAATCGGCACGTTTTACTTGGATTGCAAAGTACTTTGCTGATGTAAATTAAGTAAACCTCCTGTCAGTGCTTGGAGATAAACACAGAACATTATATCCCTTTTAGAAGTAGATAATCTGAGGCACAAAGGACTTGAGACAAGAAGCTTGGCTGCCTAAAATTAAACACCTCAGCCCAAATGAATAGATTACAAATCCATTTCTCATGTTAGAAAACAGCTCTTCCCCTCCAACGTCAGGAAAACAGCAGCATGTGAAGTATTTGAACTACACTTCACAGCCAGGCATAGTAAAACCTTGACGGATATTTAGACAGCAATTTCCCAAAATTAAGCCTAAGAAAAAAATTTTGCTGAGATTATTTTCAAGATAAAATATGACCATTAATCAAATTAATTGTTTTGGATTGTAAAAAAAACAGTCTTCAATCAAAAATTGCCTTCAACATAAGAAAAAAAACACCTATTTTCTTTTGAAAAGGATCCATTTATCACTTTAATGCAACAATAGAGAAATTATGAGAGTAGAACAATTTTGAAGGTGCACTCTGAAGTATAGTCTAGAGACATCTTCCAGATACCTTGGTTTTTAGGTAATGATTAACCCCAAGAAATCTTTTTGTGCTTGTTCCAGAAACAGGGATTGGGATTCTTCTGGGGCTTCTCAATAATTTCACAAAATTCTTCTGTCATTCATCTGTTCCCAAACTATGAGAAGTGAGAGTCCCTTGCTAACAGAGAGCTAGTGGGGTGTGGGATAATCATGGCTCAGGGCAGGTCCTGTGCAACCTCTTAGAAATACCCTCCAAGTCCTAGAAAAAGGAATCTTCTGAAGGGGACAAGGAGGGAGCCCAGTGGTGGCTGGACTGAAGGCTGACAGGCTGTTCTGGAATAACCTTTCAGAGAGTCAGAGCCCAGAGGGACTGACTTTTCGCCCCCACAGATGCTGCACTTTCCTTGGATGTCAAGTGGTGATTCCAACCAGCTCTTCAAACCTCTTTCTTGTAAAGGATTTTTAATTTACAAGCTTAATTCAGTCAGGGTTGGTTTTTGGTTTTTCTTGTATGGTTTTTGTTTGTTTATTTGGTTTTTGTTTTGGTTCTCCCCCCCCACCCCCAGGTACCAGGAACTGATGTATTCCCTTTATAGTAGAACTGACAGCAAAATGCATCAGTGGTAAGAAAAGTATCCCTTTTTCCTGTTTTATTTCTCTTTTTAAACCCTTGCTATAAAATAACATTTAGTTTTATACTTTGTTCAAATATCACATATGATTCATGTTTGGTGAGTCTATACATAAAAAGTGTAGCTTTACCAGGTAAGATTTTCTTACTCAATTCCTTTAACTGACTTCATACTGCACTGACATCCCTGTATACAAAGAAGTCTCTTGTTTTCAATGTAAAACACCTGTACAGAAGGTCAAAACAATACAATATCAATTTAGGTGCTACACAGGGACCATTTGAACATAACCAGTTTCAGAAGTATGTATTAGATCTTCAGACTGAAATTTAAGATGCATGCAGATTATAAGTGCTGGTTGATCGATTACTTTCCCTTCTTGGCTACAAATTGCCTTTGTGCTTGTAGGCACAGGGGCACAGAGGTGCTGCTGCAGACATCACTCTGCAAGGATGGATAAGCAAAGGAGAAGTTCTAGTCTCACACCAACAAAATTTGTTTTTCATGGAGAGGCATTTATAGAAGAATGCAAAACACACATCTGTTGGAGCATTTCACTAAGAGATGGAATATTTATTGCATTTTTCTGAATGGGATGACCCAGCTGACAAGCTGATTTCTTTAGCATCTGCTATGATAGTGGAGGAAGAAATCCTCATTGAGCCACAGAATCACAGAACAGAAACGTGGGTGGGAGGGGATCTCTGAATCACTCCAGTCTCCTGCTTGAGGCAGAACTGTCACCAGCACTAAATCACATCAACAATGGCTTTGTCTGCCCTAAATTGTTAAAATGTCCTTGGATGGAGACTCCACAGCCCTCTGGACTGCCTTTTCCAGCATTTTTTTCATCCTTCCAGTGGAAAAAAAAATTTCTCTCTTTCACCAAAAGAAACTTTCTAAGATGCAGTTTGTGGCTGCTACATTCTCTGTTAAAGATGAGACTAGTTTAGGCTTCTCACCACTTTAACTACTCTTCAAGCAGCTGTCAGAAGTCCTGTGGTAAATAAGTACATACTTACAGATACTTTTGAAAACTTACATTTTAGAATATACCAGTCCAGGTTCAGGCTTCATTCGTATGAGCCATTCTGCATCTCCCAGCTGGGATTTGTCCTACAGAGGTGAGGTGCTCCCATTACGAAGACAGTCCTGCAATGCCCATCCCGAATCAGTGAACAGATTTCAGGTTACCAGAACCAGTTTCTGGAGGTGCCTGCCTCTCATCACTGCTGGTGTAACTCAGCTCAGCAGCTGGGGACAGCTGCCTGAAAGTGGGTAGGTGTTCCCCATGCCACATAAGATTTTTTTTTCTGTGTAGAAGAGGAGGGTAGAACTTATTCTGCCAAAAGTGTTAAAATAGCACAAACCAACCTGAATGTCTCCTTATCACATTAAGAAAAAAATACTTACAATTCTTCCTTCCTATTTCTTAGTATTTTTATGTTCCTTAAAACTTACATCAGCTTTTATTTCTTTCTAAAGAATGAGAATAAGATCATCAGAAACTAATTAGATCTGGTTCTACTGTAAAACCACAGTGGAAACCTTTCTGAAATGTCAAAGCTGGTGTAGTTATTACTTGTCCTGGGCTCCAAGGGAGTCAGAGTAGTTTCCAGGCTTCGTATGGTTTCTTTACTTACCACTTATTTTTTTGCTGGTTTTTTTTTTGTTTTGTTTTGTTTTGGTTGGTTGGTTAGTTAATTGGTTGCTGTTGCCTGGTTGACACAACAATTGTAAAATACAATGGCAATTACTATTGTGTATCCCCAAATCACGCATGCCACTCTCATTTTTATCTTTTTTTATTCCCCTAACACTGACTATAGTTATGACTGTAAGAGGTAGGACCTTTGAGTAAAAAAAAACTAATGATGACATCTGTGGGGTTTTTTTCACTCTGATATATGAATGTAAAAATATGTGTCCAGACTATCACAATTAGATGTGATTCTACATTAATATTTCTATGGTCTCTCCAGTCAGTTAGTTCACACTACTTAGTTAAGGGTTTTAAGGGTTTTTTTCCTTTGTCTGGAAAATGACAGCTTGGAACAAAAGAAGCTTTTGGGAATTGACTAGTTTTGACAAAATTTATTTTCTTTTTTTTTTTAGGTTTTATTGCCTTTCTCATATCCTTGATGAAATTTTGGTCAAAGTGAGAGTGGAAGGATGAGAAATGTCTCATTATGTGCTAGTAGTGAGGCATTAATTAAGTCCCCTCTGGTTCTCAGCAGGAGCCTGGGTTATGCCTTGAGTCAGCACCATAACCACCAGGCACTCGAGAGGTGTCTCTGTCCTAGAAGTCCTACCCAGGTGTTGAAGTGGTGACTGGAAACTAGACTGCATCCCAAAGAAGGGCTCTAACCACCTACCAGCAGACTCCTAAAGCCTCAGGATGTGAAAAGACCTCAGGAAATGATCTGGTTCTGTCTCCCCACTTTAGACAGCCAAGCTATGTGAAGCTGTTACTCACAGAGGTTATTCAAAACTGTCGTTAAAAGCATTCACTGTGGAGAGTCCACACCTCTGGGGGTTTCTGTTTGAAGCTTTAAAATGTTTAAACTAGAATAAGTATTGTTGGTTTTTTTTTTTTTAATTTGGTAGTCTTTTAGTTTTTCTTGGAAGTAAGAACCAATATTCCCACCTGCTAGATGGGAAATTGAATTACAGATAAGTCTTGGCTGATTATGATGATGCAGAAAACTCCACCTTCCCATAAACCAGCAATTCTACACCATGGATCTACACTTTCTGTCTTGATGAACACAGCAACAGTCCAAAGGTGTTGGCATTTTCTGTTTAATTAACAAAAATGTAGCAATTTACCTCAAAGACAATGGTGCATTGTCTGCTGTGCATGTCCTACACAAGGCTGCCTCTGCACGTCACCCGTTTTTTCAAAGTTAACCAAATGGTTGCTGGCTTGTCTAATGGGATTCATCATAAAATCTTGCAAAAGGTTCATCACAAACAAGAAAGAATTAGCAATAACTAGAATGGATTCAGAGTTTAAACAGAAAATAAAGGATCAGAAAGGGCTGCAGATCTTCCTCTCGTGATTTGAATTTGCATTAGATTTCAAGAACGAAAGAAGCAGGACAGGTTGTAAATGGAGGTAAATTTCAGTGTCAGCAGTTTTAATGATTTTATTGCAAATCTAGCAATATTAAGTATTTGCTTTGAGCTCAGACCCTCAAAAGCCATGCAATTCTTAGGTTTTGTTATCAAAAAAAAAAAAAGCCAAAACAAACCAAAAAAGCCACAATAAACTTGAGTGTGTAGTGAAAAAATGTGCTGAAAGTTGAGAAATTATGTACTTAAACTTTCTAGGACCATGAAAAGGATCTGAATATATGTTTGGCATGAAAAAAATAAGGTAATTGCTACCTCATATTTATTCAGAGGGTCTATGTAAAGCAGTGTAGACACCAGCTGTAGGTTTGCCCCCAGGCCTATAATAAGGAGGAATTTACAAGACCTGCAAAACCAAAAAGTAAATGAACTTAAAAAGTGAAGTCTTTTTGCTACTGTACCAACCCGTATTAGCAATATGGGCAAATTGGATGTTGGCATTCTAGACTGACTTTTGTCTGAATGGTTTTCTGGGATAAATAGGCTGGCACCTGTTCTAGCAACTTCTTGCTGTTTAGATAAAGCCAAAAACTTTGATTTTTTTTTTTTAAATTTTGTTTACATTAAATTAGCCTGGAATTGATGACAAATTCTAACATTCATTAATTGATCTTTCTCTCATTTTCTCTTCATGTCTCTCCTAGGGAGAGTTAACACACTTGCCATAGGAGCTTCCTGATCAGCAAATTCACTTCCTCTCAGCATACCCTCACATCAAAAAATCACTTCTGTAAATATGTCAGGTTTCCCTGTAACTGTTTTTTTCCCCTACCCACTCCTCCTAATGGAAGGTTGTTCCTGGGCTTGAATGAAGTGACTGTTTGAAAATTTAATTTCCAGATTATGTTATTTCCTAGTGTTTTGCTTTTGTGTTGTAACTGTCTTCTATCTTCATTTTATATTACTACTTATCCTGACACTATACATTTCTATCTATACTGCAGTGCTAAGACTGATTGGCAATCTTGTATTTGACTTTGTAAAAAAATGAGATAATTTTGATTATTATGGTTTTCACTCAGTAAAGGGCAAGTTTCCATGACTTCCGCATAGTCCTTGATTGCTAGGAACGTCTTACCTGATTGCCTCAATTATTCTATTTTAAACCTCTTTTTCTAACCTGCAAGAACACAGAAGAATGAGGTGGTTCATGTAATCACATCTACCTGTTTCAGTTGTATGTTTTTTGGGCTATTGGATGTTTTGCAAAATTATTAAAGATCTCCAAGGGGAACATCTTCAGCTGAATTCAGGAAATTACAGTTATCTTTAGTCACTCCAGCTCACAGCAGAACCCAATAGAAACATAAAGCTTCTACCCAGATGAGTTTATACTTTTTCACAATAAAATACAACAAAGATTTTCAGCTTCCTCATCTGGAGTGTAATCTTTTCTTTCTCCTTTATGTAAATAATTTGTTACTCCTCCTGTGTTCCTCCTGGGGAGCACCTTTGGTAGGTTTATTATTAGGTTAATTATTCAAAAACATCCTAAAGGTGTAAAAGCAGAATTGCCTTCTTGATAATTCCAATATGATTTCCTAATATGTTGTATTTTCATTCAAAACAGAGTCAAACAAACATTTTCAGGGCTGCCATAGACAACACAGACACATCAAGGAGTCTTTGTCACCAAACAGGAAGTGAAAGAGTATTTTTTAAAATATGCTGGAACAGGTATTTTTGCACAGAAAAATAGCAATTGTTCTTACAGTTGCTAGGACTTTAGGAGTATGAGAAATGCAAATATTTAGGTTTTTGTCTCCTTGTCTCCTGTATCAGTTATTTAGATATACATTGGAAAAATTATTCTTCTAGTCTGGCTCCATTTAACTGTTAAGGACAAATGAATGCAGGCAACAATTTTGCTCTGACTTCTGTATGTATGATTATTTATAACAATTGCAGTGAGCAGGCTGTGGCCACTCAGAGTTGCTATTTAGAAGCTAAAACATGCCAGCTGGTTGTGTGAAGTGCTCCAAAGCACTTGCAATCAATGACTAAAATAGTGCTTTGAGCAGAGAGCTGTGCTGGGCAGCAGCACAGTCCCTGGGCTCAGCAGGGAAGGGAAGCTCCCTAAGCTGCCTCATTTGGCCACGTCCATTGTGAGTGCATAGATGAAAACAGGCACAGTCCAATGAAAAATGAGTCATCTTTAAAGTCACAGATGTGACCACGCACTATAAAATTGTGTGTTCTGCGATTTAGTGTCAGAAGTTACCAGAAATATCCCCTCTCCCCTTTTTTTAATCCACAAACCTATACATAAATAAATAATTGTCCATTAAAATGCCTTTGGCTTTTTTTTTTGGCAGGTTTTTCTTTCCTTTTTTTTTTTTTAATTTTATTTTGGCTTTCCTGTAATATGATCAAAAGCACTTTTTATTAATGATTTCTACAGTGGTACAAAATTCTTCCCCTTCAAGATTTATTGGTAGATCTTGTTCCAATGACATCTGAGTGTATAAAATGCCTACTCTATTCATTAGTTTGCTCTTAGTCTTTTTGTTTATTTGGTCAGAGGTCAGAAAAGTATAGAAATGCAATTACTATTTTGTAAATAAATATTCACTATTCTGATTATGCCATGATATAGATAATTAAAATAAATAAATAAAAATATCAAAACTGTCCTCGACCTCCAAAAACAATTATCACAATCTTTCAGATGTCTTTAAGACACTGTGACCTGGGTGAACAACTGTGAATAACAAAGACCAAGTGATGAATAGCTGGAATGATTAGTTTGCAAACAAATCATCAGCTGAGTATCACTTGTCCAAACTATTCACCAAATATTTATAGAGTAAGAAAGTAGCATTGCTTCATGAACAGTCTGATTAGATGTGACATGTGGGATGAGTCAAGGAGATGGGGTAGGGATGGTAAGCCAGATTTAGTGTGATATCCAGAAATACCCAGAGACGAGACGTGCTTTCCCTGGGGGCTTTCAGCCGCTGATGTAGCAATCAGCCCAAATATCCATAGGATGAAATCATCCAACTCTCACAGACCCAAATTTATGTAGAAGAGGACAGTCTCTCATAATGCAGTGCAAAAAACAGTGAGGTTTTAGAACTGGCACCTTAAAGTGAAAAGTCTTTTATGATTTATTTTTCCATTACCAATCTCAAGTAATTCTGGCCTTGCTTCTTATTGGAAACTGTGTTTTGGAACACTTTTTCCTTTTACACTGCTTCTGGAATTTTGGAAACACGTCTCAATATAATATGACCTTCAACCTTAATTTATATGTTCTTTTAGATCATTAATGACAATATTCTAAAAATGGAGTATAATACATGGCTCCAATGTGTTTGTACAAAACTTCCAAGAGGTTACAGTAACTTGTATTGCTACTCTGATAGCAGTGCTTAAATGCTGTAAAAATACTTTTTAGTGCTAATTTAAGACCTAATCTGAATTGGTCAGAGTAGCACAGCTGCCATAATCTTTTTAGCTAAAAAAAAAATATGAAAAGTAAATTTCATAATCAAAAGTAAATTTCTGTATATTATTGAAAAGTTCAATTCTTAATTGCAAAATTTAAAGACAATATGTTTTTCACTGAAATCTTAACTATTTTGATTAAACCTTTTTGCTACTGGTTTTCTTGGGAATCCTATCTTTGATGGAAAAAAAAAGAGATGGTGTTTCTAGGGATTTCAGATTTTGCAATGCATTTTGAAAATCATTAACAGAAATATTAACATCTGGTCATGAGTGTTTTCTTTATTTCCCCAGGTTTCTGCCAGCATGGGGATTTTGAATTCCATAATTTCACAGTGGTATAATGGCACAGTAGAACAGAAAATTTTGGTATAATCTACTGCCTCCTGACCATAATGTTTAGGTTAAGCACAATTTTGCTTTCTCTTGCACATCACTTGCTTTACAATATAGAAAAGGAATTATGCAACTGCTGTGTAAGACTTCTCAGTAATTGCTTTATGGATGGCCACGTGTGCTCCACCAATTAAAATCCAAGTTTGTTCTCACACCAGGTGTGGATGGGTCAAATGTGCACTGAGGCACAATCTCATTTGGTAAGAACGTGCAAGAGTTCATAAAGTTTATGGGGCTACATAAATATATACAAGCTTCTCCTTGGAGTTTCCTGTTAAAAACCTTCTGCTCCTTTGGAAGGATTCTGCATTTAACAAAGCTGAATTCAGACACGGAGATTTTGCACCTACTAACTTTTGTATTGTAAATTGTTCCAGATTCACTGCAAGGATTAAGGCCAGGGAAAAAATGCTTATGGAAGAAGAAAGATTTAGGCAGGAAACACAGGATCATATCCTTGATGCACCAAATCTTATGTAAGGCATTTTCACCTCCTGGACCAGAGCCAATGCTACAGGAAATGATACAAACTTTGAGTAATGATCTCTGATAGAGTAGCAAACACAAAATGCATGACATTTTTGCAATACATTTATTTTTTTCAGTTGTGACCATATATATTTCCAAATCTATATGTATATCTATTTACACATAAAATTTTGACCTATTTAAGTTCCTTCTGTGGTCAATTTTCCAATAAGAGCTCATAATCAGGGTGCATCTATAGTGAAACTCAAAATAAAAAAGGCCTTGAATTTTTGAACCCCAACAATTCATGAAGTAATTTTAATTATGGAATGTTCTGATTTTTAATTTAAGAAGAAATCCATAAAATTTGTGTTCAAGTGGTGTACTTGTTTTGAATGTTTGAAGGATGATATTTATAAAGGCTATTTTGAGCATTTCACTATTGTAAAATTCAGTTTACCAAAGCCTACAAACTTAAGTCCTCCCTGTTGTTAATGGAGAGAGATCAATATCTCCAGATGGTGACTCTGAACAACTCTGGAAAATGTTAGCATAGGATTATGTGGATATCTTCTACTGTGGCAAAGCTTTGTTTGTTTTTTAAATGGCATAAAGAATTCTGGTGAACAAGTAAAACACAGGGAAAAAAACACACAGTAATTTTGTGTATTTTTTGTACAATGTAGGAAAAACCCAACGCTTTGCAGGATATTTTTGTAGGCAGATGAGCAAAAGCTCTATTGATGACTTGAAATAAATGCAGCCCCTGAGGTAAGAGAACGTGCTCACCCCACACAGACTGTGCTCACAACCCCAGCAGAGCTGCATATTTGAATATCTGGGATCCTCCAGCAGATCCAAGATCTAAACACAGATTTGTGACAGTCGTCCGGTGGATTATAACAGATTTTCAATACAGGAAGTATTCCATTTTGACAAGTTCTTCTTAGAACTTGAGCTTACTAACTTCCTCTTTTGGGTTTCACAGTTTATACCACTGTGCCTGTTACCACAGATACAGTGGGTTGTTTCCATGGGAACACGTGGTGTGCCATAAACAAACAAACTACAGAGCCATAACTTCAGTTCACAGTCATTATGCTATGCTCTGCTTAGCTAAATGCAACTATTGATTGAAAAACGATGTGAACAACATCTCAGATTTTTCTATGGCAGATTCAAGTTGTTATTTAAATACATATTTTAATGAAAATCCAGCAAGACATAGCCATCAAGTCTCTACAGAAGTATGAGATAATAGTTTAAGAAGCTTAAAATCCCAGTTCTAGCTACTCTTTTTCTTGTATCATGTAGCTTTACCTCTGAGTCTCAGATTTCACCTGCATGAAAAAAGAATAAAAATATTTACTTACTTTTGGAAATCAGATTCAGTCTGATTCAAAAAATTATTTAAAGTAATTGCTGTTTATTATTATTAAAATAATATTTTAATTATTGTTTTATTTTAATATTGAAACTAATTATTTGAATGATAAGACATAATCTAGAATGTATTCCTCATAACAGAAGATCTGTTAATTGAAATAATAACAGTCTCACCTGAAACCATACTTGGATTAAAGACAAGTTGTATATGACCCTGAGCTTCTGATATCCATAAAATACCAGTCTCAACATTTTAAATTATTGAAATATTGCAATTATAATTCCAAAGGAAAACAACTTCTTTTTTTTTTTTAATCTCAGCTACTCAAGTACAAACTGGACCTGATTACTTCCACAGTCCATTTAATGAAATTTAAAATGGTTCAAATCTTTGAATTTCAAATAAGAAGAACGTATGTTTAAGATGTCCCAAGTATTGGTGTCCAATTCTATATGTGCACATGGGCTTAGAAAGGTTTATTTTCTGTGTCTGACTTGACAAAGCATCATGAAAAATAAGGTGTAAGTCTATGTGGTTATTGAGGTTGCATAAATGTCACACATGTGAGTAAAATGAGAGAATTTACATTTAAAGAGTGTATTTAAAAATTGGAAACAGAAGTAGAGCCATAAGAGCATTTATCTTTCAGTGCTAGTAGAAATATATAAACTCCATTTAGGTAAATAAAAAAAGTGTGATTTTAGAACTAAGCTCCATTGAACATCCATGAAGCCATCACTAGATAGTTCAGAGCGTGAAAAATTTATGTCAGCTTGGGAGTCTAACACTGGGAACATCTGAGATCCCCTATCAACCAGAAGAAAAATCACCCTCCCTAGCAGATGCTCTCTGTTTGAATCAGACAGGAACTGCTGAACGAGGATGTTGGGGACTACCAGGAGATGTGTAAAATTTACATATGTGAGCCAGCCTTGGCCACTGAGAGAATGACAGATCTTTTCATTCAACTTCTCTATGATTTTGCTAGTACAGCACCAGATGATTCTCTCTATTGCCCTGGACAGACAAAAGGCTGGAGACCTGATATTCTCTCCTAGAGCTGAGGGAAGGCGGACTCAAGAACTTCAGTCCTGTCCATTTCCCTACATATGATGGAGATATTGCTCTGTTTTTAGGACAAGATATTAGCCAGAAGCTGTTTCCCAAGCAACCTCCAGACAGCTCTTCCAGAGGGCGCCGCCCAAGACACTTCCCTTTTCCAGTGTGGTTCCCTTTATAAAACTTCAGGGACTTTCTGCTCTCAGAGTTACTGTGTGGCACAGCAATTGTGTTCACTGCAGTTAAACTGCTTAAGTGAAGGCTACAGAAGTGTGTGGCTACAGCTCATTAGAGGAGAGTGCATTTTCACCCCATTTCCTGGAGGTTGTGTTCTCACATCCGGGTGATACAGTCAGAACCCAAGTCAGCAATCCAGGAAACGCCACTTATAAAGATTGCTCTGTGGCAAGTGCATAAAAGCAGAGTCTCTTATGTCACTCCTTAGCTGACTCAGATTAAAACCCTGATTTTTTTTTTTTTTTTCTGATTTGGTGTGGTCTCTGTGGGGATAAAGATACTCAAAGCACTGGAGCAGAGCTGTGTCATGCATGTTGCACTACTCTTGCCTGGAGAAAGATAATCCTCGTAGCCACTGCAGCTTGTTTGGCAATTACATCAAGCCTGAAGTGTCTATATCTTATTCTGCTTTGTCCACACTTGTGTCCTAGGAGTCTTAATATCTGAGGTGGCTGGGTGCCTGCTTTGCTTCTTTTTTTTCTGCAGTGCAAGAAAGAAGAAGAGAAGACTAGGACAGTAGAGTGATTTAACCCATGTTCCACTTTCAATTCCTGCACTGCTATGACATTTCAAACTACTTTTGTCACAGCTGAGCCATGTTTCCCAAAGCTGTTGTATAACAATAGCTGGTGGCCAATTTAAAATCACTTGTATGCAATGTATTATATTACCCTAATTTTGTTAACTATTAAAGAGTAAAATTCGTCTAGTTTTTGTTACTGGAAATTTTACGGAATTGAGTGCTGTGAAACTAAAATGCTGAGAAAGCAGAAAGAAATGCACAGAGTTCTCAAAGTGTACTTTAAATCTCATGAGTCAGTGTGGGGATTCTTGGCTTACCTGAGTACTGATCAGTAAAGCAACCTTCAGGTTTTCCTTCTGTACTGCACCTCATAAGATAACCTTGTAAAAATAGAGGTGCTGCAAATGGATTTTTCTAATCACAACAGGCAAGGAAAGGAAAAAGAAAAGCCATATGTATTTGCATTTAAAGCCTAGAAGAAAATACAAAGGTTTCTCTTTCCTTAAAAGCTCTGAAAATGTGCTAGTTAAAAGTGTAACTCATACCAGGGCTTGGTCACACCATAATATGCTTTATATTAGAAACCCATGAAGAGCAGCCCCCCTTGATGAGCTCAGCCCCAGAGGACAGGACCACAGTCACGGATGGCTGAAGCAGGGGTCAGGTCTCAGCCCTCTCTCCTTCCAGCTATAGAAGGGAGCTGGGAGATAGCACAGAGTTAATCCTCAGCATCCCTGTCACCTCTCACTCATGAAATATTAGGTACTCAAGTGGCACATTTGGATACCTCCCCACCTCACTCCTTCCCTTCTTCCCCACAGCTTGGCCCTGATCCCTGTGGGAAAATTGTCCCTTTCCACTGCCCAGGTGCACTCGACATAAAAAGAGAGCTTCCAAGGAGATGTGGGATTTTCACCTCACAATCCCAGCCAAGTGGAGCAGTGTCCCGAGCTCACAGGGGCATTACGAGCTCATTGCCAAGCTAGAATGCCAAACCCTGTCCCACCGTGTCCCAGCACAGGCTGGTGGAGGCCAGCTGGGTGTGACCCCACACCCAGCAGGAGGGCAGGCCCTGGGAATGGTGCCCTCAGGGGCACTGTGATCCCAGCCAGTGCTGCTCTGCATGTTTGCCAGCTGGAATACACAGGGCTGAAGTCATAGCTTCAGAACAGGCACTGACATGATTTTACTGTCTTGTACAATCCCCAAAGCAGTGTCAGTTGCCCCTAAAATGGATTTTACTGTTGTATATTAATCAGTAAAACGAACCTCAGTCAAGACGTTAGCTTTGAGATTGAAATGAAAAATTGAAGAGGTGATAGTGCTGAATAAAAGATGATATTAGCCATAAGGCATTTTAAAGAGATAAGAATACAAGGCTGGGATGTCAGGCTTTAGTATATTCTGTATCTTGGGATCTTCTACTTATTTGGATAAAACACCTTTGCACAGCAGATGGAATCTGATGTAATCCTGTCATCTGACTGAATGTGCTTGTTTTTCTCTGCTGCTGAGAGCATGTGAATTGCCCCAGTCAGGATCCAGTTGTCCTAATCTGCATAGAGGGATCAAGGTTCCTTTGCTCAAGGATTCTGGATGTTTCTCACATGACTCACACACTTCTAAGCAGCTAAAGGTAAAGACCTTCAAAAAGACAGAGACTGCCTCTTTCCACAGAAAAGCTGACTGGGAAAAGTTCAACTGAAGGTGTCCAGGTGTTTTAAAAATACATCTACTTGGCATGGAATGGTTCAGTGCTTTTGTCATGAGGAGCACTGGACTGGCAACTCATTCTTCAGTTTGGGCTGCTCTTTAGCATGAGAAAAGCCCTTGTTTTAAGAGGAGGAGAAGACTAGAAAGAATTAATGTACAGCTGTTAAGTGCACTTGGGCTTAGTCAGTGTTTTTATCACAGTGTGTGAACTGACATCCAGTTCCTGCAGCTGAAGCACATCAGAATAATCTTGACTTCAGTGGGTGCTGGGTCAGACTGAGCAGGAGGGAAAACAGCAAATCAAAGTTAAATGAGGTCACCTATACTTCGAGTAATTATACAGCAGTGCAAATGGCAGGGCAAAACAAACATTGGAAACATGGCAATAAAACGCCCTGAGGAAAGAGGAACTGTTCATTCAAACGAATGCTTCAACTGCCAGACATAGTTTTCAAATAAGCTGTCCCTCTTGAATCTGGCAGACAAGATCTTTTGGTTTCACAGGAAGGAGCAATTCTCATCGGAGCAGCTGTAGTCCAAGCTGCAGCAGTGATGAGACAGCTTGACAAATCAGGCCCTTTTAAAGTTACTGCCATTAAATTAGTCACTTAAAAACACTAAATATCAGCTTGTAAGATGATCTTTTTAGTAGGCAAAGGCCTTTTAATTTTTATTAGAGCAATTAGTCCTTTTATAAGTCTCAAAATAAAATTAATCATTGTGGTAATACAGCATGAAATAGCTCCCCTAGTTTCAGTCAGGCACAGGATTTTCAAGGAGATTTTTTTTGTTGTTCATTTGCTTTGAGGGGGTGGTGTTTTTTTCTTCTCCATTTACAGCAAACTTTATATGTAAGCATAGGTTTGCAGGCTCAGGTCTCTGAAGGCAGTGCTGTGCTCAGGAGGGAAGCTCGCCAAAAAGGGAATTCCTTTGCTTCTCTCAATCACACCTTCTCCTTTCATCTGAATGCACATACAGCCCCAGTGCAGTCTCCCATGAAACAGTGAAATGACACATCTGTATAAAAAAAAGAGATGTTAGAAAGGTTTAATTGTAAACCAGTCCCTTCACTCTCTCTTTTTCTCCTCCAAGACTAGTTCTACTTGGATAAAGAACATCTTTTTCCTTCATTTGCATTTTTAATGTCTTGTTTACCTTTTCCAAGCCATCAGGGTACAGAGCAGTTTTTAAATACTTTCTCAACATATTTTTAACCATTTCAGTATAAAATGTTTTTAGTTTGCTGTTATCTTTGCCTTTTTTAAAATTATGCTCCTCATTTGTGTATTAAAAAATTCATACTTTTATTAGTGCACACAGTGTCTTGTACAGTACTCCTTGTGTAAATACAAAGCATCAAAGGCTACCAAATAAAAATTCTCTGATGTCTAAGGTATTGATTTTAGTTTACTTAACTGCAGAAGTATAAGATGTTATTTAACACAACTCTTTGTTCTCTGTTTCTGCTTGACCTCAGTAAGTGGCAGTAATCCTCTTTCTCAGCCACAATAGCAAATTGACATTCAGTTCAGCCTTCAGGTGTTAATTAATAACCATACTTTCCTGCAAAATGGGTGGAACAGGGGCACCATTTCCCCAGCTCTCCAGTGGGGATGGTGAGCCTAAAAAGAACCCAGTGAATGCTGCTGGGCCCAGGAAAAATTAACCAGTGCAGTGAGGCTCTTCAGTGTTCAGCTGTCAGAAGTCATGGCCTCTGATCTCACAAATCCTGACATGTGTTCTAAGTTCCCTACAAGTGAGAAACTGAATGGGATTGATCAAACTCATTCCCATAAATATGTGGATGTGCTTCTAGATGCATGACGTAATAATGTTGGCAGTATGATACAATGGAATGATCCATATGCTGCCAGAAGATCGCACTATTTGGGAGTTAAATCCAGCATCAATCATCTCTATTTTAAGGATTCTTTAAGAGCATATGAAACAACAAAACTAATGTAACCGTAAAAGAGAAATCATCATACTGTGAATATTTAAATCATCATTTAAATATTGCAACAACTTGAAATATTTATGCACATGCACTCAAAACATTTAATAATTGCATCACTGAAACATCAGTATGGGGTTAATTTTATTTTACTACACAAATCTACAGCTCAGCGAGCCCTCAGCTTGCTTTATGATTAGTGGTGAGAAGAAGCTCTTGGAAAGCCTTTAGTGAATATACTGTCATAGCAAAGTAGGAATCTGAGGTCTTCGCAGGCATCTCCAATGCAGTTATCCACATTTTGTCAAATGAGTCCTGCCCTTATTGGAGAGGTGTCTTTTTCTGTATCTCCACCTTCAAGAAAATCACTGATGTCTTCTAGTCTTTAGCATATAAAATCTTAATTAGATTTTTGTTAATGCTGATATATACTACAGCGGAATATTTAATATTTTAACATTACTTTTCTTTTTTTCTGCTACATTTAATCTTAAAAACATCCCCTTTTTAGCTGATTGTTCCAGTTTTGTCTTATGGAACTTTGAAGTCTTCCATTTTGATAAAGAGAAACAACCTTTTTTTGTTTTGATATTTCCAAAACAGATGTCTGAATCCTCTTTCCTCACCTTATGTCTGTGGTACTTGGAATTATTGCATTGGTTTCCTGCTGGACACAAATTCCATACTCTGGCTTGCTTCAGTACCAAAGGTGATCTCACAATCTCGCAGTTTACTTCAAAATTCAGAGCAGTTGATAGGTCTCAGAATGGCCTTTCTAAAGGAGTCTAGGATGATAAAATAATTTTTTCAATATTTTTTCTTTGTTTGTACAGTGAAGCTTTATAAATTTACTTAGAAGTGTGTCTGATGTGATTGTGTTCAATGTCAGGGAACCTGGTGCCTGTCTAATCCATCTCTGTATGCCAGATTCCATCTCTGTGTGCCATGTTCCTACTTCCCTCAGTGACAACAGCATCATGAATCAGCACGTGATGGGTTAAGCAGGTAACTGTATTTCAGTCTGATCAAGAGGATTTGATATTTTTTATCACATACTCAGAACTCATTCCAAGAATAGAGAAGAACTATTAGAAAATTATGAACAAACTCTTTTTTTTTTTTTTTGTATGCTGGTTACGTGACCAAAAGGAAATGCTTGTCAGTATTTGCTGATTAGCAGGAAAATGACAGTTCTCTGTGCACTTCTCTATAGCTTTGGGGAAGAAAAGGACTTTTGCTCTCCTTTCTTTAAACTGCCTGCTCAGTACAGGACAAGAGATTTCACTTCTTGTTTCCTAACACTGGATTGCATGGTTCAATTACGTGGCTTTGAATTAACCATGCAAATGATAATTTCAATTATAACTTTAAGAAATGATAACTTATTAACAAGTTGTATTTTATAAAGAAAAGCTGTGACTTTGCTGCTGTAGTGAAAGAACCATTTCCTGAACCACATTTGGGGCATTTGCAAAACAACTCATGTGTTACAATTCTGTGTTAGTTTGGTAATTCAGTGAAAGCAGCTGTGCTCTGGTGGGAGAGCATTGATCTGTTCTGTGATGATTCCATGATCTACTCAATCAGCAATGTAAAGTGAGAAATCGGCCCCCAGGTCCATGTCATGTCAGCTGCCTAATGCCATTGATTTACAAGCCCCCGATTCTCACTCCAATGAATGTGGCTGCTCACATCAATATAGTAGGCTCACATATTGCTGAAGATGCAGTACTAAATAAAAACAATGTTTAAAAATGTTGGTAGAAGTTATTAAGATTTGTGTGAAGGAATCATGTTCGTCTGTGTGAGGCAAAGGCAAGAGCATGTGTGGTATAAAGGGCTGAATGTCTAGAGCTACACTGTTTGTTCTTGTTACAATGTGTTGGATGTGTTGTAGTAATCAGTGTTGTCTCATGTGTGAAAACAACATTGTGATGCAGATTGTAGCTGTCAGATGACTCTCAATTATAAAATAATCTTTGGAGACCGAGAAATGGAACCATGCAGTAAATGACACAATTTATTAATCAAATTTATAATCTTATTCTGCTTTTCCTGAAACGGAGAAGTTACTTGTGAATTCACTGCAGTCATTGCTCCTAATTATAATCACGTGAAGGAGCTGGCTTCTGGACACCAGCTGATACTACTCGTGTTTTACTGAATCATATAAGACACATGACCCTCCTTGTGCAAGCATCAGATCAGGGCATTTGTGTTCTTGTGACTGAATGCAATTAATCTCGTAGTCCTTCTGAGTTAGTGGAATGTCAGCGATTTTGCATCTCTCAAAAACCTCAAGTAAATTAAATCAAGAATTTGATTCGATTGTAAGGATAAAAGAAATCTTTCCTCCTGGTGTTAGAAGGGGCTACACTTTCCACTAATTGTGCCCAAAGTCCTATTAATTCAAGGCAAGGCTCTGAAATGGAATGACTCAGTGAGATTAAGTGATGTATAGTAATTAGACGTGATTTTTAAAGAAATAGTGCAGATCATTCAGGAAGTCAGCAAAGGTATTTAATGTTTTTGCTTGCTATTGAAGAAAATTAGTGATCATGTGCTCAAACTTTACGAAATGCTCTATAAACTATCAATTTAGACAATGGTATTACTCAAGTGGGAATTCTCTACCACACCTCACATTGGAGAGTTTAGAAAATTCTCCTCTTTCTGGTACAGATAAAAAGACTTACTGACATGAGGAGATTATTTCACAAACTTATCTATGTCTTTATTCATTTTTACTGAACAGCTACTGAAAATTATTTTTCCTTTCCACTTGTGTAGTTAACTTAATCTAACAGTTCAGTCTTCCTATGGTGGAGTAATTCTTTCTACATGCATACCAGTTATTTTTTTGGGATAAATCCATTCCCCACACACTCCAGAATAAGACCTCTTTGAGAGTCATGGGACAAGGCATCAGTAGATGTATGGGCCTAGCTGACCACAGCTCATAGGCCAATAAATCCTCAGAGTGCTGAAGACACTTTCATTTTATAATTTAGTAGAGAATCATATATTTTGTGGAGAGAATTTTGCTACCCCTTAGTGAATATTGTGTAGGATATTTGCCAAGATTGTCATCTAGCATCTGAAAGTAGAGGAAATGCATTAATTTCAGAAGCATTACTCATGATCTCTGGCAGTTCAAGGGATGTTAAATTTAACCCCTCATTATCTTAAGCTAAAAATTTTTCAGCAAATGGTGGAAAAGCTAGAAATTCAATTTTTAGCTCTGATAAATGAGCTTTTATGAAAAAGCAATCCAAACCAAAGCAAAATGCCAACCTTTTGTAAAATTTTATGGAAAAAAAAACCCCAAATGCATCTACCTCCTCTTTTGAAGAGGTTTTTATTCTGTATGAAATTATATTTTGCAATGGATCAGGGATTCCCACTTGTAGTTTGTCCTATTTCCCTCTGTTACGATTGCTGTTTTGTTATGTCCAACATTCTGGGAAGAGTGACAAGAAGGTGACAAGAATTGCCTAATATCCTTGAAACTCAAACTATTTGTTCCTGCAAATTTATGAAAAGAGGGAAAAGGATGCTAATTACCAATTATTTTAGCTCATTTTGATCTTCTGATATCATGTATAAGACTAAGTCATAGATAGTGAAAGTTTGCAGTACTTAATTTAAAATGCAGGACATAAACCTCACCCTAAATCCAACTTGTAAAAACCTATTAAAAATAATGCAATTTGATTAATTAATCAGCCTGAGGTCTGAAACAAGAAATTTGCTTATGTACTTAAACCTGACTCTCTAAATAGTCCCAGTGAATCCTAACAGAGTGGCTTAGGATCTGGGGACAAAATAACTTGAAGCTCTGTTAGCAAAGTACTAACATTTTTGTTAATTTAATATTTTAAAGGTGTCTGTGATTTCCCCATTGTTTTTGGTTTGTTTTGTGCTTTTTTTTTGTTTGTTTCTTTTTGATTTTTTTTTTCTAGAAATAAGACATTCAAGTAATATATCTATTGAGACCTAATCTTTTCAATTCACACCTGAATTTTATACCACAGTCTTGGACCATGAATTTTGGTGACTGAAATCAATGGCCAAAATCTATTTTTCTACCCTTTGGTAAAAAAGGCTGGCAATACAATACAGACATTTCTTTTACTTCTACCATGAAATCAGACCCCTTACTAGAAGGTGCTAGAAAAAAAACTAGTTTTCATAGAAGTAGATGAGGAAAGAAATCTATTATAAATTGCAATGTAGTTACTGAGGGCTCATCAGAGACAGATTCTTCTATGTTATTTCTAAGCATGAGTCTCTCTTTTGCCTTTAAGAGGCATTTGCATTACGGGATGTGTCCACAAAATGATTTGGCATTTCAATTCATTATTTATCCTTCTAAAATGAAGCTGACCTAAAATCTCCATGCTGCAGAGTGTTGCTGTAGGAATGTTAATATTAATCCTTTTTTTTTTAACTCCCACATTGATGGGTTTAGGTAATAAGGCTATTTGCAAATTCTTAAAAATCTTATGCTTTCTTTTATCATCTGAATTTTCAGTCACAGCAGTCACTTTAAACCATGCAGAATTAGATGCTTCTACCTGAGGTTTTATTTTGGCCTCTGTGTTGTTTTAGATATGGGACTATAGCTAAATTTTAGCACCACTAAAATCAATAGCTGCTCTCTAGAAGTGAACTGGTATTTTCAGAGAGAGGGAGCTAAAGAAATGTAGACCCATTTTAAGCCCTCTGTTGTCAGTACATCTGAGAAGAAGCTCCAGATTTTGAATTCTGCTTATTCCTTATGATGAACTGCTGATTTCATGAAAGAAAGCTTCTGTTGAATGTTGTGCATGCTCTTGAATTCCCGTGGATATCAGTAGAACTGAAGTGCAGGATATAATTATAGCACATGCTTTTCTTACGGGAGCTGACAAAGTCAAATAAAAAAAATGTTACCAACTTCTTTTTTGATTAATTTTTCTACTTGTTTAGTGAGTTAAATCAGTTCACTGAGTACTAGATTTAAATCAAAGGCAAACACATCAATTTCAGGTTGGTGGTAAGGGGAAAGGATTTGGACTGCTCCTTCAGATATTATCAAGCTTTTCTATCATCTTAATTATGCAAGAATTTCAGAGTATGTCCTTGGCTCATGAGTTAAGGTTTATCTACTGTGTCCTAAAGAAAGTGATTCAGCTAGAGCATTTTTAACTGCTTATTGATATCCTTAGTAATCCATGTAAATATTTTTAAATGAATTTGTCTTTTCCTGATTATTCAATAGCATTGGATTAGTATGAGTACAGTGGGGAAGTAACAGTCTCACTTGTTCAAGGCATAGTTTCAAAGAAATTCTGCAAGAAATAATCTATCCCAAATAGACCAACCAATTCATTTCTTATCTGTATAAAAGGATTGTGTGTTACTTTCACATGCATGTAATGTAGCTTCATCTTTCCATTTCCTATAATCTCAGCATTTCTTTAATATATAATTTTTTTACCCTTTGTGGCCAGGCATAAAAAAGTAGAGACCAAGCTTAAACCTATGGATCAAAAAACAATATAAACATTTGGACTTTAGGTTTGGACCTGTGCTTTGAGACTGCCCTTCTCATTCTTTCTTTCCCCACCACCTATTTCCCTCCGGGTGGAATGATGCCCCAGGACTCAGGGGCACAGACAATCAGCAGTGTAGCACATTCTTCACAGGGAAATGTGAGATTTATGCACTTCTTTCCCTGGAATGAAGCGATGTGGGTGCTGCGAAGTCATGAGTGATGTAAGAACTGTGATGGCATGGGCACTCAAAGGAAGCATCCTTGCTCACTTTGCTTTTCTTTTAACCAAGAGAGTGACAGTAATCTAAGCCCCTAAACTAAGCAGTCCTCTATTGTTTCACTTCCAGGTTCACACAGCTATTAATTCTTGCTGCCCACTATCCATGTCTGTGTGCCAGAGATACCCCAAAGTTTTATGTGTACAAATATGTGTAGTCTACAGTTTTGATTCCCCATGACAGGAACACTATCATAGACTTATGAAATATAATAACTTTTAGTTATCATATAATATGGCTCCAGGTGCATGTAAAACAGAGAATTATACAGACATTATGAAGCAACCATATCCTTGGAGTGCAAAGAAAAATGATATCCCATTTTCATGCGAGGTTTAGATTTTAAATTCTTTCTTGAGATAAAGACATTAATATTTTGATAGTAAAAGGTCATTTTTTCAGTGGCACTCACAGATTGCCAGTAAAAGATAATGCTTCCCTAGTGAACAAGCTTTCTTACAATATGTCTTCCACATGGTAATGAAATCCCCAGAAAGCAATGGCTGGTTCTGTAGTTTGCTAGATAAAGAAAAAGGGGGAAAAAAAGAGGACTTGGGAGAGTACTTTGTGCTGAATAATGTATCTGATTTATTTCACTCCTTTTTCTGCTTGCAGAATATCTAAAATCCATTTAGATTTCAGATTTTTGTGGATTTGTTTGTTATGCAGAAATGCTCAGTAAGCTCTTACTTAATTTTTGTATTCTTATTGAAATGCCACAACATGATCCAATGGTGACCTAAGTAATACACTGTTGTTTTGTCCTCCTCATTGGATAACTTAGGTACTATAAGAAACATGTGTTTTAAAATCTCTTAAAGACATGTAATTGTATGAGCGTTTTCACCAGTTCCAGAACTACAATTAGTGGTTGCATCACCTTAGGGCTCTTATTCCCCTGAGAAATGCCTTTTAAAGTTCCCAGGAGATACAGCTGTTTTTCATTGATACAGAGAACTTGGAATCCTCACCCAGCAGTGCTTAGGAAGCCAATTTAATGAGAAATCTTAGCAGAAATAATTGGGAATTTTCTAATGATGGAATTTCACTCCTTGGGAAATTCCACTTTATTGTAATGGGAAGTTCCCACAGTAACACAAGAGTTTTGAAGAAATTAAGGGATTGGGAAGGGTTAGGAAAGAGCAAGGCAGATAAAAAGACTCACCCATACCCTGAGAACCTGGTGATTTGGCTGCTCTGTGAGAAATGGGAAAGACACCTTAGGCTGAGTTTGTGCCTTGTTCAGTACAAAGATTTATCTCCTGCTGGGAATCCCAAATAATGACTTTAAGTCACCACGGATTGGCAGGGTGTGTCTTTCCTGTCAGATAAATCCTGCTTTGCATATTTGACTGCTTATTCAGCATATGATTTTCTTGAAACTCAATAATCTGTATCCTGAAGGAATAGTGAAACATCCAGAAAGATTTAGATTCTGAAAAGTATTTTCTTTAGTTGTTCTTATTGGAGCTGGAGATCAAAAAATGCAGCATTTTGGATAAGTCACTCTAGAAATCTCTGGACTATAGGGAATCACTCCCCCTTCCTCCTCCGCAAATAAAAATTTGAGTGTATATTATATAAATTAAATGTATTTAAATCAAACTTATTTCATTAGAGAGTTTTTTTTTTAAAAGAAGATTGAAGAACTTGAAATAGCAGCACATGCCAGGTATTGAACTATTCATCCATCATTTTCTGTGAGAGATTACTCATTCTTCAGCTTCTGTAAAATATTACTTTTAAATCAATTTTGATTATGTACATCACTAGACAACTATTTGATATGAACAATCACAGACAGCTACAGAGCTAAGAAATAACTAATATATAGAGAGCAAATAATGATAATAGTTAATAATAATAGCAGCAACAATAATAGCAACACCTAAAACAGTAGCTGTAGATTAAAATATTTTATTAGAGTTCAGTACTACAGTATCTTGCTCTAAGATAAAGCCAGGATGACTGGGGTTTAATATTGAACAAAGAGGGTACTATTATTCAGAATGTGGTGTTTTACACATTTTCAGATTTGCCATGTGGATATTTATGATGATGGTTATTTACAATTATACTGAGCCACTCTACAACTTCTAGTTTTGATTATTCAGTGTAAAAGAAGGATTCTCTGAAAGGCGATTCAGGTTCTTTCAAATAGCTCCAAGCTGGGTTTCATACAGCTGCTTCTGTTTGAAATCATGGCCTGTACAAGACAGCAGCTCTGCTGTTGAGTTCAGCATGTCCAGCATTTTGTCTCACATTCTTGGTGCTTTGAGTGGATTTATCGAAAGCAAAGGGGAAAAAGCTTTCCATAAGGGAAAATTAAAAGTCCCTTCACAGACTCATCTTCCTTCCTTGTACTATTTTCCTGTTGCACTGAAACCACGTATTGTCCCAGCTTTTATATAAGCTTTTCAAAATTCCAGCAGTGACCTTGAAGTCTCAGCCCCCCCAAATTAGAAAATCTTGCCTGTGTAATTCTGACACAGCTGATTGTTTTTCTTTTTGTATTGTTTGCTATTCCAAAATGATGTCATTTAACTGTAAAACACAACAGAACTCTCCTACAGTTGTGAGGATTATGTTATAGAATGGTTTGTGTTGGAAAGCACCTTTAAAGATTACCTACTTCAACCCTGCTGCCATGGGCAAGGACATCTTTCACAACTGCTCTCTATGATATGTTACACTCTGAAATGATATGTTTCCCTCTGGTGCCCTATGGCACCTCTTTGTCTAGAGAACAATTGGTACTGGAATACAATGCTATTAAGCAGAAGGATTTGGAGGTTGGTTCTGTAATGTTTTACACCATGTGTATTCAGCTGTCTGTGTGATAAATGGGTGAAAAGTGCCTTTGTTCTAACTTGGTAACACGGTGGGGCCACTGTTCAGAGCTGTAAGTGACAGCAGCAGCGAGGGAGCCAAGGGTGGCTGCCTTCTGACCCACATAAACCAAGATAACATCAACAAATATGACAATAGAAACAAAGTCAGGCAATCACTGGGGTTCTTTATCTGTTCCTCTAACGTAGAGTATATCTTCAGCTAGGAAAAGCAACTGTCACCCAAAAAAAGAGCTGAAAGGGCTGAAAATATATGTTCCTCCATGCTTGCTAGAATAAAAAAACCTTACGAGACAGAATCTCACCCACCAAAAGCTACTTTCCCTTGCTATCCTCCTCCTCTCCACTCAGCAGAGGATCTACAGCTTCAGTAAAAGGATTGTAATTTGAAAAAAATATTCCAAAAAGAAATCACTAGTACTGCTACTATTTCTTTCTGGTCAAGATAATATAACTCTGAAATAGAAATGCAAATTTAATTTTAAGTTACAGGTCAAATGGGAAACATTTTAAATTCCAGGATGAAATAGAATTTTCAATTATTAATTACTTAATGTTTTCTAAATCCTCTTTCTTTTTGTATTTATTTTCTTTAAATTTTGGTAGGGCTTAATAAGAAAAATATTTCTTATGATTATGACAAAAATAATAACATGGAATAGAATTTCAATATTTCAAGATATATCTAAACTTGTAAAAATCTTGAATATGAAATATTGTGTGTGTGTTTTAGAGTGTGTATTTTTTATTTCTTCCTTCCTCTGACTGTAATAACTAGCTTAATATTATTGTAACTTCACTGCTAATTCTTGGTTTCCTCTACAGACATCCCCCTTTGAGAATTCTCACTCATCCGAGAATCCAAAACCAGAGTGAAGGAGTTTTACTTAACAGCCCCAGGATTTAATTTTTGTTCTCATGTCAAGAAGCTCTGAGGCATCTGTTTAAATTTAAACAGTTAACCCTTGTGTCCCTCTTGACTTCAGTGGGAATAGTGGCCATCTGAAAGGTAATATGAATAAATGCTTTTGTTGGTTCAGGACACTGCTGCCATTCTCACTGGAGTTCAGCACTGAATGTATGCAACAGAAAATATGTGTGGCACTTGAACTAGAGGGGGGTTTAAAACACTGCACAGCCAGACCCGTATGCTGTGAAAATAGTTCACAATGCCGTATTTTTGATGCCTTCCTCTTGAAGTCAGATAAGTGTTGCAGGGTGGGAAAGGTTACACAGCTGCACACAGGCACATGCCAAGAGCTCTTATCTTCTTGTTACCTTACCACACACTGAGCTGATTGGCTTATAAAATTAAGGATTAGTTTAACAGCACCTTTGAAGAGAAGTGGTATAGATGGTGTAGAACAGTTGCTGGTAGAAAAAAAAAAAACATCTCTAGTGAAGTTTGAGACAAACTAAATGCTGGAAAAGGTCAGGAGATCTTCAGAGCCCATTCAGGGGGTAATTTCCAAAGAGCTGTGATAGCACCACTGCCATGAAGGGATCACCAGCTCAGACTACACTGCTGCAGTCAGTAGGAGCAGACTGCTTTTCAAGCTGCCTGTTACCTTGACAGAGGAGTACAATAATTAACTCATCCTGCACAAGATGAATTAGTTTTTTCACTGTATGTAGTTCTCACAAAATCAACAGTTCAGCCAGCACAGTTCCTTGCTCACATTCCCATCACTGGAGAGCATGGGTAAGCGCAGGATGTCTCAGAGGCTCGTAGCATTAAACTCTATCCTGGGGTTGACCAGAGGTTTGTACAGCTTCATAAACCACTGTAAATCTGTCAGTAGCAGAAGATTACAGAAAAAAAACCCTAATGATTAAACATCTATGCTTATATGATGAGATCAGGAAGCTGACTTGGCTGACATCACTTAGTTTTCAATTGAAAATGTTTCCTGGGCCAGCTGGATAAAGGAATGAGGTTGGAATTATGTGCCCAGGGCAGGAGGAAGTGCAGCACTTACATCATCTTGAGCTGCTGTGAAACTGCACTCTAAGAATGTGGGCAAGTACAGCATGTCTTTCAAAGTCACACTGCTCATCTCTGGCTAATCAGTAGTGTAGAGATCCTCTGAGGCAAAGGCTGGATTTGGAGTGTATGTTTGATTGACCGTAATGAGACCATCCTCTATGAATTTGATTTGAATCATACATTTGTAGAATGGCTTGGGTTGAAAGGGACTTTGGAGGTCATATAGATCCATGGGCAAGGACACCTTCCACTAGACAAGGTGGTTCAAAGCCCACTCCAACCAGGCCTTGAACATCTCCAGGGATGGGGCATCCACAACTTCTCTGGGCAACCTGTTCTGGTGCCTCACCACCCTCACAGTGGAGAATTATATCCAATCTAAATTTATTGTCTTTCCTTTTGAAGCCATTAGTCCTTGTCCTAATTACTCTTTCAACATATTTGTACATCTGACATCCCCAGAATCCTACAGCCTGTGTTTCTAAACAAAGTAGATTGCTTTGAATAGGAAAAATGATGTAAATTCCTGCTTCTCTGCCCAGTCACATAATGCAATAAGAGCTGAATCCCAGATCTGGTCACTGACCTGTTCTAAAAACAAGCAAATAAACAAACAAACAAATTATTTGAAATAAAATTAAAAACTTCTTATGTGAACCCGTCTTTAATAGTTAGTCTCTCATTTCATCCAATAATAAGTTCCCTTCCTTGTATCCACAAACACATAGGAGGACTTTATTCATAGAACAAAGACATCTATAACCACATACATATACTGTCCCAAGAATCAAAGTCCATCTCATCACATATGTCAAAGATCTCCTCTTATGAATATTTTTGAACTATTGATATGGATAAAGAGGGAAAAATTAATTTTTCAAGAAATCACAAACACAATATTCTCATTGAAAAATCTGGATTGTTGCTATATTTGCCACAGTGATTTGACAAAAGAAAACAAAAGGTCTTTCTAAGACAAATGGAGATCATATTTATAATCTTTTTTTATCTATTATATAGAAACATTTTAAAGTCTCTGCACTGGAATTTTATCATCTCAGTTACTCAGCTGCAGTTACTGTAAAAACAAGGATAAGCTTTGCATTATTAACTAATGTGTTCTTTTCCAGACTAAAACAAAACTGTTTCTTTTGGCATATTGTCACTTTGGTTAATCTCAAACAAGGGAAAATCCTGAAAATAGTCTTACTGTTCTAATAGACCTGGTTTTGATTCAGGTTCAGGGCTCTCATCTCTCTGCTGGCTCTTCAACACTCTCTCCGCCCTGTTGCAAGTCGAAGCTCCTCTGCACACGCGCGTGCTTTCTGCTCTTTGGTTGTTTTTCACTGTTACAAACAGAAAAGTTGCCACACTGTAGTGAGGGCTGGGGCTCTCACTGTTGTTGCTAGAGGACCTCAGTTAGTTCACATCAAGTCTGTGAAATTTGGGAATCAGTTAGGCCAACACAAGAACAGACATGTGCTACAGGCTTCATTATGATATCGGGAATAGAACAGCGAGTAACGAACACCATTTAATGACAGAAACCAATGCAGAGAGTCACAGAAGGTGAAGAATGTTTCTAAAAATAAATACAATACATTCACCCTTGGATTACTAAAATTAAATATCCAAAAATTTCTAAAAGTTCCTTAAAAAAAGACTGTTCTTAAAGTTGGCAAGTCGCTATGTCTGCCACAAAGTCAAAAAGGTCTTCTGGCAATTCAGAATTAGTCTAGTGAAGTCACTTTCGGTATTTGGGAACTTTTCCCTCCTCCATCTCTTTCCAGTAGCCTTGTATTGGTCTCCTTCCAATTTTTACAAAAATTTGCCCCGTTTTATTGATCCTCTTATTTTTGGATACTCCTTCAAACCTCTCCAGGCATAGCCCTATGATAAAGATGATAAAATATCTGAATTGTCAAAGTACAGGTGAAAAGATAACAGATTTCTGTGGCTAAAAAATAGAACCAATTAAAAGTCGCCATGGACATTATTTTGGTCAAAATTTGAAAAGACATTCAGCTGCTATTTAAGTTCAAAACCAATTAAACTAAAGAGAAGATAGGAAGCTGCTGTTTTCCAAACATGTCTGTGTGCCTGTATAGCCTATGACCCTTGGCCACTTTAATGAGGCTCAGGTCAGGTCTGTAATACAAAATTTTGCTGGAGCAGCTCTGTTGATGAGGAGGGTGGTAAAGTGTGATGTGTGACTGACAGACCAGTGCTGGTGAAATTGCTGGTGTAAGCACAGACATATTGGCAAAACTGAGCTTTTGCTGAGGCTTCCTTTTATTCTGAGGAGAGTAGGGGGAGGGAAAAGGAGAGCAGTGAGGTCAAATGATTCCAAGCAAAGCACAACTTTATTAGTATAAAATGCTTTTTTATTAGGAAGAATTTGCTGCTAAAATACATCAGTGATCAGAATAGACCAGTCAGTTGTAACATATCACAATGGCACCCCAAATCTTTATATTGGTGCCAGGGTAGGATAAATAGGTGTCATACAAAGAGCCTGAATTTACAAAGGGGTCTCTGATACCCCTTTTCTAAGTGAAAATATAACTAACAGAAAATAAAGGAACACACTGTTACTGAAGAAGCATCTCAGATTCTAATCTGGGAATTAAGCACCTCCTCATTTGGCACCCAGGATTACAGAAGTCTGTGATCACCAAAGAATTTTTAAAAAAGCTGAAAAATAATAGAAGTGGAAGAAGATCCTAATGTGCTCTTGATTGATACATATAAATCTTCTTAAAGAAATGATACAATCAGATGGTTTTAATCTGGGCACCAAGTACCTAAAGAAAAGTAGTGGCTCATTTAGAACCATCAGCTCTATTGGGTAATTACTTTAATTAGATAGTTTTTGAAAACTGCACATTAGCTACATGACAGATCAGAGTTGTTTTGGTCTATTGAGTAATTATTTAATTAGGCCACATTTTAAAAAACTGTCTCCCATATAATAGTTGGAACCAACTCCTTCTGGTTTATTTTGTAATTATTTAATGAGGCCAAAGTTATCCATTGCAAAAAATCCTATGCAAGCATAGTCCTACTCTGTGCTGCAGGAGAAATGGAATAAAAAAATCTAAGGTGTTTTAATAAGAGTTTACTACATTCAGGAAGTAAATATCTTTCATTGGTAACATTACAAGAATTGAAGCAAGGAGGACAGAAAGGCTTTGGGCAGAAGAGCCAATGCAAAAGTCTAAAAATTAATAAGGAAAATGTTAGCCACTTTTGCTAGACCAGCTATGCAAAGGTAAAAGTGGAAAGCAGCCAAGAGTCACCTTTTTTAATCTCGCCAAGGGAAAATGAATCAGGGATACAAGATATTCTGGCAAGGTAATAATGAATCAGAGTTCTTAATTAAGCAGAGATAAAAGATCAAAGCAGAAGCATGGTCTAAGGAAACTTTGTTTCTTTGTAAAAAACCAGCCTGGATTAGCAGAGAATGATGATTCAACATAATATTTTAACTAGGGAGATCTACATGTAAGATATGACCCTGTCAACACTGAAGTCTGTGCCACAACTTCTAGTCCTTTGAATGAGAGAAAACCTGAATGTGTGCCACTTCAAAAATTAATCATATTTTTCAAGGAGCCTTCTAGCTATGGAAAATACTTCTACAAAGCCTGCTTAAAATACTTTAAAAATGTTTTGGTGGTAAATGTATGATGAATGTGTATTTTGCTGAGATATTTAATCATACTATTCTTAAAAAGGCATTAGAATAGTATGGAAAGAGAGCTGCAAAACCTAGGAGTCTTAGTGAATTTTTGTACGTACAGGAGACTTGTACAACATTCTTGCCAACCAACCACAGATATGTGATTAAATTTATAATTTAATGGATTTCATGTGGTGATGGTGTTTTTTTAAAGACGCCCCAAAGACAGAAAGGATATAGAACCTGCGGAGATGGGGAAAATACAAGACAGCAGCAGCATTTACCCACTGCATCCCATTGTGAGCGATGGCATTGCTCAGGTGCCATTGCATGACTTTTTGCAGGTGGATAAGGGAGAAAAGTTTTAGGCAGAACAATGTCACAGTAAAAGGAATGGAATGGCAATAGTGATCGTGTTGCTGTAGCTGTTAATGTCCAGCCTTGCTTTACTGAAATAGCAATAGAATTTCCAATCAAAAGATGAGATTTATTTCTGTAGCTGTAATATGTGAGACCTTTGCCCTTAATCCATCCAGAATTATGGCAATTTAACAAATTGCTTCCCATCAGGTACTGTCTGTGTGCACACTGTGAGTGTTGTTTGGCAGGAGGTCTGAATTTGTTCAAGGGAGACTTATTTTTATGCTGCATTATCTCAAAACCAGGCAGAGATTTTGAGCATTCATAGCAGTTCCATGCTTCCCTAGCAGTGCCATGGGTCTGAGCCAGCCAGCTCCTGAATTACTTGGGAAAACTTCCTTGGCTTCTGAAGATGAGTGAGTCACAGAGCTCAGGGGCAGAAGGCTTTTAAATCCACAAGGCATCATGAGCTTATCATACTTGAACTCCCATAAACTATTTTCATCTGGTTGGTCTGTATAGGGACCAAAGTTTATTGTTTGTCTGTATCTTACACAGTTGAAGCCTCAAGGGCAAAAAAAAAAAAAAACACCAAAACCAACAAAAACCAAACAACAACAACAACAACAAAACACCCAAAAACAGAAAAAGAGAAAAAAGGAGGAAATAGACAAAAGCTCATGATGCCCAAACTGCTGCTAATCTGGATTTATGTGGAATCTGAGTCATTCATATTAATTCTTCTTTCTACTCCACTCTTTGGCTCAGTGGCTACCTAAAAGGATATAGTTAACAGTTTTAAAAATTCCCCAGACCTCAGTTCCTGAAAGGGTAACGTTTCTGGATAGAAGTCAAAAAATTGCCTTTCTTGGCTTCATCTCAGGAGGTCCTTCAGACATTCTTTCTACTATATTCTCTGATTCTTTCCAGACTATTGTCTCATGCCAGAATCCCCTCTGAGCCTTGTTGGAAAAAACCCTATGTACTTCACTTGACTTTATTTTTCCTTCTTTTGGTCTCCTGGTATTGGGGCAGATTTCTCTTTCCAAGGAAAAATCTACTTAAGAGTCCAAGAGTAGGAAAGTTCAAGGAGTTTCACTGTTTCCCTCACATCTTTCTTTATGTCAAGGTGCAGAGGAAGTGAGGCAAGAATGGGGAGAGGATAAAGGGCTGGATGGTGACCTTTAAGTTGAGCATTTTAAGTAGCCGGTTCCTTAAAATTCTGAGAATTCCTGAGGTCTGTACCTCCTCAGAGGACCTCAATCCAGAACTCTCTAATTGAGTGTGTCATGGCAGGACATTCAAGGCATTTAGAGGTGATGCTGAGCTGGCTGAACAGTGGGATAAAATAGAGGACTCCAGAGAGAGGAGGAGTAACCTTGCACTGAATATATATTGTGCATCTTCCTAAGTTTTTGTTGCTTAAAGAAACAAGTCACTTGATCTGCCTCCTTCTAAGTCAGTAGCTCAATACTAAAAGGGACAAAAAAGCCTAGGTAGGACTTCAGTCAACAGAAGCTAAATCAAACTTAGGGTTCATCTTCTATACTTTTGGCTGCTTTCTGTTCCTCATATCTCTGGTATAACTGAGAGCAAATCTCGGTGTGCCATAGGTAAATGCCATCAGCTGGGGGTATTATATCTCCTTCAAAGCAGTAAAGCAATATGTAGCTGGTAAAAATCTCAAATGTGTTTTTTGCTCCATCTGGAAAAAGAAATGGCTTGACATAGTTTATTTTTAACTAAAGTTTAGCTACTTTTAACCTTGCTAATAAAAGACATTGATATGAGCTCTATGGTATTTTACTTGGATTCATCCCATTTGAGAATTACACAAGTGCAAAAAATTAGCTTGAAAATATGAAGCCGATTCTTTTAATACAAACAAAAAAATGTTGAGAGACTGTTTATTTGTATATAAAATTTGAGAAAGGAAGGAAAATGCTTTTTGGACAGTTCTTATGGTAGTCCATAGTATGCCAAGTTTTAAATTGCAATGCCAAGTATATTTTACAAGTAATTTTTAAATCTTCAGTAAATATTATTTCCATTTGATTACTAACATAAACCAAACTGTAGAACCAAAAGGATTCTGCAGGGAAGGTCATCAGTCCCTTCAGCCCTGACAGTGTCTGCCAGAGGGAGACCTTAGTTCCAGCACTGCCATGGTTCTCAATTGTGGCAAAACAGGATAATATGCATGAAAATCATCACGGATTTCTAGAGATCATGTCATATTCTGACAAAAATTGCCTAAATCATGCTTTGGGAAACCCTCCAAAGCACTTATTTAGTGCTCTGAATTTTATTTCCAGCATAGCTGATTGCCAGATATTTGTGCATGAATTAAATTTTATTGCCTTATTATACTTGACTGATTTATGTAGAGGCATTTGTGTAACGATGAGCAAACCATTAGAAGGCTTTAAGGCTTTGGTTCACTGAAGGGAAAAATTCTGCAGTTTCAATCTCGCCATTGGTTTGGAGTTCCCGAGAATGGGCTTTCTCATCACATTTTCCCCAGCATTTCCTAGTAATAAACCTGGCTAAAGTAACACGTTTGCGCTCAGTCAAGATTTACAGAGGTTTCTCAGAAGTGCTGTGGTTGTCATTCTGGAGTAGTGGAATTTCCTTTGCTCGTAAAAGGAAATTTTAGGGCCATGACAGCTTGTTTCAATACATTTGTAATGCTGTTTTTCTCTCTGAGGGGTGCAGTGGAGCATTTTTCAAGCTAGGGAAGGAAAAAAGGCAGTTGATGGAAGCAGATGTCTTCTTACTCTCCATGCTGGTTTTGTGTTGCCAAGGATTTGCAGAGTGGTGGAAATGGCCGATGCCATTTTCCTTTGTGCTGGTAGCCTGGAAAATGGACAGAGACTGGACAATGGGCAGAGGCTGAGGAAGGCCAAGTCCAGGCAGGTGAAAGGGGACCTGCCAACACATCCCATGGGATGGTGACTCCCCATGGAGGTCACCTGGGGGCTGCAGAGGCTCCCTGGGGCTGCAGTCAGTGTCTGTCTGGGACAGGACAGGGCAGGTCAGTCCTGGGCACTGGGGAGAGCAGCAGGAGAGGATGTCAGACGTGTGGGCAGAGAGCACAGAGGAGCCTGGGGTTCCAGCACAGGGACTGACAACCCCAGGGGGCTAAAAAGATGTCTTGGGCAATGTCAGTAGCAAGAGGAGCCTGCAGGGCTGGGCAGGGACAGGGACATTCATCAGTCCCTTCAGCCCTGACTGTATTCCAGAGGGAAACCTCGGTACCAGCACTGCCATGGCTGCAAAGCTGACAACTGAGCAGGTGCTGTGTGAGGGGTGTGCAGCTGCAGCAAAACCCTCAGGACAAATGCCCGAGCAGGTGGCAGAGGCAGAGCTGCAGCTCATCCCACAGGCTGGGTCCTGCACATCGCCACAGTGAGCGGCTGCTCCTTGGGGTGGACTCTGAACTGGCACCGCGACACTGGCAGAGCTCAGCTGGAGGTGGACACAGCTCAGCTCTTGGGTGTCCCCAAGAGACTGAGGAGTTGAGATGGGAGCTGGGCACAAGCACAAGCTCTGGAAAGCAGCTGGGGCTGAAAAGGAAGGTGCTTTTGGAGCGTTAGTGTCTGTTGGGTGTGACAACGCCTTGCTGCATGTCTTTTCTGGATCACTTTCTTGGACTTCACTGCCTACATTTCATCCAGCTTCCATTTCGGGCACCAAGTAGGCGCTCTGGAACTCATCTCTCAGTCCTCTCTCCATAACAGAGCTCCAAAAAAAGGCAGTGACAATACACAAAACCCACCAACCTGCTGGGAAGTGGTGCTCAATATGTGTTTCCATGTGTTTGACTATTTTGAGCACAAAACCAAACTTTTGTTTTGTGTTTTCTCAATTGTTTCCACTAATATAAAAGTGACAAAATGAATGCAGATTGAAAAAAAAACCTCAGTCTCTGATTGCAGAATCTCTAATGTCAGAAAGTTATTATTTTGGGGCTCTGATGAAGAGGAGAAAAATCTTCTCTTTTCTCCTGCCATTGTGTCATGTCATTTAGGAAGCTTCTCCAAACAGCTCTATTTTTTTTTTAATGGGGCATTATGTACAGCATAAAACTTTTTAAAAGTTGTCCTCAATATTAGTGTAAACGTATGTGTTCTCTAGAAAGTATGGTTAGTTTGGCTTTTCTTCTGAAGATCTGAAGACATCTGAAGTGGATTTGCTCAGGTTAACTCCAGAGCTGGAGCTGGGTGAGGGAACACTGTAGATAGCTGAAGTTCAAAATCAGCGACATAGAATTTGTGTGTTGTCTCTTGTCTGCAAAGTGCCCTGGGGATTTCATGGACTCTGCCAATACAAAACACAAACCTCTGCTGTAGCCTTTTATGTAGTTTAGATTTGCCTTCAGTCTTAGTACACCTCACAAACTCACTCAGGGGATGGAAATCTTAAATTTAAAGCCTAGATATAAACAAAAATATTATCTGGCCCTCCATCCTCTATTTAGAGAGAAATACAATTACTTCTATGTTAAAAATATTATTCCCCCATAGAACTCCAGATTCTTATAGATTTTAATTATTATTAAAAATATTGGCCTGAATTCTCAAAAGTCTCATGTTATGTGTCCATCCATAAGAGGTAATGGGGCTGCATGACATGCAGATGTCACCCAGCCTCACTGGTAGCCAGAGCACTCAAATTGTGTTACTTTCTGCCACTCCTCTGGGTTCTTTGTGAAATATATGTGAAATATATAAAGAAAATGCCAATACTCAGTATAATACCATATTTTGTTTTCTACTCTAAATATCTTTCTTTCAGATGGCAGTTCAGATTGCAAAAGGTTTGATCTTGTATACTGGTGATTTGTTTTGTATTTAAACTTTCATTTTATGAGGCATGTTGCTGTATCCCCTGCTAGCCAAAATTTAAGAAGAAAAATTCCAACCCTGATACACTGGAATTTAATTTTTCCTTTTCTTTTTTTCTTTCTTTTTCTTTTCTGTTTCTTTTTCTTCCTTTTTTTTTTTTTTTCAATTTTCCCCTCACCTATGGCTTTCTATCAGTATGGAGTGTTAAGACCAATACTTAAGCTCACTCTTTTGTCTCAGAAGGAGTAGGGGGGTTCTTAACAGCTAACTTTTCTCATAAATTCACAAGTTTAAAAATCCCACAGCACACCCCAGCCCATTAGTCTTGCAAAGGGTGTTGATATTTGCTCAGATCAATATAGGATGTTGTGGTATTTGCTTTTGATGCATGATATACAAAGGATCTGTTGAATATCTTAGTTTGATTTTAACATAGTCACATTTATTTTTTGTTTGAATAGCCAAAATTTCAAAATAAGAGAAGTGCCAGAGGAAATTTCTGCAGTCTTCTCTTTCACAAAGGGGAAGTAGGGGCAAGAAGAAGGATACAGAAAAAAATACTTATTTTCCCCCCTTGGCTCACACAGGTTTAGCTGAAGGCTTTGATTGTTCCTAAGCAATTAAGCTGTGGCTCTATTGCCTGGGCCTAGACTTTACATTTAGTTTTCTCTTATCAGACATACACAATTTCAAATCCTAACTTGTAAGAATGGCCTTGTCTACATGCTTGACTAACTTGTTTGGCTGCCTTCAAAGCTGAGCTCTGTTGATGGGTTTCAGGTTCTATGTCCCTTAGGGGTGTGAAGATGTGACCCAGTCCCTGGTGCTACAGTTTGTCTGAATGTAACTGAAACCTCTAATAAATGATCATTTCTTTTCACAAAAGATAAGCAGAAGCAAAAAAAAAATATATATATATATATATTCATTCATAAATATGGTGAATGCTTGCCAAAAGTTTATCATGGTCCAAAATTAGATGTGTTTGTTCTTTCATGTATGTGAACATTTTCACCAGCTTCACAACATGTTTAGGAGTAATCAGGGTACAGTCACTAACCCAGAAGCTTTTCTCTCAAGAATATCATGTAAGTTCATGTATTAGTCTTTTCCTTACAAAATGGGAGCATGCTTTAATCATAATTGTTTATAAAATGACTTCCCTCTAGGAAACATAATCTTTAATGTTAACCTTAATAAGGTGATTACTGGATTGTTTGCAGTACAAATTAGACATGAGTATGAATTGTCCAATCTAGACTTATTTTCTTTATTCTAGTCAGAGATAGGGTATCTATCATGATGTCTTTATCATTTTAAAGGCAAGTGTTCAACATTTTGCACAATAAATCTGCTCAAATATGTTAAAATTGTGTCTCCTAAAAGGAAGGCAAAATATGCTTAAGTCTGTATAAAATTACTGAAGAATAATTTTAATGGAATAATTCTGCTTATGTACTTTGCAGATTCTGAGAATTTAACTGATGAAACTGGACATCAGGAAGGACCACTGAATGCCCTCTTTGACCACAGGAATATCATTTTGCCTAGTTATTCCTGACCAGAAAATGAGAAATCATGTGGGTTTTTGTGCTCATTTTCATGTCATATTTTTATTTGAAGGTTGAGACTTTATTCTGCTAATGCATCTTTCTCATTCTCAACATCTATTTCCTGTTGTTTTGGAGGGAGCTGACTTTCCTTTCAGCCATTATTTTTTGCTATTCCTTAAACGACAGAGCCCATATTTTCACTATTAAAATATGTCATTCAAGTCACCTTTAAATCTTTTGTCTGATTAATTAATCAATCAGGTAGAGGCCTGTAATACCTGAATTTTAAGATATTTTATCTATATCTTGAGGTTTTATTGTGTATCAGTCATATTCATCCAACATAAGCACAAAGAACCTTTATGCTTTTCAGGAATTAAACTGCATCCAGGTTTTGCACTCACACTTAAAAATGGCTACTGAAAAATGTGAAAAAACGGGTGCCACCAAAAATAGTGGCACTTAAGCCAAGAAATTATAACATTTTTCCTTTATGAATTCTTCTGAAATCACTGGAAACCATTGCTATGTACCTTGGGATGTCTTCTTTATTCATATTGGTTTTTTTTTATTATTTTCCAAGTGAAAGCTTAGTCATAACTTACTGTGCATAAAAACATAGATATTTTCATGATAAAATATTTTTTTGCATTTGCTAGTCATCTAATAATTTGATCATCTTTTACATGGTTTAGCAAGTATTTTCATGTCGTGTTTTTGCCCCTTTGGTAGAAATGAGTTCAAGAGGAAACCTCCCTGACAACTGGGAAATGCATATTTGGGAACAATATGGTATTTTTTAATATTACATGGATGTATATGTATCTGTGTGTGTATGTGTGTGTGTACACATATATACACACACACACAATATTTTTTTCCATGCAGTTTTAAACTTTCTTTCTTCATCGTTATTGATGATATTTAACACACAAAGAAATTACACTTTCTTCAACAACCAGTGACTGTTGAAATTGGACCAAATGTAACTAAATAGGAGTGACTTTTCTACTGTTAGTGCAAGCAGAGAACTGCATGTTCTCAGTTGTGCTTGGAGTTTTCTTGCATTGTGTCTTGCAGTGAGCTCACAGGGTTCATTTTGCACGGAATTCCTGCCAAAGCCACCCCCTAGACAGACCCATTTGTCACTCAGGTACCACAAATCTGCTTCATTTTGGGACAGAGGTTGCACCAGAGCCTGCAGGATGAACTGGAGGCCACCTGGAGATCTGGGTGAAGTTTCATTGTGTATCTGAAAATTTGGATTTATCATTTAAAGACTGTGAAGATCTCAGAGAAGTTGCTTGGCTGGAGTCAATTGCTTCCTTAGAAAGAAAATGGAGTAAATTTGTCATCAAATGATTCCAGATTTGACACTGTGAAGTCCAAGCAGTTATATCAGTTTTCCCAAGACAAGTATCTACTTTCCATTCCCCTCATGCCTACTGATTTGCTGAGTTATTCTGCATGTCTGTGTGTGCACTTTAAAGTCTTTTTAAATATCACTAAATACCATCGTGTATTTAAAGACAGGATTATGGGCAGATTCTGAAGTATGCAACCTAACAGATTTTGCCTGACTACCAAGCACTTTCTCTGACTTATGCTGAATATTGAATTTCTATTTACTAAATAATAAATTTTTTCTTTTTTTTTTTTTTTTAATCTTCCCTTTTTAACTTCTACCCATGGTATTTCTTTACCCTCGACTTTCCTTGGTGTATTTGGTTTGAGGGTTTACTTTCCCAGAATAGTGAAGATTCAGACTTCTGTCAGACTTTCACTTCACCTACCTTTAACAGGGGATTTTCATTCACTACTTGCACTGTTTAATAGCTATGGAGACAATCATGCCTCCTGCTGAGATGCTGTCCATCTGCTTCTAGGGTATTGTAACTAATGGGACTGAAAAGTGATGCTCATCATATAACAGCAGTTTGAATGAGCATCAGGAGCTCTGCAATGTGAGCAGACACAAACTTTGAATAAAACCCCAGATCTTTCAGCATGTACCCTTGGTTTCCTTAAATGTTCAGTATCAATATTTCTTCTGCTACCTCTGTTTTCCTGATGAATTCCCATATACTAATCAGAATGAAAAGTGTGTCAAAACTGCTAGGAGACTGCAGATCACACCAGGGTCTTCCACCTTAAAGCAGGGTGTTCAGAACTCTAATTCTACTTTTTTCTACTCTCATGGAAAATATAGATTCTAAGGATGTTGATGTCTCAGTATTTTGCTAAGACATTATTTAATTAAAAATTGATAATGATAAAATTCCACTTTTTTTTCCTGGCTCAAATTTGTCTGTTTTCATTGACTTGAGTAGTTCCATTGATAACAGTGAAGATGCATTCCAACAGCAAATCTTTATTGGAGGTTTTTAAAGTCATATTTAGGTTTCAGTTCAATAAAAAGGTGGAGGAGAGAGAAACACTTGATATCCTGTAGTAAGTCAGTTTATTGAATGACAATTTCTGTGCTCTTTAGCAATATGGGTTCTGTCAGCCTTCACAGTGTTTGTGCAGCCATCTGAGAGCAAAAATTCAGCTTTCTTCCTCCTGGGGCAGCATCATTGGTATGCTGGAGCTGACAACTCAGCTGCAGATTGTGCTCAGGACAATGTCATAAACACATTGAGCATCTACCCTTTTCATTAATGGGTCTAAAACAACCTGGAAGCTCTGTTGACAAAGCTTATTGCAAATATGTTCCAGAGATGAGAGCAGGCATTAGTACTGCTGGAAGTGAGCAGACCATCAGATATCTCTAACTGTATTACCTGCCTCTACTATTGTTCTGTTCAAACATTTCATGGGCTTTCACATTATTTGCCCTCAAAAACTCTGCAGTAGCAGCTGTGCCTTATCTCTGGTCTACATGGGAAGAAGTTAGAGTATAGCCAAACAACTTGCCTAAAGTCATACAGGAAGTATATAGTGAATAGAGAAGTTAAATGCTAGATTAGTTCACTGTTTTTTTAGACCTTTCTTCCTCATTAAATAATTCTTGATTTTGTAGATGAAAATGAAGGAGTTATTTACAGTGAAATGCAGTGTAGAACACAAATTCTAATGCTTTTACATTACTGATCATAACATAGTAGATGTATCTGACAAATTGCCTAATGCAAGCTGGAATTCAGCAGGAATCATAGCAAGATTTTTCTTGGAAATGCATTTAGGCTGCAAAAAAAAAAAAATTCTTTGTGTGTAAATGATTCCCATCAATATTGCCCGCAAGTGTCAGAAAATTGACGTTGTATGGAGCAGCAAACCCACTACAAGTGAGTACATTTGAAATGAGTGGGTAATGGAAAGCTTTTGCTCTTGCTTCACATTGTGCCACGACAGAAGTGTAGTCATTGAGGCTTTCACGTGAAGAGCTAAGAGATGTGATGTGGATGGTGGAAAACATTTTGGTATTTACAATTTGTTATTGCATACCAGAGCAACTGTGAGATAGTGAGATTAAGAGTAACCACTTGCCAGATAACATCATACCAAGCATCTTTACTGGAGTGCACATCGTAATGCTTATCTCAGAACTACCCAGGGTGCTATCCAGGGGACTTGCTTCACAAAATTTCCTCTTTCCTACATTCAGAGTGATTCAGGGACAGAAAAGAGGGAGTCTCTGGTTACAGACTTGCCACAAGGCATTCTAATGAAAGATTAGTGAGACAGGCTGGATGAGACTAGAATAATTTTATATAATCATATACAGAGACCCTAGTTCCATCCTATAGAATAAAACACTCCAAGTTGCTTTTGAAAAGCCATGTGATTTCCATTAGATCCAGCCATGTGATCCTTCTCAGGTTGCTATTAATGGCCCCATCTATCACAATCTAGTGTGATATACAGTTCATCATCATTTCAGGTTATTTTGGTGAGCAGAGAGTTTGCTATGGTGGAGTGTTGCTGGAGGGTACACTAGATGGCATTCTTGATAACTGTGCATTCCTCTATACTATTACTGATGCTCAAATATGGTTTAGGGATTCCTGGAATAATTTCAGCGAGTGTGCTAAATTCCCCATCTGTGGCAGATGCTTAAATGCTACACATATAGTTCTGGCTGTATGTCACTTTCCTGGAAGCAGAGGAGTGGATAACTGGTGTTTAGGCTTTGACAGCTCGTTAAGTAGTCGTCATGGAATTGCTGGGTTACCTGCTCAGAGACAGGAGTTTCTGCTGTGCAAATCAGGCTGCCTCTACTGACTTCAAAGGGAGCAGGCATCTTTATGGTAGCTTTGGATCTGCCCCAGTGCCTTTAAAACTTGTACCCCTTGGAAGCTCTCCTGTGCAGAAGCCTGGGGCACACAATCATGATGACCTTCTTCATGATCTTATTGTAACATTCATCCTCTTTTCCCTTGTAATACTTGGCACCAACAAGTTGCATTTAATATTAGATAAAAACTAGCTGGAGGCAAACCCATTTCTGTTTACATTTTAAACTGCAGAGCATTCTTTGGGGAATCTGTAAAAATAAAAGCCAACAGGCCTGATGTCCATCTTTTCAAAGCCCTTATCTGTACCATATAAATGAGCATAATCAGTATTTACAGTTCTTGAAGAAGATAAATCTATTGTATTTACATTTTTGTTAGCAATCCAGGAAACTTCATATTAGATTTGTTATCAATAAATATTTATGAATGCAAGATAATGTTTCTATCTGACACATATGTAGCAGTGGGAGGATTTTATGTAAAAGAATGAAGAGTGATCAAAATGTCTGTGTTAGTTTGATTCAAAATGTCTAAGAAGGAAGTAATACATCAGACAAGAAATATTACTCGCTAGAGGGATATTTATCAATCATTCTAACTGAAAAGAAAATCAAAGAGAAGACTCAACCTAAATATTCATCATTACTCTGGCTTTTGAGGTTTCAGATATGATTTCCTGGTCAGTGGCAGTTATTTTTTTTGAATAAACCACTACAAGGCAAAAGGAAAAGAGGCTGTTGATGAAAGCAGCTTCTTGTGTCTGTTCTTTATAGCCATCAGACTATCATCATCAAGCATGATCTGAAGTTTTGAGTCACTGAGCTGAAAGATATCTTAAACCTTCATCTAGTGCACATGTATGCTCTAAAACAGGATGTAGTGTTTTCAATCTGTGATATAATTTCTTCTGACCAGCATTTGGTCATCACTGTTTGATAGAACTTTGAACATATGGTAAAACTAACAAAATAAACAGTCTAATACAGTGAGGTATGTAAATATTAACTATATTGAACATTAACTCGAGCAAAGTGGGAAAAGAATGCAGAATGTTGCAGTAGTTATTTGTTTTTCATTAAAGGAGTTGCTTTATATGCTATAAAACAATTTTGGTGATAATATACTGTATACAATCCTTTAAATCTATGTTCCTCCTAAATTTACCAAGTCTGATATTTGATTATGCCTGTTATTAATTTTCCATTTGCACTTATTTAAATGAATTCTTAAAGTGAGTTCAGTCACACTGTCACGTGTAATTAGTTCAGCCAAGCACCTTGGTGAGCACTGAAAATTAGTCACAAATTGACAAATAATGTCATCTGGAGTTCTATTTGTGTAACTGTGTCATCTTTTGACTTAATACACAGGGCTAAACCTTTACCAATACTTCATTTTGGCTGTGGATTTTAGACTTCAGAGTAAGTTGGAGGGCAAAACACACGGAAACTTAGACAAATCTGCACAGATTGTTTTAATGCCATGTTTACTGAGTGATCTGTTTTAACAGAAAATGGTTTATCCAGCAAATTTTACTGTTTTTGAAATACATACAGATATGCTCTGAATGATCTAGTGTGTGCAGCATTTGAAATTACTCATCCAATGACACACTTCAGTCAAAGGTTGATGGTGAGTTGTTGTTCACATGTGCCTGGGGGCATCCTGTCTGTGTGCCATGCTCAGCACAACCCCGTTGCAGTAATAAGCAGCTGTTCCAAACATAAAAAGCTTGACTGTTGTTTTGAGTTTTTCACTATGTGTATTTTGTTCTACATGTCTAAGCCTTTGGTCATCTCCTTCATATGTGACACCATTTCTGTTTCCTTGTTGGAAAAATTCCCATGCTAACATCAGCTTTCAGGACAAGCTCATGAACTGGTGCAGCACAAACACTTGTACATACACAGCCCATGAGTCAACCCTTATTGACATGCTAAGCAAACAAATATTGGCAGAAAGATAAAAGCAATAGCAAGCACTATCAAACTGAATTTACTGGGTTTGTTCTGAATAAACAAGCATTTTGTCATGGCCTTTTCTAATTTCAGTGTCATTTATTTAGAACTTCTTTCAGTAAAACCTCTTTCAAAATAAAAAAATCCATAGATGTACAGTTACTTCATCCTCTAAAAGATCACACAGTCATTGTAATGACCCAAAGGTGAATGCCAGGCTATTAACAAACCTCTGACTAGGTGAGCTTTAACTGATTTGAGGTTTCATAATGAGATTTCACGCAGCTCTGTATAGTATGTAGCTGCATGGAGTTGAGCCACGTGGAATTTTTAAAGAGCAATTATAATAATTCTTTGTTAGAATGCAATGTTCCCTGTAAAAGAGGAGGAGCTGCCTCAGTGCTGCCAAGAAATTTCTGCATGATTTTAATCTGAAATGCATTAAAAAGTTACTAGTGTGCATATATGTTTATATGCAAAGAGATGAATATATACATGTACATATATATATGTATGTATGCAAAGATACATAGCTCTACATATATGCATCTCTTTATGCACCTAAATATATAAATTTACAAACATGCTCACTTTTGGCATTTTTATGCATTATAGAACTTTATATCCACAGAGAAGAAATCAATCCAGCCATGGTTTGAATACAGGGAACTTTGAATTTTTTTTAAAGCTATGATGTGAAGGTAATTTTGATTAGAAGTACAAAAGAGGTCAATTTTGGATTCCTTTCTGTGCCAGGAAAGGATAATGCCTAATTATGTTATGCTTTAATGTCTCTTTAAAATAAATTCTCATTGGAACAGAAAAAGGTTCAAATAAATGTTACTTTATTTAGGCTCTTGGTGAAAATAATGTTTTTCACAGTTCATTTGCTCCAAACAGCTGTGCATGGGAATCAGGTCTGCAGGCCATTATACAATCTTGATGTTTGTAGCTGAATCATCTGAAGAGATTGATTGAAAACATACTTCACCTTTGATGTGGGTTTTTTCCCCATGAATTTGACTTCATATTTAGTTCATTATGGTATTCCTGGAATGCTGAGTCTCTTTGACATTCCTACAACCATGAGGGCAGCAAAAGGTCTAGATTGCACTAATAGATGCAAGTTATACCTAACACCCTATACTTAAATAAATCTCCAACTACTATCTTAAATTCATAAAGTCAAAGAAATATAAATAGAAAGCAACTTTGGATCATATTGAAATGAAAAATAGCATAGCACAAAGATTTAAGTTTTGATTTTTGACCTCAACTTTGCATTATACGCTGTTCCTGGATGAAGTAAAAAGCTTAATGTTAGGCTTTATTGTATTCATTAGCAATCTTTCATATTGTACTGGCCTTGCATGTCAAGCAAAAACACATTAAAATGTGTGTTATGCCGCTAAGAGATGATGTAAATCTTTATTGAGTCTTTACCTCTCTTCACACTGAAGGCTGGTTAATCCCTTCAATTTTCTTTTGTGGAGGGATAAATAGACCACGGAAGAGACAGAGGGATGGGACTAAATCATATCACCTCTGACCAAAAAGCAGAAGAAGCATCGAGCCTGTGTGTTTGTGAGGTAGATAGACAGAGTGTAGAGGGAAAAGCTGGGAACTGACCATGCTGAAATGTCTCATCCTTGGAGCAGGCTGCCCAGAGAGGTGGTGGATGTCCCATCCCTGGAAGTGTTCAAAGCCAGGATGGATGGGGCCTTGAGCAACCAGATCTAGTGGATGGTATCCCTACCCATGGCAGGGCAGCTGGAAACAGATGATCTTTGAGGTCCCTTCCAAGCCAATTAATTCTATGATTCTGTGATTCTTCCAACCAGAAGTGATTTCTCCATGTCTGAAAATGGTGCATCAGCTACTACCTTATCTGCCTCTGTGCTGCATAATTGAGCATATGTTGTATTTGTGAGCCCCACGTGGAAAGTGTTTGAAAGAGGCTGGGTTATTCAAGAAGATAGAAATGATAAGAAATACTGAATTTCTGTGTTCATACCTTCTATGCAAAATATAGCTTGGATTTTCCACGAGGGACGCTGACATGTATAATGCTTGCTCTCATCACAGAGATCAGGTTATGACTGACAATCTTTGAAAATTTGTGTTCAACCTGAAGCAGATACCAGCCACAGCCACTTTGTAAATGGCTTCTGGATAGAGCACAGGCTGAGTTTGAGTCTGTTTTCAGCTTCCAGGAATTGTTCAATTCCTCTTAGCTTATCCTCAGGCAAATGCAATAACCACAGAGTACCAGGTAACATTGGCAGCTGGGGGAGGAAAGCTAAATTCCACATGCTTGTTGAAACTTGTTTTGTCAGTTTTCAGAAAAGAATGCAGGATTCAGGGAATTTTAAACAGAATGCACAGTTGGTTAGTTATTAAATAGCCAAGTCAGACAGGATGTGTCATTCTTAGAGGAGTCATGCTGATTTTTCTGGTTTCTTTCTGGCCCAAAGAACCTCAGTTATTTTATGCATAGCCTATTACCTCTGACCACTGACCTAAGAAAGAAATCCCTTTGGCAGGGGGAGGAATTAACTTTCATCTCCCACTTCCTGGGGAAGTCCCTATGATTTAAACCAATGGTTTAATTGCACTGTGTCCTCTTCACAAATGCAGTAGCTGTGAAAGCACTCCCTGTTTTCTGGGGATCTGACCTGGTCTGGGTGCAAAAGCTCTACCCTGATAATGCTTACCAAGTCAGGAGGACCCTGAGGGGAATTCAGTGAAGGAAGGCAGCTGGGTGGGTCTTCAGTGAGAGGTTTTACAGTGCAGTGATCAACAGTGCAGTGTTCAGCCATGTCAGAACACGAGCTCTTCTGCAATTGTGCACAAGGTGAGCTCTTTGGATACTTTAAGGTCACAAAATACAACAGCTGTGAAGACCAGGTGCCTTTGATGCTTACGTGGCATTTGAAAAGGGGCTTTCAGGAACTCCATTTTGGACGTAGTTACCAAAATGTCAACCTTTCCCCAGGTAGGTACTTAGATCCTTTTCTTTTTGCTTATTTTTTGTTTTGTATTCAATCCTAGGCCAGATAACATCTTGCCCCTGAGCAAGACTTGTGTGATCTTGTACACAGTGAGGTGAGCTTGAGTATGAGAAGGGCCCCCTAGTTACCTCTCAGTTCTCTGAAGGTCTGGCTGGTGCTCAGCACATCAGCTTTACAGCTGTTTAACCATGAGAAGATTTGAGCAGAGGGTTTCTTTTGCCTTCTGAATATATACAATGCATTAAAAAATAAAGGCTGTGTGTGATGCAAGCTCTCTATCTGTCAATATAATGAGGAATATAATGGTTAAACCAGATACTCTGAATCAGGTCTTATTTCCAGCTGCAGGTAAGATCTTATCCTCAATGGAAACATATGGCTATTGATCCAGAGGAGACCAGAACTTCTTATTGTAGTAATGTAGGACATAAATATGTAGTTAACATATAGAGCGCTTCATAATTTAACTATGAACTTAAAAGATTCACTGACATTCAAATGGACTTTTCATAAGCAAGCAAAGTATTTCTTTCTTTTTTTTTAATTGTAGAGCTCATATTTTCATAGCAATACTATTATCTTATATGCTCATCTCCAAAGATCTTGCTTTCTCCAAAAGCAGGAAATTATTCTGATAATAAAAAAGAGTGTATTTATGCAAATAGTACCTAGAAAACCACTTCCTCTGAAGAAACAACATAAATTATAGGGCAGAAGCCATTTAGGCATCTTAAGTATTGGTTAAAGAATTAGGCATTATTAGTATAATAATAATTTTTTTTTATCACATATTTTCTATCAATTCAAGAAGTTGCATGTGTTGTTCCCTGGAGGAAACTGCTTGCATCTAGAGAGCACTTTTCAGGGGAATGAGAAGTTCATTAACCAGTGCTTTTTGTACTACTGCAGACACAAGTGGGGAACCTGCTTCTCTTTGATGCTAGGCAGAAGATGGAAATTCTCAGGTGATTCAAGATCTCCTGCCTCAGATGTGGAGGAACCTGACAGGAGAAAATGTGTGAGGTGCAGTTAGGCACAGATATCTTCACCTTTAAATGTATTCACCAAGACACTGGGAAGAATGTGAGGCCCTTGTACAAAAAAGTCTCTTGAACTTTGCTTTTGCAGGTACCTCAGCTCTCAGCCTTTGTGAAAGTGCAGCAGAGGAGACACTGCACAGTCTGGAGAAGAGAGGTCTCTGTCCCACCAGAAATCTGCTCAACAGCTCATGGGAGATACAAAGCAGCCAGTACAGTCAAAATTGGTGTGTTTTCAGGAAACAGAAATACCTGGAGGAGCAGTCCTTGTGTTCCTGATATAACACTGATCTGATATCCTCACTGCAGTAGGAGCACAGGTTTTTTTCCAGTCCTTAATGTAAGCTTCCAACATACTGTGGGCAATGAAGTGTAGCCATGATGATATCCAGCAGCGTATTCCAGCAAGCATAATAGCTAAGCATAGGCAAATTAGAATAAATTGTTAACAACTCTCTGCAGATGCCCCTACTTTGTTATATACAATAGCTTCTCATTTTTGAGCCATCTTCAAAAGAGGTGGGTTTGTTTACAGCACTTTAACCAAGTACTTTGCATTATACTGAGCATTTCTCATTATGGTCAGTATTCAAACATGGAAATGGGCAATATCTTTGTACTTACTCTGACATTGTTGTTGTAGTTTTGGTTGGATTGGTTTAAAATTAACTGTAATAAATTACATTTTTTGAGAATTTTGATTTGATTCACTAATTTCTCACCCTTAAGAGGATTATTTTTTTTTAGTGTGGTTTTTTGCTACAGACGCCAAAAGCTATTTGACTTGTTAAAACTCACAGTGCCTGGGAGGCACTTCCAATCTACTGTATGAGGCATTTCTGAACCAGATTGCATCCACACAATTTAATTTAATAGCTCCTGATATATTTAGTCTTCATGAATTTCCTGAATCCCAATTTGAACCTAAATATATACATATATTTGGGGAATGTGTAAGCTGCTTGTAGCAATGAATTTAAATAATTATGCTTTGATCTATCTATCTATCAGAGCTGAGTACAGGGTAAGACCCCAAGTTTCTCATGTTTGTTACATGGGGCTTTACAAGACCACATTGAAACCATGCTAGAATCCCTGGTAAGACTGGCGGTGGTGTAGCCATATAAAAACTGATGGGAAAAATTTCAGAATAATTATACAATTTCTGCATAAAATGGCAAAGGTTATAAAGAAGTGATTTTGAGATTTAATTCAACTTCAGCTTCTTTAGTCTATTTGCAATCATGGACAGAATTTTTGTACATACAACTCACCTTTGGTGTTTGGCCACCTGCACTACCTTACAAAAGGCAGAAACCTGTCAGTGTTTTATACTCTGTCATGTAAACTTCATTAAATTTCTTCACTTGAAAACCTGGTGTACAAGGATTACTTTACAAGTTCATCAGTGATAAAAAAATAACTGAACTCTCAAAGTCTTACCTAATTGGAAATAATTAATATTAACCATAGAATGTACTTTAAAAGACAATTCATGGCTTTTCTGAGGTACTAATCTTCCTCCAAAACATTAGTTCTGATGATCACTCTTCCTTGTCTTTCCTCAGCTTTAAAAATCCCACACAGTTTTTATTTCCAGTAAGCCTTACCACAACTACACACAAACAGCTCACCAGTATTCCCCATCATGAGGTTTTACCAAGTGTATGAAAATAAACAGATGGAGCACTGGAAAAAGTAGATCAGAGCATAGTTCTCACCTGATGACAGTGGTCTTTCTCTGATTTTTGGAATTCATCTGAATTCTGCCTTTGCAAAGCCTAAAAACAGATTAACTTCTCCACCTTACTGGCTTGAAGAGAGTTGTAATAGATAATTATTTTATCTGTGTATGCTTACAGGTATCAAAAAGTGATCTGTATTCCTGCAATGAGAGCAATACTGGAGTTTAAAAAAAATTAACCTATCTTTTTAGACAAAGTAATTTAAAGAGACACTTGTATAATACTTAGGTATGGAGTAATCATTTGCTTTGAAAGCAACATTTCAAAGGCAGCCAAATAACTCATCTTTCATTAGTTTTTAGGCCCCACAATGTAAATCAGAAAATATTCACTCCACTTAACAGTAGTATTTTAGTAATCACATTATCAAGATTTTAAAGAAAGAGGCTATTGATTTCTTCCTCTGAAACTTTTAGAGAAAGTCATATGTTATAGGAAAGGCTCCAGAGTAGATCCAGGCTCAGTAGAAAAATTATAGGATCATTTGATTTCTCTTGTTTCCTTAGGAGTGCTTCTTGTAAAAAACACATCTCAGTCAGAGATGGACAGTCTAGGGAAGAATCATTTAATAAAAAGTAGCCCTCAAGGATCAAAAACATTCTGATATATTGGTGTTTTCCTAAATACTCTCACCAATGCCTACAGCTGATTTCATTAATAGGATTTTTTATAAAGGACAGATTAAAAACTTTGTTTATCAAGAGTGGCTATGGTCAGTTGTGTGAAGTTAAATAAATCCTCTAAATAAATTATATGGCACCCACGTACTGAATCTTTAAAATCGCATTTTAAATAAAAAAATAAATTCAAGTAGGCCTCATAAGTTAAAAGATGTTACAGGCTTTTTTTTTACTGCAATATGATCTAGCTGAGATAGATTTAAATCATAGGTTAGAGAAAACATGGCACCCTGTTCCACCCAGGAATACAAAAATTACCTTCTTGCATATTTCCTATTTTCTTTGTCATTATTAACTTGACCAGAAAGATTATCCAAATTAAACAAACCCTGAACCCATTTTGTGTGTGAAAGTGTTGATTAACTGCCCAGAATCAGCGACCTTGCTGATTTGAGCAGTGGATATTGAATTGAACAGGATTGAAAATTAACTTTATCTCTGGCATTTCAGCTCAAATTTATGCCATATTTTTATTAGTGTAGAATGAAGACTGATGTATTAGGTAGAACTTTCAAGATGTAAAGTAAGACAGATCTGAACTTGCACTTTATTGATATGATGCATAGTATTCTATGTGTGATGAAGATTTAATTGCATTTTAATGATCAAATGGAAATAGTTTTCAGAACTAAAAACAATTCTCAGAAATGTTTCTCCAAAAAGGATATATCCTGTGCATGCCAGGGCAGGGTTTTCTCAGGACAGACATTTTTTCTCTGGTAACAATATTTTTTTTTTTCTCTAGGGTTCCTGGATGTCAAATGAGATTGTAAGGTGGTTAAAGGAGGATGAACACAGAGCAAGAAGTTCAAAGGGATATGCCCATGATTTCCTGTTTTTAGTCCTATAGTGCTTTTGTAAAGTTAAAAGTAAGATTAAATTCTTTTGGTAACAAAAAGTGTATTATTTATAGTTACACTGTTCCACAGATATTACTTGTGAGCAACACTTAAAGAGACAGAAACTATATTAGCTCCATGTCCTTAACCTAGCTGAACACACAGATGAATAGCATTTATTTGAATGCAGAGCAATGAGTATTGAACTTGGCAATGTTTGGACTTTCCTGAGCTCTTCCAAGCTCCTACAGCAATGCCAGGGTGCAGGATGATGTGCATCACTTCCCTGGAAGCCACCAAGCAATTTAAAAGCAAAGGATATGTGGGCAGTGTGACTGATTGTCTGCACTAAAGTTCTATTTGGAGGTTTAAAATAAATTTTCCTGACGATGCTTGGTGGGGATAATGTCTCTTTTTTAAAAAACACAGTGATGTAAACTAATGATTTTAATGGTTCTTTTTAAATGTAAGTGCCAACATTTTTAATCTAATCCTTTCCTTTATGTGAAAGTAACATTTTCACAGTAAACTTATTAAAGACAGCAGACAAAATTAAATAACAGATGTTTTTTGTATGTGAGTGGTATTAACACTACTCATATCTGAGTATTAATAAATTGTTTACAAAGACACTCAATATCCATACTCAGTCTTTTTCATCTTTCAAACCACTATGCAGAATTGCATAGCGAATTAGAACTAATGGAGTTCTTAATCTTCTTTAGACCATCTAATTGTTCAGCATCTAAGGACTGAAGATGTTCATTGGACTGTAAAAGAAAGAATTCATTGTTTAATAAGAAATAAAATATTATTCTAAAAAGTTATGGAGGCTTGTCTGTGGACATAAGGATCCATGCAACACTTTTGTCAATATGACTGGCATTATAGCCATTCATTTGCTTTTCATCAAGAAAGCTTATGAAAATATAATTTAAACTCTTTTGCAAAATAAAATCCAGTCAAGATAAAAATAAAATTAAAAAAATAAAACAGGACTCCCTTAATGCTTTTATAAAATAGTAGGTGCTAAATTTCATGTAATATTTATTTGCCAGATCTTCAAGAACAGATCTTTTATCTCAGTTAAATTCTCAAAGAATTTAACTGGGATCAAGCAGATAAACTTTGCCTAACAACTGAAAGTGTTAGTCACTGTTGTTTCTTCAGCAAACTTTTTAATTCTTATTTCTCTTGTAAGTTAAGGTACATTGGCTTTGAGTTTTACAAATAGTATTTGTTCCTGTGCAGTTCTCAGCATGCAAAATGTTTATAAGGTAGGGGATAAATGAAATTCTTCAGATTCAGCTATTTTAATGCTTATAAAATATTAAAAAGTAATATAAGAAGATGCATAGCAAACAGTAGGAAGAACTGAGTTGAGATGATCAAGTGTTTTATATTTCTCATGGTGCATTCTTTGGTCTTTATTTGGTCTTTATTTATTTTAATATTTTAATATTTATTTTAATATTCAGTGTCACAATAGAAGAGAATGCATCAAAAGGAGCCAGTGCAATTGTTTCATGGATCTGTTTAGTTTACACAGTCACAGTCCAAATAAAAAGAAATGTCAGTGCCACAGCTGTGATTTCACAAACTTTTGGTTTTTCCAATAACTGAAAAAGAAGCACATAAAGCACTGTCAGATTATTTAAGTGATCCAAATTTCTAATAAAGGTGTAAAATAATTATAATTTGTAGCTGCCTCAAAAGACTGCGAGAAAAGGTATTGATAGCAATATGTATTGAAATCTGGGATAGATAAGAGAAGTTGAAGGTGGCATTTCGGCTGCAGGCACTTTTGTGTGCTTTGGAATGACTCTAAAAAGGTTATTGGTAGAAAGGAGAAACCAGGGAGCTAATGCTCATCTTGTCTCTGGAACTAATCTTTTTCTTCTGCATTCTGAAAAACCCCTCACAGGCAAAACATCACCTCTAACCTTGTTTTCTGTTCTGTGTTTTTTATTAACCTTTCTTTTCCAAGTCTGCAGTTTTCACTCGAGTTCAGTCCTGATAGCAATCTAAGTTGACTGATTATTATTTTATACAATGAGCAAGGTGTTACCATGATATTATTTCAGCAAAAAGGCCATGTTTAGTTGCCATGGCAATTAAACAATAAAAACTGCAGTCTTTACTTTTCTACCACAGTTGTCAATCCAGCACCTGCTTCTTAGTGCCAAATTAAATTTTGTTTTTGTTGTTGTTAGTCAATATTACATCATTCAGGTAATGCAGTTGAGCTTGTTCTGAAGCAGGAAACAAGCTGTGGGCTGCTGCAGCTGGATACAAGTCTAGGCATCCATGGCACGGGTCAGTGTTGGTTGAGTGCTGGACTCAAGGAGCCAAATGAGTTAATCTCTGTCTGAGATGACAGATGTGTTAAGCTCTGTGTTACAGTGACCTTTGGAGAGCACAAACAACATTTTCTGTCAAAATTCTACATCACCATGAATATCCTTGGGCTTCCAATTTTTTGATCCTTCTGGAATTGATTTAGGGTGCAACCAGTGATTTATCTGAGAAAAAAAAAAGCAAGAATAAAACACAAACCATGCAGACATCTGACTTGTTTCTTCTTTGAAGGGTGCTTATGAAAAGAATATGATTTTCATTGAAAAAAAAAAAAGAAAAAGTAAAGCTTTTGAAACCTTGGGTTTCCTTATATTATCAGTATTATGGGTTTGGGATTACCTCCCAGTTACCATGTGGGACATATAGTTTAGTAGCTCTGGGTTGAGTAAGAGCATATGGAACAGAAAAATGCAGCCCTGCCTCTGCTCTGTAGCTTCCATGCAGGGGAAACCGTGGCTGTGGTCATAGGCCAAATGCAGCCATTCGTCACACGGTGTTGACAAAGTAAATGTGGTTTGTGCACATCTCTTGTCTTTGTGCTTTCATTTTGTGGGACTGCACCTGATTAAAGAAATGTTCTAATCAATGAAACATCACTGACAAGCAAAACCAACTCACTTAGTGTGTTGGACCATCTGACAGATGGTAACTGCTGGTGTTGTCCTTGACAATAAACTGCTCCTTTATGCAGTACATTTAGCAAATAGAAACTGTTTCCCCTAAGTTGTAGACTGTGATTTTTTTGTTGTTTTTTTTTTTTCTTTTCTTTTTTTTTTTGTTGTTGTTTGTTTGTTTTTTCTATTGAGCCTTGTCCCCAAAATCCTAGGTCAGGACATTCTGATAACACAGAACTCAGGAATTCTACAGCTGAGACACAAAGCTTCCTAATGTGTTGGCCATTTATGTTCACAGCCATCATTATTAGAAGGCTATTTCAAGAATCATTTTCACAAATGGTAATATGACTTTTTTACTTTTCAGTGCATTTTCCTTACTGGTCTATACCAAATTGTTCACATCCTAAATGAACAAGCGGACATTAAAATAATTAGTTCAACCAGGTATTGAGGGGAGAGAAGAATAAAAAGCTGAAGGATGAAAGGAAAGCTCCTAAAATTTATCTAGAAGTGAATAGAAACTTTTCTTCTATCAGTCCAGGACTGCATTTAATATTTCTGACCCAGATCCCCAAAACTTTACATTTCCTTATCCCTTCCCTGGGACAAGCAACTTACAGGGGAGTTAGATCTGTACAAGGCCATCTCTTCTTTTGATACCCTATAATGACTTCTGAAGCCCTCTTGCCTCCAAATTCCATTGAATAGTTCTCATTGATGTTCAGCGTAGAAGGAACATATGAAGGAGTGAATGAAGAAACAGTCCCAAAAAGTTCATTTAATTTTTTTTTTCTGACAATCTTTTCTTATTACTACTGGAAAACCCTTCCACCCTTGCTTTGCCTGACAGTTTCCAGGCTCGGTTTTTATTTCTCTCTGTCTTCATGCATGCCCTGTTTACTTCCTTGTTTTGTTCTTTGAGTCTCTTTATCTCCTTTTAACAGTACATCCCTTGGTTACTTCACCTCTAGTGCTGCTCTTTTTGCAATCCTGGGCCTGACACAGCAGTAGCCCTCTATCTCTCACTCCCCTTACAATCTGGCTTTATATCTTTACACACCAGGCTTTTCAAGAGTGACTATCTGCTGGCTTCTGGTGATTCATCAGAACACAACACTGTATCCTAGATCCTTGATTGATATTTTAGTGTTTCTGTGATAACAATCAGAATTTTTAAAAAAAAATTACAGTTAAGTTCATTTAACTGTAACTGCAATGAAAGACCTTGGAGTGCACCCTAAGCAACTGGTCTTGAAAGACAGGAAAAGAGAAGTGAACACTGCCTCTATTGTTAAAAATGATAAACATCCTGAAAAGGCAGTTCACCAGCAGTGCTCATCGCAGAAGACATGAAAATTCAGATGGAGAGAGAGAGAGAATGTTTTTCTGAATTCCAGTAAGCCATTTTATCAGATTTGCCTTCACCATGGCCAGGGATTCACATTAAAGATAAACAAGAGATTTTATTCAATAACAGTCAAGTTGTAACAGGGTCAGACATACAACAGAAGAGCATGTCACAGCTGCTGACTTCTCAGTTTAAACAAAAACAAATTAATTTCTTGACCTGTTTTCTTACAGGGGGAAGGTGCCACAGCCCAAAATTTGAAGGGCTCTCTTTTTTGACCACTGAAAATACTCTTACAGAAAAGAGCTTCAACACCTAACAACAGGCAAATTTTAATTCTCAGCTTACTTAATTCTTTTCTTGAGCTATTTCTTCCTTACTACAAACCAGGGATTTGGGTATTTTTTTTTATCCCTTTCACCCAAAAAGAAGAAATGTAAAAGAGGAGGGCAAAACAATCTGTGCCTTTAGAAAACAAAAGAATTCTGTCTTGTTCAGATTACACTAAAATAAGCAAAGACAAATCCTTTCATCTGTGTTAATATAAAAGAGTGATTTTAGAAGTCTGGTCCTGCCATTTCTTTAAATGAGAACAAGTATCCATTTATTATTTTTCTACAAGCATTAAATTATTGTATTAATGTTTTTTAATTTCCTGACATCACCTTTTACCTAAAGGATTATGACTTACAGTTCAACAAATTCTCTCCTCAAGAGCTGAGGGCAGCATTGTGGAAGAGGTTGAAATGCTTGTAGGTATGATTTCACTATATATGCTGTGATGCAATAGGGACTTGAGAGTATATCTTCAGTCAATATTTTTTATAATTCTATAAAATGTATCAGAATCAATATGTTGGACAGAATTTTGCTAGTTTATCAATTTCTGAATTTAGGGTAATTTATTATATTCTGAATATCCTCGGCCAGACCCTAAACTTCTCTGACTCCAGAAACATGACACACAGACATCACAGGGGAAAAAATAAACAGTCCCCAGCTGTCTTTGTTAAAACCAGTATGCATTGGTTTGTTCTGGTTCTGTTGGTTTGGAGGGCTTTTTTTCATCTCTATGAGGAAATAATCTTAATAGTACCTTCTCAAAAAGAATTTCCAGTTCAATATTTTATAATTAAACTCTTTTCTCCTTCCCGTAGAGTAAGAAATGACGAGCCAGTTGAGGGACCATATGGCTTAGAAGTTCTCATTTGTTTAGTTAGATGATACCACAGACAGGAAATCAACGTATAGGAATTTCACAACCGCATTTCCATCTGTTTTATGTGGGTGATGCCATCAAAGAAGCTGACAAGTCTTAGCAATCCTCCAGCATATGTCAGCTCTTGGTAGTGCTACAGGTCCAAAGTCCATTCTCACACCTGCCTCAAGCAGCAGCAGGAGCCAGAATTGGAGATGATCTCTGTGGAAAGCCTATGGCTACACAGCATGGTTAGCTCTGAACTGTGATATTTCTGGTTGTATCTGCATTTGATAAAATATGCCATCGTTTGTCATGGAAGTTCTGGTGTAATTACTACCAGATGAAATAAATTTCAGTATACAAAGATCAAAACAAGACTTTTTTATAACATGCTGGCAGGCTATAAATCTGCTCATCAGGTGCAGGATCTACTGAGAGCTGATAGTTAGTGGAGAGCATAAAGGGCCTTTCTGAAATCAGACATTAAATCTCACAATCCCAGTGTGCTTTGAAGTCACTCCCACTCCCCGTGTCTGGAGGGTGTAAAAGGAAACCAAAGTTGGATTTGTATGTCATTCAAAAGGAGAGATCAATTGAAGCATTTAGGAATACTATTAGTGTCATTTACATGTCATGGAGAGTCTTGTAACTAGCTAGTTTTGATGATTTTCTCTCAAATAAAAGAGGTGCAAGCTGCTCATTCTAGTTATTTTTCTCAAAAGACCAGAGAAATGGTCAGTTATAAATCCAGCCTCTAAAGACGAATTTAATCAAGAGAAGAGAATTTTCATTCTTGCATAAATAATCAACTGAATGTTGCAATTTGCATTCAACTGCTTGTGCTTTCACTTGCAGGTCTTAATTAGGATCACTATTGCATCTTGTAGACAGCTAGACTATTAGTATTGTTGGTAGCTTGCCACCATATTTGGCAGCCCAACAAAACTGCAAAAGCTGAAAAATAAGCCTATTTAAAAAGTCAGTAAAGCCAACATCCTTTCTGAAAGCTTTAATCTAGGTTTCCATATGCTGTACCTTTGCTGAGGGTAAAAATTACCAACCTGCTGCTCTGCTTCCATCTATCAGAGAATTTTTTCTGAATAACATTTCAGAAGAAATTATCTCTCTTTTGCTATCAATCTCGATATTGATTATCATTTTCAGATTCTTCTGCCTTTCATGTAAACACTCCTAAGAAGGCTACTTAGGTCTAAAGAGAACACTTTTATTGCTTGTAATTACATTTAGACTGTATGATGGATGCATATCCTTAAGTGAAAATGGAAGGTAACCTCACGTTTTTGTTGTACTTTATACTATCTTCCTTCACAAGATTAACTTTATTGGCAAATTTGGACTTCACTAATTCTAAGGAACAGATCTTTAAAATCAGACAGGCTATAGAACACAAAAGAGAAAAGTCTGGAGAAAGACAATGACAATTCTATTTTTGTCACTGCTGTTAATCTTTTTTTTAGAACACAGGTCCTTCAATTTCCTTTCTTATCCATTGCTGTGTCCATTTAAAGTGTAAACTCCACATAATGATTAGTTCATTCTATAAATTTTATAATATCTAATAAATGTGCCTTCAGTAATTCTTGGGAGTTAGATAGAATATCAATAAAAGCAGCAAATAATAATAATTATAACCTAACAGGAAATGTTTAGCTACTCATTATGCCCATCAAAAAAAGATATCAATTACTGATTAAGCACTATTAAAATGTGAACTTCAGATAGAAATATCAGAGGTTAAAGATACAGGGAATCATACAGTTACAAAGGGAACGAGATAATATTTGTTTGCTAAGACCATTTCTATCTCCTGATCCATAATGGTGACATTGTAAAGAGCATTTCCTTTCCCTGTGTTTCAGGTTGGAAGAGTGTCCTGAAGAAACCAAATGAAACTAGAAGGCAGTAGCTTAAGTGATTTGGGTGCCCAGTTTAGATGGAATTCTTTGAAGTTTTCAGCTGACAAAACTAAATAAAATGAAGAATCCCCTGTGTGGTTTGAATATCAGCCCTGCATCTATCAGCAGTAGAAACCCTAAATGGGAAGTTTATGGTTCAATGTTAAATGTCTGTTTAAACTCCTGCAACCGATGAAATATAGGGGAAAATGGAGACAATATAGTATTTACCAGAAACAATTTTTTCTTTTGTATGGTTCTGTACTTATTTCAACTTAAGTGATATCTTCTCAGGCAGCTGAAATGTGCAGTGGTTTCATTCCCAGAAGCAAGTAAATTTTTCCTTATTCATGTGATTTGATACAGTACATTACAAACACAGCAAAATTCACAGCAGTAAGAAATAAATTCACTTTGTCTAAAAATGCTTTCACAGTATCTTATTGATGCCAGTATTTGCAGCCACTCTTTGCTGGGATCTCTCCTCTCCTCTCCTCTCCTCTCCTCTCCTCTCCTCTCCTCTCCTCTCCTCTCCTCTCCTCTCCTCTCCTCTCCTCTCCTCTCCTCTCCTCG